>CM058229.1:24004578-25204578 GCA_030180135.1 Orychophragmus violaceus
ATAAAGTTGTTAAAATCAATAATCCTTGTATAAAGTTCAAATCTTAATAATATATAAGTTGTTAGAATAGACCTGCTAGGTTTTTCGGTTTATTATATATATATATAATTTCTTTTTAAAATAGTATAGATTTAACGCGTTATTATAAATTTATAAATAATTTTATAATATTTTTAATAAAATAGTCATTGTAAATGTTATATATGCATATATATGATTTTAATAGATATTATATTGATCTAATATATTCTATATATTATGGAAAAGCATATAACATTTGTTCTGTAGAAATTTATTTATGTATTTAGTATTTAAATATTTTGTTTCAGGTCAAATATTTTAAATAATATATGTTCATATAAGAGTTCATAAATTTAATCCGTAATTAAATTTGCTAATCCGTATTAAGGGAAAATGGCATATTCCTCTGTGAATTTGTGGTTAAAAAAAAATTTTCTACACGACCTATCAAATCATGCCATAATCATTAAGAATTTTGTCAAAATTTGAATTTAACATACAAACTATCCAAAATTGACTAATTCAATAAAATCTAATAACAGTGTTAATTGGCTTGTAACAGGGTTATTAACACTGTTAACCATGTTTAGAATTATTTTTTAAAAATATATAATTTTTAAAAATTAATCAACTAACCCAAAACAATGTTGTTTGTGTTATTCATTTAATTAAAAAAATTAAGTTGCAGAACACATTTGGGTTAGTTGATTAATTAAAAAAAAGTGAAGAGCGATTTTCCCCAAATGTGTTTTGCAACTTAATTATTTTCTTAATTAAGTGAATAACACAAACGACGTCTTTTTAGGTTAGTTGATTAAATTTATTCTATAAGGTGTTAACGGTTTTATAATCCCATTAACGGTCAATTAATACTATTAATATATTTGATGGAATTAGTCAATTTTGGATAGTTTATGTGTTAAATTTAAAATTTGACAAAGTTCTTGGTTATTATGGTATGGTTTGATAAATCATATAGAAAAATCTGTTTTGGACACAAGTTCATAGGGGGAATGAGCTGTTTTCCCCTTTTAATTCATCTTGTAGCAGTTTAAATAATTTTCATATTAGATCGTATAACCTACCAAAAACTGCAATATAATCTTGAACAATAACCTGATCCATTAAATATTTCAATAATATTAATATTTATTAGTTTTTGATATCTTTTATTAGTTATATATATATTTTTTGTCTAAGATACTTTATTAAATATTAAAGAGTTGATGTTACATAATCCTTAAATAATAGAGTAGATAACCATAACGGCTGATCATGTAAAGAAGCATAAATATATATATGGTTGGGTGGTCCTTCTTTTGCAATTTTGTCAGCGACTTTGTTGGTCGTTCTTGAAGCATAATGGAAAACATGACTAGTCAATTTATTGGACCACCAGTGTATGTCTGAACAGAGTGTTGAAATCTCAATAACTCTTGACTCCTTATTAAGCATTCTTGTCAAATTCAAACTATCTCCTTCAAAAATAAGATTTTTGTAGCCCTGGAAAAATAAACTTTGGGCTGGGGCAAGTAAAGCCTTTGCTTCGGCTTCCAAAGCAGAGGATGATGTTCCTAGTCTTACAGAGCCCCAACAAAGCAATTTGTCCATTTGAATCACGGAAAATCCAACCTGATGTAGTCATAGACGCTTGTTTGTTATAAGCTGCGTCATAATTGCATTGTAGCTTATATTCCGGTGGATTTCGCCATGAGGAGACTGTTCGTATAATATGAAGGTTGTCTGGGGACCTGTTATGCCAAATATCATGTGCTCTAATCCATTCAGATGTATCTCAAAGGCTAGCATAACATCAGTCAGAGGATTGCAAACTATGTTATTGAAGATAAGTTGGTTCCTAGACTTCCATATTCTCCATAATAACCAAAAAGGTATAAGCTTTTGTTCCTCCAAGAGATATGGGATTTGCTGCAGGTTGAAAATCTTCCCAATGTGACTTCTAAACTATCATACCATGTGTTAGTAGCCAAAGTGGGAATGTGAGAAATCCTCCATGACTCTATAGAGATGGGACAAGTGAAAAGAGCATGGTTTATGTCCTCTGGCGCCATACAGCATCGGGGACATGTTGTGGTAATTGAGCGTATTTTAGTGCTTAATCTTGTTAAAGTTGGCAGAACATACGTGAGGATCTTCCACAAAAAGATTTTCATTTGGGGACAATAGAGAGTTGCCAAATTTTCTCCTTCAAATCACTATTTCCAGAAGGGGGAAGTATTGTTGGATGCACTGTCTGTACCATACTCATAGCAAATCTATATCCTGACTGGACGATATACTGACCTGAATCTTCGAATGACCAAACAATTTCATCATCTATCATGGGAGAGATGGGAAGATGTAGTGTTCTAATGATCTCCTGGTCTCGGGGACATATGATAGACATCGTCTATCAAGCTGTGATGACGTGGAAGAGGCTGTTGAAACCGTTGACCAGTCGTTGGAGATGGGACTCCAACTCAGCAGTAATAAGGCTGTCGATGGAGACTAAAGAAGGAGAGCGTGGAATCAGTATAAATAGGGGAGATGAAGAATTAGAGTCTTTATGCTTTGATGTTGTAATTGGTTGACGACATGAGTCTCCACCCGATCGCCATGAGATCGGTGATTCTATCTTCACTCGCCATGAGAGTGTAGATCGAGTCAAGCTTCAAAGCTGTTCATCTGTTCTTGTATTTCTCTATCTGATAATCAATAAAGGTGTTCTTGATTCAGTTTATATAAGAGCTATAGAGAGATTCGAGAGGTAGAGATATCCAAACTCTATCATTGGTGCGGTGAAACTGCGATCGAATCAAACGCGATGAGGATGATGAATTTGGAGGAATCGGCATTGCAAACTGAGAGAATCAATGGATTCTTTGATGGTGTTAATATGTTACACGGAGGTTTTACACAAAAGTGTGATTCGATGGCGAAATCAGTGATACAGAAGAAATCTATGGAGGTTACGTTGAAATCCATGGCGACGATTGATAGGGCGGAGTCGGGATTGTTGTTCGACAGTGTTCCATCGGGGCAAATCCAGCAAACTCGAAACCAGTTCATGGAGGAAGTTGATGAACGAAAGTCAGTTGTTCGTGACCAGATCGAGCTCCTAAATGGCGGATTGAATCAATTGTATGAATCGAAGGTGGATACGATCTCGCACATCTCCGCCATGAACGACAAATGCTTGGAGACAAAATTTGATTGTTCTGAGACGAAACGAAGCTGTGCGGAAAGTGCGGAGCAGCTCAAACCTGTTCTTAAAGCTTTGGGGAAGCGACTGGTGCGCAACAACAGTGAGGATAACTCATCTTCACCACGACAAGCGAAGAATGATTATCATCATCAGGTACATACTCATGACTGGGAATATGATCGAAAGGATGATCAATTAGGTTATCGGTCAACACAATCAAATTTCTCGACTCGTAATAGTATGTTAAAGAAGATAGAAATGCCTTCTTTTGATGGGATTCACACACATGACTGGCTTGTGGATATCGAACATTTCTTCACTGTGGGACGATTTCGTGAGTCAGAGAAGTTGGATGTGGTAGCATTTACTATGGAAGGGAAAGCAAAGAAATGGCTTGCCTGGGTGTGGAGACACGGTGGATTCAGTGATTGGACTGATTTTAAGCAAAAATTGTTGGATAGATTTGATACAGTTACAATTTGTTCTTCGGCCGAAGTGAATTTGAATGCATCGATTTCTACAACTGAAGCTGTTCAACTGGTGAGGGAGACAACGTCACCAGGCCATGAAGAAATTTCTGAGAAACTCCAAGACTTTCATGTGCAGAATTGTTCTTCCTCAGAATCTCATCCTGTGTCTGATCATGAGAAAGAGAGCATGAAGACAGAAAGGATCACAGTGTTTGCTCATGATGGAGATGTGAATCATGTGTCGAGTTCACCTATTGAGGAACAACCCGAGGAGAACTTTGGAAATGATGAATCGTTACTGATGAATACGTGCTGCTTTAGTGACTGTGTCTCTTATCTGGAAGGCACTACAACTGATTTGGTGGAGCTCAATGTAATTGTACTTGAAGAAGATGCAGAGATGTCTCACAGTTTCACTGATACATTGGAGATGACTGCTGTGTCTCGGGAGTATGATCTGCACATAACAGCAGTGTCACATTTGAAAGCAAGTTGTCTTTTACAACTGCAGAAAACTGAGCAGTCAGGTTTTGAAGACCATTTTGATGCATATCAGGTTGATGACAATGATAAGATGCAGCTTGCAGTTTTTGATGACAATTATGAGCATTCAGATGATAAGAATGATGCAAATGATGCTCAAAGGTATTTTCTTCAGGGGCAAGGATTTGCTGGTCTTGTCTTGGTGATTTCAGAACATCATTTTTTTGATCCACATAAGAAGTTTTCCAAGTCGTGGCCTTTCAAATACAAATCGGGAATGCTGCAGCGACTTAGAAACCATCATGAACAGCTGAAATTCTTGGACAGACGTATACTAGGATACGCAAATTCATACTTCATTTCACTAATCAGTGTGGCAGTGGCCAAACGGTGGTATCACAGGAACATGAGCCATTGTTTTACGGGCATGAAACTACTTGTTCAGCGTGATACAATTTCCAACATATGGCACAAATGGAGATCTAAGTCTGTGCCTTTGCTGAATATTGCAGAACAGCCAGTTAATATGGCCAGCGACTGGGAGTGTGCAACAGCTTTACACATAAGAGATGCATCAGCTTTCACGCCACTACTCATTCCGATGGTTTTTTATCACCAGATTAGCTCACTTTCCCTTGATCGGGAACAGAGTGAAGTCATCTGGCAGAGGTTTTGTTTTGAGTTACAGCCTCTTAGGTCTTTTCAGAAGAGTTTTCAAGTGATTTTACTCAACACAAGCTTGGGGTCAAGCTTGTTTTCAAGGGAGGAAGTATATCAAAGACTATTTGATTATAGAAAGCAGAGAGATAGGACGGAACTGAAGCGGCATGAACACACTACAAGGGCTCATTCCAATTTTGGCAAACGACAGAGAGTGCGATGGCTATTGTTTCACAAACAAAGTCGAGTCCATTTTGTTATTTCAGTCTCAGATTTTCAGACGTTCTCACATACAACTTCAGAGTCAAATGCCTTAGCTCAACATGGTGCAGAGAATGATATGTGGTTGGTCCTACAAAACAGGGTCATTGAGGAGATGATGAACATGGTGACCAGAGTCTTTGGCCTGTGTTATTTGTTGGGTATAAAGCCTGGGAGGACAGAGTTCGATGCAAGTTCTGGAATCTTATATGTGTTTGAGATTATACAAGACCATACAATTCAAAACTGTGCAAAGGTGAATACTTGGCTGTTGCAACACAGTTTGGTAATTCTACAGTTGCCGAGAGACAGAATGTTTCATCGAGGATGGAGAAGGGTGCAACAATGGAGGAAATCAAAGTTTCAGAAATCCAGGAAGTTCAAATATAAAATCAGAAATGTGCATTGGATACATTGTTTTTGGTCATACGGAAAAGTGAAGACAACAACTTCTTATCATACAAGCTTGAGGGCAAGCTTGTTTTTGTTGGAGGGAGTATTGATAGACATCGTCTATCAAGCTGTGATGACGTGGAAGAGGCTGTTGAAACCGTTGACCAGTCGTTGGAGATGGGACTCCAACTCAGCAGTAATAAGGCTGTCGATGGAGACTAAAGAAGGAGAGCGTGGAATCAGTATAAATAGGGGAGATGAAGAATTAGAGTCTTTATGCTTTGATGTTGTATTTGGTTGACGACATGAGTCTCCACCCGATCACCATGAGATCGGTGATTCTATCTTCACTCGCCATGAGAGTGTAGATCGAGTCAAGCTTCAAAGCTGTTCATCTGTTCTTGTATTTCTCTATCTGATAATCAATAAAGGTGTTCTTGATTCAGTTTATATAAGAGCTATAGAGAGATTCGAGAGGTAGAGATATCCAAACTCTACCAACATAACAAGGATTGTAAAGCGGATTCAATCCAACTAGGACGCATATTGGGATTCATCAGATCATGAACCAGCAAACCCTGATCTCCAACGGCAGGAGTAGCTAGTCGTGGGGGGTTTGCAGGAAGTCATTTGTCTTTGTAAAATTTGGTAGATTTACTATTTCCTATCAAATATCGACAACCGTGTTGCAAAATTCTAACTCCTACTAATATTGATGCCCAGCCGTAGGACTGATGTCGCTTTGATGTGGCCTCAAGAATTGAGCAGACACAGAAATATCTGGCTTTAAACAGTCTTGCAAACAGTGTATTAGGATATTTCAAAATACGCCAAGCAAGTCTAGCAAGGAGTGCATCATTGAATTTTTCAAGATCTCTAAAACCTAAACCACCATGCTTCTTTGAGTAATGGAGTCTTTTCATGCAACCCAAGGTAAACCACGTTCTCCGTTTGATTTCTGCCACCAAAACATTTGCAACATTTGCGTTATTTCAGAGACAATGGAAGCCGGAAGCTTAAAGCATGACATTGAGAAAAAGGCATTGCCACCCCTACTGATTTAATAAGAATTTCCTTTCCGGCCTGTGATAGAAATATTGTATTCCAACTTGTTGTTCTGTTCTTGACCAAACATCTCTTTCTTTTTCCTTCCGAATTCTTCAGGTAAACCCAAATATTTGCCTCCACCACCCTGATTTTCGATGCCTAAAATGCGTTTTAATCTTTCCTGCAAATTACCAGGGATTCGTGATCCAAAAGTTAGCGTTGATTTGGCTTGATTGATCTTTTGACCCGAAAAATCTTCATAGTCATCGAAAATTTTCTTCAGAGCAATACAGTCCCTTTCATTTGCTTGACAAAAGAAGAGAGAATCGTCCACAAAAAGAAGGTGAGTAATTGGAGGTACACCATTGCCAATCTGTATACCTCTGATCTTTCCTTTAGTTTCATTAACTTGGCGAAGGTGACTCATAACATCAGTGCATAAAATGAATAAATACGGAGACAAAGGATCCCCTTGTCTGAGACCTCTCCTAGGTATGATTATCCCATGTGGTGAACCATTTATAAGCACCGAATAGGTTACTATTGTAATCATATTCATTATCTGTTCAATATACTTATCTGCAAAACCGAAGGCTTCCAAAGTTCTCTTGAGAAAAGACCATTCAACTCGGTCGTATGCTTTACTTATGTCAGTCTTTATCTCCATATAAGTCTGAGAAACTCGTTTCCTTAACTTCAAAGAGTGCATAAGTTCATGGGAAATCAAAATATTATCAGTGATCATCCTGCCCGGAATGAAAGCTGCTTGTGCCTCGGAAACGATTTGGTTTAAGACGACTTTCATCCTATTGACCATGATTTTTGTAATGATCTTATAAAGAACATTACAAAGGCCAATTGGTCGATAGTCAGCTAATGTTGTGGGCTGATTAATCTTCAGTATCATACATATGCTTGTATGATTAATCTCCTTATTCATTGAAGATGTCCTAAAGAAACGTTGTACCTCAGAGACGACTTCAGTACCCACCAGTGGCCAAAAACTTTGATAGAACCGAGCTGTTAAACCATCAGGTCCCGGGGCGCGGTCCGCTCCTATAGATTTCACTGCTAGGTGAACCTCTTCAGCCATGATATCTTTAGTGAGTTGTCCATTCATGTCTTCCGTAACCGAGCTGTTAAAACCCTCAAACATTGAGTCCGGTACTGGTGTGTTGGCGAAGTCATATATATATTAGTGAAGAAATATTCTGCATGATGACCAATGGCATAATCACCTTTATAAACGTTCCCTTCATCATATTCAATTAGATAGAGTTTGTTCTATGTGGTTCGGGTTTTTGTACAAGACTGGTAATATTTTGTATTCCTATCACCTTCATTGAGCATTTGTATCCTGCTCTTTTGGTACCAGTAAGTTTCCTCTGCACGGTAAGCTGCAGCTAATTCAGATTGCAGACGGGGGATATCATCTCTGAGAGATCCTGAATCTGTCACTTCTTTATCAAGCTGTTCTTTCAATCTAGTAATTTGAGTGGATGAGTTCAAGTTGTTGTTTTGTCTGCATGAAGATAAAGCACGTCGACATGAACGTATACGATCTGTGATCGGAACATCTTGGAAGCCATTACTGTTCCAACCTTGGGTTACATACTCAGTAAAAGCATCACAATCCAGTAGTCTTTTGTCGAATATGAATTATTTTCGATGTAAATCTTGTGTGAAAGCGATTCTAGTTACCATTGGCATATGATCAGACCCATAGAGTTTCAAGTATTCTATTTCTGAAGCCGGAAACGATGATAACCATTGAGAGTTAACTAAGACAACTCTTGATGGTATGTTTGTATCGCTGCCCAAACCAAGAGAATTAATCACCTCTGAAGCGAAGGTCCACAAGAGCACACATGTTGTACATATTTCTAAAATTTTGGTAAGTTTTCTCTGCTTTAACTCTTCCACCAATCTTCTCTTCATTGGATAGAATTTCATTAAAGTCTCCCATGAGAATCCATGGTTGTTGTCTATGAGTACCAATTCTTTCAATTCTTTCCTATAAGATATATCTGAATTTTGGAATTGGGTCACCATAAACGCAAGACAAATAGAAATTCATACCATTAGCATTAACTTCAACATCAATAAGTCTTACATCCCAATAGATCTTCCTAATAGATACATCCTTCTTTCATGTACTACATCACAACAGCTAATTGTTTCACATAAGACGAAGATATCTGTATGGTAAATATGAATGATCTCCTTCATTTGTGGTTCTGCCAGCAGCCCCTTAAGACCCTGAAAATTCCAACTGGCCATCTTCATGGCGACAGTGGAGGTACCGGGCCCTCCGCGCCTCTGTCCAAATTGTGAGAGTCTGAGCAGGATCCATCAGACTCCTCGGCCATATCCTGATTTGCATGTGGAAATAAGACCTTCCACTGTATATCATGAATTGGACTGCGTAGTGACTCTTTGTTTCATATTATTATAATATTCAAATTATAAAAACTAATGATGGCAAAAATCATATTATTATAATATTCAAATTATAAAAACTATAAAACAACCCGTAAAATATAAAAACTATAAAACAACCCGTAAAATATGCACAAATGCCACTAACTCTTAGAAAAAAATCATAAATGCCACTCTCCGATAAAATTACAATTTTACCCTTAATGAATCTCTAATGATGGTTTGTCAAGGTTAAATAGCAGTGAATCGGTATAGGTTTCAGTAATACACGGTAGTTCAGTGGTTGTGCGCGTTCCTGAACGCGCGTCGCGCCCAGGGTTCGAATCCTCCTATGCGCGGTACATCTGGTACAACTGGAGGATTATTTTGACAGTTGTACCAGTACATCTGAGGGCCAGTTGTACCATCTGAAGGGCAGTTGTACTAGTGGTACAACTGGTACATCTGAGGGGTAGTTGTACTAGTGGTACAACTGGTACATCTGGGGGGTAGTTGTACCACGAGGATGGTGAGTATTCACTTAAAAATATTCAAGGGTAGTTTCGTCAGTTCACTTAAAGCGAGTGGCATGTTGATCATGGAGTGGCATGGGAGATTATTATTTGAAATATAGTGGCATTTGTGACATTAATCCTCCAAAAAGGGATGATCTTAGAAGCATCATCAGAGAGGTTTGGTGACCATTGGTGAAGGGTCACCATCCATTCGGCAAAAGACCATGGTCCACGCCGTAGAACCAGGTTCATCATCTCTTCAGTAGGGAAGAGAAATTGTTCCTTATCGGGACCGATTATACGTCCGATAACCGAGTCATCAAGCCCCCAAATCCGAGGCATCTTTGTGACCATTGCGCAGAGATTTTGTCTCCGAGGATTGAGGCGCATCACCACAACCGTGAATTGATGAGACGCGCGGCTTCATCGCATATCTCCGCCGGGAGGGTTATGGGTTCACCGTATATTCTTAATATTTAAATTAAATTTTAATTAATATTAAGTTTCATATTATTATAATATTCAAATTATAAAAACTATAAAACAACCCGTAAAATATGCAATCGTATAATCAAATACAACCCGGCCAATCATATATTTAAATAACATAAATATTTACTAATTGTTGAGAATTTATTTTATCATGTTAAAAGTATATGTTAATTATTCACAAAATAAATCAATAAAAATATTTTATTAGATTTTCTTATAGTAAGAAAATATACATTTACATATAAAATAAAAATAGATAATAGACATTGTGATTAAATTAGTTACAAATTAGTTGGACACTATTACCTTTAGTGATTTTTTTAAAATATGAAATATAGGCCTAAACGTTTACCTGAACCCGATTCTGAACCCGAACCTGACCCAAAAAATTCGATCCAATCGAACCGATTCTACAAAATTATTTGAATGGGGCATAAGTTAGTATTTTGGGTACTGGTTACTATCTGAACCCAACCGAATCCGAACGAGTACCCAAAGTAGGCGTGGGCGTTCGAGTATCCGTTCGGTACAGATCAAGTTTTTCAGGTTTTTGTGTTGGGAATGTCCTGAAATCTATTGTACTTACTCTAAGTGAAAGTTGTATTGTCGAGTTTAGACAGTCATATAATACTTGACAATCATAATGCTTTGCTATAAGCCACTTATGATCAATGAGTTTAGAACTCGTTGCTAGTGTTATATGATCCTACAGGGTCACACACCTAAGCAAACTGGATATAGAATATGAGGTTGATCATTAGTGTAATGATCTAATGAATGTATATTTGATATGCATTCAATAACGAGTTTCTGAGGCAGTGTCGATCGACACAACAAGTGCATCGATCGACACAGATCGCGGACCAAAATAACTATTTTGGTTCATGACTTAATTAATCCTTGGTTAATTAGGTCGTGGTAAAAGCCCATATATATGATATATGGTCCACTTTTACAGTAACATGACTCAATTTACAGCCACCTCGGTGAAACAGAGAAACCTCTAAGAGATCTGATCTCTACGGCACTAGCATCCCGTCCGTTCCAGTTTGTGTGCGTGTGGATACCAGTAGAGGCGCAGCACTTGAGGCGCTAATCAATCTCGAATCCCTGTTCACTTTCCGCTGCATAATCATCCAGGTATATTCGAGATTCTCGGTAGATTCAATTATAAACATGAACCCTAGATCCTAGGCTATGGAATTTATACCTAGGGTTGCCTAATGTGATTAGAAATGCTAGAAATTCCTTCAGTGGTATTAGAGCCTTAGGGTTCCATTGAATCTGTAGCATGTTGATTAGATTAGCTGAATCTGGATCGTTGTATGTTGTGATATCGGAGTTTAGCCATCTCAACGGAATGGACTAACACATGGGCTTATTCTGAAGTTGTCATCAAGTTGGGCCTAAGTTGTGATTTGGCCTAAGACATAAGGTTTCCAGGGTTTCTTGGTATAAATATAAGTAGAGAGCCTAAGGAAAATTCTAATCCTAAATTGGTGGATTCCGAGCGCCTTAGGGCGGCTCGTCTTCTTCCTTGTTTCTATGATCTTCATGTTGTAAACCACATCCGAGGTGTTTTTGGATTCTTCATAGTGGATGTTGTGGATCCCGGATCCACCCCAGACGTAGCGGTTGAGGCCGTGAACTGGGTTAACAATTCTCGTGTTCTTTAGATATGTTTATCGACGATAGTATTGGGACAAAAGATTTAACGTATCAAATCCTAACAAGTGGTATCAGAGCTGCAGGTTATTCGATTTACAGATTGGGGTAAGAACATGGTGAGAATACAAGTTCCCTGAAGATGAAGACACGGTGGTGATGTGTGTGTTGAAGCTTCTAGGTGAAACTAAAGGTTTAAGGGTTTGAAGCTTTGGTCGCGTGTTATTTTTACATGTGTGCATCTGATTAAAGAAATCAGAGAAGAGAGATCAAGAGTCTTTTGATTTTGATTTCGAATTGAAGATAAGAGAAACATGACTGATTTTGTTGAAGCAAGATCAGAGGGAGAAGGGACTTGGCTTCTGTTGTTGGCGTTTGTGGAATCACCCGGAAGAGACCTGTGGCGGAGTGTCTCGCCATAGATGGCAAACTATGATTTTGGAAACATAATCAAAGGCTGTGGTGGTTTTGTCTTCGCAAAGATCAATCACCGGTGGATTCCTTTGTGGTAAAAACAAAAGGGCAGAAACGTGATTCAAAGAAGAAGATGAGGATCGTTTTCACGAAACCGCGAAGCTTGTCGAAATCATGGTGGAGCTCGCCGGAGTAAGGAAGACAAACAATTGACGCCGGATGAAGCCAAGCCGTCGATCGGGACAGAGAATCGACGACGGGGAAGAAGCTCGGAGGAGAAGGATTCGTGACAGGATCGTCCCGAGCTTGTGTGTCCACCAGAGAAGTTATCGTAGTAGGCTGAGGACGTGATAGTGATCTCGCCGGAGTTGCATAAATCGAGATCGGGAAATCGTGTCAGTGCCGATGTCGATAATGAAGACGTCATTGAGAAAAGAAGAAGCGTGAAGAGATGACTGGGCCTAATTTGGAATTAATTGGGCTTGTATATTTTGTACTTTTTCTTCCTGGCCCTATTTCTTTAATGGCAACAACAAAAAAAAGGAGGAAAAGCAGAGTGACGTGGCTGGCTTTCCTATTTTGTTACTTTTATGTTGTAATTGGAATAGTCAAAGCTGTTTGACTGGGCTAGGAAAACAGAGGGTCCATATCAAGGGAAGCTTTGGATTATGATTAACATCATAATATGTTCACGTCTAAGAGAAAAAAGACGTGTAGAAGAAATTCAGCGATGTGTTTTTCGAGAGAATATCCTGACACATGATTAAAATTATATGTGAAGATTTGAATCGATTAGGAATCAATTTAAGGTGGAGTTTCTCTGGAGTATCATTTGAGTTTAATCTGAGAAGGTGTGAGTTTGTATATTTGATAAACTCTCAAGGCTCAAGATTTGAAGGAAATTTGGTACGATTTTTTAGCTGCGAATCACAAGGTAATTTTCGTTGTTCTTCTTAGAGTTTCTGGATACTCATGACTTCTTAAGGTTGGGGAATTTAGACCTTGGTAGAGCACAAGATTGTAGACCATTTCGAAGAAGAAAGGTCTGGGTTCAGATTGTTCAAGTTTGGATGAGAGGACAGCTACAATGATTGATAGATTCATGGTTCTAGGGAATACCTTAGGAATGCAATCGATGTTCAACGGGGCTGTTCAAACATCAGGATAAGGTCTAAGATTCAAGTACCGGTTAATAGCAGTTGAGTATGAAACTAGAACGAGGAACCTGCTCGAGGGAAAGCGGGTTGATGACTGAAATATTTTCAGATATGGTCAGGTTTGACGAGTTGTTGGGTTAAATCTTAGAATGGGTTTGTACCAGAGTCAAGGATTCTGAGATTAACGGTTACAACTGGTCGAAGGAGAAAATAGGATTGCGACAGTCAATGCCTATTCAATCTGATAGCACAAATCAGATTGGGCTTCATCAGAAGCAAACTGTTCTTGGAGGGTTTTCCTGGAGAAAGAGACTGTTGGATGTAGCTACAAGATATACAGTCTACACAAGGATACATGATCATGAATCAAAGAGAAATAGTGAGGATGGCGTTGTTAGCTCAGAAAGATGAATCTCATCTTAAGGAACACAAGAAACTCTGAGGGAGTTAGGTGTAAGATGGAGTTATACAACTAGAATAAAGTTTCCATCGGTTCATTGAGAATGTTGGTTGAAACAAAGTCACTGTTGAGGAAGATTCAGGTTGGGAGCTTGTGTGAAGAAAACAAGGGTTCAAGAGCGTGTGAAGATGTCTGAGGTTCAAGCACAGTCGGGTTGCAACCAAGGTTAAAAGGTAAGCTTAAGAGCTTCTTATGGCTTGATATTGGTGAAGACATCTGGTCAGTTGCAGGTTTTGTGCAAGCTCACCATAGAGGACTGAGTTATTGCAACTGGTATGGGATCCATGATAGGATCATAATGCAGAGGGTACAAGCTGCATTGGAAAGAACTAGAAAGTTCTGACTCACTTATTGCATCATAAGATCTGTGGATAAATCTTCTGAAGGGTTCACTTGCATGGAGTTCAAGTGAGTTGTTACTAAGTAACAAGCAGGCACACCCAAAGCTCATGAGTATATGGTGAAGATTTAGTGTGATCTTAGTGAATTTAAGATGCAAGTGCCGAGATAAGTGAAATCTGCAATGGGTAAAAGGGTTGCAGAGTTATGTTTACAGCAAGGGTGTTACTTCAAGGGTTCTAGAGAGAGGTGCTAAGGGCTGTAAGTTGGTGTCTCTGGTATGTCACATGGTTGTGGATGTGAGACATTGTTGAAGAAGCTGGCAGTGGTCAAAGTCTGTTGGTGGATGGTTTTGCTGATGCAGAAGAGTTTGAACAAAGTATGAACAAAGGTATTTGTTTTCGAAGGTCTTCCTAATAAGGTGGAGTTAGGCGGAGGTTTCGCTGGTAACAACAGTAATACAAGTTGATGTTCAGTGAAGAGTGTTCAAACGGGACAAGATAAGTTAAAGACTGTTTCAGGGATATGAAGCATGGGTGACTTGGAGTTTTCTGCAGTTGAAGAATGTGTTTGCAAACGAGTTTGTTGAAACATGGTACTTGAAAAAGTTTGTGTCGAGAGTCTATTCAGCAATATTGATAGTTGGATGGCGTGTTCCATTAGAAGTAATGGCGGTACAAAAGGTGTTCAAGGCTGGTATGTTTTTTAACAAAGAGAGTAGGAATCAAGGATTGCTTCAGATTTCAAGCATGTATGATTCAGAGTTTGCTGGTACACAAAGGTCTAGAATTTGATTGGAGACTCAATGCGCATGAGTAAGAATCGAAAGGCTAGAAATGGATTCAAGTTGCAGAGAAACAAAGGTCAACAAAGTTATGAAGAAATCAGTGATGACTTGAGCGTGGTAGCTCAAGAAGAGACAAGAGAAGATTGATAGCTCGGGAATGTGGTGTGACTCTCACATATGGAGCTCTTCAAGCGTGTTGTCTAATTATTGGTGGTTCAGTAGATTTTTGGTGACTAATCTACTGAGGTGGTTGTTTGTGTAAGTTGAAACTTATGCAGATTTACATGAAGATCAAAATGCTAAGTGAGCCGGTGTTAGAGGTTCTAGGAGCAAGTGACAAGGAGGCTTCAAGCTAGGATCAAGATGGAGATTCTAGGGGAAGCAATCATGAAGAAGATCAATGGAATCAAGATTTGCAAAGGTGTCGAGAGATGTCTAAATCCGAAGGTGGAGATTGTTGTGATATCGGAGTTTAGCCATCTCAACGGATTGGACTAACACATGGGCTTATTCTGAAGTTGTCATCAAGTTGGGCCTAAGTTGTGATTTGGCCTAAGACATAAGGTTTCCAGGGTTTCTTGGTATAAATATAAGTAGAGAGCCTAAGGAAAATTCTAATCCTAAATTGGTGGATTCCGAGCGCCTTAGGGCGGCTCGTCTTCTTCCTTGTTTCTATGATCTTCATGTTGTAAACCACATCCGAGGTGTTTTCGGATTCTTCATAGTGGATGTTGTGGATCCCGGATCCACCCCAGACGTAGCGGTTGAGACCGTGAACTGGGTTAACAATTCTCGTGTTCTTTAGATATGTTTATCGACGATAGTATTGGGACAAAGGATTTAACGTATCAAATCCTAACATTGTATATTTGATATATGCATGCTAAATTGAGTTTTGTTCAAGTTAATCTCGTTTTAGGTTTTTCTTGTTCAATCGATTCTAGGGTTTATCGCATGGTGTCAATCGATACCAATCCGGTGTCGATCGACACATAATGATAACCCGAAAAAAATTAGGTTTTGGCCTAATAGTGACGATCGACACAAGAATTGTGTCGGTCGACACAGACCTTGCGAATAAGTTTAATCGGTTCAATTAGATTGGACCGGTTATCGAGCTTGGTCAAAATTGGTTAAACCGCTTAGAATGGTTTATTGCGATTGTTTTTATTTGGTTGGCGTCGACCGACACTAATGTAGTGTCGATCGACACTGACCGGTTGTCAAAACCGGGTCAATTAGATTGATCGGTTATCGCAATTTGGTTATGGTAGGATTGTGTCGATCGACACTAAAGTAGTGTCGGTCGACACAGGATCCGATGGTTTCGGTTATTGAACCTGAAATCACAGAACCAAACCAAAATAAATCCAATTCTTAGAATAATTAAAACTTAATAAAATTAGTTGTTTTAAACAGTCCCGTTCCTCAACTAAATATCAAGCCATCCTTGATGTCTTCCCAATCTTGTCAAATGTCAAGACTCGA
Source organism: Orychophragmus violaceus (assembly GCA_030180135.1). NCBI lineage: Eukaryota > Viridiplantae > Streptophyta > Magnoliopsida > Brassicales > Brassicaceae > Orychophragmus > Orychophragmus violaceus. Next base: position 24,020,854 of record CM058229.1, read on the forward strand.
TTCATTGTGCGATAGACTTGCAGTGCAAGGTGTCCACAATTACATGAGTAAGGCAGGAGGTAATCGTGTTGATGGTTTTGAAGTGCAAGGCATCAACAAATACATGACTCAAGAGATTGGTTTACTTGACTGGGCCATCAAAATCGTTTTGGGCCCAGAGACATCGAGTGGATTGGACATGAGATGTCAATCCACAACCAAGAGTTATATTGGATATAACTAGCAAAGTTGTTGCTTACCTAGATAGCTGAAATTTGGGAGATGAGCCAAAGCTCACTCAAGTTTTAGTGAAGTATGGGTCTTGGATCATTATATTCATTTGAGGAAACATTGTTTGAATATAATGCGAGTTTTCTTAATAGTTAAGATTTCTCAATTCTTGAACATCATAACTAAACCTTTTTCCTTTCTTTCATCTCAACTATGACTAACACTCATCACAACACTTTCTCCCTGCGATCCGTCCTTGAGAAGGACAAGTTAAATGGATCGAATTTTCTCGAATGGTATCGGAACTTGAGAATTGTTCTCAAGCATGAGAAAATGGACTATGTCCTAGAAAATGTTCTCCCTGAAAAACCGAGAGCCAATGCCCCACATGCAGAATGGAGTGCTTGGGATAATCATTCTAATGATGTGGTCGATGTGTGTTGTCTCATGTTGGCTACCATGAACTCGGACTTGCAGAAGCAACTCGAGAACGTGGAGTCGCCAATGGAGATGGTCACTAGCCTGAAAAGTATGTTTCAGGAGCAGGCACAAACTGAGAGATACCAAACGGTTAAGTCTCTTATTGAATGCAAGCTACCAAAGGACGGTCAAGTTAGTCCTCATGTCATAAAGATGATGGGTTATATTGATAACCTGGGGAAACTGGATTGTCCCATTAGCCAAGAGTTGGCTACTGACATCATCCTGCAGTCACTGCCGTCAAGCTATGATCAATTTGTTATGAACTATAACATGAACAACTTGACGAAGACGTTGACTGAACTGCATGGCATGCTCAAAACAGCTGAGTGATGAGGACATCAACCCATCATTGACCCGACAGACTAGAGGATGGCTCACCAAGCCGGTATATGCCTTCGGAGAGAAGCATCTTTATCATACCAGGGATATAGATGCACATTTTTGAGCGTATATACCTAACCATGAGGAGTTAAGCTACAAATCAATATGTTCTGGAAACCGGACTCGCCAAGGAATCTGCACGAACTGGAATCACATCAATACCAGTTTCTATGAAGAAGTTATGTCCGTTTCAAGACAGCTGATTTTCAGGGAACCCGATAAAGACCGGCTTGCACATTTTGGAGTGCTCAGAACGAACCAGGATGAATCAAGGAGTAAAGGAACTTGTTCTGGATTCTTGATTCATCAGGGAATTCATGAGAGTTGGAATCACACCAATACTAGCTCGGACAAAGAAGATATGCAAGATCAAACTCGAAGGTTGCTGGACCTGCCTTATTTGGAAGCTCACGAATTTAGTGAACTCCAGAACTATGTTTGGCGACCAGGAGCACGTGCAACATCTCCTTGGGCTGAGGTTTATACTCTTTTTCCCTTAAGTGTGGTTTTGTCCCAATTGGGTTTTTCCACTAAGGTTTTTAATGAGGTAAACAAATGCCCGCTTCAAGAGAAGGAGAATCTGGCCCATCTAATCTTCCTTCTTGTATTTTCTTTTATGATTTCGACCAGGCCCTTTTTGGCCCAATTGTAACCTAGACTATTGGCTATTTAAGCCATTTTTTTGTTTTCAATAAAGTTAAGCAAGTTTAAACCAAGAAAAAGAAACCCTAAGGCTTTCTCGATCTCTCTCTCTTCGTGTGGCTGCCCCTTAGACGAGTGGATCATATTGGCTTTTGCTTGCTGCCTCAGTTATCTCCATTGCTCCTAGAAATCAGTAACTCACAAACCACCACTCAACCATCCCTTGACGAGAAGAGAGTGCCATCGGCCAGCTTCTCGTTCCATTCGACCATCACTCTTTTCTTCTCTCCATTCTAGGTCCATTTCTCCAACTACCACCTTAGCATCTCATATCATCTGGTATCAGAGCTTAGGCTCGTGAAACCCCTGGTTACATCTAATCTTTTTGCTCTTTTCATTTTGTATTTTTTTTGTTTGCTTTCTTATAAATCGAAAATCCAAAAAAAAAAAAAAAAAATTCTTACCTTGCTATTGTTCGTCGTTGTTCTTTTCTTGTTTCTTTAATCACTTGTTTCTGATTTACTGTTGCCTGTCTTGCTGCATCTACTCTGAAAATCAAAAAAAAAAAGTATTAGAAAACGATCACTAGATTGAGTCCCAAACCTGCCGCATATAGTTCCTTCATTAGAGTTGTGTGCGACTGCTTTTGGTGTTGTACTTGTGTTGCTCATTTTATGTTGCTTGTTTTGTTCCTCTTTCATTTCATTCATTAAAAAAAAAAAAGAGACAAAGTTTCTTGAGTTTGATTCGTTTTTTTCATTAGCATAAACTTAAGAAGTGTTTTTTTTCCATATTTGCATTCTGCATTCAATCCGAAAATTAAAAAAAAAAACGTGTTTGCCTTTTTTATTCTTACCATATTTCATTGTCTCATTTAAATCTGAAAAAAGAGAAGCTGTCACTCGAATTTGATTTCCTTAAGTGGTTTTGCATTTTTGAAATTCAGCATTATAAAAGAGGCAAGTCTTTATTTGTTCGATTTAGTTGCATTTTTCCAATTTTGTGTTTTTTTTTTAAATTTTTTGTGAATTGTTGACTTGCCTTCTATTTTGTTCTCCTTGTTTGTTTCTAGTTCCTTTGGCACTTGATTTTTGTCTAGTGTTGTTCTTACTGGTTTATGTACCATGGAGAGTGAAGAAGAAGACGTGGCTGAAGATAAAGTTAGTTTTGGTGGTGGACCAATTCAAGCTCAATACAAATCTAAATCGAAGGATCATTCTCATGATGAAAGAAAAGCCTATGAGCCGCATAACCTCTCTTTTTCAGGTCTTGAACAAGACCCAGAGGCATATCTAAGATGGGAGAGAGGCTTGGAAGATTGGTTTTGGTATTACAAAGTCCCGAAGGAGGAGAGATTATCTCATGCCATCAATGCACTTGTTGGAGAAGCTTCTATATGGTGGATAAGAGAAGAAGCTCTCAACTACTACCATAACCCAATCACTACTTGGGGAGTTTTAAAGCAGCATATGTACAAGGAACTTGTACAAAAGTCCCACAACCGTAGCTACCTTCCCAAGAGGCTTATGATGAGATCAGATATACGAGTTTGGATGCCAACACCAAAGAAGGAGATTGTTTTGGGTCAACAACCCACCAAGAGCCAATCTCATAAAAAATGTATAGGCACGCCAAAGAAGGTAGCAGATCATAAAGTTAACACCAGCCTTATTCATATCCAAGAAGAACCACCGGATCACATAATTACTCAACACGTCATGACATTGGAGAAAACCGAACCGTCTAGACGAAAGGTTAAAGTGTCCCGACCCAACTCTTTTCTATCTGGTTATAATGAATCAAAAATTGTTTTAATGCACTTGGGATGGCCCAAAAGTTTTGAGAAGGACGCAGGGATGATAGAGAGTCCAATGGACCAAACGGACCAATGAACCGGAGGCAAGACTGAGAAACAAGTGGAACCAGCCAACCAAGAATGTAATCCGACTGAGGACAATGGAGATCACGGTGCAGAGATTTTCCCATGGAACCCTGGACAGAATAGAGGCGTGATCCTGAGCCACCTATTCAAAGGAGCACTGCCTGAAATCCCCTACGACAACGAGCCCCAGATTCATCAAGGTAAGTCCATGGACTCACAAAACCGCATGAAAGCTAACTTGCTTTCTCTTGGTGAAGGTTATACAATTTCGAGGTCAAAATCTTTTCAAGAGGGAGAGTATGATGAGGAAATCAACCCATCATTGACCCGGCAGACTAGAGGATGGCTCACCAAGCCGGTATATGCCTTCGGAGAGAAGCATCTTTATCATACCAGGGATATAGGTGCACATTTTGGAGCTTATATACCTAACCATGAGGAGTTAAGCTACAAATCGATATGTTCTGGAAACCTGACTCGCCAAGGAATCTGCACGAACTGGAATCACATCAATACCAGTTTCTATGAAGAAGTTATATCCGTTTCAAGACAGCTGATTTTCAGGGAACCCGATAAAGACCGACTTGCACATTTTGGAGTGCTCAGAACGAACCAGGATGAATCAAGGAGTAAAGGAACTTGTTCTGGATTCTTTATTCATCAGGAAATTCATGAGAGTTGGAATCACACCAATACCAGCTCGGACAAAGAAGATATGCAAGATCAAACCCGAAGGTTGCTGGACCTGCCTTATTTGGAAGCTCATGGATTTAGTGAACTCCAGAACTATGTTTGGCGACCAGGAGCACGTGCAACATCTCCTTGGGCTGAGGTTTATACTCTTTTTCCCTTAAGTGTGGTTTTGTCCCAATTGGGTTTTCCCACTAAGGTTTTTAATGAGGTAAACCAAGGCCCGCTTCAAGAGAAGGAGAATCTAGCCCATCCAACCTTCCTTCTTGTATTTTCTTTTATGATTTCGACCAGGCCCTTTTTGGCCCAATTGTAACCTAGAATATTGGCTATTTAAGCCATTCTTTTGTTTTCAATAAAGTTAAGCAAGTTTAAACCAAGAAAAAGAAACCCTAAGGCTTTCTCGATCTCTCTCTCTTCGTGTGGCTGCCCCTTAGACGAGCGGATCATCTTGGCTTTTGCTTTCTGCCTCAGTTATCTCCATTGCTCCTAGAAATCAGTAACTCACAAACCACCACTCAACCATCCCTTGACGAGAAGAGAGTGCCATCAGCCAGCTTCTCGTTCCATTCGACCATCACTCTTTTCTTCTCTCCATTCTCGGTCCATCTCTCCATCTACGACCTTAGCATCTCATATCACTGAGCCTAATATCAAGAAGGGCACTCCAAATGTAATTATGGTACAAGGGGGTAAGAAGTTTAAGAAACTTGGCAAGGGCAAGGGAAAGGGCAAGGCCGTCCAGATTGAAAATCAGGATAAGCCTGTGTCTTCTTCTAAACCCAAGCCCGGCCCATCTGAGACTGATAAGTGCCATTACTGTAATGAGCTTGGGCATTGGAAGAGAAATTGCAACAAATTCTTAGAAGAGAAAAAGAAGAAGAAGAAGACTTTCGAGACTTCATCTTCATGTATTTATGTCATAGAAGTAAATGTTACTACTTCTGGTTCGACTTCTTGGGTATTGGATACCGGCTCTGGTTCTCATATTTGTACAAATATGCAGGGCCTAAGCAACAGTAGGATTTTGGAGAAAGGACAAGTGGACCTGCGCGTGGGAAATGGAGCAAGAGTTGCTGCATTAGCCGTAGGAACATTTCATTTGTCTTTACCTTTTGGCTTGGTTCTAGAACTCAATAATTGTTACTATGTACCTGCTATATGCAGAAATATTATTTCTATTCCTTGTTTGGATTTGGAAGGATATCAGTTTTCAATTAAGAATAAATGTTGTTCTTTTGATTACAATGATATATTTTATAGTAGCAGTCCATTAGAGGATGGTCTTTATGTTCTAAACCAAAGCGTGCCAATCTATAACATTAGTACCAAGAGATTCAAGTCAAATGACACGAATCAGATTTTTTCTGGCATTGTCGTTTGGGCCACATAAATGAGAAACGGATTCAGAAGCTCCATAGTGATGTACTTTTGGGCTCATTTGATTACGAATCATGTGAGAAATGCGAATCTTGTTTATTGGGCAAAATGACCAAGGCCCCTTTCAACAAACAAAATGAAAGGGCCAGTGACTTATTAGGCCTTATACATACTGATGTGTGCGGCCCAATGAGCATTAGTGCCACAGGAAACTTTCGGTATTTCATTACCTTTACTGATGATTTCAGTAGGTATGGCTATGTCTATCTAATGAAACACAAGTCGGAATCTTTTGAAAAGTTCAAAGAGTTCCAAAATGAAGTACATAATCAACTTGGCAAAAGTATTAAAGCTCTTCGATCAGATCGTGGAGGTGAATACTTAAGCCAAGAATTCAGTGATCATCTGAGAGATTGTGGAATTGTTTCACAACTCACTCCTCCTTGAACACCCCAATGGAATGTCCGAGAGGAGGAATCAGACTTTATTAGATATGGTTTGATCAATGATGAGTCACTCATCTCTTCCATTATCCTTCTGGGGATACGCTCTAGAAACGTCTGCGTTTACACTAAATAGGGTTCCATCAAAATCAGTTGCAAAGACACCACATGAGATGTGGACTCGAAATGTTCCAAGCTTGTCTTTCCTGAAGATTTGGGGTTGTGAGGCTTATGTTAAGCGGTTAATCACTGATAAGCTCGAACCCAAATCTGATAAATGTTACTTCGTTGGTTATCCTAAGGAAACCAAGGCTTACTTCTTTTACAACCAATCCGAGAACAAAGTGTTTGTTGCTCGGAACTGCGTCTTTCTTGAAAGAGAGTTTCTTTCCAAGAAGAACAGTGGGAGTAAAGTACAACTCGTAGAAGTTCGAGAACCATAGGAGACCGCTCAACCCATTGAGGAAGAGAATCAGTTGGATCTGCAAAGAGTTGTAGAAACCACACCTGTGGAGCCTGAAATTCACAGATCTGAAAGGATCCGTCACGAGCCCGAGAGATATGGATTTCTGGTAACTAATTTTCATGATATGTTGATCATTGATAGTGACGAGCCTGCAAATTTTGAAGAAGCGATGATGAGCCCTGACTCCGAAAAATGGCTGAAAGCTGCTGAATTCAAAATGTGATCCATGTCACAGAACCAAGTGTGGACTTTGGTTGATTTACCCAATGGTGTAAAAGCCATTGAGTGTAAATAGATTTTCAAGAAGAAATTGATGTGGATGGTAATATTCAGATATACAAAACTAGGTTGGTGGCAAAAGGTTTCAAGCAAATTCATGGTACTAACTATGAAGAAACCTATTCCCCAGCTGCTATGCTTAAATCTATTAGGATTCTCCTAGCAACCGCCGCTCATTATGATTATGAGATCTGGCAGATGGATGTGAAAACAGCTTTCCTTAATGGAATTCTGGAAGAGGATGTGTACATGACACAACATGAAGGTTTCAGTGATCCTAATGCAGCTAGGAAGGTATGCAAGCTTCATCGATCCATTTATGGATTGAAGCAAGCATCTAGGAGTTGGAATCTTCGTTTTGATGAAGCGGTCAAAAAGTTTGATTTCATCAGGAACAAAGAGGAACCGTGTGTTTACAAGAAGACTAGTGGGAGCGCAGTTTCATTTCTCATATTGTATGTAGATGACATACTTCTTCTCGGAAATGACGTCCCGCTACTTCAGTCTGTTAAGACTTGGCTCGGAAGTTGTTTTTCAATGAAAGACATGGGAGAAGCCGCATACATTCTTGGAATAAGAATCTATAGAGATATATTGAACAAGTTAATTGGATTGTGTCAAGATACTTATATTGATAAGGTCTTACACAGGTTCAGTATGCATGATTCCAAGAAGGGATTCATACCAAAGTCTTATGGCATTACTCTTAGGAAGAAGCAGTGTCCTTCGACACCTGCTGAGCGAGAGCGAATGGGTCGGATTCCTTATGCTTCTGCTCTAGGATCCATCATGTATGTCATGCTCTTCACTCGTCCAAATGTTGCTTGGGCTTTAAGCATGACGAGTAGATACCAATCTGATCCAGGTGAAAGTCACTGGACAGCTATCAAGAACATCCTGAAGTATTTGAGAAATACTAAGGATAAATTCTTGGTGTACGGAGGAAGTGATGAGCTTGTAGTAAGTGGTTACACAGACGCAAATTTTCAGACGGACACAGACGATTTTCGATCACAATCTGGTTACGTCTTTTGTCTGAATGGCGGTGCTGTTAGTTGGAAGAGTTCCAAGCAGGACAACGAAGCAGATTCCACAACCGAAGCTGAGTACCTCGCCGCTTCTGAAGCGGCAAAGGAGGCTGTTTGGATTACGAAGTTCATCTCTGAACTTGGTGTGGTTCCTAGTATTTCTGAGCCAGTGGCTTTGTATTGTGACAACAATGGAGCCATTGCGCAGGCGAAGGAACCTAGGTCACACCAGAAGTCCAAACATATAGAGAGGAGGTATCGCCTTATCCGTGATATCATTAATAGAGGAGATGTGAAGATCAGCAGAGTTCCGACGGATGAGAATGTTGCTGATCCTTTGACTAAGCCTCTCCCAAGGCCTAAGCATGAGAGTCATACTGCTGCTATAGGCATTAGATTTCTTAAGATATGATCTTGATTTCAGTGGGAGTTGTTTTTGGTTTTTAGTTATGTTATGGTGTTCATGAAAACATACTATGGTTATGTTATTTTAATGAAATTTGTTTCAGTATTATTTAATTATGTTATTAAATAATAGTCCCAAAGTAATTTATGACATATTATAGGTCATCAAGTATCTGACTTGATCATGAAACCCTATAAGCAATAAATGACATAAATTATTTTGGTCCATGGTCGAGGTTGTTAAAGTGGGACATTAACAACCGCATGAGACTAGTATGTGAGGTGACTGATGACTAAGTTTGATGGAGTCATTTAATAAGTGTATTAAAGTCAATCACATAGATATGTGTTGGAGAACACAAGATCGGACTTGACCCGTTAATGAGAACTCTACAAGATAATTATATGAGTGTCATAAGAGTTTCTCATTACGACTATAGAGTATAGTCCTTAGACCTGAGTTCATCATGATTTCTTACATATGGATTGGTACGTCTTGACTTTGTCAAACGTTGATAGGGTCTAAGTTTTAATCCTATTCTACTGCAAGTGCACAGTTAAGTGATTGTAGTATATAGGGTATCGAATCCACAGAGACTCTGGTCTCGATAGATAAAGAACCGTAGAGATTAATACTAAGAAGAAAGCAGATGTGAAGTGAATTAAAAGCAAGGCAAGAAAATAAATCAGTAGCAAGATTGGTTGTGAAAGCAGTTAACTAAAAGCGTTAAGTCTAGGGAATTCTCAGGAAATCAGACAAGCAGACAAGTTAATCAGTCATGATCTAATTAAACACAGTTCTAGAACTCAAATCACGGATATAGAATTAACCAAATCTCTTTGCGAGAATTCTCTAAGTGTAAGTGCAGTAATCCAAATCTCTTTGCAATTACTAACAGATTAAACCAGCATTAATTTCAAGTTCGATATGTTCACAATTAAACTAAGCCAAATCTCTTTGTGAATAATTTAATTGCTCAACTTAAATAGTTCAGATTCTAAACCACACTCTCGTGTCGTATTTAGCAACCTAAGATCTAGATTCTAATTGATCAGGTTAGAACTAGCATTAAACTCAATTTAGATCGAAGAACATTCTATTCATGTGAATCCTTAACCGAATTAAACAAGTCTAGCAAGTCATGAAATCCTTTATGAGAAACCCTAAACCTAACTATGAATCTACTCAGACATGATTAATGAAATAGAAATCAATGAATAAATAGATTGCATATAAGAAAATAAATAGATAAAGGGGTTCGAAATCTTCTCCAAAATAGATGAAGTACATGATTAGATCAGCCCCAAAAGCTCTAAAAATCTCTTAGCTCTAAGTGTGAAAGCGTAAGTAAAATAAACACCAAAATCCTAATATATATAGCTAATCACGTCTGGGGCTTCTGTGTAATATCTGGAACTTTTATGGGCTCTTCTGCAATATTTGATAACTTCATAAACTGCCGAGATTCTGGCCCATTCGCTAGTGTGTCGACCGTTGCAGGTGTGCAACGATCGACGCATGATCCCAAAACTGGACAGTGAGTTCATTCTCTCGGACCAAATCTCCAAATCACTCCAATAAGCTCCATAATCACCACATTAGCTCCAAACGTGCATGTACCTAATAAAACCTGCAAAAGACTCTAAAAGAACACAAAAGAACACTAAAACACATTTATATCATGGCATAAAACCAGTAAAAACCATGATATATCAACTCCCCACACTTAGCCTTTGCTTGCCCTCAAGCAAAACCGAGAACTAGAATGTAGTGAAGAGGTTTGAAAACTCTTCAGAAACTCTTTTCATCCTAGAAGCAGCAACACTCAGATTCCCCTTAGTAAACCACATGAAAGAATCAACCTGCAGACATCAAGACCAACATATACTTCCCCAACACTTAGCAACTGTCCTAAGTAAACTCTACAATCACATTCACGCATTCAAATTCTCCCTACTGACTTCTGCAAGTATTTAAGTGCGGTCTCACCTAAGGAGTATCGATCAAAGGCACATGGACTCTTACCTTATCAGCTCTAGACCACCATACTATCTTTCTCTAGTCCCTTTCTTCTCTTTTCCCTTCCTTAGCATTCTGATTTTTTCCCATTGGGTATCATTTTATTTTTTTTTATCAGTGCTCTTCCCGTTAAGGGGTGTACTTTGGACACATTCCATGGATCGCATAAGAGATAATAGTGTTTGCTACTATTCCCATGACCACTTCGGAGTTACTAACTCATCCTCAGTTTATTATCTTTTTTTTTTTTATGGAAGGGGAGAAGGGAACTAGATAGGACAGGTTTACAAGCTGTGTTAGAACTAACAAGGGAATCCGACACAAAGTATACCAAGCCCTTAGGTGATAAATCTAAGTCAGTATTAATGGTGAAGTCAGTAAAAGATCCTCTGATACCTGAAGTGATGTGGGTGTCCTCAGTAGGTTGATCCATGTCTGGGTTTTCTAATAGTCAGAGATAATCTGCAGTTTCATCCCAATGGTTACTTAAGTTCCTGCAAGTGCTGCTAATCTTCTCAAAAATTCATTGTTTCTTACTTAAACAATTTTGACTCAATAAAACAAACTTTGAAAATTTTTAACTGACTCTAAGAAAACAAAAGAAAGAAGTTAGTAGAACCTCCCCCACACTTAAGACACACTGTCCCCAGTAGTGTCAAGCGAAGGATTGGCAAAAAGAAAAAAAAAATTTGTTTAAGGAATGGTTAAGTTCTGTCGGGTTTTACCTCTGTCGCTCAGGCATCGATCGCTGCACTAGGTGCATCGACCGTTGCTAGGCGATTTTTCGTGTATGATCGATCGTTGCTCAGGACCGCAACGATCGCTGCAGTGCGATTTCGATCGGGTTGTGACGATCGACATAATAGTGTGTCGATCGACGCACTGCGTATATCAGATCAGTCAGCAAGTTAGCAGGTTAGTCCGTTGGTTTTCATCAATTTCGAATCCTGCAAGCTGAAAACACTAGAAACAGAGTAAAATCAAGGCAACAAATGTATCTAATCAAGTACAACCATCCAAACATAGTAGAGTACTAAAAATCAAAAGAAAATAGTGCAAGAAAAAGAGAAAGAAAATCAGAGTACAGAACCGAATGTCTAGAGATGGAGGCTACTCTCACTCGCTATCATCTATCCCTCCATAGCGCTCAGTGTCACTGACATCCGCAGGAGAACGCTGTCTGCGTCGAGTAGCAGGGACGGGCTGATGAACCGGTGGCTGTCTCCTGCAAGTGCAGCCACGCATCCACTCCCAAATGGTCCTCCAGATCCCATCACTATGCTCTCTCCACTCAGCCTCAGACATATCACCGTACGGTACTGTGATCTCAGGATAAGGGCCAATATCAACCGGGGCAGCAGCAGGCGCAGGCGCAGGGGCAGCAGAAGATGAAGCTCGTGTGGAAGGCTCTCCCAGCGGATGAGCCATAGAAGGAACTCCACGCTGCTCAGTCTCAGGAGGCTGGAATCTCAAGGCCTCCAGTGTATCAATCTGTGTCCATCTAGGAGCAGGAAGCTCTATACCACACTTCCCATAAGTCGGATCGTGGTAAACCCAAATGCGCCCTTCCTTAAGCCAGAGGGCGCTCTGCAAGTGGCTGAAATCTAGGAACTCCTTGGCTGTATCACACTCTGTGCCCTGTAGAGGAATCCCGTAGTGCATGAATATGGGAGTAAGCAGGCTCCCCACTGTCTCAGTACGGACTCCATCAAATGGCTTCAGCTGCAGATCACATAAATGCTGAGTGAAAACAGCTCCCAAGTTGAGACCCTTAGGAGGATCTCTCACGCCAGAATCCTCAAACTGATCCCGCATCCCGATGAACAACATCTCCATCTCATACTTGCGCATCTTGTTGGCCTCAAACTTGCACAACAAGCTCCAACACAAGATACGCGAGACATATCTCACCACAGGATGTCTCAACTGCACCACCGATGTAGTCTGTGAGTTGTAACGACCACTGTTGATACACTCCCAAAATGATCGAGCCTCCTCTGGATCCCACTCAAGTGGCATGCCAATGCGCCTCGGCTCAGTGCTGAAACCGAAGATCCTGCAGATATCTAGTAAAGGAATCCGATACCTGACTCCCCAACTCATGAAGGTAAAGATACCTCCTGTAGCGCTCCTGCTATCTGGATCTGGGTAAACCACTCTGCAAGTGGCTAGCAACTGTCTGACCAGCTCTGGGTACAGATCATAAGGACGCATAGGCATCGTCCCTAGACCAATGCCCTTGCACACCGCAAGTACCTACTCATCAATCCCCCAGACTCTTGCAGGTAGAGTAGTCTGCAAACTTGGTTGGCTTGATCGTCATCCCGCACCAACCACCGTATAGCAGCGAGTCATAGTCATCCCACTGGTTAAGCAGTGGTCTCTCTGTAAAATCGGCAGACTTGAGGAACTCAGAAAGGTTCTGTGGCTACTGCCTGGCTGTCGGGATCGGTGTCGCGTCTGCTCGGGGCCAAGGCAGTGCTACTGCTGGACCAACTCTCACATATGGCTCATGTGGCTGAAAGTCTCTATGAAACCACTCTGGTGGTGGAATGTACTGTCGTGTGGCTGTGGATGTTGTTGCTTGGCGCTTGCGGGGTTGTATGCGAGATGCCATCTACATTCAACAAGAAATTAAAACCAATTAGTCTCGGCAATCTCTCTGTGAAATCGCGAAGCAACGACCGTTGCACCTAATGCATCGATCGTTGCAAGGAGATTTCATTTTATCGAACATTTCCCCAAAATCGCAAAGCAACGACCGTTGCACAAGTGCAACGACCGTTGCAAGGCGATTTTGGCCGTCAATAAAAATCCCTAATTCGTTCAATCAACCACAAAAACAACAATAATTCATCACTAAACAACCTAAATCATGTTCAATTAAGCACGCATTCATCAATTCCAATCCAAAATTCCAAATTTCTAAAACCCTAAAATTGAATCCGAAAATCGAAAAATAGAGGCACATTACCTTGGATGATATATGGGCTAGAAGAATAGATTGAGAGTTTAAAGACGAGATTATAGCACTTGGAATCAAAGAAAATGATGAAGAAATGAGAGTTTGGGGTGAGGAAGTTCTCGGTGTACGGACGGCGAGAAATGGAGAGGAAAAGAGAAGAGAAGGGTTTAAGGCACTTACCTCGGTCGTGGGTGCAACGACCGTTGCTGGTCAAATCGAAATCGATTTCCGGTTTAGCGCGTACCTTAATTTGCAATTTTAACCAATTGCAACGACCGTTGCGTACGAGCAACGATCGTCACAATGCGATCACCCCTCTTCGTCAAATCACCCTGCAACGACCGGTGCACAAGTGCATCGATCGTCACACATCTCCAAACTCGAGTTCTGTATCTTGCACTTAGCAAAAACAAAAACGAAAACGTGAAATCCTAAGAAAAACACCAAAAATAAGAAAGAAAAACAACTAAACCTAACAGTGGGTTGTCTCCCACTCAGCGCTTGTTTAAGGTCATTAGCTTGACCGGACGAACAAGATCTTTCAGGCACCACGAGATCTTGACAGAGACTTTTTCTGTCTCTGTTCAAGTCTCCTTATCCAAGGTGGCGAGTAGGCTGTTGCAGAATGCTCATGTCCAAGAAAAGAAGGAGTAAAATGTGCTCCAGGATCTAGAATCACGGTATCATCCGGCTGCTCATCATTTGCATCCATAATGGTGAAGGTCTGCCCATCTATCAGTGGCTTTCGCAGCTTGTCCATCTCAAAATGCAGCGGCTCATCTCCAAGATGGAGGTCTATCAGAATGTGTCTAACATCTATCACTGCCCCCGCTGTAGCCAAGAATGGTCTTCCAAGTAGCAACGCTTCATCCGGATCACAGTCATATTTCAGCACTAGAAAGTCTGTTGGAACCAAATAGTTTCCAACTCTCACCGGGACGTCCTCAAGGAGTCCTTCCGGAACTCGTATAGACTGATCGGCTAGGACAAGAGAGGTCATAGTAGGAGTAAAATCCAGCATACCCAGCTTCTCTGCCACAGAATATGGCATAAGACTTCCAGCAGCTCCCAGATCACAAAGAGAGCGCCTAAAACTATCCTCAAAGATAGAACAACTTAGCACAAAAATCCCAAGATCAGGCAGCTTCTTTGGAACCTTGGTTAACAGCACATCACTTATCTGTTGAGGGACTATAATCACCCAATCTTTCAGCTCTTCATCCAAAGGCAACATCTTGTTCAAATACCTCTGCACACATGGGTGATATAGTGGATCATCAGATGATGGAATTTCTTCCAACTCTTCACCAATCTCCTCTAGCTTCTTAAGCTCTTCAATCTCCTGCTTAATCACTTCAGATACTGAGGGATATTGCCTAATTAATTGTCCATAGATCTCCTCCTGAGTAATCTCAGACACTCCAGGGAACAAGAGATCAAGCTCCAAATCTGCATCAATGCTGTCAACAGCTGGCGAGTCTGTCTGTTCACGACTTGCATCGATCGACACTAGGGGTGTGTCGATCGATGCAACACTGTTTTCACAGTTTTCACCCGAGAGATTTTCTCCAAAATCCGAAAATTCAACCTCTTCTACCAACTCAGCTGTGCTTAGCTCAAATCCTTCACCTAGGTGAGATCCATCATCAATGTACACAGACCATGCCTTAATATGGGTGTCTGCTACTCCTTTTCCTTTCATAGAACTGGAAATCTGATTCACATGAGTATCCAACTGCTTCATATGAGTGTTCAGAGACTCAATCTTTCCATTGAGATCCTCATAGACAGCATCCAACTTCTTATTACAGTCTACAGAAATCTTGGTCTGACTCTCCAGCAGCTGTTCCATCCTTGTCTCCATCTTACTCTCATGAGCAGTGGCTGCAGGAGGAGTCTGATAAGACGAAGATCCATAGGTTCTCTGAGTACCCTGTCCAAAAGACTTCTGAAAACCACTAGTCTGTCCAAAACCAGCTGAGTTCTGATTGCCTGCGAAGGCACTCTTCTGTCCTCCATTGAAGAATATGTTTCCCTGCTGATTACCAAATCTGTTACCTTGGAAACCAGACCCTCCAATGTAATTCACATCTTCTTCCTGAGTGTCCTCCTCAGTCTGAATTACCTCAACATCTTGGGCAAAGTGGACAGCCTTTTTACCAGCCAGGAGATTGCAAATTGTGTCCAGCTTAGATCTAAATTCAGCCATCTCTGAATTCTCTACACTTCCACCAGATTTCTTCCTCCTCTCATCCATAGTCTTGCAACTGTTGCTGCTTACTAAGTTCTCAATCAACTGCTTAGCTTGTGCAGGAGTCCTGGTGTTGAAGTTTGCATTACTGGAGTTATCCAGCGCAGACTGATATGGCAGATCTATGCCTCTGAAGAAGATACCTAGCAATGTGACATCAGTGAATCCATGGTGTGGGCAGTCACGCTGGTACTTCCTAAATCTCATCCAAGCAGTCTTAAGAGGCTCAGTAGGTCCTTGGGTAAATGTCAGAATGTCCTGTCTGGACTGATCGGATCGCGCATCATCATAAAAGTGACGCAGAAACTCACTCTTCAGGGCTGCCCAAGTAGTATACTGACCAGGTGCCAGTTGCTTCAGCCATGCAGCAGCGTCTCCAGCGAGACTGTATGGAAAGAATTTAAGGAACAGATAATCCTGGCAGACTCCATCATACTTCATGCCATTGATTAGGTCCTCAAATGTATCAATGTGATCCATAGGCTGCTCTGTAGGATGACCATGGAAGGCATTCTGTCTCATCAGCGAGTAGTAGATGGTCTTGATCTCAAAATCATCCCTCTCAAAACCAGGAAGTACTAGAGCTGACCGGTTTGCATGAAACTCATCCGGTCTGTTGTAGTCAGCTAAAGTCCTCTCATGGACAACCATCTGTCTATCTTGGTTCTGTCCTTGCGCCTGCGGCTGTGGTTGTGGTTCAGGTTCCTCAACCTCAGGGATCACACGTCCCTCAGCGTCAATCCTCTGCCCAGCAGCATTGTAAGGATTGTTTTTCGGATCCCTCAGGGTACCTTGAGCATCATGCATAATGATTAGCTTATGTACCACCATCCTTGCTCTTCTTTCTCTTCTGTTAGTTCTCTCTAGACGTCCAAGTTCTTCAAGTCCGAGATTAACTAAGTTCAGGTTCTGATTACTTCTAGTTTCACGTGTCTGCATGAACTGTCTGTAATCGTCAAGCAACGATCGATGCTAGCAGTGCAACGATCGATTCAATCTCAGAATCACCTAGTGACGATCGACACAAAGGTGCAACGATCGACGCAAAGCGAAATTGGTACTTGCGACAGAGAGAAAACAGAGAGAAATCAGTAACTTAAAATAAAAACAAAATAAAACGAAAAAAAAATAATAAAAAAAAATCCTAGTATAAGCCCTAAGTTCGATCCTATCGAAGACTCTAAGAGTCCCCGGCAACGGCGCCAAAAAATTGATAGGGTCTAAGTTTTAATCCTATTCTACTGCAAGTGCACAGTTAAGTGATTGTAGTATATAGGGTATCGAATCCACATAGACTCTGGTCTCGATAGATAAAGAACCGTAGAGATTAATACTAAGAAGAAAGCAGATGTGAAGTGAATTAAAAGCAAGGCAAGAAAATAAATCAGTAGCAAGATTGGTTGTGAAAGCAGTTAACTAAAAGCGCTAAATCTAGGGAATTCTCAGGTAATCAGACAAGCAGACAAGTTAATCAGTCATGATCTAATTAAACACAGTTCTAGAACTCAAATCACGGATATAGAATTAACCAAATCTCTTTGCGAGAATTCTCTAAGTCTAAGTGCAGTAATCTAAATCTCTTTGCAATTACTAACAGATAGTGCTGGGAATCGGGTCAACCCGCGATCCGCGAACCCGACCCGCGGCGGGTTAAGTAAAATTTTGATCCGCTAAAATCCGACCCGCCAAACCCGCGGATTCAAAACCTTCACCTGCACCCGCCCCGCTTAATTTAGCGGGTACCCGCGGGTAACCCGCAAATATTAAAAATATTAATTATTTTTAATTATATATATATTTTTAAATAAAAACAAAATTTATTAATAAAATTTTAATATTAAAAACGTAAATTTATAATTTGTATTTAAAAAAACTAAGTATTTTCAATAAATTTTATATATTTTATTTTATTTTTAAATTTAAACACTAAAATTCACAAATATTAATAAAATAGTAAATTTAAAATTTTAAAAATTAAAATTTGCGGGTACCCGCGAACCCGCATCGTAAAATTTCCCGACCCGCAACCGCCCTGCCAAAAAAAATTCCAACCCGCACCCGCCCCGCGAAACTAAAAAAAAAAAAAATTTGACCCGCACCCGCCCCGCGACGGGTCTAGCGGGGCGGAACCCGCGGGCTTTGAATCAAATTCCCAGTACTACTAACAAATTAAACCAGCATTAATTTCAAGTTCAATATGTTCACAATTAAACTAAGCCAAATCTCTTTGCGAATAATTTAATTGCTCAACCTAAATAGTTCAGATTCTAAACCACACTCTCGTGTCGTATTTAGCAACCTAAGATCTAGATTCTAATTAATCAGGTTAGAACTAGCATTAAACTCAATTTAGATCGAAGAACATTCTATTCATGTGAATCCTTAACTAAATTAAACAAGTCTAGCAAGTCATGAAATCCTTTATGAGAAACCCTAAACCTAACTATGAATCTACTCAGACATGATTAATGAAACAGAAATCAATGAATAAATAGATTGCATATAAGAAAATAAATAGATAAAGGGGTTCGAAATCTTCTCCAAAATAGATGAAGTACAGGATTAGATCAGCCCCAAAAGCTCTAAAAATCTCTTAGCTCTAAGTATGAAAGCGTAAGTAAAATAAACACCAAAATCCTAATATATATAGCTAATCACGTCTGGGGCTTCTGTGTAATATCTGGAACTTTTCTGGGCTCTTCTGCAATATTTGATAACTTCATAAACCGCCGAGATTCTGGCCCATTCGCTAGTGTGTCGACCGTTGCAGGTGTGCAACGATCGACGCATGATCCCAAAACTGGACAGTGAGTTCATTCTCTCGGACCAAATCTCCAAATCACTCCAATAAGCTCCATAATCACCACATTAGCTCCAAACGTGCATGTACCTAATAAAACCTGCAAAAGACTCTAAAAGAACACAAAGAACACTAAAACACAATTATATCATGGCATAAAACCAGTAAAAACCATGATATATCAAACGTCAGCCGTAACTGGTGACTATAAAGATACTGATTGTGCGTATCATGAAGTGTGAGAGGGACATGGATGGAACAAGATGGGATTTGTACCTCCTATATAACAGGAGATAAATATCTCAGGGCCTATCGAAGATTTAATACTGAGAAATGCGTGGCCGCGTTCAAACGAGGTGATTGTCAGTCGTTTGTTTTATCATTATAAATTGGAGTTCGATAAACATGATCTAGCTTAATAAGGATGACACAGTTCTTGCCTTATGCCAGATCAAGATATAGTGACAAAGGGATTATAGGAATAGATGATTCCAGTACAAGTGGGAGATTGTTGGGAATGTCCTGAAATCTATTGTACTTACTTTAAGTGAAAGTTGTATTGTCGAGATGAGACAGTCATATAATACTGGGCAATCATAATGCTTTGCTAGAAGCCACTTATGATCAATGAGTTTAGAACTCGTTGCTAGTATTATATGATCCTACAGGGTCACACACATAAGCAAACTGGATATAGAATATGAGGTTGATCATTAGTGTAATGATCTGGTGAATGTATATTTGATATGCATTCAATAACGAGTTTCTGAGGCAGTGTTGATCGACACAACAGGTGCATCGATCGACACAGATCACGGACCAAAATAACGATTTTGGTTCATGACTTAATTAACTACTGTTTGATCCTTGGTTAATTAGGTCGTGGTAAAAGCCCATATATATATGATATATGGTCGACTTTTACAGTAAAGGTACTCAATTTACAGCCACCTCGGTGAAACAGAGAAACCTCTAAGAGATCTGATCTATACGGCAATAGCATCCCGTCCGTTCCAGTTTGTGTGCGTGTAGATACCAGTAGAGGCGAAGCACTTGAGGCGCTAATCAATCTCGAATCCCTGTTCACTTTCCGCTGCATAATCATCCAGGTATATTTGAGATTCTCTGTAGATTCAATTATAAACATGAACCCTAGATCCTAGGCTATGGAATTTATACCTAGGGTTGCCTAATGTGATTAGAACTGCTATAAATTCCTTCATTTTGGGTTTCCAAATTTATAGCTAGAGTAGGCATTGGCATTTGGGTCTTTGGTTCTGGTCCAGTCGGGTCCTCACAGGTTCAACGTCCAACGAGTATACAAATATATGACCCATATAAGGATCTGCCTTTTCGGGTCGGGTATGGGTCACGTCATGTCGGGTCATGGTCGGTTCGAGTCCACTAGTGGCATACCTAGAAAGACCTAAAATTTTGCAAGTACTATTCGGTTTGGATATTTAAAGGGTTTTCAGGTATTTTCGGGTATAAAATACCAAAAAAACTTGTAAAATTATCTGAAAACTACATGTTCTATCATGTTATATCAGATCTTATCGGGTCGGTTACTAACAGGTTTTAACAGGTTACTAACTGGTTTTAACATGTATTTAGTATATTATTTACAAGTTTATATGGGTACTCGAAAGACCCGCAAGTAAGACTCGGACCCAAACCTATACCTGCGGGTTTTCAACAATCATATCCAATATGTTCTTAGACCTAGACCTGGTCCTGACCTGACCCGAATTTTTTTCCGGGTTCGTTCTGGGCCGGGTCCTCTGGTCTAGGTAATAATGCCCATGCCTAAGCTAAAGACCCCGTTCGGGTATTTTTATTTATCGGGTCGGGTATGGTTCGAGACATGTCGGATTTCGGTCAGGTTCGGGTATTCGATATTACCGAAAATGTCTAAAAACTTGAAAAGTATTCAAAAAGATACGAAATACTCGAAAATCTGGTAAATATATATCTAAATTGATCAAAGTATCCAAAAGTACTTGAAAATATCCTTCATACCCAAAAATGATAAAACTACTTATACTACCCAAAATACTCGAAAGTGGCAAAATTACTTAAAATTAAGTAAATATTCATATTATTTCGGGTAATATTTCGGGTTCGGTTCAGGTTCGAGTATTACCAATATCCAAATCACCTAGACTTAAACCTCATCCCAATTTTTTGTAGAATCGGGATCAGTTTTTTCGGATCGGTTCGAGTTCGGGTTTCATGTAAATGTCTATGTTTACTCGAAATAACCTAGACTTTTATCTAATTATAAGTATTTTTGCTATTTTCGAATATCTTTGGGTAGTTTGAGTAGTTATTTCTTCAATTTTTGTGTATGATGATTATTTTTCCGAGTACTTTTGGATATTTTAAGTAGTTTAGATATATTTTATGGGATTATCGAGTATTTTCATATGGTTTTGAATATTATTTTCAAATTTTTAGATATGTTTTTTAATTTTGGGTATTTGAACCCGATTTGAATCCGATAAGTTTTGAACCGAATCCGCTCCAATATATAGAAAAAAACATGAACGGAGTCTAGTTCCAAATCCGAAATCTGAACCTAAACGGGCAAGCCAAATTCAATATTTGGAGTGACAGTAACCCTTTTATTTTTATTAAGCCTTTCGGATATATAAGATTTAGGCTGTGAAGGCCGAAAATGAAGCCCAGAAACAAATCCGTCCGGTGAAGAAAACCAAAATCGATATAAAAACCTATCATCAGCCGCTCGCTTCCACCAAAACCTAAATCGATCGAAATATGAGTACTCTGTTGGAAAATAAGGGAGATGCGGAGAAACGTTTTCGTGATCGGCAGAAGGATTACTGGCGTAAAGTTGCGAAATGCGATGTAACTCTTTCCATCCTTAATGCTCTTTTTTTTTTCTTGTTTTAGAGGCTGATGGGAATTTGTCCATAATTGTGATCTTTCGGTGGAATTGTGACATTTCCTTAACCTAAACCTCAATGAAATTGCACGCGGAGATCCTCAATGAAATTACTTAAACCTAAACCTTAACTTAATTTTGTTAATTGGGTCTTTATTAGAGGTTCGATGTCGGGAAAATTCCAGTACCATACGGTATGAACGGACTGAGGCAATTCGACTGGGAAGGCATGGTTCCTTTTCGTGCCTTGGTCACTCTTTACGCTAAGGTGGGACTTCATCGTTACAATATGTGGCAGGTAACTAAAAAAACAACTCCTGATCTCTCTTGATGATTTCAGTTTCTTATTATCTTGATACTCTGTTTTGTCAGCTGAAAAACTTACAGCTCAGTGGCTTAAAGAAATTCAATATGGAAATGGGGGCTTGTGCTTCAACTTACTACATAACTTTTGATGCAAAGGAACCAGCTTCTAGCTCGCATCAAACCTTTCAAGTTCTTGTTAGTGAAGAATCTTTAGGTAGATTGGATTTGAGGTGTTACATTGCTAGACCTCAAGCAACAACCACCGATGAAGAACCTGTTCTAAATTGGGATAATGATTTCTGCTTGCCTGACTGGCCCTTATCACAGAATGCTTTCACTGATGAAAAGCAATTTTACCTGGTAAAATTCCGTTTTGGTTCTTCTTTGTTTTGTTCTCATGATGAAATTTTGTAAGTGATATATACTTTGTGGCTTTAACAGGTGAAGAAATCAGAGTTGAGAGACCATGATTGGATTCCTCTATATTTGAAACTTGCAGTTTGTACAAAGAATAAGTCGCTCACAGATGTAAGTTCTTTATTTGATTTCTTGGCTGTTCCTTTGCGTGCTGCCGCCAGTGGTAGGCACCAACGTCCAGCCGCAGTTCAAAATTTTGACGACTGATTTAATCAGTTGTGGCTGAAAGCTTGTGGTTACTGGCAGCAGCAGCAAGAGGGCGTAGGCATAATAAATAACTAATAATTGGTTTGTTTGTTGCACAGGAAGATCTGTCCAAGTTGAAGATTGTGGGAGTGGCGATTGAAACTAATAAGGATGACTTAAATCCATCATATATGAGACTCATTGCCAAAACTGCAAATGTCTACATAAGGTTTAAGGACTTGTTAGGCAATGATCGCACGGCTATATTCAGAAGAATCATCGATGAGACTACGGGATACTTAAGTCTCGTGGGTGATATTCTGAGTGAGGATAAAGCTCCTTCTTGCTTAACTTTCCTGGGTGAGTTTCAGGATGCCGAAAAAAAAGCTTCTTCGAATAAGCGATCTGTGAGGCGTCGTTTAGGCGTGCACTAGCTATGGCGATTATCTAGTAGTCCGCATTCACATGTATATAAAAAAAAGCGTGGCCTTCGCTCTCCTGTTCGTCGTCGGTCTGCTTCCGTTTATTGACTAGTGTTCTCTATTTGGATCACTAGACGATAGACTTTATAATTGTTCGGCTATGTTACTTTGTGCGTTTAGATCCCAAGTACGATATGTTCGACTTTTTGCTGAAGATGTGGAATTGTGGACCATCAGACGATAGTCTTTTTAATGGTTCGGCTATGTACGGCTGGCTCAATAGTAACATTTAATAATTATCTAGATTTTGATCCGCTTTACGACCGGCGTTTATGTTTCTTTTATATACTTTAAAATGTATTAGAAATTAGTATTTTATAAATGAGGTTATGTAAAAAATTAAATTAAAATTTATTATTAATTAAATCATATGATAAGATAGAACTAACTACAAACCTAAAAAATAACTGACATGAAAAGTAAAAACCGTAGCTCGTTAAAGCTCTCAACTAAGGCATGCGGTATCAAGGATATAAGAAGAGGAAACTCTTTATTCTCTAAATATCTGATTGTATAGCTTAAGGAAGTCACATTAACTCTGACTTAACCTAGAGTCCCTTCTCTGTAACAGTATATATGTTGCATTATTTCTGTCAATAAGAATCAAACTTCATCTTTAAGATGATATCAGAGCCTTATTGAATTTTTTTTCCGCCATTCTTCTTCTACTCATTCTCCCTTTTGCTTCCTCCCCATCTCTCGAAATCTCACCTTCTCCCTGTTTCTTCTTCTTCTTCTCTTTCTACAATGGCGCAAAACACTTCAGAGATCATCAATCTCAACACCAACTCGATCCTTAACGTCAACATGTCGAATGTTACGAAGCTAACATTGACAAACTATATGATGTGGAGCCTGCAGATCCACGCCTTGCTTGACGGATACGATTTAGCGGGACACCTTGACGGAACGACTCCTGCTCCAGCGCCTACAGTTACGACAAATGATGCGATTCTCCCAAATCCATCGTACACAAAATGGAAGAGGCAAGATAAACTTCTCTACAGTGGGATTCTTGGAGCAATCTCTCTCAACATCCAGCCGATCCTGTCCAAGTGTAGAACGGCCTCGGATATCTGGACAACGATTGCAACAACCTATGCTAAGCCGAGCAGAGCACACATCAAACAACTGAAACTGCAACTCAAAAACTGCTCCAAAGGTACGAAATCCATTGATGACTATGTGCAAGGACTAACAACACGCTTTGATCAGTTAGCCATACTTGGGAAGCCATTGGATCATGAGGAGCAAATCGAGTATGTGCTGGAAGGATTACCAGACGAATATAAACCGATCGTCGACCAGATTGAGAGCAGAGACACTCCGCCGTCAATCACAGAGATTCACGAGAAGCTCTTAAACCACGAAGTCAAACTGCTCACTGTCGTGGCTGTCTCTGACGTTGCACCAGCCTCTGCCAATCTTGCTGCATCACAGACAAATTCTTCCAATCCAAACAACAACCGTCAAAGCCAAAAATCATCCCAGCAGTGGAGTCAGTATCCCAATCCGAATCGATACAGAGGCAACAACAACAACACTAGCGATAGTCGATTCACAAAAGGATACCAGGGATGCTGTCAAATCTGCGGGATACACGGCCACAGCGCGAGCGTTGCTCTCAATTCATGGGACAATCACAAAATCCTCCCAACAACATGAGCTATCACCATTCTCGTCCGTGGCAGCCAAGAGCAAACTTCGCAGCAGGCTCTTCCTCGCCGGCGCAAAACTGGATCATGGACAGTGGTGCCACTCACCATATGACGAGTGATCTCAGCAACCTAGCTCTCCACCAGCCATATCACGGTGATGATTCTGTTCTCATTGGCAATGGATCTGGTCTTCAAATTTCGCACACTGGTTCACTAACTCTTCCCTCTCACACTCGTCCCTTACTCTTGTCTAATATTCTTTGTGTTCCCCATATTACTAAAAACCTACTATCTGTTTATCGTCTCTGCAATAATAACAAAGTCTCAGTTGAATTTTTTCCTTCTCACTTTCAGGTGAAGGATCTATACTCGGCAATCCCATTGTTCCAAGGCAAGACTAGTGGCGAGTTATATGAGTGGCCGGTGACCTTCTCTACCTCCAAATCTTTCTTTGCTGAACCATCAACCAAAACCTCTCTAGAAGATTGGCATTATCGCCTAGGTCACCCATCATTCAAAACTCTGAAATCTGTTGTTTCTTCCTTTTCCCTTCCATTGTCGCAATCTGTTACGAAATCTACACTTTGTACTGATTGCTCTATCAATAAAAGTCACAAATTACCTTTTCATCAAACCTCTATCACCTCAACTCGCCCTCTAGAATACATTTTCTCTGATGTGTGGACTTCTCCTCTATACTCAAACGAAAACTACAAATATTATCTTGTTCTTGTAGACCACTTCTCAAGATACACATGGTTCTTTCCCCTCAAAACAAAATCCCAAGTCCGAGAGACATTCATCCCATTTAAAGCTTTGGTCGAAAACAAGTTCAACGCCAAAATTGGTACATTATTTACTGATAATGGAGGCGAGTACGTTGCGCTCAAGCAGTTCCTGTCATTGTCTGGAATCTCTCACCTTACTTCACCTCCGCATACACCGGAGCACAACGGAATCTCCGAAAGAAAACACAGACACATTGTGGAGACAGGTCTATCACTTCTATCGCACGCCGGGAAAACAGAGACACCCATAAACTTTGAGTTTCGTATAATTTGGCACATCACCGAAGAGTCTCTGATACGGTGATTATCGATCAAGCACTGCTGTGGGTAAGCGATTAATCAGATAAACCGCGGTGGCAAAGGCGAACGGCCAGTATGATTTTGGAGAATAAATCCACTCCGTGTGTATTCATCGGCTACTCTCTCACACAGAGCGCCTATTTGTGTCTCCAACCAACCTCAGGACGAGTCTTCGTCTCCAGACACGTCAAGTTTGACGAATCCTCCTTCCCATTCCAGCAACTCACCAAGCAAACCTCATCCACTGATACACCAAACCAGACACAATCCTCAACTCCCTACGCAGACACCATTCCTATCACTGCTCCACTCATATCTGCGCCCCTAACTACGCTTGTATCGAATGAGGAAGATGCTGCAAGTATAGATCCCTCACCGTCACTAACAGGTATAAATTCTCCTGAGACTGTTATTATTGCAAGTACTATACCAGAGAGAAATGAAGCACCCACAACCTCACTCACACTGCCTCCGCCAACAATTCAAAACGCCCCAACTACGAACCAAATAGCCACTGCCCAACCATCAAATCCCATCTCTGTCCAGAACCCTCAACTTCCTCCCACCAACAATGACCACCCTATGCGCACTCGTCGCCAAAACAATATCATAAAACCCATTAAAAAGCTCAACCTTACAGCATCTCTGACCCAAATCCTCCCACCTGAACCACTGACCGTGAACCAGGCCATGAAAGACCAGACGTGGAGAAATGCGATGTCCGCCGAACTAGATGCATATGCTCAGAATCAGACATTCGATCTGGTTCCCTGCCCTCCCAAGACGAACATCGTTGGTTGTAAGTGGATTTTCACTCACAAATTTAATCCTGATGGTACTTTGAACAGATGCAAAGCGCGACTTGTAGCGAAGGGCTATAATCAACAACTTGGTCGAGACTACAATGAAACATTTAGCCCGGTGATCAAATCCACTACATTAAGACTGGTTATTGGCATTGCGGTCAGCAAACACTGGCCAATCAAGCAGCTTGATGTCAATAATGCGTTTCTCCAAGGCACTCTGAAGGATGAGGTGTACATGGCACAACCCCCGGGCTTTGTGGATAAAGACAATCCGACATATGTTTGCAAACTTCGCAAAGCTGTCTATGGTCTGAAACAAGCGCCACGTGCGTGGTACACCGAACTCCGGACATATCTCATCCAGTTAGGCTTCAAGAATTCTGTAGCAGACACTTCGTTGTTCACTCTCTGCTCCGGTCATGATTTCATCTACCTCCTGGTGTACGTTGATGACATATTGGTCACTGGCAGTGTCACGAAAGGAGTACAACGGATCCTTAGTCTCCTCGCTGATCGCTTCTCTGTTAAAGATCATGAAGATCTTAATTATTTTCTTGGTCTTGAAGCTCACCGCACCGCGTCTGGGTTGCACCTTTCACAGAGGAAATACATTCGAGATCTCCTCCAAAGACACAACATGATCGATGCCAAACCCGTCTCCACACCCATGGCTACAACCCCGAAGCTCTCACTCACGACAGGCCAACAATTATCGGACCCAAAACAATATCGAGCACTCGTTGGAAGCCTGCAATACTTGTCTTTCACTCGTCTCGATATTGCTTACGCAGTGAATAAACTCTCTCAATTCATGCACCAGCCTACACATGACCATTGGCAAGCAGCAAAGAGAGTTTTGAGGTATCTCGCTGGCACTACGACTCATGGAATATTATTCTCTGCTGAAAAAAGGTCGACCTTACACGCATTCTCCGACGCAGACTGGGCAGGGGATCCACATGACTACGTCTCCACCAATGCATACATAGTATACTTGGGCAAACATCCGATCTCCTGGTCTGCTAAAAAGCAGAATGGCGTAGCACGCTCCTCCAATGAAGCAGAATACCGGTCGATAGCCAATACTGCCTCAGAAGTTCGTTGGATCTGTAATATATTAACGGAGCTTGGCATCAACCTCAACACACCACCGGTTATCTACTGCGACAATCTCAGTGCCACCTTCTTATGCGCCAACCCTGTGTTCCATTCCCGGATGAAACACATCGCCCTAGACTACCACTACGTCCGGGAACAGATACAATGCGGGTCGCTAAGAGTCTCCCATGTGACGACCAAAGATCAACTCGCTGACGTGCTGACAAAACCTCTTGCTCGCATTCCATTCCACCAATTCAGAGACAAGATTGGAGTTGTTCACCACACTCCATCTTGAGGGGGTGTATCAAGGATATAAGAAGAGGAAACTCTTTATTCTCTAAATATCTGATTGTATAGCTTAAGGAAGTCACATTAACTCTGACTTAACCTAGAGTCCCTTCTCTGTAACAGTATATATGTTGCATCATTTCTGTCAATAAGAATCAAGCTTCATCTTTAAGATGCGGCGCATCTCAATTTTTAACCATGTAACCTCCCCGGCGGCCACCGTTCTGCCGTCTACGCCGTCGGGGGAGGCTCGTCCGTGATTCCTTTATAGCTGTCTGGTCATGTCGTCGTCCCTCCGGCTTCCCTTGATGAGATCCGTCGCCTCCCCTCCTTGGTGCCGTCAATCCCGAGTTGAGCTAGCTTCAGGTGGTTCTCGTGAACCGTGTTCTTCTCGAGGCATGGGTGTGGTTCGTGTTAGCCTCAGCTTCTGGTGCGGTTCAGGAGGTTGTAGGAGTGTTGCTTGGTTCTGGTCAGATGGGCTCTCTGTCACCGTCGCGGTGGTGGATGGTGGTCGGAGCTTGGAGGTTTGGGTGTAGCGGTCCGTCTCTCGGCGTTTTAGGCTCAGATTTTTCCGTTTCCCGTTTACGAAGCAAGCTCCCAATTTTCTGGTGGTACGTGGTCTTACCGGTTTTGCTACGGTTTGGGTCGATTTAGGCTTTATTAGTTTTCAGATTAGTGTTGGTTTAGTATCCTCTGCTTTGTGGGTAGAGTCAATGTAAATTTGGTTTAGATGTTTTAAATTGGTTTAGTTTAATTTAAGTTACCTCTGCTTTAGGTTGGATTGGTGATCCTATTTTGGTTCTAGCTTCTCAGTTGGTTGTTTGTGGTTTCTCGTTGTTTTGAGTGCTTTGCAATCTGGTTCTCGATTTGGGTTTATGCTTTGTGGATTGTTTAGTCTTCGTTGGAAACTAGAGTTTCGTTTAAGATTTCTATCTAGGTTTAAATATGACGTTTATGAGTGCGTCTTTACCGTATCCGAAAGAAGTTTAGGAGAACTTTCTTAGGTTCTTTCTTGTCGGATTTTGAAATCTTTTTTCCGGGTTCTGGGTTGGGGAGAGAGTGTCTCTCTGTTGAGTCTCCAGGTAGTTGGTGTTGTCGCTCGGTGAGCCGTGGGCTACGACGATTTCTCTCGCTCTTTCTTCTTATGCGGTCGCCACAACGTTCAAACTTGAGTTGCTATTGCTTATTTTTGGATTTATCGATTTATGTTTCTTGTAGCCGTAGGTTTTAGTAACCTTTTATGGGTTTATGTTGCTTGTTCTGTAGGCTGTTATTGCCCATTGTGTGGGCTTTGTGTACTTGTTGTTTGGGCTTTAGTTTCCTATGTTTAGGAGCATGTTTAAAACTCTTGTATTCATGTTTTATGAATATAATCTTATCAGTTGACAAAAAAAAAAGATAGTGCTAACTACCAAGAGAACATAATCATATATTTTGTTTTTTTTGTTTTCATATTGTTTACGTATGGTAACTAATTATTATGTAGTTTTTTACATACTTGAATTTATATGTTGTTTAAATTTAGGACTCTTAAATTAATTTGAAAAACAGATTTTGTGAGTAAATTTAAAATTCGGTTAAAATCTTGTGTAAAATATATTAGGAAAGCAATATTTTAAACGTGATTATAGGAGAATTTATACATTAAATTTAGGGATTAGATTAAGAGATTTAGGAGGATGTTAAGAAAATGAATTTAAAGATTTTCAATTTCGAATATATGAAAAATTTAACTTAGAAAATTATAAATAACTATTAAAAAACTAAAAATAACAAAAAAATTGTGGGCTTGACACGAAAATCTAGTAATTTTTGTTACCCACTTTAATTGTAATTAATATAGAATTAAAATTAGTTGTATTATTATATATTGAATAAACCAAATCAATAAAAATAAAAAAACAAAACTTTTTAAAAATTGTACAGCGTACTAAAAAAAGACTCTTTTAATAGATAAGAGATGTAAAAAATAAATATTTAATAAGGATATAATTTATAAATCTTAATTGTACACTTAAACATTTTTGGAAAATAATAAGTATAGTTTATTGATTAAATTTAAAAGTTAAACATTTATTAAGTATGACCAATGAAATTTTTCTAAATAAATTTAATAAATTTTACAGATATAAAAATAACCACTAATTGCAAAATTAAAAAAAACAAACTATTAAACACGGAAAAATACAATTGACCATATATGGTCACCGTGAAAATATGATCCATCACCTGCTAAGTAAAACCGTCAAATTCAATGAACGCAACCACAAAAAGAATTAGCCATCGATACGGTCATTAATGGGATGTAAATGAAAACATATGAGAAAAAGACAAGAAAAAAACGTTGGAGCCCTCGAGATGTTCTTCATTCGGATGAATAATAAAAAATAAATAATAGTATAAAACATACAACATCTAATGAGAAAACGAAAATAGATCTAAGTGGATGTGATGTAGAAAAACAAAAAAACATTAAAACATATGGAAAGCAAAAGAGAAGGAAAAAATGAAAAAGCTCTGACATACATAGTTAATTTACCGAGAAATTTCATTGCTATGAAAAAATGTAGAGCTAATGAAAAATCCGAAAATGGATCTAAGAAGAGGAGAGGATGATGATTTTTTTGATATTGACAAATGAAGGTTTAGGTGTGTATAAATAGGAGAAGAAGGTTAAATAGGGTTTTCATTCAAAAAGAATTGGCGGTATTATTTTTATTTTTGAAGAGGGATGAATATATTTAAGATTTATAAAAATTTAGGAAATATAATTTAATAAAATTAAATATGATTTGAAATTGCCTTATCTATCGGGATTGAGAGATTTAAGTAATTCTTAATGACGATATTTTTAATTTTAATTAATTCGGAATGATAGATTTAATGCTAGATTTTTAAATTGAATGTACTTAGAGATTATTAAAATTAAAAAATTCCATACAAGATAAAAACTTGAATTAAAAAAATCAAATAAAAATAATAGTAGTTTGATCTTAATATTTGATTTCCTAATTTTTAGGGTTAATTTAAGTATGATATAGAAAATCTGTTATATTGTCATTAGTAGTAGTTTGGATTGTTTAGATTTGGTAAATTATTTTTTGTGAAACTTGAAATTAATCTTTTAATATAAAAAATTTCAATATTGGATGATCTTAATATTTGATTTCTTAAATAATAGGTTTATTTTATTTTGAAATTGATAGAATATATAAGGGAATAAGTTTCTAATATTCCAATATTGAATGATCTTAATATTTGATTTCCTAAATTATAGGTTTTGTATTAATTTGAATTGTCAAATTCATATCTGAATATATTCGAAATTGTATGATTTTCATAATTGAGTATTTATTAAATATTATGAATTAGTATTCAGGATTGTTTAGATATTTTTATAATGGTTAATATATATAGTTCAACCCGTTTTATAATAGTTAATATATTTTTCAACCCGTTTTATAATAATTAATACATTACAACCCGTTTTTAACCATTTAACATAAAATGCAAGATTTTTAAAATGGTTAATATATTTTTCAACCCATTTTATAATGGTTAATATATTTTTCAACCCGTTTTATAGTTATCACGAATCCAAATTTTAAGAATTTTTTTTTAAAAAATATTTAAACAAATCAACTACTTGTATATACCTTATCGTTCATGTGTATATACTTTAAATATTTATGTGTATATACTTTCCTTGATCAAATATTTCCAATAGTTTTACTTATTTCCTAAAACGTAGAGGAATTAAATTAAATATCTATAAACAAAATCCTAGATTTGTTTAAATATTAATGACATTAAATATTTCCTAAAATCTAGTAATTCGAAGCATATTCAAACATGGATATTTGGATGTTAAGGAAAATTATTGAAAGGATAAGATTATAACTTAATTAATTCAACGTACAAGATTAAAAAATATTTAATCTATAAAAGATCCGCGTGTTTATCCGCCTATTAACCGGGTCATACCCATTTAAAATGGTTTTTATTAATTTGTTAGACAAAAATACCCTTAATGAATCAATTTATTTACTCTCAAATTCCAATGACATGCCCTGTAAATAACATGTTAGGAAAATGTTAGTTTAAAAAAACCTTCCTGTTTTAATAGTAAAGATTTATGGTCATATCCATATTTCTCTCATGAAATCAAAGACATTTTATTTTAATTTACAAAATTGTTCCGCACTGTGGAATGTTTGAGCTAGCAAATAAACTACATTTTGATCTATTAAGTGTGGATATTTTTTGTTTAGATTTAAACTTTACGTCTTTTAAAATAAAATTTTATGATTTTTATTAGTTTTACTTTATAAGAAATTCATTATATTTGATTGGTTATTAATTTTTTTTAATTTATGGTTTATACATTTGGTTTGGTGTTTATTGTTTATAGTTTTCGATTTAATTTATTCTTTGTTTCGAGTATTTTTAAAATCGTTTCAGTTTAAGATTTTAGTTAACTGAATTTTATTTACTATTTTATAATTGAAATTTTAAATTTTCAATTTGAACTAAAATTATATTACCAAATAATGGTTTTGCTAGATAAATTATTTAAAAACAAATTTAAGGAGATGTGATTAGTTATATAATTTGAAGTCAACTCCATTAGATTTAAAATGGATCAGATTTTTTTTAAAAAATCTTTTCTTTTGATAAGAATGTTAATATTCATTAATGAAAATGAGATGGTAAGTTTTAAAAAATTGATTCATTCTAAAATGATTTACTATTCAGTTTTCAAATTTTCTAAATATCTGTATCAATGTATTTGTGAAATCTATCTTAAATTTGGATTTAGTAACAAGTGATTTATCTGTCATAACAAATCCATCTATGGTAAAATAAAAAGCACAAAATATTAACTTAACACAACGAAAAAAAAACTAAAGAAAAAGTGTTGATTGCCAATGTCCCTTTTTATAATTCAGCTTACACTACAAGAAAACATGCTTTTAGCGACTGCGTAAATAGTCGCTAATTGGTCGCAAAATATAATTTTGCGACCCAGTAGCGACTAAAGTAGTTAGTCGCTAATCCGTCGTTGCTAATTTTATTAGTTGCTATATTAGTCGCTAAATAGCGACTAATTAGCGAATATATATATATTGTTAATATTAGTCGCTACTGAATCGCTAAAAATAGCGACTCACTAACAACTAATTTACGACTGATATGTGGTTATTTTAGCAACTGATTAGCGACTAATAATAAAAAATAATTAATATTAATTTTGATATATACAAATTAAATAATAATTAAATAATAATTAATATACTAATTATATGATAATCCACAAACAAAATTTATATTAAATAATAATTAATATACTAATTATATGCTAATCCACAAACAAAATTAACTAAAAAAATTTATACTAAACATATTATGTTTACAATTCATACAATTCATACAAATTCTCCAAATCAGAGTGCTAGGGAAAGCTAGAGAAAAATAATAGTCAATGGTGTCATCTTCACCGGTGTAAGGATAAGCGTCCTTTGTGTCAAGTACACCGTTGGATTTGATGTATTCAAAAGCTTGGGAAGGAAGGCCACCATGACAGCCATAGTTGTTGAAAGCTCCAACACAATCGACAAGCTGTTGCTCAGAAAGAGAAATTCTCTCTCCAAATGCTTGAGTGTACGCTGCCTCAAGAGCTCCAGTCGTGCTGCAGAGCAAGATCCAGCAAGATCAGAATGTCCAGCAAGATCTACATCCTCCCTGGTCTTTGATTGGGCTAACAATACCATATTCTCTCCAATCTTTCTGCAGTTTAAGCAGTTTTAGGACTCAGAACCAAATTTTAAAAAGGGTCTAGCAGCTAAAGACGTTTTCTTAAATCTGAAGAAAAGGAACTGGATGATTTATGTGCAGTAAGATTAAGTGCTAGACTTACGGTTTCATGAAGAGCTTCTTTTGTGAGTTTGTGACTACCCTTTAAAGTGGCAAAGCAGTTTTGAGCAGCACCAAGCTTGGTCCTTTGAAACTCTTGCCATGTCAAATCAGCAAACTCTGTATGGATTCAAGCGACCTACATAACAAAACACAGTGATAAGAAACATATCTGAGAATGAAAACATAACTGAGAAGATTAAGCTAGAGGATCCTCCTCTCTAGCCTTCCGCAGCAGCTCTGCTCTAACCCGCTTTACCTCCTCTTCCTTCTCCATTCTTTCTTGCTGCATATAAATATGGCTTTTAGTTATCATCACTACTTCAACTAGTGCATCAGTGAGAGCTTAGCTCCTAATCAAGTGCAGCCAGCAATCTCTATATGTGAAATTTCCAATCACTTATCACTATCTATCAAGTGTAATCAGTGAGAGCTTAGCTCCTAATCAAATACAACCACCAATCTCAACTCAACTCCAAGAACAATGAGATTTTTCATATCCCTCCTCATAACTACTAAATCAAGGGCAATAACAATCTTTATTTGTGCTTTAACAGCATAACACATTACAGTAAATAGATCAAACACAAGTTCAGCTTAGCACAGAACCTGTTACTATGGTAATGGAAAGACAACCTGAGGAACCAGTTGTAAGCTCCACAACACTTTTTCCATCAGAGTTGTGCTTATCCTCACCACAAGTAGCGTCCTTTGTGGCCCAGTTGCATCTGATCTGTCTGCTACCTTTTGAACACCCACAGATCAAAAGGTACTTGCCTGCCTCTAGGGCGAGACAGGTCTAGGCCTCATGATGCCACGTTGCTCCCGTGTCTTTGAAATTGAAGGTTCTGAGGACACTGTCGCGGAGGTTACTGCTCGCACCATGCGCAGGTTAGTCGGATGAGGGGAAAGACGCAGAGACAGTGAGCTGCAGTACGGAATCGTATCTACGCAGAGAAAGGTAGAGATGCGATGAGTTTTCGATTTAGGGTTTGGGATTGAGGGTTTAATAAACTGAGAGAGAAAGAGAATCGAAAATAGATGGTTGATTTGGGATTTGATTTGGGTTTCTCTCTCTAGGAGTTTGAGACTAAGAATTGGATCAAATTTTCTACGGTTCTTCGACTCAAAGTCAAAGTCCCATATACTCCTCTCCCATTAATTCATTTTTTTTTCTTTTTTTCTTTTAATTCGTGAGAAAGGGTAAAAGACACAAAAATCTGGGTTTTGTAATTTATTTACAACCCAACCTGGATTGACCCAAAGAGTTTGATCGATCCATTTTAGTCGGGTCAGATCTACTCTTTAAATCCTAAAAATGACAAGGTAAAAATCAAAAATCCTTTTTTCTCTTCAGTATATCCGTTCGTCTTCCCTTCCCTTCCCTTCTTCTTACAGTTTTCCGATTTCATCCGATAAAAAAAGAATTTCAATCCTCCATTTGTAGAAGGAAACATGCGGAGTTATGGGAGAAAGAAATTATGAACCCAGTCGAAGAGAGTAGAGGATAAATCGATTCCTCCAAACGAATCCCCAACCGAGAGAGACCCGAGAGAAGAGGCGAATCGCCAAGCCGAAGTTGTGTGGAAACAAATTGATGAAGTAGAAGAAACGGCAGACTTGGAAAAAGAATCTGAGAATGCGGAGGAAGAGGAAGACGACGAAGAGATTGAGAATGAGGAAGAGAAGGACGATGAGGAGGAGGAAGCCGGAGGGATAAACGAGGAGGAGAAATCCGTAGACGATGAGGAGAAAGCCGTAGTCGAGGAGGATGAAGATGAAGATTCCTGCGTTCCGGGACTAGGGTTTCACAAAGAAGAAGAAGTTGTTCGAACCAGTGAAATCCGCTCTTTAACCCACCACAATGATCAACTAGAGGAAGGAATGGTACATATTTCCATTTATGGGGCCTTGCATGTCTAATTTTTGTCGATTTCGGATATGTAAAACTTTGTAGGAATTAGTGAAACTTTGATTTGGAAAAGACATAAAACTTGGTATAACTTAGTGAAACTTGTCTGTAAAACATGGTAGGAATTAGCAAAACTTTGTGCGTAATTTGGTAAAACTTTGTAAAACTTGGTAAAACGTAGTAAAACTTGGTAAAACTTAGTATAACTTTCGTGTAAAAGTTTGTAAAACTTGGTAAAACTTAGTATAACTGGGTAATACTTGGTCAAACTTTTTGTGTGTGCAGAATTTAGAGGACGAAACCGAACCAATGCAACCCCTCAAGATGTGTTTCCCTCCAAGAGAATATGTGAAGACGACAAAGCTCTCTTCTAAGTGCTACATCGCCAAAGCCGTGAAGACTGTAGACGACATTCTCGAGGATGATGAGCTTGATTGGTTCCATGAGCATCCACAATTCAAGCACTTCTTCCACATGGGTCAGAAGACAAGCTCAAAATGGATGGGACTGTGGATGATTCTTGTTAGGGTCACGGCTGTGATGGAGCTATGGTTTATTGTCAACGGCGTTCCAATCCGCTATTCCATTAGGGAGCAAGCACTCGTTTCGGGGTTGTTCTGTCACTCCTATCCAAACCACTACGAATCCCTTGGTGGTGGCTCAGGTTTTATTGCTAAGTACTTTGGTGAAGAGAAGGTTACACATGAAGAAGTTGTGAAGCAGTTCCTAGCTATGAAAACGAAAAAAAAAATTTGGCAAGAGAAAGTATGGCAAGGATCATTTGAAGATGGATGTCATGTACTTCTTGTCATCCGTGATCATTGGGAAGAAGAAGACATGCAAAGGAGCTACTTCCATTGAGAGGTTCTTCCTCAGAGCCATTGATGATCTCGAGATGTGCAAGACTTTTCTGTGGGGGCATTTGTCATTCGAGGAGAACGTCAAAGACATATTGCACTTCATTGTCCATACCGGAGAAGTGGCACCCACTTCATGAGTATTTCCTGGATGCATTGTTCCTCTGGAGGTACAAACATTATTTCTAGCAATTTAAATTGTATTTTTTTAGTTGTTTTCAATTGTCTGACTTGTAACGAATTTGTGTTGTAGGTCCTTGCATTTGAGGCCATCCCAGTTCTGAAGAACCATTTCCGAGAAAGGGTTCAGGGTGCGGATGAGGATTGCCCGCGAATGTGCAAGATGAGGTATAAAACCGTGGGGTCAAGGTTTTTCCGTATCTCAGAGATAAATGAGAAGCTTGGAACTACCAAGGTTAGTATCTCATATCATACTACTAATCCTAGTATCTCATATCATACTTTGAGGTTGATATTAAATTGTTTCTTCTTATATTTCCAGGATATTCAAAGCATCTTGGAGCCATCTCCCATGGAAATGACGCTTCTAGAGAATACCATGAACGCTGATTCTGGCTGGAATGATGTGGATGATCCAACAGTCGATGGTTGGAACAGGCTGCTCAAGAAGAAGAAGACAATCTGGTTTGAAGAACTTTTCAACCAAGATGTGTCTGGTCGTGCGTCTCACGCGGATGCTCAAGAGCAACCTCGTGCTTTCATGAGGCGTCTGAGAGTGATGCTGGGAATGAGGCTGCGAAGTATCCGGAAGGGGCTCCTACTCCTACTGTTTTAAGTTTTGCGGATGTGGAGGAATTAATCAAGAAGAGAATGAGGAAACATAGTCTCGATTGAAGATGTATTACGACGCTCAGTTCAAGGAGTTGACTGAGACGTATAACGGTAGATTAACCGATATGGAATCGGTTGTGAATACACTAAGAGCGGGTGTTAAGGAGACATTACCAAGAGAGCCTGAGGCTACTGCCGATGATGGTGTTTTTGAAGGAATCGTTTGTGAGCCTAGTGTTGTTAAAGTGCAAGAGGAAAGAAAGGGAAGAAAGGGAAGAAAGAAGAATGCGCAGAAAAGCAGTAAGAAGGGAGAAAAAGAGCGAGAGAAGGAAGAAGAGAAGGGAGAAAAAGAACAAGAGAAAGAAGAAACCGTGGAAGATAAGGGGGAAACATAGCAAGCAAAGGAAGTAACATAGGCTGAGAAGGTAGTATCTGAGGCCGAGAAGAACAAGGACATAAAAGGTAAGAAGAGAGCTGTTGAACCCGTTGAGAACGTTCCAACAAAAAAGATAAAGATTTGGAGTCCCGTGATGACTAGGGGAAAAAAATGGAGAACCAAGTTGCTGAGGGAACCACCAAATCGTGATCTTCTCTATTTTTAGTACTTTTGGTTTTGAATTATCTATGTTTGAGTACTTTGGATATTTTGGTTTGAATTATCTATGTTTAACATAATAGTTTTACCAAGTTGTCCAAAGTAGTTTTACCTAGTTATGCCAAGTTATCCAGAATACATCCATTCAAACTTAAACACTAGCAATAAGCATTCAACATAGAAAATCCCATAGAAACAAACACAGAATTCAAACATAGATATCCAGACATAGTAGATCTTAAACCACATCAGCTTTGCATCCCTTCGATTGTCTCCTTTAACTTGGCAATCTCTCTTTGGTTGCTTTGAATCTCCAGATGCATGCCTGCGATTTTGACCTCTTGCATATCAATCTTGTGCAGCAACTTCTCAAACTCTTGTTCGACACCATGCAACCATGGTTGCCGAAAATGGAGTCCATCGGCCTACAAAAAAAATCAAAAAATTCGGAGTTACACCAAATACATGGAAAATGGAGTCCATCGTCAAAACACCAAATTCAGAGTTCCATTTACCCTGCATTGTTGACAAGTAAAGAAGGTACGGCCCGGTGTAGTATCCACAGGCGTAACCATATCGACCTCGCGTACGATACGGCCACCATATGGGCATTTTTTTGGGATGCTGTATTCCGCATCGGCGACTGCGTAAAGACGATCAAAGTATTCCTTGTGCCTCCTTTGCTCTTCATAGGGATCGAGCATGAAATTCTCTGTACTCATTGGAGATAGATCCGAAAGGGAGACCCAAGGGAGAAAGGGGAGAGAGAGAGAGAGAGAAGAGAGAAGATATTCGGGTTAGAGAGAGAGGGAGAAGAACGAAAAATCAGAGAAAAATAGAAAAAGATAGATATTAGGTTTTTTAAAAAAGGGGGAGGGGAGATTTAATTTTAGGATTTTGGGGGGCGGGAGTTTCAAAATTTTTAGGCGGGAATCAAAGTTTTACCAAGTTTCTAGTTTTACAATAAACTGTCAAGTTTTACTTCTGCCAAAATTCAGTACTAATGGTTATACTCTATCTTTAATCAAAAAAAAAAAATGGTTATACTCACGATCTATGGCTATTTATATGCATTACAAATTAATTCATGCAATAATATTTGAAAATACATATATTATCTGACTTTTTGAAGATTAAGATGATTCACATAGATAAATAACTCTTAAATGTTTATGATATTTGCTTGCTAATAGACAAATCTACAATATTTACCTTAAATTATGAAAGTGTATATTTTGTTTTAGCAAGAGATATGCTATATAGTTTGTATTTTAGTTTGATTGTTATATTTAACATTATTATAAAAATTGAATTTCACAAAGAATTATAGTTCTACAAATCTTGGTTTTACCAAGTTTTCCAAAGTTACACAACAAATGAAAATTGAAGAGATACAAATAAAACTAAGTTCCTTCTTGGCTCACATCAGTTTGGCTCCCATTACTGCAATTAAACCAGCTCTCTAAATTCTTTCTTGCCTTCCTCTTACTCCTTCTCCGTCCGTGCTCCCCAATTGACGTATATCTTGTTTCTTGGACTCTTCCCTTTCTTTTCACATAGTTTGGAGGAAAAGCGTACAACTTTTCTACCTCTTCTGGAATAATCCACTCAGACATATGCGGAACTGGAAAAATTGTCCTCGTATAAGCCAAAGCCCATAATTCTATCATGTAATAACACGAACACAGACCATACAAATCCTTCAATTCTGTCGGCCTAATGTCTTGCTTCAAGAATTTAGTAGTAGCAGCTATTGCGTGGACACATGGGTACCTGTCAATATCAAAGAGTCTGCAGCTGCACTTGTTATGTCTCAAATCTACCACATAAGTAATTCCCCCGTCTCCAACAACACCGTATTCAAGCTCGAATGCATTAAGTTCAAATGTCGTAAGTTTGGCCGCTTTCACAATTCTAGCGTGCAACGCAAGTTCCACTACCGACACCAATTTTCGCGCGCTCGATCCATAAACGGAATCTTTCCTATGACTTTTAAACCACTCAACAAATTTTTCAATAAGTGCATCGATCATAGGTAGTAGATGATACCTTCTGGCCTTCTTAAAAACTGCATTCATAGACTCCACACAATTAGAGGTGTCTATGTTGTACCTTGCACCGGGAGAATAACACCTTGCCCATTTCTTCACTTCTACACTTTTGTCAAGATATTCAGCTGCTTGAGGGTATCTGTTTCTATAATCGCCATATTGCCTTAGGAAATCAGACTCATTGTATATCCGAGCAATTTCCCTGAATTTGTTTCCAACTTCATCCTTGTTCTCGTAGGAAACTGCTCCTCTCACATTCTGTGACAGGTGGTAGATGCAATAACCATGATCCGAGAGAGGGTACACTAGAGCTATTGCCTTGATAAGACTTGCATTTCTGTCACTAATAAAAACTAACTCACGACTATCCGGTATAACGGTTTTCAGCGTATTGAAAAACCACATCCAACTTTCTTCCTTTTCACCATCAACTAGAGCAAAAGCAATGGGATAGTGGTGATGATTCGGATCCTGTGCAGTGGCGAATATTAAACAAGCTCCATATACATTCTTAATGAAAGTTGCGTCAACGATGAGCACTTTCCTCATGGCTACAAACCCTTCGATGGAAGCTCCCAAAGCCACAAATAGATACCTGAACCTTCTTTCTTCATCCAAAACCAAATCGGTTTTTGTTCCTTGATTCACCTTCTCCAACATATGCAAATAAGAAGGCAACATCTTGAAACCATCAACTGGACTACCACGGATATCAGAAACAGCTAGGTTTTTCCCTCTAAAAGCTGTAGAATACGACACTTCCACACCGGCTCTTCTTTGGACAAGCTGCACAATAGTTTTAGGACATAGAGTATCGAAGTTACCGGGATAGTCTTCGTTTAAGACGCTTGCAACTAACCGTGGTGTCCCTTTCCTCTTGTTGCTTATACCACTAGTACTTGTCCGAGAGCATGAATGCATCTTCGTGTATGTTCTAACCGAGAACATGGTTGAATTCTTAATTTTTGCAGCTCTCAACTGACATTTACAACCTTGCTTCGCTTCACGGCATTTCACCACGTATCGACTCTTATCTGAATTGCCTATTAAGATCCCATAACAGTTCATATTTGCGGCTTTATCAACCAAATACTGCACATCTTCTTTACATTTAAATTCTTGACCTATTTCAAAACCCAAGCCATCTTCCCATTTATCTAAACGCCTTGTCTCTTCCACAACCCGGGGAAGCTCAACTGATTCAACCATATCCATATCATGCATATTATCATGTTGTACAATATCACCATCTCCAATAGCAACATTCTCCAACGGTTCAATCGGCTCAGTATGCTCATGAGGTTGTTCTTCTGATTCCTCGCCAGTAACATGAGTAGGATCGCCAGCATTAATTACCCCAATATTATCCCGGGCACTAGAAATAAGCTCACCATAATTCCCACCTTCTCGTACCCCCCTCTCTACTCTTGAAAGTTGCTCGGTGATCGGAAATATTTCCAAATCTGTGACAACCTCTACATGCAAAACACTTCTTCGTTGCTCTTTATCCACAGAGGTTAGATACACATAAACATCCTCGTCATCAAAAATATACGATTGCCTTTGAGGTTTCACTTCCAATGGAATATAACTCAAATTCAGCCTCTTTGTAGAATCATCTATTGAAATCTTTCTGCGTATCCTATCCACTAACAACGAATACGTTATCTCCTCCATAGATGATGTCTTAAACGATATACCATAAAACCGAGCTTCTCTAGGAATCCATTCATAGTCATCTCCGGTCTTTGAATAATGTCCTTAAAAATCAAAATGTATGTTTGTGATAGGAGAACTCATCCTCTTCTGAAAATGACATAAAAATATCAATTAGCACTCAGATTTCAACAGTAATACCAAGTTATACCAGTTCTACCACAGTAATTTTACCAAGTTTTACCAAGTTGTACCAGTTCCACCACAGTAGTTTTACTAGTTGTACCAAGTTGTACCAGTTCCACCATAGTAGTTTTACCAAGTTGTACCGGTTCTTACGAATCTATTATTACCAAGTTTTACTAAGTTGAGCAACTTTATCTTCAGATACAAAATATCCTCAAAATCCCCAAATCGACAAATGCGATAACAACAATAGGATTCAATACGATTAAACCACAAATTTCGATTTATTATCAATTCAGTTGTCTAATTCACATCAGAAACATGGATTCCAACACAATGTTCTAAAGTTACCAACCAGAAAATTAAAATCGACCTCCAATCGAGCTCAAGCAATAAAAGAGAAAAAAAAAGAGAGAAGCGACATCAAGAAAGGGGAGAAACTAACCTGGTTTGACCGGAATCCCGAATAGAAGTGGCTGGGATGGTTGAATTGTGATAGATTGGCGCATTCATCTGGTTTTTGGAGCTGAAATCGAACTGGAGAGAGAGAGCGTCGTATGGCGAGGAGAGAGAAGCTAATTTCTGATTGGTTGATTATTTAATTTATTTTAGATTTTTTTAATTAGTTCATTTAGGGTAGAATGGGGATAACCTTAAAAGGGGAGGAGTAGGGAGTATGGTAGATTTGGCAAGAGTATGAGAGAAATTGACTTTGAGTTAAGGATCTCCTCAGAATTTGACCCCTAAGAATTGAAGAATGATGAAGAGATGAAGAACTAGGGTTTCAACAGAAAGAGAGATGGAGATCGAGAGAGGGGATGCGTTTTCCAGAAAGAAGAAAATGGGATTGACCCGTTGTAGATTTTTTGGGGAAAAAATTTCCCGCTTACTCCAAAAAAATTGGGCGGTTTAAGTTCATATCCATATTTCTCTCATAAAATCAAAGACATTTTATTTACTTTAATGAATCGATTTATTTACTCTCAAATTCCAATGGCGTGCCCTGTAAATAACAAGTTAAAGAAATGTTAGTTTAAAAAAACCTTGATGTTTTAATAGTAAAGATTTATTTACTCTCAAATTCCAATAGCATACTATGTAAATAACACGTTAGGGAAATGTTAGTTTCAAAAAAATTTCCTATTTTAATAGTAAAGATTTAAGGTCATATCCATATTTCTCTCATGAAATCAAAGACATTTTATTTTAATTTACAAAATTGCTCCGCACTGTGGAATGTTTGAGCTTGCAAACAAACTACATTTTGATATATTAACTGTGGATATTTTTGTTTAGATTTAAACTTTACGTCTTTTGAAATAAAATTTTATGATTTTATTAGTTTTACTTTATAAGAAATTCATTATATTTGATTGGTTATTAATTTTTTTTATTTATGGTTTATACATTTGGTTTGGTGTTTATTGTTTATAGTTTTCGATTTAATTTATTCTTTGTTTCAAGTATTTTTAAAATAGTATCAGTTTAAGATTTTAGTTAACTGAATTTCATTTACTATTTTATAATTGAGATTTTAAATTTTCAATTTGAACTAAAATTATATTACCAAATAATGGTTTTGCTAGATAAATTAATTAAAAAGAAATTTAAGGAGGTGTGATTAGTTATATAATTTGAAGTCAACTCCATTAGATTTAAAATGGATCAGATTTTTAAAAAATTTCTTTTCTTTTGATAAGAATGTTAATATTCATTAATGAAAATGAGATGGTAAGTTTTTAAAAATTGATTCATTCTAAAATGATTTACTATTCAGTTTTCAAATTTTCTAAATATTTGTATCAATGTATTTGTGAAATCTATCTTAAGTTTAGATTTAGTAACAAGTGATTTATCTATCATAACAAATCCATCTATGATAAAATAAAAAAGCACAAAATATTAACTTAAGAAAAGTGAATGCAATGTAACACAACAAAAAAAAACTAAAGAAAAAGTGTTGATTGCCAATGTCCCCTTTTATAATTCAGCTTAATTCCTCTTGATACTAAAATTTTTATTTCAGCATAACATTTAAAGACGATTTTACCCTGAACTTTTTTCCGTTGCTCAATTCCACATATAAAATTATATCGCGTTCAGATTTAAAAGCAATTTAATCTTGCCAGTGGAATTGGGCAGCAAAAATAAGTTTGGGAGAAATCATCCTTAAATGTTATACTTTTGGGGGGAGGGAAAATCAAAAGTTTAAGAATTTATGGAGAATGAGGTAGAAATTGAATTATAGAGGGACGTAGACATTCAACT
The DNA here is from genome assembly GCA_030180135.1 of Orychophragmus violaceus. Lineage (NCBI taxonomy): Eukaryota > Viridiplantae > Streptophyta > Magnoliopsida > Brassicales > Brassicaceae > Orychophragmus > Orychophragmus violaceus. The sequence goes on from CM058229.1 coordinate 24,064,646, forward strand.
TTATATAAAAGAACTACATTCCTAAGTAATCAACATTGCAACTTTTCAAGGGTTAATGAGTTAGATAAGATGTTCCTCATATAATTCTTTAGAGGAGGTGGCACTATTGCACAAGCTTCAAGAAAAGGTACTCTCATAGTTAAATGTTTTATTAGTTCTTTTAGCTTAGATATTTCCTTTTCCTTCTTACTTCGAAGATAAATTTTGGATAAAGAGTTGGTGGTAGTATCAAAATATACAAAACTCTATTATAGACATCTTACACTGTAATGTGAATGAAAAAACTATGAAAATATGAATGCAAGAGAGACTAAATTTATACAAGAATGCAGCCTAAAACATGCAGAAGCTGAATTATATGGAGAACGTAGGCAGTCAATCCATTATAGGTGTATCAGGTAATACCAGAATCCAAACCGAACCGAATGAGTATTTTCAAATACTTTTAGGTAGTTTGAGTAGATTTTAACTAGATTTTGGCAATTCGAATATTTTTCAAGATTTTCGGGCACCTGAATCCGAACGGGTACCCAAACGCACAACCCTATGATTTAGTTTGATTTTCGATTTTAAAATAGAAAATCCGTATCACTGAAAATAAACTTGATTAATTATAAAACTAAAAATAAAATTTAGTACAACATTAAATCGTGTAAGCGAATGAAAATTTAGTCTTTTCAAAATTATCCAACTTTTAATTTTATAAAAATTTTCAAGACTACCTAATAACAAATTTTTAAAAGAAAACAATCGAACAAAAAAATATTCATCAATAAAAAAAAATTTAATCAAGTTAACTATTTATGTCCCCCTATAATTCAGCTTCTGCTTAATTTTCTATAAATTACTAAACTCTTTTCCCCCCTTCCAAAGTATAACATTTAAGGAGGAATCCCCATACTTTTTTTTGCTGCCCAATTCCACCTGCGAAATTAAATTGCGAATCTAAACGCGATTTAATTTCGTAAGTGCAATTAGACAGCGGAAAAAGTTTGGGGGGGGGGGGGGAATCATCCTTGTTATGGGGGGGGGGGGGGGGGGGAGAAGAGTAGTAATTCATGGAGGAATTAAGCAGAAGCTGAATTATAGAGGGAGACATATACAATTAACTCTATTATATTTTATAATATTATTGTTGTTAAATTAAATTAATAATTTTTTATTTTTAAAAAATTTGTATTTAATAATCATTTTGCTTCCACAAAGTACAATAATGTTAGTTTTTTAAAAACGTGTATATAAAGTTAATTTTACATGCTGTTATTATAGATATATAATTCTAAAATATGTATAATATATAGCTAATAGGAAACCTAAAGCCCTAACTATAAATTCATAAATTATATCTGAAAACAGTCTTCTTGATATACTAGGTTTCCATAAACAATGCAAACAAAGCAACATCTTTTTCTTGCATGCATGTTAGAGACATTGCACTAGTAAAAATATACCGTATAGCCACGTTTTAGTCACGACCAAATCGTGGCTATTTTACAATTAGTCACGAAATAGTCACGTTTCAAAGCGTGACAAACAATCGTGGCTAAATCGTGTCCAAAACGTGGTAAATAGTCACGTTTTGGTCACGATAAAAAACGTGACTACCTATAGCTACGTTTTGTCACGAAATAATCGTGGCAAAACCTATCCACATAAGAAAACGTGGCTAAACCGTGACTATATAGACACGATTTAGCCACGTTTTCTTACGTGGCTAGGGTCTGTCAAATCAAATTATTTATATCTTTAGTCAAATCACCTTTTTTCAGAAACGCAGACCGTGTATTCAGAGCGAATATATTCGAATATATAGACACGATTTTAATCGTGACAAAAATCGTGTCTATATATAGACACGCTTATAAAGCGTGTCTAAAACGTGGCTAATGTTTGTTAGCCACGATAAAAATCGTGGCTTAAACGTGGCTTTTGTAAATAGCCACTATAAAAACCGTGACTCAAACGTGGCTAATATTTTGTCCTATAAAAACATACGAGCTCACGCTATATTTTCATAACACAAACAATCACAAAACATCTTGAAACCGTTTATATATCAAACACTTTCTTTCTAGTTTTTCTTTCTTTAGACAAAATGTCCCACTATTTTTATTCAAGAACGTGGATGGATCGACATTTAGATCCTAACACAAATTCTGCTACGAGAGAGTTTTTGGGAGGGATTCAAGCATTTATTGAGTTTGCTTGTAATCAAGCATCGTACCACGAGCGAAACACTCTATTGTGTCCTTGTTCCCGATGTAAAAACCGAAAACAGCGTGATGCAAGAACTGTTTTTAATCATCTAAAAAGAGTTGGGTTCAAGGAAAATTACTATGTTTGGTCAAGCCATGGCGAACATTATGCTGATGTTGGTGAATCTTCTGGAACAAGTCATTTCAATACCGAAGAATCTACTTGGGAAGAACAAGATGCGTATAATCAATTTCCCCCGAATACATACGAGAATTTGCCATACGCAAATATAGCAGCAGATGAAGAGCCAGCACCAAATTTTATGGAAGCAACATATGAAGAGCCATATCATGACAGTGTTTTTCGAGCTTTTGAAGCCGCGAATCAACATCTTTACGACGGATGCGTTGAAGGAATTTCTCAACTATATGTGGCTTCGCGTATGATGAAGGCGAAAACCGACTACAATTTGGCTGAGGCGTGTGTGGATGAGATGTCACAGACTATGAAAAATGTTCTGCCGAAGCCCAATAAAGCACCAGCATCTTATTACGAGGCCAAGAAGCTGACAAAATCTCTCGGGCTTCCTGTTATTAAGATCGATGTATGCGAGGACAATTGCATGCTCTTTTGGAAGGAAGATCAAGATCTCTTGGTGTGTCGGTTTTGTACGAAGTACCGATACTATCCGAACAATGGGATGGGTAAAAATCGACCAAAACAAAGGATGTTCTATATGCCAATTACGGAGCGGTTGAAGCGCTTATACCAGTTAGAGAAGACTGCTTCACATATGCGATGGCACGCTGAACATTTATCACCAGAAGGAGAAATGCATCACCCTTCAGATGGAGCAGCGTGGAAGCATTTTAATGAGGTATATCCTAATTTTGCAGCTGAAAGTCGAAATATCTATCTATGCCTATCTACAGATGGATTTAATCCCATTGGTATGAATGGTGAGGCACACTCTGTTTGGCCTGTGATCGTGACTCCGTACAACTTACCTCCCGGTATGTGTATGAAAAGGGAGTTTTTCTTTCTGTCAGTACTAGTTCCTGGGCCAAAACACCCGAAGAAAAGTCTAGACATTTATCTCCAGCCGTTGATCGAGGAATTAAAAACTTTATGGAGTGACGGGGCGGAAGCATATGATGTATCGAGGAAACAAAAATTCACGATGCGAGCTGCGTTGATGTGGACAATCAGCGAATTTCCAGCGTATGGCATGCTATCTGGTTGGATGACACATGGGCGTTTAGCATGTCCATATTGTCTAGATGAGACGAAGTCGTTCTGGTTACAACATGGGAGGAAACATAGTTGGTTCGATTGCCACAGGATGTTTTTGCCTCACAACCATCCTTATCGGCGAAATGTTCAAGCGTTTCGACGGGGCCAGACGATACAAGACGTGCCTCCACCTTGGTTAACTGGAGAAGAAATTCTATACGAAAGAATAAACAACATTGGGGGATTGTCAAAAACCGTTGATTGTGGAGGAAACGGGCACGAGAAGCCAGCCCGCACTATATCCGGCTATGGGAAAGATCATAATTGGGTGAAGAAAAGTATCTTTTGGGAGTTGCCGTATTGGGAAAATCATCTTCTCCGACACAACCTCGACTTCATGCACGTTGAGAAGAATTTTTTTGACAATCTCATCAACACAGTGTTAAATGTTCCAGGAAAGACGAAAGACAATGCTAAATCGAGAATGGATCTCCCAACCATTTGTAGAAGACAATCTTTACACATTAATCAAGATGGAACGCTTCCTGTGCCGATTTTTAGATTGTCTAATGAAGGAAAAAGACAATTCCTTGAATGGCTGAAGGATGATATCAAATTTCCGGACGGGTATGCTTCTAAATTTAGTCGTTGCGTTGACGAAACGAATTTGAAGCTTTCAGGACTGAAAAGTCACGATTGTCACGTCATAATGCAACGACTTCTTCCATTTGCCTTTCGCGAGCTTCTACCCAAAACCGTTCACACAGCAATATTAGGTGATTAGATTCATATAGTTTATTATTTTAAAAATAATATTTACATATTAATAACTACTAACTATTATTATTGCAGATATTGCACTTTTTTTCAGGGATATTTCAGCAAAGATGCTACATGAGAAAGATGTTGCTATTCTGAAAGAAAATATCGCAGTGAAGCTTTGTAATTTGGAGAAGATATTTCCGCCATCGTTCTTTGATGTCATGGAACACCTTCCCGTGCACCTCCCGGATGAAGCTGCTTTAGGTGGTCCTGTCCAATATAGGTGGATGTATCCGTTCGAAAGATACATGTACCATCTCAAGAGGAAAGTGAAAAACAAAGCACGCATTGGAGGATCTATTGTTGCACAATGTTTGAACGAGGAAATTTCAAATGCATCTTCTAACTACTTTGGAAATCCGGAAGTTGTTGATGAAGCTGAACTTCCTGGAGAAATTCGATTTACATATTCTTATCCAGAAGTGCCGAACATGTTTTACCATGAAGGTAGAGTTAGTGGAAAGGCCGAGAATAAATGGTTATCAGATGATGACTACACCGTGCTCCAAACGTTTATGTTGCTTAATTGTGAAGCATTTGAGCCATATGAAATGTAATATTCTATTTTTAATATAAATATTGAACTTAAATGTTAACTTATTTAATATTGGATGCAGGATCTTTGAAGAGACCATGACGGAAGAAAACCCAAATATTACCACAAATGATCTACAAATAGCAAAAGACCAGTATTATGCAGAATGGGTCAAAAAATATGGGGGGGGGAATTGCTAAAAATGCCCTCAAAATTGGTTTTAAATAAAAGTGTACCCCTGAATTTGAATCAAATGAAAAACTGGTTTTGCGGACTACGGAAATTACCGCGAAGCCCTTACGACCAATCAAAAAACCGGAAAACGCAATTACCATTATAACCTTTGCCTTTGTCAGACGTCTATTGACGTCTGACCAGTTAGACTCTAAGCGAAGTCTAAATGACGTTCTCAGACATCGCATTGAAGTCTGATACAGAATAAGTTTGAAAATTTTAATTTTAAAATTATAAAAAATATTTTGTCAAAAAATTTATATACATAAATTAAATATATTCAATTAAGTAGTATATAAATTAAATTGGGTAAATTTTAATCAGATTAAAAATATATAAAGTGGTTTAGTAGTTTCTAACCCTTAGAACATGCTTTGTAATGGAACTGGTGGAACATTTACATATGACTAACATTTAACTTTAGGGTTTAGATTCAAGGTTCACGAAATTTACATTTGAAAAAATTATATTTGCACATGTATGTTATAATGCGCATATATTAAACAATTTGATGTTTCTATGTGTTTTCTTTAAATATTTTTCACTGTTTAGTGAATAATATTAGATTTAGGGTTTCTCAGACTTCTATGAGAAGTCTGAATTTTGGGGTTTCGTAGACTTCCGAGAGAAGTCTGATAAGTATTTAACTAGCCCCCAAAAAAAATACTTCTAATCAAATATACCTTAAGTGGTTAGATTTGACTAAAGTATATGTGCTTTAAATTTAAAAATGTCCAAAAATCCCATGTTTAATTTATGGATCCAAAATTTCCCTAAAAATATTTTTTTATAATTTTATAAATTAAATTTCTAAATTTAATATATCTCAGACAAGTCTGGACAAAAATTATAGGTTTTATATATTTTTCCTTTTATATCCATACGGTTTTGAGTCCGAGTAAACCTCTTCTCCGTATCTACTTTGTCTAGATCTGAACAAAAATTATAAAATTCTCGTTTTAGATCCATACGATTCTCCGTATTTTCTTAGTCTAGATCTGGAAAAAAAAAATAGGTTTCTCGTTTTAGATCCATACGGTTTTGTTTTTGATTTAGACTCTATGAAGTCTGAAGCTTAGATTTTTTTTTTTTAATTAGACTCTATTAGAAGTCTGAATCTTGGATTTGTTTTATAATTAGACTCTATTAGAAGTCTGAAACTAGTCTCTGTTTTCAATTGTTTCATGGTACACAGGATGAGACGATTCAGTCAGGTTCCAACGTCGAGTAGTAGTTCATACGCAACTTCCACATTTCGACAACGATCCGGATCATGCAATGGATTCCCCATGAAATGTTTCTGCGGTCTGGAGCCTGTCATGCGAACCTCCACTACTGCCGATAATCCGGGAAGAAGATTCTTTGGATGTCGTAACTGGGATGTAATTACCTTTCTCTGTTATGTAGCCAGTTTTATTTTATCTTTACTCATTGGAAATCCGAAGAGGATTGTAAATTTAAAATGTGGCTGTATAGGATGGTGGCTACCATATTATGAAGTGGTGGGATGAGGCTATGATGGAGGAGTTTAACGACCTCACGCCGAGAGTGGACCAACATGGTGAACAAATTGATTACATCTTCTTTAGTTATGCTGAAATTGCCTGTGTTACCCACTTGGACGACGAGCTCAAAAAATTGCAGGCAGAGATAGCTCAATTAAAGGAGCTGTTGGCTGAAAAACCATCTACTCCGACAAATGGCGTCAAGTATGAGTATCTGATGTTTGCTGGTGCTATTATTATCATCCCGATCATCTTGAGGGCATTTTGTCAGTTGTAATATGTTAGTCCTGTGAATCCAGCTACAATTTTATGTAATATTAGACGAATTTCAGTCATCTTTTGAATTTCCCCACCCTTTCATTATGCAAATTGTCCTCTTTTAAAGCTACTTACCTAAAAAACAAGAAGTAATATGTTTGAGAAAATAGAGTGTCAGACATCATATGTAGTCTAACAATATTTTGTCAGACTTCAACTAATAAAAACTATAGTGTCAGACATCATATGTAGTCTGAACAATATTTTGTCAGACTTCAACTAATAAAAACTATAGTGTCAGACATCATATTAGTCTAACAATATCAGACTACATATGATGTCTGACAATATTAAAATGCGCGGGAGTTCAATTGTTTTGTAATTTAGGCCCCAAAAATGTCCGGGAGTTATGTAAAAATGCGCGGCAGTTACGTATGTGGTAAAACCGTCGTTTCAACTGCTCTTATGACCCACATATAAATAGGCTTTTTACCCTTTTTTTTTACAGTTTCTAAGGAAAAATAAAAAAAACCCATTCTCTCTCAAAGCCACTGAACCGACATCTTTTTCTGGGTATCGTATTATCGTTTCTAGATCTGGTTTCTCTCTGCTCCGCCGCTAACCCGCGACGGTAAGATTCATCGAATCCCTCCTTGCATGAATAAACATAGAATAACTATTAGTCCTCAGACAGCAAATCGAGTCTGGCGATAGTCGGCAGACTGCAAGTGGTGTCTGATTATAGTCGTCAGACTGCGAATAGAGTCTGAAATTTTTCTCATACCTTCTCTGAGTTTTTTTTTTTTTTTAAATTCCAGATCTTGTTTCTATCTCCTCCGGTGACCTACGACGGTAAGATCCTTCGACTCTTCTCCTCGTCTACATATTTACATAACTAATACTAACCAGATGGCAAGAGATATGTCTGACTGTGTTTGTCTGACAGTGCATGGCGTCTGGCTAGTAGTTCTCAGACTGTTCATGAATTTTTTCCCCCTTGTTGTTTCAGATTTTCTTATGGAAGATGTTGAATTCCCACCAAGGATGTTCACTGTTGGGTATGAACCAAATCCGGATAAAAGCATCCATTATTTTAGTGGACGGAGAGATCTCATAGATGATGTTAAAATAGTGATGTTACCGGCAGAACCAAATCGGGATTCTGTTTTAATAATGTATTTTGGTTACCAGATTTCTATGGCAGTGTGGTTTGGATTTTGTTTAACACGGGTTGCTAAATTGTATATGCAGAGTCTACCCGAGAGCACAGATCCAAGTGTGTTGGTCGTTACACAGTCGGCCACGGGCATAAACTTCAATGCTACGCAGAGGTTTAAGCAGGATACTAAGCAGGCAACAGCTGAAATTTTAATGCAAGCGAAGGCTAAAGAGGTTAAGCAGAAGGAGAAGGTGAAGACTCCAATTAAACCTGTTGTCCAAGCACATGTTACACCGGGATATAACCCTTGTGCTGCTATCACCAAGATGCAAGTGAAGGCACTTAATGATTACAACAAAAGACAGCCGTATGTCTTAACACTCTTAACTAGACGAGTAAGTTGTATGCCTAATCTCTACACTAATTGTCTAACAAGCGTATTGTTCTTTGTAGGGGTTATCCGATTAGGAAAGTGAACACTTCACTTCAATGGTATTATGATCTTCGCACTCCAAAGGAATGACTGCATGACACGGTCAGTATGACTTCAATGGTTGTGAATTAAGAATTCGATTCCAATAAATCTGGTTGTATATTCAGACTTCCTAAGAAGTCTGGTTGTATATTCAGACTTCCCAATAAGTTGCCTGTATATTCAGACTTCCCAATAAATCTGGTTGTATATTCAGACTTCCCAATAAATCTGGTTGTATATTCAGACTCCTCAGAATTCCTAATCTAATGTGGTTGTGTATCCAGACTTCCTAAGGAGTCTGGTTGTGTTTTTTTCTTTTATATTAACACATTTCTTGTCTTGATGCAGCATATTGATGCCGGGATTGATCTGTTAAGGCTTCGTCAACAGAGCCATCCAGAATGGTTCATGAGCGATAGGATATGCTTCATTGACACACTCCTTCAGGCACTGTGGCGTCAACACTATCCAGAATTTATTAAGAGCGGTGAGGGAGAGAATGGATCAGCCACAACTAGAATGCTTCCTCCTGGTTGTTTTGATTACTTCACTGGTGATCTTCCCGTGTTCTGCAAATCAAAGAAGCCTTGGGGGCTGGAAATTGATGAGATCTACACCGCACTCCACATGGGCGGAAATCATTGGGTAGCAATTATGATTTCTATCACGGGAAGGCACGTAACAGTCTGGGACAGCATCCTTTCTGGGAAGACTGATGAGGCGGTCGGAGCGGCAGTGGCACCAATCTGTGAGATGTTTCCTTATGCGATGCACGTCTTGGCCCCAGCTGCAGATGGATGGCCTTATGCCTTGGATCGTTACACCTTCTCGATTGACAGGAGCAAAGATCTTCCCCAAAATCAACAAACGGGTGACTGTGGAGTGTACTGCTTGAAGTACATCGAGTTCCATTCACTAGGAATGCCGTGGCCAAAGTATCTCTGTGATAGGAACATCAAGCAGATCAGAGACAGGCTAGCTTTTGACATCATGTCTGAACTCGGGAGAACTGGTGAAGAAGGAGAACGTACGGAGTATGCATTGCTGGACATCTATGGAAAGTAATAGACTTCTGATATCTTCTCCATATCTTTTGGACTCTCAAACACTGGATTATTGCATACATTTTCCCTATTTTCTTTTGCTGGTGTAAGGAACACAAATCCATCTTTTGGTGTGCTTGTTTATTTTTGTAACACACTTAAGCACTAATCCTAGTTATGTTTATTACTACGCTTGGTGAAATGGAACCCAAACAATTGAGACAAGTTTAAAAATCAGACTTCTGAAATACCATCATTACTACGTCAGACTTCGGAACCCAAACAATGAACCCTAAAAAAATATCAGACTTCACTGAATTCCTAATTTAAATCAGACTTCAATGAACCACAAATATATCACACTTCATTACACCCTAAAACTTATCAGGCTTCACTGATACCACGTTTCAGACTTCAAGCATTTCTAGTCAGCCCCAGGGTGTGGAAAATCCCAAACAATGAACCCTAAAAAATATCAGACTTCACTGAATTCCTAATTTAAATCAGACTTCAATGAACCACAAATATATCACACTTCATTACACCCTAAAACTTATCAGGCTTCACTGATACCACGTTTCAGACTTCAAGCATTTCTAGTCAGCCCCAGGGTGTGGAAAATCCCAAACAATAAACCCTAAAAAATATCAGACTTCACTGAATTCCTAATTTAAATCAGACTTCAATGAACCACAAATATATCACACTTCATTACACACTAAAACTTATCCGGCTTCACTGATACCACATTTCAGACCTCAAGCATTTCTAGTCAGCCCCAGGGTGTGGAAAATCCCAAACAATAAACCCTAAAAAATATCAGACTTCACTGAATTCCTAATTTAAATCAGATTTCAATGAACCACAAATATATCACACTTCATTACACCCTAAAACTTATCAGGCTTCACTGATACCACATTTAAGACTTCAAGCATTTCTAGTCAGCCTCAGTGTGTGGACAATTAGGTTGTTTGTGGCCTGGTTGTCTACAATTCGAACAGCAATATTGCTTGTGCAGTTTCCGCGGTTTACTGCCCTTCTTCTTGGCGATTTCTAGCATAGATTGCCACCTTGACTTCTTTTGTCTTCCAGGCTTCCGCCTCTCTTCCGGCGGAAGGACACGCACGTTGTCATGACCAGCTGTGCCTTTTAAATCCTTTGGTAAGATGTTGCGAGAGTATGCAGCGTACAAGTAGTCCGTTCTGTAAGATGTACATACAAGGGTAGAAATGTGTAGCTCAAGTTCCGGTGCAGCGCATATGGCATGTGAGCAAGGTATCTTTTCGTAATCCCAAACACCACATTCACACGTATGATGTTCCAAATCGACAACAAAATCCCTATGTCCTCCCTTAACAACAAACTGATACGTATCCACGCGTTCTGCCGTCATCATATCTGCATAATATTCACGAATAGCCAGCAAATATTCAACTCCTCTGCTAAATGTTGTTGAGAGACTCATTGCATCTAGCCGCCTTTTACAAAACCACGTCCCTAGTTTCTCTTGTATAAACTCTAAAAGGAAAGATATGGGATATCCTTTTGCCTTCTTAACTGCGGAGTTTATAGATTCAACAATGTTGCTCGTCTTTATGTTGTACCTGTCTCCAACAATTCGAAAGAGGTTTACACAAGTAAGAACTAGAAAGTATTAAGAAAAACCATACGATTTCAGACTTCTTCTGTCGTCTGGTATATACTCAGACAGCAGGAGAAGTCTGATAATAGTATCAGACATCAATAGAAGTCGATGACGAAAATATTAAGTCTGACACTTATTGTCATACCGCACAAGTACCTGTCTCCGCCGAAATGGACGCGTGACCATAGCCTCACATCCGCCTCCTCCAGGTAACCAGCAAGTTCAGGATTTACCGCTCGTATGGAAGCCATGTTTCGGTCAAAATCGTAAATCGTATATGCGTAAGCCGCGTTTTTCACTAAGTACAGAAGATGTTTTCCCCTGAACTTGGTAACTATGTTATTTTGTAGATGGTAATAGCATATCCCTCGTTGTGCCCAAGGGAAAACTGCTTCACACGCATTCTTGATAGACTCGCATCTATCCGAGACTATGACCAAAGGATATTGGTCTGAGATGCATTCTTTCAGATTTGTGAAAAACCATTCCCACGAGTCATCATTCTCAGAGTCTACAATTCCGATGGCCAACGGAAATATTTGAAAATTTCCGTCTTGTGCGGCCGCCACTAGCATAACACCCCCATACTTTCCATTAAGATGAGTACCATCCACCACAATGACTCTTCTAAGAAACGTAAACCCATATATGGAAGCTCCAAATGCTATAAATAGATATTTAAATCTATTCTTCTCATCTAGTTCAAGAGCAGTTACTGTTCCCGGGTTGGTTTGCCTGATTCCATGCAAAAAAGAAGGAAGTCTCTCGTACCCATCCTCCGCTGTTCCTCTCACAATCTTTTGAGCATGTAACAATGCTCTGTATGCGGTTGTGTAGCTCATCCTAATCCCAAACTGCTTCTTCATTGATACTTTAACATGCTTTGGTGTTATACCCTCAATTATACCAAAAGATTCAGTAAACAACCAACCAATATAAACTGGAGTATAACGTTTGCGCGTAGACATCCGGTCCACCATCGAACATGTATGGGTTTTTGAATAGCTCATCACCCAATACTTGTTTGGTTCGCTCTTCACACATGCTCGAACCATCCACTTGCATCCTTCCACACGACATTTAGCCACAAAACGTGTCTTGTCAGACTTCTCAGTCATGAATGCGAATTTCTTCAATATCGCCGTCAAACATATCACTGATATTAGGTCATCTTGCTATCAAAACACTTATGGAGAAAGATACCCTCAGACAAGTCCCTTTTGCCACCCCACCGTTTACTAGTATCCTCCAACTCATATTTCTTATAATCTTCATCTTCTTCCACATCTACATCTTCATGTTTCACTTTCTCATATAAGCTATAATCATCATCGTCATGGTAAGCCTCAGCGTGTTTCCTGAAAACATTTTCAGGCACATCCAAATTTCCAACACCATCGTTTCCACCACCATCGTTTCCACCACCACCACAAACAGAATCATCCGAGATTGAGTCCACATCTTCCTCATCCTTGACTTCATCATCTACGTCATCTTCGTCCACATCTTCAACTTCAACTTCAACTTCATATTTTTCATCACAATTCACCGCATCATCAACTTCCATAGCGGATCGGCTCGAGACACAAAGACGGATTAAATGCGTATTAGCTAACTCGACCATGCTCCTTACTTGTCTATCATTTGTGACATAAACCGGAGGGCTATCCGGATCCATTAGTTTCAAGAGTGCTTCCGGCAATTGATATGATAACACCACCAACTCGGTTGTCCTGTCCAGCATATAATCATCTTGTACAATCTCAACAAGTTCTTGATGTGTAGAACCATGGCGCAAAGTGATAAACCGCCATCCTTTCACCTTATCAACCACAAAATGCCAAATCTGGTCTCTCACGACCCATTCACCAAAGTTAACAGGTAACTGAACCATTATCTGTATAAACAAACACATATAAACCACATTAGAGATCTTTTGGTTAAAGCCAGACTTCTTGGCGAAGTCTGATGCAATTCGCTATCTTGCCAATATTATTCAAAAATTGATTTAAAAATAATTACCATATATAACAATGTAAAACTAACGCAGGAGGAACATATAAAACTAACACACATTTATAAAATTTAAAATCAGCGAAATTAATCACAAATATAAAATAAAATGCATTTTTTAAGTTTTTAACATTTCAGACGGCTATAGCTGTCTGTTAAAAGTGAAAAAAGACCTCTATGGCTGTCTGAAAAAGGGGTATTTTTGCAATTGAAATCGAAATGTCAGACAGCGGATGCAGTCTGAAATCTATCAGACAGCGTCAGCTGTCTGCTTTGGAAATTTTGTCAGACATCTTATGAAGTCTGAAAAAAGGGTAGTTTTGCAATTGAATTTGAAATGTCAGACTTCTTAAAGAAGTCTGAAACCTTTCAGACTTCTCGGGGAAGTCTGACAAGTAGTCGAGGGTAGTTTTGCAATTGATTTTGAAATGTCAGACTTCAACAAGAAGTCTGAAAACTTTCAGACAGCTTGAGCTGTCTGACAAAATTTCCAGACAGCTATGGAAGTCTGACATAAAACATCACATTTACGTTTTTATCCATCGTTGACCAAAATTCGGATTTTCAGATGTCTATAGCCGTCTGGCAAAAGTTTAGAATTTCAGATGTCTATAGCCGTCTGATACTTTTTTTGCTTATTTTCAGACAGCTTTAGATGTCTGATGATTTTTTCGCTAATCCTGGTCAACATCTGAAAATTTGGGTCAATTGCTATTTCTACCCCTCCTTTTTGTCAGACATCGGATTCCGTCTGACAAAAAGTCAACAATCGGTCAATTTTTTACCAGACAACATAAGAAGTCTGACGAAAAAATCAAATTACAATCAATTGCAAATCTACCCTTTTCTTATTTAGACTTTTTAGTGAAGTCTGATTTTTTTTTTTTTTTTGCAAAGGATTTTGACAGACCTCTATAGAGGTCTGGCAATTGAAAGTCAATTGCAAAACTACCCTCACGTTGACCATATTGAAGTTTACGAAAAAAGATAAGACATAAACGGCATACTGAAAGTACAATTCAGATCTGAAAATCGACGATATGAAAAAAATTCTTACCAATGTCCGTTTTTAGTTTGTTCTTAGCCTCGACGATTTCTCAGAACGTCTAATATCACCGGAAACACGAATCCGAGACGTGTTTAGCTGTTTTTATAAGATGATACACGATTTCGCAACTTTTGAATCGAATAATCAAAGGGGAAAAGGGAGAAATCGGTCGGGATAACGTCCAAGCTCTATTCTTGAGCTTTAATTGAGCTTTAATGGTGGCAAAACGAGCTGGATTACACATTAACTCGTCGGCGATGGTGGGTGTCGTGGTTGTTGAGCATTGATGGTGATGGCATTTTCGTGAATATCCAAACAAATTTCGGGCCCTTTTGTCTTTTACCTAAAATGTCAGACTTCATATGAAGTCTGACGATGACATTCTCGTGAATAACTAAGATAACTAAGGGGATAAATTAGCGCGAGAGAGGAAGGAGAGGGCCGAGGGTATAATCAGGGTTGACTTCAATTTCAGGGGCATTTTTGCAAACAGCCCAAAAATATGTGAGTTAAAATTAAAATATATATTATTATATATATCATTTATTTACAACTTAATAATTTCGATATTCAATATGCAGATTAATCAAGCTAGCAAATCATTCCACTTTCATTTGTGGATGTTGGATTTTGTACAAGGTCCTCGACGTAATTATACAACTTGGCCAATATATTTTTCACGGGGATACTGCTTCCACACACATAAACATGGGCAAAATAAGAAAACCCAACATTACAGCGTTTATGTTCGAGGAACCACCGAGACGGATTATTACGGTCTGATTGAAGATATAATCATGATTCAATATGATGGTACTGTTGGGCTTAAGGCCATGATTTTCAAGTGTCGTTGGTTTGACACAACAGGTCGTGGAATGCGCAGACATCCATCTGGAATCGTAGATGTTTCTCCGCGAGGTCAGTACGCAAAATACGATCCTTTTATACTATCCGGTAATTGTGATCAAGTCTGCTTTATTCCTTATCCGCGTGTTCGCCGCACATCTGCAACCGATTGGTGGGCTTGTACGAAAGTTATGCCTCGAGGAGTCCGTGAAACATCTGAAGTTGCTCTAATTGCGTTACAAGACGATACACAAAACCAATTTGTGGCACCGAGTGAATTGCTTCGAATTGAATCACATGTTGTAGAAGATGATTCTGATTACGATTTGTTACCTGTGTGTCCTCCCAACGATGAATATGTATCGGAAGACGAATTAGAAGATTCGTGTGATGACTCCGATTCCGATTCCGAGTCCGATTCCGATGAGGATTAGTTTTATATGTATTTAAGATATATGTATGAAATTATGTTTTTATGTAATATCTTTTAATGTATGCATTGTAAAATATGTATTTGTCTATTTGAATATTTTAAAAATGTTCTTATATGGTGTTTAAATTTGCCAAAATTATATATTTAATGTATTACATTTAAAACGTGACATAACGTGGCTACTAATATGTCACGAAATAAACCGTGACAAAACGTGGCTAATATTGTCACGATTAAATCGTGACAAAAACGTGGCTTTTTTGTCACGATTTAGACACGAAAAAAATTAGTCACGATCGTATAGACACGTTTTTTTTTCGTGACTTTTCGTGGCTAAAACACGATATAGTCACGAAAATTTGGCCATAGCCACGAAATAAAACGTGGCTATACGATATATTTTTACTAGTGTTGGTTCCCACGTACATAACAGTGCTGCATGTTTGTCAACTGCTGGCGGTTGTGGTTAACCGCTGCGGCAGGGAGATGAAACGACTCCATTGTGCTTAAATTTTTTCACTTTCGTTCCCTTGTAATAGGAGGGTTGGATAATACCCTCTTCATCTCCAATATATTGTAGTAAGGTAACCAATGCACAATGGGAAAATTCCATTTTAATACATCAATCTAATTATTATATTATTATTAGAAATTTAATACATAAATGTTTTTCATTTCTATTTTTATACATGAATAAAATTTTCTTTCTATAATAATACATCAGATTTTAACATTGTACTTATTTAACACCATCAATTTAACAGAGAGTTAACGTCCGATAACTTTTGAGTTTTTATTCGAAAATATTAATTTTTAAATAATAAATTATATTAAAATTCTAAGGAAATTCTTGTTTTTAAAAATTCAATTTTTTTTTAAAAAACAAATACCTCCAAAAATTCTGAAAATCTAAAACTGGTTTTTAAGTTTTGGAGTCATTTGCGAAAGATTTAATGATCTTTGGAGATTTTGCAGAATGATCCAAAAGTTTCATATATTTATATTATTACCCAAATCATGTTTTAGAAATTGATTAGGTTTTACTGATATTGTTTAGGCTATCTTATCATACTTTGAGTTTTAGAGAGATTTGAGTTTTGTGGGGCTGATCTTGTACCTCAACAGAGAATATTTCATACCCCAATTTCCTTTTTTCTATTATCTTATTTGATTTTTTTTGTTCAACATGTGTTTAAATTCAATTGCCATGTCTGAGGAGTTCTCTTGTTAGGTTAAGAGATTCTCGTTAGTGATTTCATAGAATTTTAGGTTGACCGATTACTTAGGATTCATCACTTCTTGTTCTTTTCTAGGTTATTCGTAACACTTAATCTGAACTGCTATTTAGATTACTGATATTATGTTGGTTAGCGCAGCGAGAGTTGACTCTGGAAGTGATGATGCAAATACATTACATCCCTTAAAAAAATTGTTGTAAATATTTGCATCAAATATTATAATTGATGTTAATATGTGTTAGTTAAAAAAATGATGTGAAATTTTGCATTAGTTATATTAACTGATATTAGTATTTGTAACAGTTATAACAACTGATGTCAAATATTTACATCGTTAGTAAATAATTGATGTTAACAGTTAGTGTTTCTTTTTCTAAATGGTTATTAGAATTTATCGTTTAAAATAACCATTATAAATATTTATCAGTAGTTGCCATTAAATAGTCCATATAAACAATGATTTTTTTTTTTAACCAATGCATATTTTTACCTAAGGATTCCACTTTGACTTAGTACCTAATTAGCAGGTTAAAGTCAATTTATAAGCATAAGCCTTTAAAAATTGAAAGCACATCTTATAATAGGTGAGAGTGGATAACACTCCTACTTATATAAACAAAAAATCCAATCACTGTTGAACCTATTAGGGCTGGACGTTCGGGTATCCGTTCGGGTTCGGTTCGGGTCTTTCAGATTTTCGGGCTTTCGGTTCTAGGCATATAAGATCTATTCGGGTATTTTATAATTTTGGTTCAGGTTCGGTTCGATTCCATTCGGGTTCGGTTCGGGTTCGGATACCCATAAAATCATAAAACAAAAATAAAATTGGTTAATTTAAACAAAAAATTGTTAAAATGAGACAAATGTAACAAAAAATTTCGTATATTTTATTTGTTTTTGGATATTTTAGATATTTTGATCTAAAACTAACCAATATATATGCGTTTTTAATTATAGTTTTAAATAATTATGTTATATTAATTCTAAATATAATTAGAATTTTAGATATATAATTGTAGTTCGGATATTTCGGGTATCCATTCGGTTTTCGGTTCGGATCGGATTCGGTTCTTCGGATATAGAGGTTTAGGACCCATTCGAGTATTTTGTCGATTTGGGTTCGGATTCGATTCCTCTTTTTCGGTTCGGGCTCGATTCGGTATTTCGGTTCCGGGTTTTTTGCCCAGCCCTAGAACCTACGACTGATGTGGGACAGGAGTGAACTAAATTTTTTTTTGACCCACAATGCTTTTATAAATATCAATATATTTACCTCACTCAATTAACTAAAATACTGTTAATATTTTTATAGCAGGTAACGACTCAAGCAAATTATTTATTTCTTTTAGTTCTTGATATGCTTACACTCGCGGCCAGTCCAACGTAACCGATGTTTCTCCACAGCGATTAAAAGGTTTTCTGGTTGCGGGTAGCATTATTTGTAGAAATCCAACACAAGTTACAAGTATTAGGAAGAAATGTATGAAAGACTAAGCCAACCTAACCTCTGTAGTCATCGTAGAACCAATTGAGATTTAGCACAGAAAATATTCCAACAGTTCTATACCGAATATTTTCTAAAAATTTTATGTCTGAAGTGCAAAACATCAAAAGATTAATTCAAAATTGTAAATGCTACAAAAAAATATAAAAAATTATCCATGAAAAGGAACAATGTATTACAACAAAAAAGAGGAGAGATGAAAATGCTCATGCGAAAGTAAATATATAAAGTCTATATTTATATAAACCATTAGCTGAAATCCAAAATAATTTCACAAACCTGTAAAAATATGTATTCTTGCGAATTAAAATGTGAACCGTACCCCCAAAAAGATTCATATTCCATATGTCCTAATATATATAAGATTGTCTAGATAAAAAGTAAAGTTTAGAAAACTTATTAGTTATACTATTTAAGAAGTTTTTACATTGCAAACATCATTTAATATTTCATAAAACCATTTAACCAATCAGAAAATATTGTAGAATACTAATAGTAACAAAAATTAAATAAATTTAGTTTTACATAAAATTTATAATTTCTTATAAAATGGAAAAAATCTTAAATATTTTATATTTTGGGACAAACGACATACAATTTTGGATTCCAATCTAAAACACATAATAACTTTTTTTTTAATGGGCAAAGACAAGTTAGACTGCATTTTTAATTACATTGGAACGTTTATTCAAAATTTACTAATATTTAAAATTTTAAATGCAACGTCGGTTATACACTACAAAAGAGTGCTTTTGCAACTAGAACGTTCGACTATGTTTGCAGTCATAACATTTGACAATTATTTGGAGACACTATTGCGATTGCAGATATATGGACGTGTATTAGATGCTAATATATGACCAAAAATGATTGTCGTCAATTTAGTCGCTGATTTACGATTGATTAACGACCATTATTAAGACCTGAAACAATAGTCACAGCGTAGTTTGGTAATATGGCGACTAGTTTGCGTTTGATGTGAAGAGTCGTAGAAAAGTCGCAAATTGGTCACTATATGAACGACTAGTTTGCTACTTCATGTATAGTAGTAACAAAGTCGTTTATTGTCGCTAATGTTACGACTAATATGCCACTCATTATTTGTGTCACAAAGTATACATATATGGGTCGTATCCTATAGTATGATTTAATAATAATAATAATATAATATAGTATTGTTATATTTTACCTTTTTGTGATAGGTGTACCGGTTTCATGCGACATGCATTTATGAAAATTAATGGTAGTGGCCAATTATGTCTATATAGTCGAAATTCAGCTCTGTCTTTGTTTTCATTTGTATAAATACAAAAAATTTGTAAATCTAGTTACATGGCGGGAGGATATCATAATTATAGCTACCATTGGAAGTGGATGTATAATAGGTTCGATGATGGCACATACAATTTCTTAACAACCTTCAAAACGGGGGTGGCGCAATTCATGGTACTTGCCAAAAAACAACCTTTAGTGCTGAACGATGACGGTAAATTTCTCTATCCTGGTAATGTTTGCAAGAACGAAAAACCAGAAACCTCGGAAAAAGGAATTTGGAGTCATTTCTATACTAGAGGATTTATGCCTTATTATTATTTTTGGAATAAGCATGGAGAAGAAATCGGTTTGAATATAGGAACGAGTAATGTTGATTTGAATGGTCATGTTCGTAACATAGTAGAAGATATATATGTGGATATGGTGAATGATGCATTTTATGATTACACGAGTAATAGTGAAGAACATGTACGTAATCATTCAAAAACGTTTTATGACCTGTTAGAAGGAGCCAACAATCCTTTATATGATGGTTATCGTGAAGGTCACTCACATGTTATCCTTGGCTGCTTGGGTCCTGTATTACAAGGCAGAACATAATAAGTGTGAAAGGTTAGTGGATTCGATATGTGAAATAAATAAAAAACTCGTTTTCTCCTTTTTATTAAAAAATAAAAATAAAATATTGTCCTCATTTTAATTTCGTTTTATTTCAAAAAAGAGTTTTTGTTTCTATATTTTTGCTCTTAAAAAAATCCGTTTCTACTTTGTTTCCCTTAAAAAAAAACCTGTTTTCGTTTTTGTTTCTAAAAAAATCTCAAGGTGAAACGTTTTGAGGACAAAACCATTTGAAGAGTGAGAGAATGATGCAATATCAAAAAATAAAGTGGATCAAGGTCTTCAGCACATGAGTTTATTATGAGAATCTCAGCATCATAAATTCATAAGAAAATCAAGGATTCTCATTCAATGACAATGGCTAAAATGGTGGCAAGAAGACTTATTTTTGATTTAGCTAATTTTCCTTGTAAATCATTTCTTTTAATGTATTTTACTAGATTTTGACCCGCACTTAGAAAGTGCGGGTTTAATTTTCTTTACAAATTTTACTTTTTATTCATTTTGTTAATAGTAGTTTAGATTTTTAATTATGTAATCTAATTTTGATTATAATTGTTTAACCAACATTATAAACAGTGAGTTAGCAATTTAGTTTTTTTTTTTAAATGAATTATGTGTTATTTGGAGGAGATATATCGTAAGGATTAAGAGATTAAAATAACGATTTCGCATTATATATTTTAATATGTGTTGTATCTTAAGATTATAGTTTGGAAAAATATATATATGTGAAAACAACTATTGTAAAAGTTATGTGGTATATGTTTAATTGTTATTATATTTATATAAAATATTATTTTATAAAAGAATTATGTATTAAATTATTAAATTAAACCCGCACTTTCTAAATGGTATATGTTTAATTGTTATTATATGTTTAATGATTATATAATTTATAAAAGAATTATGTATTAAATTATATATTTATATGTACCAATTGATTTAGTAACTTAATTATGCTTGATTTTATTTCTTTAAGTTAAATTTTAGTTAAGAATAATTTATAATATTTATTTTAATATTAATTTCGAACTTAATTATTATTTTATTAAATTTTTGAAAAAAGATTTTCGTTAGATATGATTAGGATAGAAAAAAGAAAACAAAATATATTATAAGATATATGAATAAATCAAATATAAATTGTTTTACAGTTTTACCCTTAATGAAGGTTACAAATCCTAATAATATCAAGGGAAAATTCCGGGAACAACATTTATGTACCATGGCAAACCTTCCTGTTTTAATAGATTAGATTGTAAAGATCACCTTGTAAAAGCTATAACGATCTTCAATCCATCCTCAACTCCATTGAATCCTCCACCGACCAGGAAGAGAGCGCCTTCGGCCTGCTTCCTCGTCCCATTGATCCGCGTTCGACCATCGTCTTGCTCGTCGCTTCTCGACCACTGGACCACCCGCCTCTTATCTTATATCATTTGGTATCAGAGCTAAATGTCCTATCATCTATCTTTTTATTTTGTTTGTTTAGTTGTTTTATTTTTCATTCCATTTTAATATCGAAAACAAAAAAAAAACATTTTCTGCTTTTGTTCTTTTTATAAAATTGTTTTTTAAAAAATAATAAAACAGTTTTTCTTTATTTTTCTAAAGTTTTTTTTGTTTCTCTTTAAATTTTTTTTTTCATTTTTTAAAAATAAAAAAACTTGTTTTCTCCTTTTTATTAAAAAATAAAAATAAAATATTGTCCTCATTTTAATTTCGTTTTATTTCAAAAAGAGTTTTTGTTTCTATTTTGTTGCTGTTAAAAAAAAATTTCTATTTTGTTTTTCTTTAAAAAAAAATCTGTTTTTCGTTTTTGTTTCTAATATAAAAATCTCAAGGTGAAACGTTTTTGATTACAAAACCATTTGAAAAGTGAGAGAATGATGCAATATAAAAAAAAATGGATCAAGGTCTTCAATACATGAGTTTATTATGAGAATCTCAGCATCATAAATTCATAAGAAAATCAAGGATTCTCATTCAATCACAATGGCTAAAATAGTTGCAAGAAGACTAATTTTTGATTTAGCTAATTTTCCTCATTTTGTTTAAATGTAAATCATTTCTTTTAATGTATTTTATTGTAAAGATCACATTGTAAAAGTTACAAAAAGCTCAATTGTTCTATTTTTAAATAATATAGAACTTTTGGAAAAATAAATGAGATTTCTCTAAAGTCTAGGCTTTGTTTTGTTTGGATCTACGTCCTTTGTGTGGATTCACTAAGGTCTAGATTTGTGATCTTATCCCAAAGGCTTTCACACCTTTGAGTGGCGATCTTAAATCCATCCTCAACTCCATTGAATCATCCACCGACCAGGAAGAGAGCGCATTCGGCCAGCTTCCTCGTCCCATCGATCCGCGTTCGACCATCGTCTCGCTTGTCGCTTCTCGACCACTCGACCACCCGCCTCCGGTCTTACATAAAATTGTGTCATTTTGAAACTCCCCTCCATGATCACTACGAATTCGTTTCACACCTCCACGCTCATTAATCAACTGAAGTGCCCAAATCCTGAAGCTGCTAGCTGTATGAGACTTTTTCTGATGATTCTGACCCATGTGAACCTTGTGTAGTCATCCACAAGTACAAAGACATATCTCTTACCAGCCAAACTCTCGACCTGCATTGGTCCCATTAGGTCCATATGGACTAAGTCTAGGGCTGTTTTTGACTGAATGTCTGAAACCTCTCTTATGTTGAACCTTGACTTGTTTCCCTTGATTGCAAGTTCCGCATACCATCTTGTCACATCCTTTTATCTGAGGAACCTCTGGACAATCTCTTTATTAAACATAGTCAGCAGATTTTGGATATTCATATGTCCCAGCCTTTGATGCCACACATTTAGATCATTTTTTGCACTAAAGTACTTCATTGTGTTCCTCCACATGTAGCAGTTGTTGTTTGTCCTTACCCCTTGAATAAAAACATCTTGACTCTCATTAATTGCTTTACACTCAGTGCATGTGAATATAACCATCAGTCCTTCATCGCACAATTTATATAAAGAATCGCTATTGTACTAACTGTTTTCAAAGATAATTTCTGAATTCATAGTTAGAGCCTTAGGTTTCCTATAATGAACTATATATTTATACATATTTTAGTATCTTTCCTTATAAGTCGTTTATCTTATTCAATATGAAATACATATTTTAGTATTATATATTTTTCTTTTACATAATAACATCATGCAATAGATTGTAGAAGTGTTGATTTGTATTGTTCATATGCAAATGTATTTATACAAGAGTTTAGTCTTCCAATCCTAATAGGTGATAGCTATATGTAGATAAACACAACAATATATAATATATCTCTAACAATATCTTTTATCCTAATATCCTCTCTCAAGTTGGCGGTGAAATATTCTAAATCTCCATCCTGGAAAAGAGATAATGAATAATGTAAGAAGGCAAAGCCTTTGTCAAAAGGTCTGCCGGTTGTTCTTTGGTAGAGATGTGCACTGTCGTTATCAAATCTTCGTCAATGGATTCCAAACTAAGTGACAATGAAGATCCACATGTTTTGTACGTTCATGGAAAACCGAGTTGCCAGCGATGTGTAAAGGTGATTTACTATCCCAATAGAGTTGCATGGAATCAGATTGCTCAACGAGGAATGCGTGAAGAAGTTTTTTTAACCACTTCATTTCACGCAATGCAAAAGACATCAACCTATACTCGGGTTCGACAGAGGACATTGAAACTTTTGTCTTCCACGAGATAGGAGAGGACCCAGATAGTGAGAAAAATATAAGCACTTAGCGATCGGCGAGACACATGGCAAGCTGCCCAGTCGGAATCACAGTAATCATTGACAGGAAGAGAAGAATCCGCACGAAGGATAATACCTTGAGCCGGATACCCTTTCAAGTAGCGAACGAAACGGAGAGCGGCGTGCCAATGTTATTGTAATGGACACTTCATAAATTGTAAAAACACTTGGACAATATAAAATAATTCTGATCGCGTGAAACAAATATAAATCAAACGCCCTATGAGATGTCGATAAGAAGCCGCGTTGGATAATTGTTCGCCGGTCGCAAGAGAGAGAATTTGTGATTGAGCCATGTAGGAACTGAGCACGGTTTTCATCCAAGTAAACTCGTCTAAGCAAAGATATCAAGGTTATATTTTTATTGTGAAATGAAAATTCCTTTTCTATTGCAAGCAACCTCGATGCCTAGGAAGAACTTTAGCTTTCCCAAATCTTTCATGTGAAAGCACTTGTGTAAGTAATTCTTGAAACGTTGAAGAGTCGATATGTCCCTGCCAGCAACAACGAAATCGTCGACGTAAATCAAGATATGTAGGCACACGGAACCACTACGATAGGAGAACAAGGAGTTACAGCCTTAATTTTCACAAAGCCATAAGTAATAAGAGCAGTACGAAGCTTTGCGAACCAGCCCCGAAGTGCTTGTTTGATGCCGTAAAGCGACTTATTAAGTAAGTAAACATCATAGGGATTAGAGCTTTTGAAACCCAGAGGGAGCTTCATGTATACTTCTTCATGTAAATCTCCATGAAGAAAAGCATTGTGATCGTCCATCTGATGAACATCCAACTTTTTGACAGTCGCTATTTCAAGCATGATGCGAATTGTTGGTTGTTTGGCAACTAGAGAAAATGTTCGTTGTAATTGAGACCCTCTTTTTATGACGATTTCCCAGAGCTACCAAACGAGACTTGTATCGCGCAATCTTGCCATTAGAGTAATATTTGAGTTTGTATACCTATTTACTGCAAATTGCACGTTTACCAGGTGGTATTTTAGTAATTATCCAAGTCTTGTTGTCCTCCATTGCACGAATCTAATCCTTATAGAATTATTCCACACTTCAAGATGAACTGATTTGTTGCAAATTGTGGATTAGCATATAATTAGTATATTAATTAATATTTAATTACTATATATCAAAATTAATATTAATTATTTTTTATTATTAGTCGTTAATCAGTCGCTAAAATGACCATATATCAGCCGCAAATTAGTTGCTACTGAGTCGCTACTTTTAGCGACTCAGTAGCGACTAATAAAATTAGCGACAACAAATTAGCGACTAACTATTTTAGTCGATACTGGGTCGCAAAATTATATTTTACGACTAAATAGCGACTATTTACGCAGTCGCTAAAAACCTGTTTTCTTGTAGTGAACCAGATATTGAACAATCGAATCAAATAAACCCTATATTCGGAACTTGTAAAACGAAAATCTACTAAATGTCGTTTAGAATCTACTCAGTACAAAGGAGAGAATGAGGCATATGCATAAAAGAAAGAGAGAAATCAGAGAAGGAAGGACTTGCATGCCTTCGAGACAAGCTCATTCGCGACGGAGAAGGGGAGAATTAGGGCCGGCGACGGTGTTAGTGGCCTCAGCGACGGTCGATTACAGCGGCAGAGAGCTCAAGATTATGAAGCAGCTGGGTTTGTGAGAGTGTAATCGAGGGAGAGAGATTGCTATTTTCTGACTAAGGGTTTTGAGAGATTAGAGGGAAATAACAAGATTAATGAAAAAATGGCGTTTTTTCTAAGTCATTGGCAGTATAAGCGAATTTAGGTTCCCATCTATTTAATTTTATTATTAACGTTAACAAATTCCTATTGTATTGTATCCAAATTAAAAACTCATCTATAATAGCAGTGTGCTATCTTAATATGCTATCATTCTCCATTTTTCTTGTAGTGTATTCGGTTAACTCGAACAGGCTGCGAGATCATGATCATATGAAGATTTTAGGTCAGTGAACCTAGATTCTCGCTTTGATACCATAAAAGATTGTAAAAGTATGGGTTTATATTGATTATATGCAAATATATTTATACAAGAGTTTAGTCTCATAATCCTAATAGGAGATATGTATAAGTAGATAAACACAACAATATGGAATATATCTTTAACAAGATCATGTATATCTTAATAATTTACCTGAAAAACTTAATAAACCAACCCGAACCGGACCAAAAAAAATTAAGAACCATAATCCCAGCCGTTTCACTAATTTTTTACGTTATCCGTAGTGTCTAGGTAACGAAATTGAAATTCCTATACATATTAAACAATGACTATACCAATTTATATCTGGATCGGATGATTTTAATAAAATATATAAAGCATCCCTATTTTACTGACTGTTTTCAGAGAGAATTTCTGAATTCATGGTTAGGGCCTAAGGTTTCCTATAATTATCTATATTTTATACATATTTTAGTATATTTCCTTGTAAGAGTCTTTTATCTTATTCAATATGAAAGCCATCAAAAAAAAATATATTTTAGTATTATATATTATCCTTTTACATATATAATAACAGCATGTAAAATTAAATTTACGTACAGGTCTTTCAAAAAAAGATTGTTTATAAATTGATTCTCAAATCTAATCTCGAATCTCAATTGGATTTTCAAGTTATGTTCCAATACAAATATTTTCTTTTTAATAACAAATATGGATAATGCTTTTTTATATATAAGTATGTAAGTTCAACTCATGTTCGGCACTCTCTCAAACCCTATTTCTCTCTTACTTGACTAAGAAACCTTCAGGTGTTGATCATCATGTTCCTTAATTTCTTGTCCCGTCGATGGAGAAAAGCTTTCGAATACAAGAAAGTGTTACAAAACCTTCAATCTCATCTCAAGCAGCTCAAAAACAAGAAACAAGCGGTTTCAAGGATTTTACGCGACGACATAACTCAACTCATCCGAAACAACGATCAACCACGTGCTCTCGTTCGAACCAAAGAGCTTCTCATCGTCGAAAACTCGATTTCTGTTTACGGTCTCATGCTTCAATTTACCGACGTGATTCTTATCAGATTTGATCACTCCATTAAAAACCAAAGGTTCGGTAAAGAATTGCTTGATGACAACATTAACGAAGCGGTTTCGAGTCTTGTCTTTGCCTCTAAGAGATGTGGTGAAGGCTTACAACCTTTGTTACTTAGCACCAGAAAGATATTTGTTAAACGTTACGGTCATCTCTATGTTTCAACCGCTCTTGATCTCCGAGATGGAAATTTTGTTAACCACAAGATCAAAGAGAAATTATTGAAAGGGTCCGTTTTACAAGATATGTTAACGGTGGAATATGATATACATGAAGTCGAAAAACATGTGGTTTATGTGGAAGAAGAGAAGAGAGAGAGCTCAAGGAAGAAACATCAATGGAAGATGAACACATAGACGATGCTCAAAAGGAAGACGAGAGAAGACCATTACCGAAGCATGTTCATCCTAAACTCCCTGATTACGACGAACTTGTTGCTAAGTTCATTAGAGCGAAGAACGAATATGAAGAAGAGAGAAGAAGAAAACTATTACCAAAAATACATGTTCATCCTAAACTCCCTGACTACGACCAAATTGTTAATCATTTTAAAGCCCTAAGGGCGTAACGTTGTATGCATCTTTCTAGGGAATATTGGTTTTTTTTTTTTGTATAAGAGTTTAACATATTAATACAAATATTTTCGTTTCAATTACATATTACTCTACAGTCTTAATTAATTCATTAAAATTGTTATTGTTTATTTACACTAATGAAATATCTGATTGTGAGAAGCTGTTCTTGGTTTATCGATCCTATTGTGCAGAGTTTCCTAATACATAATTTATTGATCAGCTTTTGCCGATTGATTCAATCTGATTTTACTGCAATTTATTGTGCTATTTCCGATCATATACGGATGTTGTGGTGGGTTAGAAACCACATATTACCCTAATCTCATGGATACCTACTCAGAAATGTTTTCTTCTTCTAAAAACTCATAAAATACTCATATCCAATGGAAACTCAAAAAACCCTAAATTTTTTTGGTTATCCACCGATATTCTAATTTATACTAATATTTTAGTTATTATAAATATTATTTTTTCTTTATCTTGAAATTTACAGTACTAAAAGATTAGGATAACAAAAAAACCCTAAATTTTTTCTGCCACTCTCATTATGTACGGATTTACATCCATGGATACAATCTGGTTACAATTTCTTTATAAGGTTCATCTAGCGATGTCACATTGTGTTAGTTTTCTCTTCTCGTGACGTGCCGATAACGCCACGCACGGACCTTTTATATGTCTGGCAGTGTTCTAAAATGCGGCCTAGGCGGCCGCCTAGGCGGCGCCTGGGCGCTAGGCGGTGGTCGAGCGTCTCGATTTTACACTATGCGGTGGGTTAGGCGGTTTAAAAAAAATCGGACGCCTAATAACGTCCAGGCGGCCATTATGCGGCCTAGGCGGGTGCCTAGGCGGATTCTAGGCGGCCGTTTTGAATTTTTTTATAAAAAAATTGTATAATTATATTTTATTGTGTATGTCAAGACTATTTAGTTTGAATAATATTTATTATAAGTTTTTAGACTAAGAAAATTTAATTCATTTTGAGAGTAAGGTTAAAAACTATATATCTTTATTTAATTTTTTTATAAAGATTATGATTTTTTATTATCGTTGGAGATCATTTATATATTTTACAACTATATTTTTAATTTATTTTATCAAAGTTTATTCAATTTGTTATTTGAGTCTATGTTTTATTATTTTTCTAAAGCTATAATATATAAAAGATTTATTTTCTATGAAAATTATATATATATATATATATATATATATATATATATATATATATATATATATATTATTCGCATAGGCCCCGCTTAGGCGTCCGCGTATACGGCTAGGCGCTAGGCGTTCGTCTACCGCCTAGCGAGCGCCTAGCGCGTTTTAGAACACTGATGTCTGGTTACAATTTCTTTATAAGGTTCATCTAGCGATGTCACAGCTATGAAGTATTTATAGAAATGTTTAATTTGTATTATCAACGATTTACAAACTAGACATTTAATAACGATTGAACAACGTTTTATTAAAAATCGGTATATCAAATAAAAACGTGGTTATTTACCATATTACCATCGTTTTCTTCCTTGCATTACATCAAAACCTACTTATCATTATTTTATTGCTATATGACAATGAATTAATGACGGAAAATAATGTTTATTGTTTTTGTTATTTATTTGTCGTTACTACGGAAATTCATCGCTAACCGAGTGTTTTCTTATAGTGTCCAACCATACATCATTCTCTCTTGTTACTCTCACCAATTACTATATTGGTTTTGGATCACTTATCTTACACTCGCGGCCAGTCCAACGTAACCGATGTTTCTCCACAGCGATTAAAAGGTTTTCTGCTTGCAGGTAGCAGTATTTGTAGAAATCCAACACAAGTTACAAGTATTAGGAAGAAATGTATAAAAGACTGTTAGGACTTTATGCTCAAATCGCCTAAGTCTTTGCTTGGTGTTCTTAACCGGTTCTAACGTTTTCTTGTTTGTGTTGCAGGTTTGTTCCTTTGATGAATGCAAGAAACAAAATAAGAACACACAGATTGTTTACCCAGACTTCACCGAAGCTACTGTCTGGGGGTGGATCCAAACCACAAAGCTTGCACTATGATCTTGCGTAATACAATCAAGGTGAGAGATTAACACAATGTTCTTGATCACATGCACTTAAGAGGCAAGCTATCAATGGTGAAGAAGATAGCGTTTCACCGAAGAAGATACCGGCGAGCCGCCGCTGCATATCGCCTGAGAAGAAAGAGGGAAGCCGCAGTAGCCCGAGCAAGACGCCTTCGCTCTCTTCGAAGATCGTGAGCCTCACCGTCACGATCTTATCCTTCTGCTCCTCTGTAATTCTTCTCTGATGTAAAACCTTGTACTCGAATGCTCTGTAACACTCTCGTCTCTCTGTTTCTTCCGATGTAACGAACTCAATGAAGAAGACGATGTAACTGCTTTATAACAGACTTGCGGTCTGGGCCAATTTTGCTAAGGCCCAGCTGCGAAGTGAAATCCACGTTCAGCTTGACGAGCTGCTTTTAAGTCCACAAAGCCCATAATCGCTTTTAACCGAAGACCCGGTTGACCCGCGTGTTGACCCGGGCAATTGAGAGATAAACGCTCACAATCTCCACCTTTGTCGAATCACTTGTCCGAAAAACACAAAACCCTAGCCGCCGAGCTTCTCTCTCGAACCTCCGCATTCCTGAAACCATGTCCGATCGAAACTCATCCGATGAAACTCCTTCTCCTGGTTTTTCCGATTCGTTCTTCATAAGTGAATCATTCCCTCCTCCTTCTCCAATCCTTCAGCTTCCTTCTAACCTTCCTGAATCGCTAACTCAGACTACGATTCCTGAGTCCAACCCGAATCAACCGCTCCCACTGATACCGAGTCAAAACCCTTCGACTCCTTCTCAGAGAGCTTCGACTTCCTCATCGCTGAACCGATCTCCACCGAAACTACCTCTAGTTGACTTCGATTCTTCACCCAGTAAGTACCCAGCTTTTAACCTCTGAACTGAGTAGATCCTGACTATAGATGTCTTGTTTGGGCTGAGCTTCGAGTTGATCTTGACCGATCTTCTCGAACCCTAACTTTTTCTTGTGACTTTTCAGATCACGCAGAGAGAGCTGTATATGAGATGCTTCCTACGTGTACATAGTAAGCCTTCTCTCCAATAGCTTAAAATCATGTCCTTTTAGATCTATCAACTAAGACTTCCGATCTAATCACATGCATGTTGGTTTATATCCGAGAAACTAACCTGTTTCTCTTTCTTTGTACTCGTGCGAGATGACCCCAACCAACAGGACCATCAATGAGTACGTTTACCGACGCTCAGGAGGTGACCCCAAGTGTTACGAGGCACTTCTCGAACGAATTGCCAGGTAAATACTTAGTTAGCATATCTACAGGGTTTAGAGTTGTATGAATCTTGTGAATGTGAACCAACCCGAAATCCACTATGTCTCTGATAAAATGAATCTTAGTTGCCACATGCTTAGTCCTGTCGTGATGAACTGAATTCTTAGCTAGGCAAATTGCACTCTGTGAATCACAATGTAGCTTGAATGAACTGAAACTGAATCCTAGCTCATTGCAGAACTCTCGTAGCCATAGGCCTTCTTTTGTAGCTTCTGATAATGCCATGTACTCAGCCTCTGTAGTGGATAATGCCACTACATGCTGCAAAGTAGACCTCCAACTAACGGTGTTCCCACCGACTTGAAATGTGTAACCTGTCACTGACCTTCTTCTATCAAGGTCAGTGGCATAATCTGAATCACTGAACCCTTCTATCTCAAAGTGTTCTGACTTTGAGAAGTGAAGACAAACCCCTGCAGCTCCTAGCAGGTACCTTAGAATCCATTTAACCGCTTCCCAATGATCTCTTCCTGGTTTCGCCATGAACCTGCTTACCAAGCAGATATCGTAGCCTAAGTCCGGTCTAGAGCCAATCATTGTGTACATCAAGCTCCCTACTGCGCTAGCATAGGGAACAAATTCCATGATTGCTGCTTCTATGGACCATTCCTTCTCTGTCAAACTCTTCAGCTTAAACTGAGAATTTACGGGTGTAACAACGGCCTTACTGTTGTGCATGTTAAAAGTTTTCAAAACCTGATTCAGATATCTTTCTTGAGATAGCTTCAATGTTCCTTTCCTTCTATCTCTGATAATTTCCATTCCAAGAATCCTGTTAGCTGGCCCCAAATCCTTCATTTCAAACTCTGAACCCAGACTTTCCTTCAGCTTCTTAATACTTCCCTTGTCTTTAGCTGCTATCAACATATCATCTACATATAAAAGTAGATAGATACTGTTTTCCACCTCCTTACCCCTGTGATAAACACACGGATCCTTGATGCATCTGTTGAATCCCTGAGACTTGATGAACTCATTGAATCTCTGGTTCCACTGTCTTGGGGACTGCTTTAACCCATAGAGAGACTTCCTCAGTAAGCAAACCTTCCATTCCTGTCCTCTCTTGATGAATCCTTCTGGTTGATCCATGAAGATTTCCTCATCTAGAAATCCATTTAGGAATGCTGTCTTGACATCAAGTTGTTCCAACTCCATGTCATAGTTGACCACAATAGATAGCATAATCCTGATGGAGACGTGTTTGACTACCGGTGAGAATATCTCATTGTAGTCAACACCCTCTACTTGAGTGAAGCCTTTAGCTACCAGTCTGGCCTTGTAGCGTTTAGGTTATACTCCTGGTATTCCATCTTTGATCTTGAATATCCATTTACACCCAACAATCCTCTTGTTTGGTGGTCTGTCAACTATTTCCCACGTTTTGCTTCTGTCCAGTGAATTCTTCTCTTCCTTGATGGCAGCTTTCCACTTTTCCCAGTCCTTGCTATTTCTAGCTTCTGAGTAGGTTCTTGGTTCATTCAACTGGATGACTTCTGCACTTGCCAGTGCATAAGCAACGTAATCACCACTTTCAAATATAGCTGGCTTCTTTTTCTTCCTCTGAGCCCTGTCTCTTATAAGCAAGTAGTTCTTAGCTGCTCTTACTTCCTCGGGTGTCTCTTCTTTATATGATTCTTCTTCAGACTCCAGGTCTTCTGTGTCTGAAACTGCTCCACCTTGCTCAGTAGACCCTGATCCCTGTGTAGTTTCAGCTTCCTTAGTACAATCTGTAGTCCCTGTTTCTTCTACTAATTTTGTACCCTTAGCGCTTTCTGACTCCTTTGTAGCCTCAGCTAACCCTGGCTGATCCTCAGTCTGATCTACGCTGATTCTGACCTGTTGTTTCTGGTAGTACAGCTTTTCCTCATCAAAGATTACGTTTCTGCTAGTAGTGACTCGTTCTTCCTCGGGTAACCAGACCTTGTAACCCTTGGTTCCTTCAGGATAGCCCAGAAATAGTCCCTTCTTTGCTCTTGGACTAATCTTGTCCTGAATAACATGAACGTAGGCTATACAGCCGAATCTTCTGAGGTGACTGAACTCCACCTTGTTTCCTGTCCATACCTCCTCGGGTATTCTGAATTTTAAGGAAGCATTTGGAGTTCGGTTGATTAGGTAAACTGCTGTTGAGGCTGCCTCTGCCCAAAACGCTTTCTCTAACCCTGCTTCAGCCAACATACATCTGATTTTATCTGCAATTGTCCTGTTCATTCGTTCCGATACTCCATTTTGTTGTGGAGTATATGAACATGTTCTGTGCCTTCTGATACCCGAATCCTTGCAGAGCTTGTCCATCTGCCTGTTGCAGAACTCAAGTCCGTTATCTGTTCTGAAAGCCTTTATCTTGTTCCCGGTCTGATTTTCCACCAGTTGCTTCCATTCCACAAAATTTTCGTAAACCTCATCCCTACTCTTGAGAAATCTTATCCAGACTTTCCTAGAGTGATCATCAATGAAAGTTAGGAAATATTTGTTTCCTGATAGACTTTCAGAATTCGTAACCGATCCCCAGAGGTCACTATGAACATACTCCAAATTGCTAGTTGATGTGTGTTTTGCCGTCTGGAAGCTTAGTTTGTGAGCCTTCCCGAGAACACATTCCTCGCAGAAGTCTAGTGTGTGAACTTCCTTAGCATTTAGATAGCCCTTTTGAACTAAGAAGTTCATGTTCTTGAGGCTCATGTGTCCGAGTCTAGAATGCCATCTGTTCGTAAGATTCACTTATGTCCTAGCAACATATACTTCTCCCTCAATTGCTGATCCTTGAAGATAGTATAACCCATCCTTGTAAACCCAAGATATCACTTTCTGACCTTCTTTGTAGAACGTGACTGTGAAATCCTTTCCTTCGTAGTGGCAACCGTTTTTCTCTAGTTGCCCATAGGAGATCAAATTTCTTCCCATTGTTGGCATATACTTGACCTCTGTTAGAACTACAGATGATCCATCTGGATTGATAATCCTGAGCTTCCCAATGCCTTTGATCTCACTGTAGGTATTATTACCCATAAGAACCTTCCCTCCATTGAACTCCTTTAAGTCAAATAGGAGATCCTTATCCGGTGTTATGTGAAAGGTACAGCCTGAGTCAAGTACCCATTCATCCTTTGAGTACTATGTACTCGCTGTAAGGATCATTGGCTCATGTTCCATAGCCACATTTGCTGAACTGCCTGGTTTCTTATTATTTCTCTGTGGACAGTCCTTCTTGAAGTGACCCTCTTTTCCGTAGACCCAACATTCTTTAACCTTTTTCTGAGCTGACTGACTGTCCTTAGAGTCCTTTGACCCTTTACCCTTTCCTTTCCAGCTGTTCTTACCTGATGACTTCTTCCTTGACTTTCCTTGTCCCACGTATAACCCTTTAGACTCTGACTTTGTCTTCTTTAGCAGACCCAGTTCCCTGAGCTCTATCTCCTTAGCATGAGCCGAGGTTACCACCTCACTCAAGGTCAGTGTTTCCTTCTTGTTCCCATACTTCAGTGTGTGCACCAATGAAGCATACTGTTCTGGAAGTCCTGACAGTACCTGAACTGCTTGATCCTCATCCGAGACCTCAATGTTCAAGCTTGCTAAGTCATCCACTAGTTTCAAGAACACATCCATATTCTCTTCAATACTTTTGTGTTTTTACATCTTGAAACTGGAAAATCTTTGCTTGAGATATATCCGGTTTGGCAATGTCTTTGTTTGATAGTCATCTTCCAAAGCTTTCCAAACCCCTGCAGCTGTAGTCTGTTTCATTACCTTGCGTAAAACAATGGTAGAAGGACATGAGCATATCAAGTTCCTTGCTCTGACATCTCTGTCTTTCTTTTGCTTCTCAGTCATGGGCTCGCCATTTTTACCCTCTTCCTTTTCATCCGATGTTGACTCTCCCGTGATTTCCCTTGTAACCTGTCCCAGTCCTTGGAGTTCCAGAGCCATTAGCATCCTGAACTTCGACATCCCGAAATCACCTTTCCCATCGAACTTCTCCATCTCGAACTTCTTAACAGCCTCCATGGTTGTGATCTTTAACTCTTTAGATCACAAAACCTCCGAACCTCCTTGATCCGATAACCTCAGATCCTGAACACCCTTAGATCACTGGACCGTGATCTTCTTGCACCGAGAACCTGGTGCTCTGATACCACTTGTTAGGACTTTATGCTCAAATCGCCTAAGTCTTTGCTTGGTGTTCTTAACCGGTTCTAACGTTTTCTTGTTTGTGTTGCAGGTTTGTTCCTTTGATGAATGCAAGAAACAAAATAAGAACACACAGATTGTTTACCCAGACTTCACCGAAGCTACTGTCTGGGGGTAGATCCAAACCACCAAGCTTGCACTATGATCTTGCGTAATACAATCAAGGTGAGAGATTAACACAATGTTCTTGATCACAGGCACTTAAGAGGTAAGCTATCAATGGGGAAGAAGATAACGTTTCACCGAAGAAGATACCGGCGAGCCGCCACTGCGTATCGCCTGAGAAGAAAGAGGGAAGCCGCAGTAGCCCGAGCAAGATGCCTTCGCTCTCTTCGAAGATCGTGAGCCTCACCGTCACGATCTTATCCTTCTGCTCCTCTGTAATTCTTCTCTGATGTAAAACCTTGTACTCGAATGCTCTGTAACACTCTCGTCTCTCTGTTTCTTCCGATGTAACGAACTCAATGAAGAAGACGATGTAACGGCTTTATAACAGACTTGCGGTCTGGGCCAATTTTGCTAAGGCCCAGCTGCGAAGTGAAATCCACGTTCAGCTTGACGAGCTGCTTTTAAGTCCACAAAGCCCATAATCGCTTTTAACCGAAGACCCGGTTGACCCGCGTGTTGACCCGGGCAATTGAGAGACAAACGCTCACAAAGACTAAGCCAACCTAACTGAAGTTTGTAGCCATTGAGCTACATGAAGAAGCAGTGTTTTCTGCTTAAGTATGGGAAAGACTCTAAGTCTGTTGGAGTCTTCCGGTTAAGTCAGGTTGGACTTAGTAATCAAGAACCAAGGATTGATTGAGTCTGGTTAGGTTCGGTTCATTAACGGGTTATCTTCTTCTTTCTCTATTGGTTACGCGTGTGTTCCTCACGTGTGAAGAATGTGTATGATTGGCTGTTGTATAAAGCCGTTAGTCGAAGCTCATATCTCCACTGAGCTGATTTGGTGAGTGTTAGAGTGAGAGAGTTGTTCGACAGAGAGAGAGAGAAGGATACAGTTGTAATCGGCGGAGTTTCGCCACCGTTAGTGGATTGCCGGAGTTTACCGGCCCCAGTGAGTATAGCTGCCACTCGTATTGAGTGGTGAGGTGAACACCGGGTAAACATTTGCTCGTGTTCTTGCTTTCGTTCTCGGTTTCGATTTTCTTTCGATTTCGTTTTCAATTCGTTTAAGTTCTTTCAAGATCGCTTAGAACTAAGGTTGAATTGAGGTTTAAGTTTCACAAACTGGTATCAGATCTCCGGGTTCTTTTGATCGGAGCAAATCAATCGGAGATGACGGGAACCAAATCCAAGGTTGCGATCTTCGATGGGGAAGGAGACTTCAGGCTTTGGCGAAAGCGGATGTTTGCGCACTTGAGTGTGCAAAGACTAAAAGATGTGATCACCGAGAAAGCTCCAAAGCTAGAGATCATAGATGGTGATGAAAAAGATCCGGATGCAAAGAAAAAGATGCAAGATCAGGAGGAGTCAAGACTCGAAAGATGCGAGAAGGCTATGAACCTTATCTTCCTCGCCGTGGGAGATCAAGTCTTGCGAAAACTGGACAAATGCACCACTGCTGCGGATACCTGGGCAACACTGGAAAGACTGTACATGGTAAAGACTCTACCTAATAGATTTCATGCTCAACTGATGGAGTACTCTTTTACGATGAAGGAATCTAGAACCATTGATCAGAATATAGATGACTTCTTAAAGATGATTGCGGATTTGAACAACTTGAGCATAGAAATACCAGAAGAGGTCCAGGCTATACTTTTGCTTAATTCATTACCATCAAAGTATGACCAGCTGAAGGATACCCTCAAGTATAGCAGAGAAGTTATACAAGTGGAAGATGTAACCAATGCAGCCAAGTCAAAAGAAAGAGAGCTCAAAAACTCCCCTGCAAGCTCAAGGTTAGAAGGAGAAGGCCATTTTGCTAGGGGCAGGTCTCCTAAAAAGAACTCACATTCAACAAAAGGGAAGTTCAACAAGTCAAGATCTAAGTCCAGAGATGGAAAAAGAACCTGCTGGATCTGTGGCAAAGAAGGGCATTACAAGAAACAGTGTTATAAATGGTTAGAGAAGAACAAAGGCAGAGGTCAGTCTCAAGAAAGAGGTGAGTCTGCTTTGGCCAGAGATGACGCAAATAATATAGTTGGTCTTCTAGTTACAGAGGTAAACTTATCTCTGAATGATATCACTAGAGAAGAGTGGATTTTAGATACTGGTTGCTCTTTTCACATGACCCCAAGTAGAGAATACTTTATGAATTTGAAAGAAGCTAAAGGGGGCAGGGTAAGAATGGCAAATGGTACTCTTGCGGAGGTCAAAGGGATAGGCTCAGTAAGGTTTCAGAATCCAAATGGGAGAACATTTGTCCTTCACGATGTGAGATACATGCCTGAGATATCTAGGAACCTAATATCACTAGGTACTCTTGAAGAGAAGGGATGTGAATTCAAAGCATCAAATGGGATTCTAAAGGTTATCAGAGGATGTGCTATATTCATGAAAGCTCAAAGAAGGGAAACCTTATACATCCTCTCTGGTAAAGAAAAACTTGCAGAAGTGAATGCAGCAGAGAAAGAAGCTCCTTAGGAGGATCAGACTCAACTCTGGCACAGTAGAATGGGCCACATAGGCCAGAAAGGAATGGATGTTCTGAACAAGAAAGGGTGTTTTCTAGGTGGAAAAGTTTCTACACTCAAGTTCTGTGAAGACTGTGTTATTGGAAAAACACACAAAGTCAGTTTTGGCCCATCTAAGCATGTCACCAAAGAGAAACTTGACTACGTTCAGTCAGACTTATTGGGTTCACCAAATGTCCCTCATAGCTTAAGTAATTGTCAATATTTTGTTTCATTTACTGACGATTTCTCTAGGAAAGTTTGGATTCGTTTTCTCAGGACTAAAGATGAAGCGTTCTCAAACTTTGTGGACTGGAAGAGAATGGTGGAAGTTCAAACAGAAAGAAAGGTAAAGAAATTAAGGACTGACAATGGCTTAGAGTTTTGTAACTTTCAGTTTGACAGGTTTTGCAAGGATGAAGGCATTGTAAGACACATGACATGTACCTACACACCACAACAAAATGGCGTGGCAGAAAGACTCAATAGGATCATAATGAACAAAGTTAGGAGTATGCTGAGTGAGAGTGGTCTGGAACAAAGGTTTTGGGCTGAAGCAGTTTCAACTGCTGTCTATCTCATCAACAGATCACCCTCATCTGCACTAAATTTTGAAGTACCAGAAGAGATCTAGACATCAGCAATGCCTTCACTAAATGAGCTCAGAAGATTTGGCTGCATTGGCTATGTTCACTCAAGTGAAGGGAAGTTAAACCTCAGAGCAAAGAAGGGTGTCTTCACAGGTTATCCAGATGGTGTAAAAGGACACAAAGTATGGCTCATTGAAGAGGACAAGTGTGTCATCAGTAGAAACATAGTGTTCAGAGAGGAGCTAGTCTACAAAGACATCAGAACAGATCATGATGCAGGTAAGTATTCTGAAACAACAAATACTACTAACTCAAGTTTAAGTTTTGAAACTGCAGAAACCAACAAAAGATCAAGGATCCAAGCTCAAGGTGGAGCATCTCAAGAAGAACGCAAAGATGAGGACTCTCTAACAACCAAATAGGATACTACTGAGGAAGACACCACTGAGTACATGACTCAAGATCCTCAAGACACTAGATATTATCTCCTTGTCAGGGACAGAGACAAGACACAATCAAATCCGCCAGTAAGGCTTAAAGACTATGAGTGCGGTTTAATGGATGGAGAAGATCAATACCAAGAGTATGTATGTAACATGTAAGAAGATGCTAGCTCAGAACCTACATCTTATCATGAAGCACTCAGTGATCCTGATAGTGAGAAGTGGATTGAAGCAGCTGATGAAGAAATGACATCTCTGCATAATAACCTCACATGGGAACTGGTTGATAGACCAAAAACACAGAAGACTATTGGGTGCAAGTGGATTTTCAAAAGAAAACCAGGGATCACAGGAGTAGAAGCGCCAAGATACAAGGCCTGGTTAGTGGCTAAGGGTTTCTCTCAGAAGGAAGGGATAGACTACCAAGAAATCTTTGCACATGTGGTCAAACATGTCTCCATACGATATCTACTGTCTGCAGTTGTTCATCATGACATGGAATTACAACAAATGGATGTCAAGACGGCTTTCCTACATGGAAAGGTTGATGAATACATTGTGATGGATCAACCAGAAGGCTATGAAGACAAGAAGCATCCAAATAAAGTCTGTCTGCTCAAGAAGTCACTATATGGTCTAAAGCAGAGCCCCAGACAGTGGAACAGACGCTTTTACGAGTTCATGAGGTCTAAAAACTACACAAGAAGCGAGTATGACCACTATGTGTATTTCAGAGATATTGGAAAAGGAAACT
This sequence comes from Orychophragmus violaceus, assembly GCA_030180135.1. Classification (NCBI taxonomy): domain Eukaryota; kingdom Viridiplantae; phylum Streptophyta; class Magnoliopsida; order Brassicales; family Brassicaceae; genus Orychophragmus; species Orychophragmus violaceus. The sequence goes on from CM058229.1 coordinate 24,104,124, forward strand.
ACATATACCTGATGCTATATGTGGACGACATTCTCATTGCTTCAGTGGATAAGGAGCAGGTGTTCAAGCTAAAGGCTCTGCTAAGTTCTGAGTTTGAAATGAAGGACTTGGGAGATGTTAAGAAAGTCCTAGGAATGGAGATTTCCAGGGACAGGGACAAAGGTAGCTTGTCCATCTCTCAAGAGAGCTACTTATGGAAGGTCCTAGCCAACTTTGAAATAGACCAAGCCAAAGTTGTTTCAACACCTATGGGAATTCATTTCAACTTAAAGGCTGCTACCAAGCAAGAACTTCAGGAACAAGGAAGCTACATAGAAAAGATACCTTATCAAAGTGCTGTTGGAAGTATCATGTACTCCATGGTTGGTACAAGACCTGATCTAGCTTATCCTGTAGGCTTGATCAGTAGATTCATGTCGAAACCCATTAAAGAACATTGGCAGGCGGTGAAATGGGTTTTAAGGTACATCAAAGGATCAGTTGGTATGAAGTTAAGCTACAAGAGGAAAAGGAGCTTTGTGGTTAGGGGCTACTGTGACTCAGACTATGCTGCTGATCTGGATTACAGAAGTTCCATTACAGGTATGGTTTTTACTGCAGGAGGGAACGTTGTCAACTGGAGATCATCACTTCAGAAGGTAGTTGCGCTCTCTACTACAGAGGCAGAGTACATAGCATTGACAAAGGCTGTTAAGGAAGGCGTATGGTTGAAGAGCTTTGCAGAAGAACTTGGGTTTCCACAAGATACTGTTGAGATATTCTGTGACTCTCAAAGCCCCATAGCTTTGTCTAAGAATGCAGTCCACCATGAAAGAACGAAGCACGTAGCTGTGAAGTATCATTTTGTGAGAGACTTAATCAACATAGGAGAAGTGCAAGTTCTGAAAATCGCAACTGAATACAACCCTGCAGACATTTTCACAAAAGTCCTCCCAGTGTACAAACTCAAAGAAGCACTCAAGTTGCTTCGAGTTGCTCAAGACTGAAGTCTTTGCATCCGGTCAAGAATGCTGCATCAGGTAAAAGGTGCAAGAAGGTTCCGGTGAAGGGGTCTTGAAGGTTTTCTACTTGGTCGCTCATACGGCTAAGGTGGAGATTTGAAGATTGTAGCCGTTGAGCTACATGAAGAAGCAGTGTTTTCTGCTTAAGTATGGGAAAGACTCTAAGTCTGTTGGAGTCTTCCGGTTAAGTCAGGTTGGACTTAGTAATCAAGAACCAAGGATTGATTGAGTCTAGTTAGGTTCGGTTCATTAACGGGTTATCTTCTTCTTTCTCTATTGGTTACGCGTGTGTCCCTCACGTGTGAATAATGTGTATGATTGGCTGTTGTATAAAGCCGTTAGTCGAAGCTCATATCTCCACTGAGCTGATTTGGTGAGTGTTAGAGTGAAAGAGTTGTTCGACAGAGAGAGAGAGAGAAGGATACGGTTGTAATCGGCGGAGTTTCGCCACCGTTAGTGGATTTCCGGAGTTTACCGGCCCCGGTGACTATAGCTGCTACTCGTATTGAGTGGTGAGGTGAACACCGGGTAAACATTTGCTCGTGTTCTTGCTTTCGTTCTCGGTTTCGATTTTCTTTCGATTTCGTTTTTAATTCGTTTAAGTTCTTTCAAGATCGCTTAGAACTAAGGTTGAATTGAGGTTTAAGTTTCACACTAAGCTCTGTAGTCATCGTAGAACCAATTGAGATTTAGCACATAAAATATTCCAACAGTTCTATACCGAATATTTTCTATAAATTTTATGTCTGAAGTGCAAAACATCAAAAGATTAATTCAAAATTGTAAGTGCTACAAAAAAATATAAAAAATTATCCATGAAAAGGAACGATGTATTACACAAAAAAAGAGGAGAGATGAAAATGCTCATGCGAAAGTAAATATATAAAGTCTATATTTACATAAACCATTAGCTGAAATCCAAAATAATTTCACCAACATGTAAAAATATGTATTTTTGCGAATTAAAATGTGAACCGTACCCCCAATAAGATTCATATTCCATATGTCCCAATATATATAAGATTGTCTAGATAAAAAGTAAAGTTTAGAAAACTTAAGTTATACTATTTAAGAAGTTTTTACATTGCAAACATCATTTAATATTTCATAAAACCATTTAACCAATCAGAAAATATTGTAGAATACTAATGGTAACAAAAAATTAAATAAATTTAGTTTTGCATAAAATTTATAATTTCTTATAAAATGGAAAAAAAATCTTAAATATTTTATATTTTGGGAGAGAGGACATACAATTTTGGATTCCAATCTAAAACACATAATAACTTTTTTTAATGGGCAAAGACAAGTTTTTTTTAACACTGAAAAATCATTAAATCGAAGAATACTGTTACAACCACCAAAGATGGAACAAGATAACAAAGGAAGCAAGACAATAAAACCCCCAAACAGAGAGAGACCACGCCAGCAGGCATGGAAGGGGGACCATAACTCTTATAATGAGCCCCTCAGCAGGAGAGAAGAGGGCAGGAGAAGCATAACCACGACGAGGCAGAGGGATTAGACGCCAGTGGCATTCAGAACTGCATCGGCCTCTAATAACGGGGATAACCAGTTCGGGACATTCCGAGCAATGTAAGAGTGTATGCGGATGTCTCTTATTACATTGTATGCTATTGCCTGGGCCGGATAGTTACAGTGTTCCTGGATGTAGGATAAGCTCCACGATGCAAAGTTATTGAGACCTGTTTGTACCTGGTTATGCAGGAGACTTAGAGCATGAAAGGGCTGAGGTCTCCATAAGGCTTCTTTGATCGTGGGAGAACTGGATTCGAAAACCATGCTGCTGAACCGTAGAGTTGATAGAGAATCTACAGCCCATTGCATACCTTTTATATCCGCTTCAAACCTCGAAGAGACATGGACAAAGGAGTTGCGACCATGAAGAATTGAAATGCCATCATGGTTGCGTACCACCTAAAAAACTCCAGCAATTTGTGAGGACTGGTCCCAGGCCATACCAACGTTGCATTTCAGGGTACCAAGAGGCGGTTTAGTCCAACGATTTGCATAGGTTCGGGCCGGAGCTATTGACTGGGGAGATTGACGCGACGATGAGTTCACTACCGTATTAGCATTGAGCCAGTCCATGAGATCCTCTTTTGCTATGGATAATATAGCATTGGGCTCATATTGTGTTTTTGAAAGTGAGAGCGTTTCTGGCTTTCCATAGTTGCCACATAAGCCATGGGAAGAGAGAATTCCGAGGGTCAGAAGAGCTCTGCTTTTTACTCCAGGCAAACAAATGGTGAAGATTGAGGAAGACCGAAGATGTAGAGAAACCACCTGCAGGAGTGTCGATGTGCGATAACCTCCATGTCTCGCGCGCAGTTTCACAGTTGAAAAGGACGTGGCAGATGGTTTCACGGCAAGGAGAAGAACACACTGGACAGTTAACATCAACAGGGATATTCCGGCTTTGTAACCATTCCTTAACCGGCAGAGCACCAGCTGAGGATTTACAGAGGAAATGGCGGATTTTCGGTGTTGTTTTGGCTTTCCATAGATCTTTCCACAATCTCTGTTCCACAGGTGGGAGACGAGTAGCAGTTGGAGCTTGAGCTTGAAGGATGTGTTCAATCTGTTGGTATCCGCTTTTACATGAATACTAGCCACTCTTATCTCCACACCAAATGAGTTTATCCTCTATGAGTCTAGATGGTCTGAGGCTGAGGATGTAACGAGCATATTCTGCTATGAAGGATCTTATGACCATGGGAAAGTTCCATTGACCTGAGATTGAGTCCAGAAAATCTGCAACCGTGAGGGATAAGTCGATTGTAGCGTCATCATGGTACTTGGGAGGGCGAGGGATCACATCTCTAATCCAATTGTCAGTCCATGCCTTTATCCTCTCGCCATTGCCGATTTCCCAGACCAAACCCTGCTTTAAAAGATCTCGACCTTGCATTATGCTTCTCCATGTGTACGATGGTCTATTTCCCAAACCACACTCCAGAAATGATGAGTTGCGGAAATACCTGTTTTTTAGCATCTTGACCAGAAGAGACTCCGGATTGTTCAGTATCCTCCACGCTTGTTTACCAAGCATAGCTTGGTTCAGGTTTGCGATATCGCGAAAACCAAGTCCACCTTGATCTTTAGGCTTGCAAAGCTTCTTCCACGCGACCCATGGTATCTTCTTCTTAGATGTACCATTCCTCCACCAAAATTCAACCATAGCACTAGTGATTTTCTCGCATACTTCTTTAGGAAGTTTAAAACACGACATCGCGTAAACGGGGAGAGCAAGGCCTACTGATTTTAGGAGGATTTCTTTCCCAACTTGAGATAATGATTTAGCGTACCAGCCATTCATACGTCTGCTTAGTTTCTCTTTCAGGAATCTCAGTAGCTTCCTTTTCGATCCACTGAAACACCCGGTAAGACCGAGGTAACTACCTTCGCCACCTTCAGCCGTTATGCCCAATCTGAGTTTTACCTCTTCTCTCGCTGAGACAGGTACTTTCGAGCCCAAAATCACAGACGACTTGAGCTTGTTGATTTCCTGCCCAGATGCAGCTCCATACATTTTTAACTAGTTACAAATTTCAGCAGCTTCAGCAGGAGATGTTTTGCACATCAGTAGGCTATCATCAGCGAACAGAAGATGATGTATAGAAGGGCCAGACCGTTTCAATCGAATGCCAGTGATGTGACCTGCAGCTTCAGAGGCATTTAAGCAGTGGACTAGCGCCTCTGCACATAGGAGAAAAAGGAAGGTACTGAGAGGATCGCCTTGCCTGATGCCTCTTTCTGGACGGATAAAACCATGAGAGGAGACATTGAGTAAAACTAATTAAGAGACAGTACTAATACAACTCATGATCCAGCGTACCCAGATGTGGTTAAAACCCTTTTTCCAATAAAGTTTCCAGGAATGCCCACTAAACTCTGTCGTAAGCCTTCGACATATCGGTTTTGATGGTCATGAACTCATGAGAGACTGTGTCTTCCGTACATAATACGTGGACCATTTCATGCGCGATGATAATGTTGTCGAATATAAGATCAACCACGAAAGCTCCTTGCGTTTCAGAGATGATTTCAGGGAGGAATCTCTGAAGACGATCACACAAGATTTTAGAAATAATCTTGTATTGAACCGGGCACAAGCTAATAGGTCTCATGTCCTTCATACGTTTAGGTTTGGGGATTTTGGGGAGCAGAACCAGTTGGGTATGATTCCAGCCCTCCGGGAGAATGGCTGATTCAAAAAACTGCTGAATCTCTTGAGTGAGAGCATCCCCAACCACCGCCCAATGTTTCTGGTAGAAGATACCTGTAAAACCATCCTCGCCCGGAGCGCTACTGCCCTTCACTGCAAACGCAGCCTGCTTGATTTCCTCGTTGGATACTTCAGCTGTCAAGACATCATTCATTGAGCTAGTGACTCTCGAAACAAGGCCCTGAAACAAGGATTCCATATTAGCCGGATTGGAGCTGCTGAAAATCTCACGGAAGTATTCTACGGCGAGGTGACCCTTTTCCCCTTCCGAAAAAATGTTCCTGGTCATTATCGTCAAGAAGCATAAGGACCCTATTCTGGATTTTCCTTCCTTTAGTGCAGTTGAAGAAATATTTTGTGTTCATGTCACCCGATTTTAGCTACTGCTCCCTGCATTTTTGCCTCCAGAAGAGCTCTTCCTCACGATAGGCTACTGAAAGATCATGTTTGAGCTTCTGCATCACTTGGTTGCAGGGATTTTGCTTGGCTACTTCGGTTTCGAGCTCAGACTTAATCCTCGTTATCTTGTCTATAGAGTTAGTGTCTGAGACCCTTTTCCATTTGGCAATCTCTCTGCGACATTTCACAATTCTGTCCAGCACACTCATTCCTGCACTACCATCGCCTTCCCAGCCACGCTTAACTATTTCAGCGAAACCAGGCTTCTTAATCAGTCTTTGGTCAAATAGAATCGACCTCTTCTTGAGGCATCATCTTCTAGAGAAAAGGAAATGCGAGTTGGGCGATGATCTGAATCCCACATCTCCAAGTACTCCATCCTTGCTCTCGGGAACAAATTAAACCATTCATCATTTCCAAAACTCCGGTCCAAACGGCATTGAATCCATATCCTGTCCCGCCAGCTAGCACAAGAGAAATGATTGCCAAAGTTTGGAATTTCTCAGATTTTGCAGTTATGGACCATGTTTTGGAACCCCCAAAACGTTGATTCTTCTCGGGAAGAGCCTCCGAGCTTTTCATCATGTGAGAGCAATTCATTAAAATCACCAGACAGTATCCACGCCTCATCTCTATTAAGGCCAATACTCGACAGATGGTCCCATACTCTTTGTCTTCTAGATCTCACCGGATCACCATAGACGCAGGTGAGCAAGAAAGAGATAGAACCTAAAGACACCTTGAGATCAATCACTCATTTATCACATGACAACACCTCAACCGAATAAATATATTTCCACATAACAACCAGACCACTACTAAGACCGAGTGGTTTAACTGTAATCATCTTATCGTAACCCAAACTTGATTTCAAACTTGACATGTAACTGAATTTTTGTTTAGTTTCCATGAGAAAAAGAAAATCAGGGAAAAACTTCTCGGGGTTTCCCAGCCCTTGACAGTTCCAGCTCATAATGCTCATTGGGGCGGCAACGGCTTCAAACCGGAAGCCACCAAAAATTGCATGTTTGAGGTGTTTGATTTCTTGAAAACTTCATTGTTTCCATTCTCAGCCTTGCGCTTTGACTTGCCATCCTTTAAGAGAGAGCCATCCAAGTCTTGGTTGAGAGTAACAGGAGCAGCCGAGGGGTGCCTAAGCTTAAGTATCCATGCAGGGGGACGACCACGTCGTTTCTTCTGAGCACCAGAAGCACCGGATAATAAGTTCTTATCAGACGAACCCATGTTAAAAACCGTTGTGCTTCTGGTGATCAGAGGGGAGGATGAGCTTTGATCAGACGATTCATCCACAAGATCTTTACCATGGGGACGAAGCGGAGCTGAATTTGCTTTGGAGGGAAGACCCGTTTTGATGGATTCCAGACCTTGAGCAACATCACTAAATCCAAAAACCATGCCTTTCTCCTTGTTGAGATTAGTCGAGAAAAGCGGAAGCTTATTAGCCTGTTCCTCCTTCTCCGCTTCTATGGACTGTTGGACCCTTATGATACGAGCCAGTCTCTCAGTCTCATCAGCATGGGAGATGTACATAAGAGCCATTTTGCGTTCATCTCGAGAGAGCTCCGGGAATAACAGAGGAAAACCGGGAGGACCATCAAGCACATAGCTCTGTTACACCTGTTCAGGGATGTCCTCTCGACGTGGAGCGGCTTTGATTGGGATAGCGTGGTGGAGAAGGCTTTGTTTGGGAGCAGGAGCAGGGCCTTGCCTTTTCAAAAGAGGATACAATGCCTTCTCATGTGTCAATCTGTGACAAAAGAAACATTTTTTCCGAATCTTCTCGTACTCATAAGTGATGGAGACCGATTCACCAGAGGGAAGGTTGAGTTTCTTTTCTCCCCTAGCCGGATTAGCAATGTCGAATAACACCTTAGCTCTAATGAAATCAGTTTTTTGTGAAGATTTTGGATCGTAAGCCACTTCAATCGGGAACCTAGCAGCTTTAGCGAGTGTGAACATAGTTTCCCTTGTGTAATAGTTACACGGTATGTTGCGGATGCGTACCGAAACTTCAATGTTGGTAAGATAATCGTCAGGCGGAGACTCCGTCCAACGTTCAAGCAAGATCAACCAAATATTGAAGGAATGAGGACGATCGTTAAGAACACTTTGGAGATCTTCCTCCCTTGTGAAGATAAACTGGAACTTGTCACGAGAAAGTGCAATCCCCCTGACTCTTTTGTAGACCTTCCAATGGCCGGGCATGACTTCAATCATCTTGCCATCGATTGAGAGTCGGGGTTAGATAGCCGGCCAAGAATGCTGAGAGAGTTTTCTTCAAATACCCTGAACCGGGGGTCGTCTGGAAGGGTTATTGTCTCATCGTCATCGAAAGTCATGGAGCTCAAATCGTTTTGCAGAATGTCCACCATGCTTTTTACCAGAGAGGAGAAAGCAGCGATCCAGAACCGACACAAGAAACTTTTCTTTGGGAGGAAATCAATAATGGTATGAGGCCAATTAGCGGAATTGATCGAGTAATCAGTGATCTGGTTATGGAAAATTGCCATATCGTGATTTTCTGCGAAGATTTTTGGAGAGAAAACAGTAAAGAAAATAGAGGGGAGAGAATATTTTGGGAGGGAAAAAGGAAAGAGAATAAAAGTTTAAAAGAGAGAATACTGTAACAATAATGCCAGCCAATGAAAAGCAATTCCGAAGAAGGAAATTAAATCAAAAGAGCAAAAGGCAAACCCTCTGTATCAACAAGAGAGGCCTAAGCTAAAAAAGAGCGTCCCCGATCGGAGCGTAATTTTGCCTGGAATAAATACCCAAAGACAAGTTAGACTGCATTTTTAATTACATTGGAAAGTTTATTCAGAATTTACTAATATTTAAATGTTTAAATGCAACGTCAGTTATACACTACAAAAAGAGCGCTTGTGCAACTAGAACGTTCGACTATGTTTGCAGTCATAACATTTGACGATTATTCGGAGACACTATTGCGACTGCAGATATATGGACGTGTATTAGTCGCTAATATATGACCAAAAATGATTTGCGTCAATTTAGTCGCTGATTTACAATTGATTAACGACCATTATTAAGACCGGAAACAATAGTCACAGCGTAGTTCGGTAATATGGCGACTAGTTTGCGTTTGATGTGAAGAGTCGTAGAAAAGTTGCAAATTGGTCACTATATGGACGACTAGTTTGCTACTTCATGTATAGTAGTAAAAAAGTTGTTTATTGTCGCTAATGTTACGACTAATATGCCACTCATTATTTGTGTAGCAAAGTAGACATATATGGGTCGTATCCTATAGTATGATTTAATAATAATAATATAATATAGTTTGGTTATATTTTACCTATTTCTGATAGGTCTACCGGCTTCATGCAACATGCATTTATGAAAATTAATGGTAGTGGCTAATTATGTCTATATAGTTGAAATTCAGCTCTGTCTTCGTTTTCATTTGTATAAACACAAAGAATTTGTAAATCTAGTTACATGGCGGGAGGATATCATAATTATAGCTACCATTGGAAGTGGATGTATAATAGGTTCGATGATGGCATATACAATTTCTCAACAACCTTCAAAACGGGGGTGGCGCAATTCATGGTACTTGCCAAAAAAAACAACCTTTAGTGCTGAGCAATGGCGGTAAATTTCTCTATCCTGGTAATGTTTGCAAGAACGAAAAACCAGAAACCTTGGAAAAAGGAATTTGGAGTCATTTCTATACCAGAGGATTTCTGCCTTATTATTATTTTTGGAATAAGCATGGAGAAGAAATCGGTTTGAATATAGGAACGAGTAATGTTGATTTGAATGGTCATGTTCGTAACATAGTAGAAGATATATATGTGGATATGGTGAATGATGCATTTTATGATTACGCGAGTAATAGTGAAGAACATGTACGTAATCATTCAAAAAAGTTTTATGACCTATTAGAAGAAGCCAACAATCCTTTATATGATGGTTATCTTGAAGGTCACTCCCATGTTATCCTTGGCTGCATGGGTCCTGTATTACAAGACAGAACATAATATGAGTGAAAAGTTAGTGGATTCGATATGTGAAATAAATAAAAAAACTCGTTTTTTCTTTTATATTAAAAAATAAATATAAAATATTGTCCTCATTTTAATTTCGTTTTATTTCAAAGAGAGAGTTTTGTTTCTATTTTGTTGCTCTTAAAAAAAATCCGTTTCTACTTTGTTTCTCTTTAAAAAAATCTTTTTCGTTTTTGGTTCTAAAAAAATCTCAAGGTGAAACGTTTTGAGGACAAAACCATTTGAAAAGTGAGAGAATGATGCAATATCAAAAAATAAAGTGCATCACGGTCTTCAATACATGATTTTATTATGAGAATCTCAGCATCATAAATTTATAAGAAAATCAAGGTTTCTCATTCAATGACAATGGCTAAAATGGTGGCAAGAAGACTAATTTTTGATTTAGCTAATTTTCCTTGTAAATCATTTCTTTTAATGTATTTTATTGTAAAGATCATCTTGTAAAAGCTATAACGATCTTCAATCCATCCTCAACTCCATTGAATCATCAACCGACCAGGAAGAGAGTTCCTTCGACCAACTTCCTCGTCCCATCTATCCGCGTTCGACCATCGTCTCGCTCGTCGCTTCCCGACCACTCGACCACCCACCTCTTATCTTATATCATTTGTTATGAGAGAACCGAATGTCCTATCATCTATCTTTTTATTTTGTTTGTTTAGTTGTTTTCTTTTTCATTCCATTTTAATATCGAAAACCAAAAAAAAAAAACATTTTCTGCTTTAGTTCTTTTTATTATATCTTTTTAAAAATAAATAAATAATAAAACAGTTTTTCTTTATTTTTCAAAAGTTTTATTTGTTTCTCTTTAAAAAAAATTGTTTTCATTTTTTAAAAAAATATAAAAAACTCGTTTTCTCCTTTTTATTAAAAAATAAAATTAAAATATTGTCTTCATTTTAATTTCGTTTTATTTCAAAATGAGTTTTTGTTTCTATTTTGTTGCTGTTAAAAAAAATTTGTTTCTACTTTGTTTTTCTATAAAAAAAAATCTGTTATTTGTTTTTGTTTCTAATATAAAAATCTCAAGGTGAAACGTTTTGATTACAAAACCATTTGAAGAGTGAGAGAATGATGCAATATCAAAAAATAAAATGGATCAAGGTCTTCAATACATGAGTTTATTATGAGAATCTCAGCTTCTTAAATTCATAAGAAAATAAAGGATTCTCATTCAATCACAATGGCTAAAATGGTGGCAAGAAGACTAATTTTTTATTTAGCTAATTTTCCTCCTTTTGTTTAAATGTAAATCATTTCTTTTACTGTATTTTATTGTAAATATCACTTTGTAAAAGTTATAAAAATCTCAATTGTTCTATTTTTAAATAATATAAAATTTTTGGAAAAATAAATGAGATTTCTCTAAAGTCTAGGCTTTGTTTTGTTTGGATCTATGTCCTTTGTGTGGATTCACTAAGGTCTAGATTTGTGATCTTATCCCAAAGGCTTTCACACCTTTGAGTGGCGATCTTCAATCCATCCTCAACTCCATTGAATCATCCACCGACCAAGAAGAGAGCGCCTTCGGCCAGCTTCCTTGTCCCATCGATTTGCGTTCGACCATCATCTCGCTCGTCGCTTCTCGACCACTCGACCACCCGCCTCCGGTCTTACATCAAATTGTTTCATTTTGAAACTCCCCTCCATGATCACTACGAATTCGTTTCACACCTGCACGCTCATTAATCAACTGAAGTGCACAAATCCTGAAGCTGCTAGCTGTATCAGACTTTTCTCTGATGAATCTGACCCATGTGAACCTTGTGTAGTCATCTACAAGTACAAAGACATATCTCTTACCAGCCAAACTCCCGACCTGCATTGGTCCCATTAGGTACATATATGGACTAAGTCTAGGGCTGTTTTTGACTGAATGTCTGAAACCTCTCTTATGTTGAACCTTGACTTGTTTCCCTTGATTGCAAGTTCTGCATACCATCTTGTCACATCCTTTTATTTGAGGAACCTCTAGACAATCTCTTTATTAAACAGAGTAGGCAGATTTCAGACATTCATATGTCCCAGCCTTTGATGCCACAGATTTTAGATCATTTTTTTGCACTAAAGCACTTCATTGTGTTCCTCCACATGTAGCAGTTGTTGTTTATCCTTACCCCTTGAATAACAACATCTTGACTCTCATTAATTGCTTTACACTGCGTGTGAATATAACCTTCAGTTCTTCATCGCACAATTTATATAAAGAATCCCTATTTTACTAACTGTTTTCAAAGATAATTTCTGAATTCATAGTTAGGGCCTTAGGTTTCCTATAATGAAATATATATTTATACATATTTTAGTATCTTTTCTTATAAGTCTTTTATCTTATTCAATATGAAAGCCTTTAAAATAAATACATATTTTAGTATTATATATTTTTCTTTTACATAATAACATCATGCAATAGATTGTAGAAGTGTTGATTTGTATTGTTCATATGCAAATGTATTTATACAAGAGTTTAGTCTTCTAATCCTAATAGGCGATAGGTATATGTAGATAAACACAACAATATATAATATATCTCTAACAATATCTTTTATCCTAATACCCTCTCTCAAGTTGGCGGTGAAATATTCTAAAAATCTCCATCCTAGAAAAGAGATAATGAATAATGTGAGAAGGAAAAGCCTTTGTCAAAAGGTCTGCCGGTTATTCTTTGGTAGAGATGTGCACTGTTGTTATCAAATCTTTGTCAATGGCTTCCAAACTATGTGACAATCAAGATCCACATGTTTTGTACATTCATGGAAAACGGCATTGCCAGCGATGTATAGAGGTGATTTACTATCCCAATAGAGTTGCATGGAATCAGATTGCTCAATGAGGAATGCCTGAAGAAGTTTTTTTAACCACTTCAGTTCACGCAATGCAAAAGACATCAACCTATACTCGGGTTCGACAGAGGAACCAGATAGAGAGAAAAATATAAGCACTTAGCGATCGGCGAGACACATGGCAAGCTGCCCAGTCGGAATCACAGTAATCATTGACACGAAGAGAAGAATCCGCACGAAGGATAATACCTTGATCCGGACACCCTTTCAAGTAGCGAACGAAACGGAGAGCGGCGTGCCAATGTTATTGTAATGGGCATTTCATAAATTGCAAAAACACTTGGACAATATAACATAATTCCGATCGCGTGAAACAAAGATAAATCAAACGCCCTATGAGACGTCGATAAGAAGCCCCGTTTAATAATTGTTTTCCGCTCGCAAGAGAGAGAATTTGTGATTGAGCTATGTAGTAACTGAGCATGGTTTTCATCCAAGTAAACTCGTCTCAGCAAAGATATCAAGGTCATATTTTTATTGTGAAATGAAAATTCATTTTCTATTGCAAGCAACCTCGATGCCTAGGAAGAACTTTAACTTTCCCAAGTCTTTCATGTGAAAGCACTTGTGTAAGTAATTCTTGAAACGTTGAAGAGTCGATATGTCCCTGCCAGTAACAACGAAATCGTCGACGTAAATCAAGATATGTAGGCACACGGAACCACTACGATAGGAGAACAAGGAGTTACAGCCTTAATTTTCACAAAGCCATAAGTAAGAAGAGCAGTACGAAGCTTTGCGAACCAGCCCCGAAGTGCTTGTTTGATGCCGTAAAGCGACTTATTAAGTAAGTAAACATCGTAGGGATTAGAGATTTTGAAACCCAGAGGGAGCTTCATGTATACTTCTTCATGTAAATCTCCATGAAGAAAAGCATTGTGATCGTCCATCTGATGAACATCCAACTTTTTGACAGTCGCTATTTCAAGCATGATGCGAATTGTTGTTGGTTTGGCAACTGGAGAAAATGTTCGTTGTAATTGAGACCCTCTTTTTGTGATGATTTCCCAGAGCTACCAAACGAGACTTGTATTGCGCAATGTTTCCATTAGAGTGATATTTGAGTTTGTATACCTATTTACTGCAAATTGCGCGTTTACCAGGTGGTATTTTAGTAATTAGCCAAGTCTTGTTGTCCTCCATTGCACGAATCTCATCCTTATATTATTCCACACTTCAAGATGAACTGCTTTGTTGTAAGTAGTCGGTTCTCAATTAATAACAACAACGAATAGAAACGCTTTATGAGTAGTAGAGTATTTTGTGTCAAATACATAATCAGAAATAGGATAAAAAGTGTTACCTGAGATCGAGTTAAAAAGAGCTTGATTCGAAAAAGATGAAGTGAGAGCAAAGTATATTACAATAGAAGATTTCGGAAGGACATGATCCTTAAGTAGAACAAAAGGTTTCCGTAGTTTGTTGCCTCGACCTAGAAGCTCGAGTAAACCGGAGACGACAACGATGGAGACTCTGTTGAGAAGTAAACATGATTTGGATCAAGTATAGTTATTGGGATAATGATCCAATACAAACCCAAAGGCCAAAACCTTGATCCAACTTCTAGAAACTCTCTAGAAAAATATCTTCACACATTCACCTCCTCAAATCTTCTAGAGAATTCACCCACCTCCTTAAGAATAAAAATCTAGATTTTTTCATAGAAACATCTAGATAATTGTAATATTTTAATCTAGATATTATGGTAGAATTCTCTAGATTTAGGATTAAAATATTCTAGATATTTTGTATTTTGGAGGCTATAAATACCTCCCTCCACTCTCATTTGTAACCAAATCTTCAAGTTGTTTTCTAAGCAATACTAAAAACTTTCTTCTTCCAAAAATTATCTTATGTCTTCTAAGTTCTTAAACACTTTCTCTTCACTTATAAATTTTCATTCCAACAAAGTGGTATCATAACCATAAGATTCTATTAAAGATGGCAAGTAATGGTGTTCCCTTCAAAGTCCTGATGCTCACAAAGAGCAACTATGACAATTGGAGTATAAGGTTGATGGCTATCTTAGGAGCACATGATGTGTGGGAGATAGTCGAGAAAGGCTTCATTGAACCGTAGAATGATGTTGGTCTATCTCAAACTCAAAAGGATGGTTCGAGAGATTCAAGGAAGAGAGACAAGAAAGCTCTCTGTCTAATCTATCAAGGATTAGATGAAGACACGTTCGAGAAGGTCATAGGAGCAAAGTCGGCCAAAGAATCATGGGAGAAGCTTCTAACTTCTTACAAGGGAGCGGAGCAAGTTAAGAAGGTACGTCTTCAAACTCTAAGAGGAGAATTTGAAGCATTGCAAATGAAGGAAGGTGAACTCATCTCCGATTACTTCTGAAGAGTTCTAACGGTTACTAATAACCTAAAAAGAAATGGTGAGAAGTTAGATGAGGTGAGAATCATGGAGAAAGTTCTTAGATCATTGGATTCAAAATTCGAGCATATTGTCACTGTGATTGAAGAGACAAAAGAATTGGAGACTATGACTATGGAGAAACTTCTTGGATCATTACAAGCTTATGAAGAAAAGAAGAAGAAGAGGGAAGACATCACGGAAAAAGTACTCAAGATGCGGATTCAAACCAAAGAAGAAAGCGGTCGAAGCTATCCAAGTCGAGGTGATGAACAAGTCCGAGGAAGAGGTCGTGGATATGTACATGGACGTGGTTGGAGACCATATAAAGACCATACCAACCAAAGAGGAGAAAGCTCATCAGGAGGCCGTGGGAGAGGAAGTCCAAAATAAAGGTACGATAAGTCAAGTATTAAGTGCTACAATTGTGGAAAGTTTGGACATTATGCTTCCGAGTGTAAAGCTCCAAACAAAAATAGAGTTGAAGAGAAGTCCAATTGTGCTGAAGAAATGAGCAAAGAAGAGGATATGTTATTGATGGCCTATAAGAAGGATGAACCAAATGAGGTTCACAAATGGTACCTCAACAGCGGTGCAAGCAATCACATGTGCGGTGAAATAAGCTTGTTCGTGGAGCTTGATGAATCGGTGAAAGGAGATGTGGCTTTAGGAGATGAATCAAAGATGGAAGTGAAAGGCAAAGGTAACATTCTCATCCGACTGAAGAATGGAGATCATCAATTTATTTCCAATGTTTACTATATTCCAAGCATGAAGACCAACATATTGAGCCTAGGACAACTCTTAGAGAAAGGTTATGATATCCAATTAAAGGATAATAGCCTTTCTATAAGAGATCACGAAAACAATCTCATCACCAAGGTGCCGATGGCGAGGAATAGAATGTTTGTCCTAAACATTCAAAATGACATCGCACAATGTCTCAAGATGTGTTACAAGGAGGAGTCTTGGATTTGGCATCTTCGGTTCGGGCATATCAATTTTGGAGGCTTAGAGCTACTTTCCAAGAAAGAAATGGTGAGAGGATTTCCTTGCATCAATCATCCAAATCAAGTGTGTGAAGGATGTCTACTTGGAAAACAATTCAAAATGAGTTTTCCTAAGGAGTCAGAGACAAAAGCGCGGAAGCCATTAGAACTCATACATACCGATGTATGTGGCCCGATCAAGCCAAGTTCACTCGGTAAGAGTAATTACTTCCTTCTCTTTATTGATGATTTCTCAAAATAGACATGAGTTTACTTTTTGAAAGAAAAATCAGAGGTGTTTGAAAATTTCAAAAATTTCAAAGCCCATGTTGAGAAGGAAAGTGGCCTTGTGATCAAAGCCATGAGATCCGATCGTGGAGGAGAGTTAACGTCCAAGGAATTTCTGAAGTATTGTGAAGATAATGGCATTCAAAGACAATTGACGGTGCCGAGATCCCCTCAACAAAATGGAGTAGCCGAAAGGAAGAATAGGACGATCCTTGAGATGGCAAGAAGCATGCTCAAGAGTAAGAAGCTACCAAAGGAGTTATGGGCAAAAGCAGTTGTGTGTGGGGTTTATCTATCAAACCGATCTCCAACAAGAAGTGTTTTGGGAAAGACACCACAAGAAGCTTGGAGTGGAAGGAAACCCGGTGTTTCTCATCTAAGAGTTTTTGGAAGCCGTGCTCATGCTCATGTACCAGATGAGAAGCGAAGCAAGCTAGATGATAAAAGCGAGAAATACATCTTCATTGGGTATGATGCTAACTCCAAAGGCTACAAGCTCTACAATCCTGAAACAAAGAAGACAATCATCAGCCGGAATGTCATCTTTGATCAAGAAGTAGAATGGGATTGGAGATCTAATAATGAAGACTACAACTTCTTTTCTCATATTGAAGAAGACTTAGAACAACCAAGAGAGGAGCCAATTACCCCCACCAACTTCACCAACAACAAGCTCTCAAGGAGATGAAAGCTCAAGCGAAAGGGCCCCACGTTTTAGAAGTCTACAAGAGCTTTATGAGGTAACTGAAAATCAAGACAATCTTACCTTATTCTGTCTATTTGCGGATTCCGAGCCCATGTACTTTCAAGAAGATATGGAGAAGAAGACATGGAGAAATGCAATGAATGAAGAGATTAAAGCGATAGTGAAGAATGATACATGGGAGTTAGTTTCACTTCCAAAATGGCATAAGGCAGTCAGTGTGAAGTGGGTGTATAAAGCAAAGGAGAAGTTGAAAGATACAAGGCAAGATTGGTGGCAAAAGGCTATAGCCAAAGAGCCTAAATCGACTATGATGATGTATTTTCTCCCGTTGCTCGTCTAGAAACTGTTAGACTAATCATTTCATTGGCAGCCCAAAAGAGTTGGAGGTTACATCAAATGGATGTAAAATCAGCCTTCTTAAATGGAGACTTTGAAGAAGAATTTTACATTGAGCAACCACAAGGCTACATAGTCAAGGGAGGAGAAGACAAAGTCTTGAGGTTAAAGAAGGCTCTTTATGGATTAAAACAAGCACCGTGAGCATGGAACACAAGGATTGATAAGTACTTCAAGGAGAAGAACTTCATCAAGTGTCCATATGAGCACGCACTTTATATCAAAACTAAAAACAATGATATATTGATTGTGTGCTTGTATGTAGATGACTTGATATTCACAGGAAACAATCCAAGAATGTTCGAGGAGTTCAAGAAGGAGATGACAAAGGAGTTCGAGATGACCGACATTGGACTCATGTCTTATTACCTTGGAATTGAAGTGAAGCAAAAAGATAAAGGAATCTTCATTACTCAAGAAGGTTATGCTAAAGAAGTGCTCAAGAAACTCAAGATGGATGGCTCTAATCCAGTGAGCACACCAATGGAATGTGAAGCCAAGCTGTCAAAGCATGAGGAAGGAGAGAGTGTGGATCCAACACTCTTTAAAAGCTTGGTGGGAAGTCTACGCTATCTAACTTGCACAAGACCTGACATCCTACATGCAGTCAGAGTTGTGAGCAGATATATGGAGCATCCAACAACAACTCATTGCAAGGCCGCCAAGAGGATCCTTCGCTATATCAAAGGTACCGTAAACTTTGGCTTGTACTACTCTATTTCTAACGATTACAAGCTTGTTGGATATAGCGATAGCGACTGGAGTGGAGATATAGATGACCGAAAGAGCATAAGTGGATTTGTGTTCTTCACTGGAGAAACCGCCTTCACATGGATGTCGAAGAAGCAACCGATTGTCACTCTTTCTACTTGTGAAGCGGAGTACGTAACAGTCACTTCCTGTGTTTGTCATGCTATTTGGCTACAGAACTTGATAAAGGAGTTAAGTTTGCCACAAGAGGAGCCAACAAAGATCTTTGTGGACAACAAGTCAGCAATAGCATTGGCAAAGAATCCAATCTTCCATGATCGAAGTAAGCATATCGACACTCTTTATCATTACATTAGAGAATGTTTTACCTAGATGGATGTGCAATTGGAGTATGTGAAGAAAAATGATCAAGTAGCCGATATCTTCACCAAGCCACTCAAGCGGGAAGACTTTATCAAGATGAAGAGTTTGCTTGGAGTAACCAATCAAGTCTAAGAGGGGATGTTGAGAAGTAAACTTGATTTGGATCAAGTATAATTATTGGGCTAATGATCCAATACAAACCCAAAGGCCAAAACCTTGATCCAACTTCTAGAAAATCTCTAGAAAATATCTTCACACATCCACCTCCTCAAATCTTCTAGAGAATTCACTCACCTCCTTAAGAATAAAAATCTAGATTTTTTCATAGAAACATCTAGATAATTGTAATATTTTAATCTAGATATTATGGTAGAATTCTCTAGATTTAGGATTAAAATATTCTAGATATTTGTATTTTGGAGGCTATAAATACCTCCTTCCACTCTCATTTGTAACCAAGTCTTCAAGTTGTTTTCTAAGCATAAATAAAAACTTTCTTCTTCCAAAATTCTCTTTAGCCTTCTAAGTTCTTAAACACTTTCCCCACACTTATAAAATTTTCATTCCAATAGACTCATGAGTAGAAGTAGTAGAGGTCACCGGTGTGGGTGAACCATGTATAGGAGAAGTGGCAACATTCATGATACGAGATGTAGGTGGTGGTGGTATGACGACTGATTCAATCATCGAAGGTGTAGTAGTATCGTTTGGAACTGTTGGAGATGATGCAACGGAATATGTAGGATCCGTAAGGGTAGGTAGAGAGGACACATTAATGTTGGTGTAATCTTCAAAGAACGAAGGATGCTTAATTTAAGGAACAATGTCCAGATCATCATCGAGAAGACAAGGAATTTCGGTTTCCATGAAGTTGACATTGTGACTTGAAAATAAATCGTTCTTGTCAATGTCAAATAGCCGCCATGCCTTCTTACCATAGGGGTACCCAACAAAAATGCATTTTCTGCTTCGGTCGCCGAATTTATATGTATCTCGTGTACAACGATGAGCATAGCACAAGCAACCAAATATATGAAGTGAATCAAAGGAAGGAGGAGTACCATGAAGCATCTCATATGGGGTCTTGCCGTTAAGAAATGGTGTCGGGGTCCGGTTGATTAAGTGAGCTGCCATAAGGACGCTCTCGCCTCAAAAGGTGATAGGTAAGCACGAGTCACATTTACAATATGTTTATGTTTTGGTTTGACACGTTCGTCTGTTGTGGAGTATTGACGCAAGAAGTCTGATTAATATTCCATGCTCGCGAAATTACTTGCTCAATACCATGAATTCGCCGCCATTTTCCGTACGAATAACTTTGATCGGTTTGTAAAACTATTTGGAGATCATGGCGCAGAAATTTCGTAAGAGATCTGAAACTTCGGATTTCTCAAGCATTAAGTAGACTCAAACAGTGCGTGAGTAGTCATCAACAATAGTAAAAAAATTGTTCTAGAAGAAGCTGGAAATCGATAAGGCCTCCATACATCACAATGAATTAACGCAAAATAACAATCCGGATCGAAAATTTCTAACCTTGTGTGATGAACAAGGTCTGGAGATTTTGTTGGAGAACCATCTGATTTGAATTGCTGAATCGTTGACGCTCCAGTTTGGTGAGATTTCATGTTTCCTGACGATAATCGGGATCGTATTGACTCAAGGAGATCCGCGATCTGCTCAATGTTTTTCTCCGTCATCGTGTTTCCGAGAAACGATGAAGCTCTGATACCTTTGATAAAGAAAAACGATAATCGAATTGATAGAATAATCAATGTTCATAAAACACGGATTATGTCCTCAAATTGCAAAGAATCCAGAAAGTAGAATAGATTCTTAAACAAAGATGAGCAATTTGTAACACAGAGAAGAACACATAGGTGAAGAAGAAAGCGTAACTTTGATATATTTCTGATTAGGTAACAAGAGAGATTACAATCTCTTTTATAACACCCAAACCCTAGTGATAACCCAACACCAAAACGTAAGATAAAGACAACCCTAACTTAAATCGTTAACTAAACCGTTAACTATCAAAACCAATTAAACCCAAAACCATAAAGCCAGTTTCCTATATCAGGTGAATATGTAGATGTATGAGTATCTTCACGGGAAAGAGCTGACGTGGAGGTCGAGTTATCGGCCATAGTAGTAGAAGTATGCAGGTTTCAGAGAAGATTTTATGAAGATCGTATGAAGATTTTAGGTCAATGAACCTAGCTCCTCGTTTTGATACCATAAAATATTGTAAAAGTGTTGATTTATAGTGATTAATTATATATATGCAAATATATTTACATAAGAGTTTATTCTCATAATCCTAATAGGAGATAAGTATAAGTAGATGTTGTAAAATTTCTAGTGAACCCTAGAAGATAGAACGTCTTGTGGAATACTTAGAGAGAAACGATATTGAGGCAAATACCATTTTGTCTAGGGTTTCGATATTTCGTGTGTGTTTATATTTACAAACCCTTGACCCCTTTATATATTGCCCCAAAATCCGATACAATAGACAATAGAAAAACCCTAACGAGATCTTTTCATTCTCTCGATACAAGGGGAAACTAAACCGCCATAGTGTACTGTCCGCACCCCCCCAGATGTCATCTTCTGTCAGGCCTATGACCCATTGATCTCTACTGGACCTTCGGCCCGTGACATTCCTAAAGGAATTTCTAGCAGATTCCTAATCCAATTAGGCAATCCTAGTCTGAATTCCCGAGCCTAGGATCTACAGGTTCATGTAATTGAATCTATCAGATCTGAAGATTACCTGGTGATTAGCAGCGGAAGTCTTAGCAAGTAATCGAGATCTAGAGCGCCTCAAGTGCTGCGCCTCTACTGGTATCCACACGCACACAGAACTGGACAGCAGGGATGCTAGTGCCTATCAGAGATCTTATCTCCAGAGAGGTTTCTTTTCTGTTTCTGGTGGCTATCAATTAGGTTGGGATCGAGTTTAGGTCGACCATATATCTTATATATGTCGACTTAAACCGCAACGGGATTAACTAATGATTAAACCGATTTAATCTACTAATCCGCGAGTTGTGTCGACCGACACACTCTTTGTGTCGATCGACACAGTCGATCCGTGTCGACCGATACACATAGTGCGTCGATCGACGCTGCCCAGAAAAGATGACATCGAATGCATATCAAATATGCATTCATCCGATCATTACACTAATGATCAACCTCACATTCAATGTCCAGTTTGCTTAGGTGTGTGACCCTGTAGGATCATATAACACTAGCAATGAGTTCTAAACTCATTGATCATAAGTGGCTTCTAGCAAAGCATTACGAGTATCTAGTGTCATATGATTGTCTCATCTCGACAACACGACTTTCTCTCAGAGTAAGTACAAATAGATTTCAGGACATTCCCAACAATCTCCCACTTGTACTGGAATCATCTATTCCTATAATCCCTTCGTCACTATATCTCGATCTGGCATAAGGCAAGATCCGTGTCATCCTTATTAAGCCAAAATCATGTTCATCGAATTCCGATTCATACTGACAAGCCAAACGACTGACAATCACCTCGTTTGAGTGTGGCCACACATTTCTCAGTATCAAATCTTCGATGGGCCCTGAGATATTTATCTCCTGTTATATAGGAGGGACAATTCCCATCTTGTTCTATCCCTGTTCCTTCACACGCTTCATGATACGCCCAATCAATGTCTTTATGATCACCAGTTACGGCTGACGTTTGACAAGGTCAAAGCGGACCAATTCACATGTAAGAAATCATGATGAACTCAGGTCTAAGGACTATACTCTATAGTCGTAATGAAAACTCTCATGACACTTATATAACTATCCCGTAGAGTTCTCATCAGTGGGTCATGTCCGATCATGTGTTCTCTAACACATACCTATGTGATTGACTTTAATACTCTTATTAATGACTCCATGAAACTTAGTCATCAGTCACCTCACATACTAGTCTCACGTGGTTGTTAATGTCCCACTTTAACAACCTCAACCATGGACAAACATAATTTATGTCATTTATTATTTATAGGGTTGCATGATCAAGTCACATACTTGATGACCTATAAAATGTCATAAATTACTTTGGGACTATTATTTAATAACCATTATTAAATAATACAGATGTCAGATTTCAATAACATAATCATATTATGTTTATACGAACATCATATCATAACTAAAATTAATAACAATGACTCCCACTAAAATTAAGATCACATCTTAAGACATCTAATGCCTTTAGCAGTAGCCTGACCCTCATTCGCCCTAGCTCAGCGTGTGTCGAAGGACACTGCGTCTTGCTAAGAGTAATACCAAGAGTCATTTGCACAAGGTCCTTTTTGGAATCATGCATACTGGATCTGTGTAAGAACTTATCACATAAGTATCTTGACACAATCCAATTAGCTTGTCTAATCTATCTCCATAGATTCTTATTCCAAGAATGTATATGGTTTCTCCCACATTTCTCATCGAAAAACAACTTTCGAGTCAAGTCTTAACAGACTTATACAATGGAACTTCATTTCCGAGAAGTAGTATGATATCAACATACAATACTAGAAATGCAATTGCGCTCCCACTAGTCTTCTTGTAAACACATGCTTCCACTTCATTTATGACGAAATCAAACCTTTTAACTTCTTCATCAAAACGAAGGTTCCAACTCCGAGATGCTTGCTTCAATCCATAAATGGATCGATGAAGCTTGCATATCTTCCTAGCTTCGTTAGGATCAATGAAAAACTTCAGGTTGTGTCATGTACACATCCCTTTACAGAATTCCATTAAGGAAAGCTGTTTTTCACATCCATCTGCCAGATCTCATAACCATTATGAGTAGCGGTTGCTAGGAGAATCCGAATGGACATAAGCATGGTGTCTGGGATTAGGTTTCTTCACAGTTAATACCATGAATTTTACTTTAAACCTTTTCCACCAATCCAGCTTTGGACATCGCCATTCCGGATTCAGCGGCTTTTAGCCACTTTCGGAGTCAAGGACAATCATTGCTTCTTCAAATTTCGCAGGCCCGTCACTTTCAATGAACAGTAGATCACGGCAATTGGTTACGAGAAATCCCCATTTATCGGGTTCGTGACGGATCCTATTAGTTCTACGAGCTTCAGTCTTGTGTTAAAAGTCACACACATATCTCATATGTAGACTTTTACCACGATCTAATTAACCAAGATTTAAACCGTAGTTAATTAAATCATAAACCAAAATATTTTGGTTCGCGACCTGTGTCGATCGATGCAACCTTTGCGTCGATCGACACATCTTTAAAACTCGCTTTTGAATGTATATCTAATATTCATTCATCAGATCCTTGCAAACCTCAGGCACCACAGTTGCAGGTTCTACAATTCTTTGTAGATCCAACTGCTGCTCTTCCTCTTCGGGTTGAACAGTCTCCTGTGATTCTCGAATTTCTTCGAGTTGTACTTTTACTCCCACTGTTCTTCTTGGAAAGAAAATCTTTCTCAAGAAAACATAGTTCCGAGCAACAAACAATTTGTTCTCGAACTGGTTGTAAAAGCAGCACGCCTTGGTTTCGTCAGGACAACCAATGAAGCAGTACTTACCGGATTTGGGTGTGAGCTTATCAGAGATTAAACGTTTTATATAAGACTCACAACTCCAAATCTCCATGATGGATAAATCAGTAACATTTTCCATTCCACATCTCATGTGAAATCTCTGTAACTGATTTTGCTGGAACACTATTTAATGTAAACTCAGACAATTTTAGAGTGTATTCTTAGAAAGATATTGGAAGATCTAAGTGACTCATCATTGATCGAACCATATCTAATAAAGTCCGATTCAGGAGGAGTGACTTGTGAAACACTTTCACAATCTCTCAGATGATCACTACATTCTTGACTTAAGTATTCACCTCCATGATCTCATCGTAGAGTTTTAATACTTTTGCCAAATTGATTATGTACCTCACTTTTGGAGCTCTTTGAACTTTTCAAAGATTCTGACTTATGTCTTATAAATAAGATATAACTGTACCTACTGAAAACATCAGTAAAGGTAATGAAGTACTGAAAAATTTCCTCTTAGCATTTGCGCTCATCGGGCCAAGCACATCCGTATGTATAAAGCCCAGTAAGCCTATGGCCCTTTCATTTTATCCGTTTCGCAACTTGTGTCGACCGACACATCGTTCGTGTCGATCGACACTACTATTTCGAAAGCGGCCTCTGTCGTTTTACCCAATAAACCAGATTCACTTTACTCATTATGATTCATAATCAGATGAGCCCAAAAGTCCATCACTATGTAGCTTCTGAATCTGTTTCCTATTTATGTGGCCCAAAACGACAATGCTAGAGAGAAGTTTGATTCGTATCATTTGACTTGAATCTCTTGGTATTAATGTTATAGTTAGGCACATTCTGGTTTAGAACATAAAGTCCATTCTCTAATGGATTGCTACTATAAAATATATCACTGTAATCAAATGAATAACTTTTATTCTTAATTTGAAAACTGATATCCTTTCATATCCAAACAAGGATTAGAAATAATCTTTCTGCTCATAGCAGATACATAGTAGCAGTTTTAAGTTCAAAACATGCCATAAAAGGAAAAACAAATGAAATACTCCTACGGTTAATGCAGCAACTCTTGCTTCATTTCCACGCGTAGATCCACTTGTCCTTTCTCCATAATCCTACTTTTGCTCAGGCCCTGCACATTTTCACAAAATATGAGTACCACAGCTGGTATCAAATACCCAACAAGTAGGACTATTAGAAGTAACATTTACTTCTATAACATAATACCTGAAGAAGAAGTCTCGTACGTCTTCTTCAGCTTCTCATAATCTTCCAAGAATTTATTGCAGTTTCTTTTCAAATGCCCATAACCATTACAATAATGGCACTTAACATCTTCAGAAGGACTGGTTTTAACCTTAGGAGCCTGGCCAGACTCGCATAGATTCACAATCGAGCTCGTCTTTCCATCAGCTGTGTTCTTACCAAGTTTCTCAAACTTTTTACCCTTTTGTACCATAAGGACATTTGGGGTGTCCTTCTTTATGTTAGGTTCAGCAGTCTTAAGCATCCCATGCAATTCAGTCAATGTCTTCGTCAAGTTGTTCATGTTATAGTTCATAACAAATTGATCATAGCTTGACGGCAGTGACTGAAGAATGATGTCAGTAGCCAACTCTTGGCTAATGGTGTTGGAATTGTGTCCAGTAATCTCGGTACTGTCTCTAGAAAGTAAGAGTATGTCAAGATCAGACATAAGTCATATAATACTGGGGGTCATGATGGCTTGCTAGAGTCCGCTCATGATCTATAAGTCTTGGACTTATTGCCTTTATTATATGATCCCATATGGGTCACACGCCTAAGCTAACAGGAAAATGTGTAGGAACGGTTTAGCAGAAGTACAGTAAAAGTGCTAGGCATTTACTGTACTAAGAGAGAATAAAAGGTTTAGCCACTGTGCATCGATCGATGCATAAGGTGCAACGATCGATGCAGTGCGCAAACACCGACGAGTTAATTGGTATTTGGGCCAAATGGCCCAAACGGAACAGGACGAGTTTTGTGTCATAAAACTCGAGTTTCAGACTGATTAACCCTAATACTGGAGCCGTAAACTCTCTCTCTCTGCGCCGAGTTCCCCTTGTGGTCTAGCAGCTGTTTCCTGTGAAAGCGTGTGTGAACCTTTGGAGGATTCATCCCTCGGTGTTTCTCTGATCTCAGACATACCATCCATTTCCGCTGCAATAACAGGTATAAGGTGAGATCATCATTTGTTTCTATTCCGAGAAGAACCTAGATCGCATGTTTAGGATAATCTGAATCTGGAATTGAATCAGGATTGATCTAAACGTTCCAACAGTGGTATCAGAGCATTAGGTTCTGGTTTTTCTTGTTTAGATTCATGTTTAGGACTGTTTTCTTGTTTAAAAGTGCTTTGAATCAACTACTGATAAGATAAATCACTTAAGAAACAAGAATTGAATCCTAAACAGACTGTTTAAAATCGCATGACCAAACTATATTGATTTGGTATGTGATCTAAACTGATTTTGCATCGACTGAGATCGCATTGCATCGATCGATGCAATGCAAGGATCGATCGTTGCAGTCGCGAGAGATTGACTGCGATCGCATGGATCGTTTGAACGATCGCATGGATCTCGCGAGAATCTCTCGGCCAAACCTGATAACCGTTCGTACACGCGTGAGAGCATCGATCGATGCAGGATCGATGAACGATCGTTGCAGGATCGATGCTGTGAGCATCGATCGATGCGGTTAGGGTTTCGGCTCGGTTTAATTTAATTAAAATTAAACGTCTCGGTTTAATAAACAGATTTAATAATTTTATTAAGTCTGGTTAAACCGGGATAAGAAATCCAATGTCGAAAGAATTATTGGATTTAGTGCCTAAACCAGGAATTTCTAATTTGATTTGGTTGGACCAAATAAATTGAGAAAATCCGGTTTAGTAAATAACCGGTTGACAATTGTGGTCATCGTAGTAATTAAAACTTGGTTAGACCAGTTTTAATGAACCAGACCGGTTATGTCAATTAATTGGACAATTGAGTCATGTCTTGGACATGGACAAATTCTTGGGCCTCGGGCCAAGAAGTTAAAACAATTGGGCCAATTATTTGAGTCTTTCTTCAGATAAACTTAAAATTTATTTTATAAAAAAATTTATAAAGTCGATTTTAAATTAAAGTTTCCGAAATTTTATAATTAGAAAGTTTCTTAATATAGAAGTTTCTGAATTTGCGGGTTTTGGATTTTAAAGAAATTTCTAAAGTTAGAAAGTTTCCGGTTTTAGAAAGTTTCCAATTTTAGAAAGTTTCCAAAAATAGTAGGTTTCCATAAATAGAAAGTTTCCGAAATAGTGATCTTCTATTTTGGGAATGATTTTAATAAACCTACGAACCTCAAATAATATCAAACGTTGGATGTCTTGTCCAGGCTATGTCAGCTGTCAAAGCCCATTCAATTGCATTCATGGCCTTACAGTGTGAGGATGTCTGCTTTTGCGTGAGTAAGACGGTTTGTGATTCATAAATGTCATTGGGAGTCCCAGACATTAATGATTACATGACTGTATAGTCTGGTTTTCTAGACTAGGCCATCGGGAGTCCCGGGCCTTGAGACATCAGAGTGGATTGGGCCTCGGGCCCAGATTCACAACCAAGAGTTATATTACGGATATAATTAGCCGATATAGGGCTTACCGATATAAGCTAAGGTTGGGTGACGGCCAGTGGCCCACTTTAATCTTAGTTATATGTGGATCTTGGAATCATTATATTCTATTGAGGGTAACTGATGTTATTGAATATAATGCATGATTAATCATATTAATTTTAATACGAGATTAATCATTTTGAACATTTAACTAATAACCTTTTTATTTATATATTTCAGAAATGTCCACAAATGCAAGAGGAAACTATCAGTACTTCATTACCTTCACTGATGATTTCAGTAGGTATGGATATGTTTATTTGATGAAACATAAGTCTGAATCTTTTGAAAAGTTCAGAGAATTCCAAAATGAAGTACATAACCAACTTGGCAAAAGCATTAAGGCTCTTCGGTCTGACCGAGGAGGAGAATACTTAAGCCAGGAATTCAGTGATCATCTGAGAGAGTGTGGGATTGTATCCCAACTCACTCCTCCTGGAACACCTCAATGGAATGGTGTGTCTGAGAGGAGAAATCGGACCTTATTGGATATGGTTCGATCTATGATGAGTCACACAGACCTTCCAATATCCCTTTGGGGATATGCTCTGCTAACAGCAGTGTTCACTCTAAATAGAGCACCATCAAAAGCAGTAGCAAAGACACCATATGAATTATGGACTGGAGTGGCTCCAGTGTTGTCTTATCTAAGAATTTGGGGTTGTGAAGCATATGTCAAGAGATTGATCTCAGACAAGCTTACACCAAAGTCTGATAAATGCTACTTCATTGGTTATCCGAAAGAAACCAAGGCTTATTACTTCTATCTACGTTCCGAGAACAAGATTTTTGTTGCCCGGGATTGTAACTTTCTTGAGAGGAAGTTTCTCTCTAAGAAAGACAGTGGGAGTAAGGTACTGCTTGAAGAAATTCAAGATGAACAGGATACTGCTCAACCTAATGAGGAAGAGCAGCAGGAGGACCTACAAGAAATTGTAGAGCCTGAACCTGTAGTACCTGAAGTTCGAAGATCCGGGAGGATCCGTCACGAACCCGAGAGATATCAAGGATTCCTCGTGACTAACTGTCATGATCTTCTGATCATTGATGGTGATGAACCATCGAACTTCAATCAAGCCATGATGGGCCCAGATTCCTCTAAGTGGCGCAAGGCCACTGATTCTGAAATGGACTCCATGTCAGTCAACCAAGTATTTTCGTTGGTTGACTTACCCGCTGGTGTAAAAGCCATCGAGTGCAAATGGATCTTCAAGAAGAAGATTGACGTGGATGGAAATGTCCAGATTTATAAAGCCAGGTTGGTGGCAAAAGGTTTCAGACAAGTTCACGGTGTGGACTACGATGAAACCTATTCACCGGTGGCTATGATGAAATCTATTCGGATTCTACTAGCAACTGCAGCTTTTCATGATTATGAAATTTGGCAGATGGACGTGAAAACCGCCTTCCTGAATGGTATTCTGGAAGAGGATGTGTATATGACACAACCTGACGGTTACATAGATCCGAAGAATGCTGGAAAAGTATGCAAGCTTCATAAATCCATTTATGGACTGAAGCAAGCATCGAGGAGCTGGAATCTTCGTTTTGATGAAGCGATCAAGCAATTTGACTTCATCAGAAACGAAGAAGAACAATGCGTGTATAAGAAATCTAGTGGGAGCAAGATTGTATTTCTTATTCTGTATGTCGATGACATACTACTTCTCGGAAACGACGTTCCAATGCTGAAGTCTGTAAAAGACTGGCTTGGAAGTTGTTTTTCCATGAAAGACATGGGTGAAACCGCATACGTTCTTGGAATTAGGATCTATCGGGATAGACCTAAGAGGCTGATAGGCTTGTGTCAAGACTCATACATTGACAAAGTCCTACAAAGATTCAGCATGAAAGATTCCAAGAAGGGCTTCACGCCGATGGTACATGGCACAACGCTAAGCAAGAAGCAGAGCCCCACGTCGGCTGCTGAGCTTGAGCGCATGAAGAATATTCCTTATGCATCTGCAATAGGATCTGTCATGTATGCCATGATCTGTACTCGTCCTGATGTTGCTTATGCATTGAGCATGACGAGTAGATACCAGTCAAATCCAGGTGAAAACCATTGGATTGCCGTAAAGAATATCTTGAAGTATCTAAGACATACTAAGGATAAGTTCTTGGTGTACGGTGGAAGTGATGTGCTTAAAGTCAGTGGATTCACGGACGCAAGTTTCCAGACAGACACAGATGATTTCCGGTCCTAGTCCGGTTATGTCTTTTGTCTGAATGGCGGTGCAGTAAGTTGGAGAAGCTCCAAGCAGGACACCGTTGCTGATTCCACTACAGAAGCTGAATATATCGCCGCCTCAGAAGCGGCGAAGGAAGCTGTTTGGATACGAAAGTTCATTATGGAACTAGGTGTGATACCAGATGCGGCTGAGCCTCTGGCGCTATTTTGTGACAACAATGGTGCTATAGCTCAGGCAAAGGAACCAAGATCACACCAGAAATCCAAGCATGTTCAAAGAAGATATCACTTGATACGTGACATCGTTAATAGAAAGGAAGTCAAGATCAGCCGAGTTCCGACAGATGATAATGTCGCTGATCCGTTGACAAAGCCACTCCCAAGGCCTAAGCTCGAGTTCCTGACTGAAGCTGTAGGCATTAGAAACATTGAAATGTAATCTAAATTTGAGTGGGAGTTTTGTGAGCTTTATTTTAGTTATTTGATATGTTCTTGTAAAACATTATTTTATGTTTTAATGAAATTATTATTTCAAGATTATTTTAACTGTGATGAAATAATCGTTCCAAAATGATATGAAGCATTTTATAGGTCATCGAAGTAAGTGACTTGATCTTGAGTCATCAAAGTCATTTAGCTTGATCATGAGGCCCTATATTTGATAAATGTTTTATATCATCCTGTCCCTAGTCGAAGGTTGTTGAAACTGGAACACCAACAACCATGTGAGACTGGATTGGTACGTGACTTATGACAAAGTCTCAGTGTGTCATAGACGCGCGGCATCAAAGTCAGTACATAGGTGTATGTTGGGAACATACGACCGGACAAGACCCGCTTATAAGAACTCTTCAGGACATTTATATCTGTGTCATAAGAGATTCTTATAAGTCTCAGGACATAGAGTATTTTGATTACTGTCTAACGCTATCGTTCTGCGATAGTTATAAGGACCTTTTTTGGGTACATTATGAAATGAGTAGTTTATAGTGATGGAACAAGATGGGATTTGTCCCTCCAATATAAATGGAGTGAATATCTCTAGGCCAATCGGAGATTTGAATACTGGAAAACGCATGGCCATGCTCAAACGGACTTTCCCGAGTCGTTTGGATTGTCAGTATCAAATCAGAGTCCGATGAACAAGATTAGGCTTTATAAGGATGACACCAATCTTGCCTTATGACTAATCGAGATATTGAGACAAAAGGATTATGAATACAGAGATTCCAGTACAAGTGGGAGATTGTTGGAATTGTGTCCAGTAATCTCGGTACTGTCTCTAGAAAGTAAGAGTATGTCAAGATCAGACATAAGTCATATAATACTGGGGGTCATAATGGCTTGCTAGAGTCCGCTCATGATCTATAAGTCTTGGACTTATTGCCTTTATTATAAGATCCCATATGGGTCACACGCCTAAGCTAACAGGAAAATGTGTAGGAACGGTTTAGCAGAAGTACAGTAAAAGTGCTAGGCATTTACTGTACTAAGAGAGAATAAAAGGTTTAGCCACTGTGCATCGATCGATGCATAAGGTGCAACGATCGATGCAGTGCGCAAACACCGACGAGTTAATTGGTATTTGGGCCAAATGGCCCAAACGGAACAGGACGAGTTTTGTGTCATAAAACTCGAGTTTCAGACTGATTAACCCTAAGACTGGAGCCGTAAACTCTCTCTCTCTACGCCGAGTTCCCCTAGTGGTCTAGCAGCTGTTTCCTGTGAAAGCGTGTGTGAACCTTTGGAGGATTCATCCCTCGGTGTTTCTCTGATCTCAGACATACCATCCATTTCCACTGCAATAACAGATATAAGGTGAGATCATCATTTGTTTCTATTCCGAGAAGAACCTAGATCGCATATTTAGGATAATCTGAATCTGGAATTGAATCAGGATTTATCTAAACGTTCCTGCTGCTCTTCCTCATTAGGTTGAGCAGTATCCTGTTCATCTTGAATTTCTTCAAGCAGTACCTTACTCCCACTGTCTTTCTTAGAGAGAAATTCCCTCTCAAGAAAGTTACTATCCCGGGCAACAAAAATCTTGTTCTCGGAACGTAGATAGAAGTAATAAGCCTTGGTTTCCCGTGGATAACCAATGAAGTTCCAATGCTGAAGTCTGTAAAAGACTGGCTTGGAAGTTGTTTTTCCATGAAAGACATGGGTGAAGCCGCATACGTTCTTGGAATTAGGATCTATCGGGATAGACCTAAGAGGCTGATAGGCTTGTGTCAAGACTCATACATTGACAAAGTCCTACAAAGATTCAGCATGAAAGATTCCAAGAAGGGCTTCACGCCGATGGTACATGGCACAACGCTAAGTAAGAAGCAGAGCCCCACGTCGGCTGCTGAGCTTGAGCGCATGAAGAATATTCCTTATGCATCTGCAATAGGATCTGTCATGTATGCCATGATCTGTACTCGTCCTGATGTTGCTTATGCATTGAGCATGACGAGTAGATACCAGTCAAATCCAGGTGAAAACCATTGGATTGCCGTAAAGAATATCTTGAAGTATCTAAGACATACTAAGGATAAGTTCTTGGTGTACGGTGGAAGTGATGTGCTTAAAGTCAGTGGATTCACGGACGCAAGTTTCCAGAC
This sequence comes from Orychophragmus violaceus, assembly GCA_030180135.1. NCBI lineage: Eukaryota > Viridiplantae > Streptophyta > Magnoliopsida > Brassicales > Brassicaceae > Orychophragmus > Orychophragmus violaceus. The sequence goes on from CM058229.1 coordinate 24,136,551, forward strand.
AGACACAGATGATTTCCGGTCACAGTCCGGTTATGTCTTTTGTCTGAATGGCGGTGCAGTAAGTTGGAGAAGCTCCAAGCAGGACACCGTTGCTGATTCCACTACAGAAGCTGAATATATCGCCGCCTCAGAAGCGGCGAAGGAAGCTGTTTGGATACGAAAGTTCATTATGGAACTAGGTGTGATACCAGATGCGGCTGAGCCTCTGGCGCTATTTTGTGACAACAATGGTGCTATAGCTCAGGCAAAGGAACCAAGATCACACCAGAAATCCAAGCATGTTCAAAGAAGATATCACTTGATACGTGACATCGTTAATAGAAAGGAAGTCAAGATCAGCCGAGTTCCGACAGATGATAATGTCGCTGATCCGTTGACAAAGCCACTCCCAAGGCCTAAGCTCGAGTTCCTGACTGAAGCTGTAGGCATTAGAAACATTGAAATGTAATCTAAATTTGAGTGGGAGTTTTGTGAGCTTTATTTTAGTTATTTGATATGTTCTTGTAAAACATTATTTTATGTTTTAATGAAATTATTATTTCAAGATTATTTTAACTGTGATGAAATAATCGTTCCAAAATGATATGAAGCATTTTATAGGTCATCGAAGTAAGTGACTTGATCTTGAGTCATCAAAGTCATTTAGCTTGATCATGAGGCCCTATATTTGATAAATGTTTTATATCATCCTGTCCCTAGTCGAAGGTTGTTGAAACTGGAACACCAACAACCATGTGAGACTGGATTGGTACGTGACTTATGACAAAGTCTCAGTGTGTCATAGACGCGCGGCATCAAAGTCAGTACATAGGTGTATGTTGGGAACATACGACCGGACAAGACCCGCTTATAAGAACTCTTCAGGACATTTATATCTGTGTCATAAGAGATTCTTACTACGACTATAGAGTATAGTCCTAAGACCTGAGTTCACATGCATGTGACTGCCCATGGACTGATGTATTTTGATTATTGTCTAACGCTATCGTTCTGCGATAGTTATAAGGACCTTTTTTGGGTACATTATGAACATTTACTGTACTAAGAGAGAATAAAAGGTTTAGCCACTGTACTCTATACTCATTTCATAATGTACCCAAAAAAGGTCATTTCTTACTACGACTATAGAGTATAGTCCTAAGACCTGAGTTCACATGCATGTGACTGCCCATGGACTGATGTATTTTGATTATTGTCTAACGCTATCGTTCTGCGATAGTTATAAGGACCTTTTTTGGGTACATTATGAAATGAGTAGTTTACAGTGATGGAACAAGATGGGATTTGTCCCTCCAATATAAATGGAGTGAATATCTCTAGGCCAATCGGAGATTTGAATACTGGAAAACGCATGGCCATGCTCAAACGGACTTTCCCGAGTCGTTTGGATTGTCAGTATCAAATCAGAGTCCGATGAACAAGATTAGGCTTTATAAGGATGACACCAATCTTGCCTTATGACTAATCGAGATATTGAGACAAAAGGATTATGAATACAGAGATTCCAGTACAAGTGGGAGATTGTTGGAATTGTGTCCAGTAATCTCGGTACTGTCTCTAGAAAGTAAGAGTATGTCAAGATCAGACATAAGTCATATAATACTGGGGGTCATGATGGCTTGCTAGAGTCCGCTCATGATCTATAAGTCTTGGACTTATTGCCTTTATTATATGATCTCATATGGGTCACACGCCTAAGCTAACAGGAAAATGTGTAGGAACGGTTTAGCAGAAGTACAGTAAAAGTGCTAGGCATTTACTGTACTAAGAGAGAATAAAAGGTTTAGCCACTGTGCATCGATCGATGCATAAGGTGCAACGATCGATGCAGTGCGCAAACACCGACGAGTTAATTGGTATTTGGGCCAAATGGCCCAAACGGAACAGGACGAGTTTTGTGTCATAAAACTCGAGTTTCAGACTGATTAACCCTAATACTGGAGCCGTAAACTCTCTCTCTCTGCGCCGAGTTCCCCTTGTGGTCTAGCAGCTGTTTCCTGTGAAAGCGTGTGTGAACCTTTGGAGGATTCATCCCTCGGTGTTTCTCTGATCTCAGACATACCATCCATTTCCGCTGCAATAACAGGTATAAGGTGAGATCATCATTTGTTTCTATTCCGAGAAGAACCTAGATCGCATGTTTAGGATAATCTGAATCTGGAATTGAATCAGGATTGATCTAAACGTTCCAACAAATGGGACAATCCAGTTTCCCCAGGTTATCAATATAACCCATCATCTTAATGACATGAGGACTGACTGGTTCGCCCATTGGTAGCTTGCACTCAATCAGAGACCTAACCGTCTGGTATCTCTGAGTTCGTGCCTGCTCCTGAAACATACTTTTCAGGCCAGTGATCATCTCTTTTGGCGACTCCACGTACTCATATTGCTTCTACAATTCCGAGTTCATGGTAGCCAACATGAGACAACTCACATCCACCGCATCATTAGAATGCTTATCCCAAGCATCCTTATCTGAGTGCCAGGCATTGGCTCGGTACTTCTTAGGGAGAACTTTCTCAAGGACATAGTCCTTCTTCTCCTGCTTGAGAACAATTCTCAAGTTCCGATACCATTCAAGAAAGTTCGATCCATTTAACTTGTCCTTCTCAAGGACGGATCGCAGGGAGAAATTGTTACGATTGTTTGTGCTAGACATAGCTGAAAAACAAGGGAGTTTTAGTTATGATGTTCAAGAAATGAGAAGTCTTAACAATTAAGAAAACTCGCATTATATTCAAACAATGTTTCCTCAAATGAATATAATGATCCAAGACCCATACCTCACTAAACTTGAGTGAGCCACTGGCTATCACCCAACTTTAGCTATCTAGGTAAGCAACGACCTAGCTAGTTATATCCAATATAACTCTTGGTTGTGGATCGACATCTTATGTCCAATCCACCTGATGTCTCTGAGCCCAAAACGATTTTGATGGCCCAGTCAAGTAAACCAATCTCTTCAGTCATGTAATTGTTGACGCCTTGCACTGCAAGCCCATCAACACGATTACTTCCTGTCTTACTCATGTAATTGTGGACACCTTGCACTGCAAGCCTATCACTCAATGAAACGAGTCTTGACAGTCGACAAGATTGGAAAGACATCAAGTATCACTTGATATTTGGTTGAGGAACGGAACCTTTAAAACGTTCAGTTTTATTATGTTTTAATTCTTATAATTAATTGATTTATCTTGCTTTGGTTCTGTGATTGCAGGTTCCATAACCCAATCATCGAATCTTATGTCGACCGACACTACTATAGTGTCGATCGATGCAGAATAACCAAAAATAAACCGCGATAACCGATCAATCCAATTGATCCGGTTTTGAATACCGGTCAGTGTCGATCGATGCTACACTAGCATCGGTCGATACCAACATGATCAAACCAATCGCAGTTAAACCATCATTAACAAAGCTCGATAACCGGTCCAATCCAATTGAACCGATTCATCATTCTAGCGAGGTCTGTGTCGACCGACACAACTCTTGTGTCGATCGACACCAGGTGAATAATTTCTATTCGGGTTATCCTTCTGTGTCGACCGATACCTGCTTGGTGTCGATCGACACAGGGCGATAAACCCTAATCGATTTTTCAAATTAAAACCCTAAACTAGTTTTAATCAAAAACGAATTTCAGCATGCTTGTATCAACTATACAGAGATCCAGATTCAACTAATCTAATCAACATGCTACAGATTCAATGGAACCCTAAAGCTCTGATACCACTGAAGGAATTTCTAGCAGATTCCTAATCCAATTAGGCAATCCTAGTCTGAATTCCCGAGCCTAGGATCTACAGGTTCATGTAATTGAATCTATCAAATCTGAAGATTACCTGGTGATTAGCAGCGGAAGTCTTAGCAAGTAATCGAGATCTAGAGCGCCTCAAATGCTGCGCCTCTACTGGTATCCACACGCACACAGAACTGGACAGCAGGGATGCTAGTGCCTATCAGAGATCTGATCTCCAGAGAGGTTTCTTTTCTGTTTCTGGTGGCTATCAATTAGGTTGGGATCGATTTTAGGTCGACCATATATCTTATATATGTCGACTTAAACCGCAACGGGATTAACTAATGATTAAACCGATTTAATCTGCTAATCCGCGAGTTGTGTCGACCGACACACTCTTTGTGTCGATCGACACAGTCGATCCGTGTCGACCGATACACATAGTGCGTCGATCGACGCTGCCCAGAAAAGATGACATCGAATGCATATCAAATATGCATTCATCCGATCATTACACTAATGATCAACCTCACATTCAATGTCCAGTTTGCTTAGGTGTGTGACCCTGTAGGATTATATAACACTAGCAATGAGTTCTAAACTCATTGATCATAAGTGGCTTCTAGCAAAGCATTACGAGTATCTAGTGTCATATGATTGTCTCATCTCGACAACACGACTTTCTCTCAGAGTAAGTACAAATAGATTTCAGGACATTCCCAACAATCTCCCACTTGTACTGGAATCATCTATTCCTATAATCCCTTCGTCACTATATCTCGATCCGGCATAAGGCAAGATCCGTGTCATCCTTATTAAGCCAAAATCATGTTCATCGAATTCCGATTCATACTGACAAGCCAAACGACTGACAATCACCTCGTTTGAGTGTGGCCACACATTTCTCAGTATCAAATCTTCGATGGGCCCTGAGATATTTATCTCCTGTTATATAGGAGGGACAATTCCCATCTTGTTCTATCCCTGTTCCTTCACACGCTTCATGATACGCCCAATCAATGTCTTTATGATCACCAGTTACGGCTGACGTTTGACAAGGTCAAAGCGGACCAATTCACATGTAAGAAATCATGATGAACTCAGGTCTAAGGACTATACTCTATAGTCGTAATGAAAACTCTCATGACACTTATATAACTATCCCGTAGAGTTCTCATCAGTGGGTCATGTCCGATCATGTGTTCTCTAACACATACCTATGTGATTGACTTTAATACTCTTATTAATGACTCCATGAAACTTAGTCATCAGTCACCTCACATACTAGTCTCACGTGGTTGTTAATGTCCCACTTTAACAACCTCGACCATGGACAAACATAATTTATGTCATTTATTATTTATAGGGTTGCATGATCAAGTCACATACTTGATGACCTATAAAATGTCATAAATTACTTTGGGACTATTATTTAATAACCATTATTAAATAATACAGATGTCAGATTTCAATAACATAATCATATTATGTTTATACGAACATCATATCATAACTAAAATTAATAACAATGACTCCCACTAAAATTAAGATCACATCTTAAGACATCTAATGCCTTTAGCAGTAGCCTGACCCTCATTCGCCCTAGCTCAGCGTGTGTCGAAGGACACTGCGTCTTGCTAAGAGTACATACCAAGAGTCATTTGCACAAGGTCCTTTTTGGAATCATGCATACTGGATCTGTGTAAGAACTTATCACATAAGTATCTTGACACAATCCAATTAGCTTGTCTAATCTATCTCCATAGATTCTTATTCCAAGAATGTATATGGTTTCTCCCACATTTCTCATCGAAAAACAACTTTCGAGTCAAGTCTTAACAGACTTATACAATGGAACTTCATTTCCGAGAAGTAGTATGATATCAACATACAATACTAGAAATGCAATTGCGCTCCCACTAGTCTTCTTGTAAACACATGCTTCCACTTCATTTATGACGAAATCAAACCTTTTGACTTCTTCATCAAAACGAAGGTTCCAACTCCGAGATGCTTGCTTCAATCCATAAATGGATCGATGAAGCTTGCATATCTTCCTAGCTTCGTTAGGATCAATGAAAAACTTCAGGTTGTGTCATGTACACATCCCTTTCCAGAATTCCATTAAGGAAAGCTGTTTTTCACATCCATCTGCCAGATCTCATAACCATTATGAGTAGCGGTTGCTAGGAGAATCCGAATGGACATAAGCATGGTGTCTGGGATTAGGTTTATTCACAGTTAATACCATGAATTTTACTTGAAACCTTTTCCACCAATCCAGCTTTGGACATCGCCATTCCGGATTCAGCGGCTTTTAGCCACTTTCGGAGTCAAGGCCCATCATTGCTTCTTCAAATTTCGCAGGCCCGTCACTTTCAATGATCAGTAGATCACGGCAATTGGTTACGAGAAATCCCCATTTCTCGGTTTCGTGACGGATCCTATTAGTTCTACGAGCTTCAGTCTTGTAAAGTCACACACATATCTCATATGTAGACTTTTACCACGATCTAATTAACCAAGATTTAAACCGTAGTTAATTAAATCATAAACCAAAATATTTTGGTTCGCGACCTGTGTCGATCGATGCAACCTTTGCGTCGATCGACACATCTTTAAAACTCGCTTTTGAATGTATATCTAATATTCATTCATCAGATCCTTGCAAACCTCAGGCACCACAGTTGCAGGTTCTACAATTCTTTGTAGATCCAACTGCTGCTCTTCCTCTTCGGGTTGAACAGTCTCCTGTGATTCTCGAATTTCTTCGAGTTGTACTTTTACTCCCACTGTTCTTCTTGGAAAGAAAATCTTTCTCAAGAAAACATAGTTCCGAGCAACAAACAATTTGTTCTCGAACTGGTTGTAAAAGCAGCACGCCTTGGTTTCGTCAGGACAACCAATGAAGCAGTACTTACCGGATTTGGGTGTGAGCTTATCAGAGATTAAACGTTTTATATAAGACTCAAAACTCCAAATCTCCATGATGGATAAATCAGTAACATTTTCCTTTCCACATCTCATGTGAAATCTCTGTAACTGATTTTGCTGGAACACTATTTAATGTAAACTCAGACAATTTTAGAGTGTATTCTTAGAAAGATATTGGAAGATCTAAGTGACTCATCATTGATCGAACCATATCTAATAAAGTCCGATTCAGGAGGAGTGACTTGTGAAACACTTTCACAATCTCTCAGATGATCACTACATTCTTGACTTAAGTATTCACCTCCATGATCTCATCGTAGAGTTTTAATACTTTTGCCAAATTGATTATGTACCTCACTTTTGGAGCTCTTTGAACTTTTCAAAGATTCTGACTTATGTCTTATAAATAAGATATAACTGTACCTACTGAAAACATCAGTAAAGGTAATGAAGTACTGAAAAATTTCCTCTTAGCATTTGCGCTCATCGGGCCAAGCACATCCGTATGTATAAAGCCCAGTAAGCCTATGGCCCTTTCATTTTATCCGTTTCGCAACTTGTGTCGACCGACACATCGTTCGTGTCGATCGACACTACTATTTCGAAAGCGGCCTCTGTCGTTTTACCCAATAAACCAGATTCACTTTACTCATTATGATTCATAATCAGATGAGCCCAAAAGTCCATCACTATGTAGCTTCTGAATCTGTTTCCTATTTATGTGGCCCAAAACGACAATGCTAGAGAGAAGTTTGATTCGTATCATTTGACTTGAATCTCTTGGTATTAATGTTATAGTTAGGCACATTCTGGTTTAGAACATAAAGTCCATTCTCTAATGGATTGCTACTATAAAATATATCACTGTAATCAAATGAATAACTTTTATTCTTAATTTAAAAACTGATATCCTTTCATATCCAAACAAGGATTAGAAATAATCTTTCTGCTCATAGCAGATACATAGTAGCAGTTTTAAGTTCAAAACATGCCATAAAAGGAAAAACAAATGAAATACTCCTACGGTTAATGCAACAACTCTTGCTTCATTTCCACGCGTAGATCCACTTGTCCTTTCTCCATAATCCTACTTTTGCTCAGGCCCTGCACATTTTCACAAAATATGAGTACCACAGCTGGTATCAAATACCCAACAAGTAGGACTATTAGAAGTAACATTTACTTCTATAACATAATACCTGAAGAAGAAGTCTCGTACGTCTTCTTCAGCTTCTCATAATCTTCCAAGAATTTATTGCAGTTTCTTTTCAAATGCCCATAACCATTACAATAACGGCACTTAACATCTTCAGAAGGACTGGTTTTATTCTTAGGAGCCTGGCCAGACTCGCATAGATTCACAATCGAGCTCGTCTTTCCATCACCTGTGTTCTTACCAAGTTTCTCAAACTTTTTACCCTTTTGTACCATAAGGACATTTGGGGTGTCCTTCTTTATGTTAGGTTCAGCAGTCTTAAGCATCCCATGCAATTCAGTCAACGTCTTCGTCAAGTTGTTCATGTTATAGTTCATAACAAATTGATCATAGCTTGACGGCAGTGACTGAAGAATGATGTCAGTAGCCAACTCTTGGCTAATGGGACAATCCAGTTTCCCCAGGTTATCAATATAACCCATCATCTTAATGACATGAGGACTGACTGGTTCGCCCATTGGTAGCTTGCACTCAATCAGAGACCTAACCGTCTGGTATCTCTGAGTTCGTGCCTGCTCCTGAAACATACTTTTCAGGCCAGTGATCATCTCTTTTGGCGACTCCACGTACTCATATTGCTTCTGCAATTCCGAGTTCATGGTAGCCAACATGAGACAACTCACATCCACCGCATCATTAGAATGCTTATCCCAAGCATCCTTATCTGACTGCCAGGCATTGGCTCGGTACTTCTTAGGGAGAACTTTCTCAAGGACATAGTCCTTCTTCTCCTGCTTGAGAACAATTCTCAAGTTCCGATACCATTCAAGAAAGTTCGATCCATTTAACTTGTCCTTCTCAAGGACAGATCGCAGGGAGAAATTGTTACGATTGTTTGTGCTAGACATAGCTGAAAAACAAGGGAGTTTTAGTTATGATGTTCAAGAAATGAGAAGTCTTAACAATTAAGAAAACTCGCATTATATTCAAACAATGTTTCCTCAAATGAATATAATGATCCAAGACCCATACCTCACTAAACCTTAGTGAGCCACTGGCTATCACCCAACTTTAGCTATCTTGGTAAGCAACGACCTTGCTAGTTATATCCAATATAACTCTTGGTTGTGGATCGACATCTTATGTCCAATCCACCTGATGTCTCTGAGCCCAAAACGATTTTGATGGCCCAGTCAAGTAAACCAATCTCTTCAGTCATGTAATTGTTGACGCCTTGCACTGCAAGCCCATCAACACGATTACTTCCTGTCTTACTCATGTAATTGTGGACACCTTGCACTGCAAGCCTATCACTCAATGAAACGAGTCTTGACAGTCGACAAGATTGGAAAGACATCAAGTATCACTTGATATTTGGTTGAGGAACGGAACCTTTAAAACTTTCAGTTTTATTATGTTTTAATTCTTATAATTAATTGATTTATCTTGCTTTGGTTCTGTGATTGCAGGTTCCATAACCCAATCATCGAATCTTATGTCGACCGACACTACTATAGTGTCGATCGATGCAGAATAACCAAAAATAAACCGCGATAACCGATCAATCCAATTGATCCGGTTTTGAATACCGGTCAGTGTTGATCGATGCTACACTAGCATCGGTCGATACCAACATGATCAAACCAATCGCAGTTAAACCATCATTAACCAAGCTCGATAACCGGTCCAATCCAATTGAACCGATTCATCATTCTAGCGAGGTCTGTGTCAACCGACACAACTCTTGTGTCGATCGACACCAGGTGAATAATTTCTATTCGGGTTATCCTTCTGTGTCGACCGATACCTGCTTGGTGTCGATCGACACAGGGCGATAAACCCTAATCGATTTTTCAAATTAAAACCCTAAACTAATTTTAATCAAAAACGAATTTCAGCATGCTTGTATCAACTATACAGAGATCCAGATTCAACTAATCTAATCAACATGCTACAGATTCAATGGAACCCTAAAGCTCTGATACCACTGAAGGAATTTCTAGCAGATTCCTAATCCAATTAGGCAATCCTAGTCTGAATTCCCGAGCCTAGGATCTACAGGTTCATGTAATTGAATCTATCAGATCTGAAGATTACCTGGTGATTAGCAGTGGAAGTCTTAGCAAGTAATCGAGATCTAGAGCGCCTCAAGTACTGCGCCTCTACTGGTATCCACACGCACACAGAACTGGACAGCAGGGATGCTAGTGCCTATCAGAGATCTGATCTCCAGAGAGGTTTCTTTTCTGTTTCTGGTGGCTATCAATTAGGTTGGGATCGAGTTTAGGTCGACCATATATCTTATATATGTCGACTTAAACCGCAACGGGATTAACTAATGATTAAACCGATTTAATCTGCTAATCCGCGAGTTGTGTCGACCGACACACTCTTTGTGTCGATCGACACAATCGATCCGTGTCGACCGATACACATAGTGCGTCGATCGACGCTGCCCAGAAAAGATGACATCGAATGCATATCAAATATGCATTCATCCGATCATTACACTAATGATCAACCTCACATTCAATGTCCAGTTTGCTTAGGTGTGTGACCCTGTAGGATCATATAACACTAGCAATGAGTTCTAAACTCATTGATCATAAGTGGCTTCTAGCAAAGCATTACGAGTATCTAGTGTCATATGATTGTCTCATCTCGACAACACGACTTTCTCTCAGAGTAAGTACAAATAGATTTCAGGACATTCCCAACAATCTCCCACTTGTACTGGAATCATCTATTCCTATAATCCCTTCGTCACTATATCTCGATCCGGCATAAGGCAAGATCCGTGTCATCCTTATTAAGCCAAAATCATGTTCATCGAATTCCGATTCATACTGACAAGCCAAACGACTGACAATCACCTCGTTTGAGTGTGGCCACACATTTCTCAGTATCAAATCTTCGATGGGCCCTGAGATATTTATCTCTTGTTATATAGGAGGGACAATTCCCATCTTGTTCTATCCATGTTCCTTCACACGCTTCATGATACGCCCAATCAATGTCTTTATGATCACCAGTTACGGCTGACGTTTGACAAGGTCAAAGCGGACCAATTCACATGTAAGAAATCATGATGAACTCAGGTCTAAGGACTATACTCTATAGTCGTAATGAAAACTCTCATGACACCTATATAACTATCCCGTAGAGTTCTCATCAGTGGGTCATGTCCGATCATGTGTTCTCTAACACATACCTATGTGATTGACTTTAATACTCTTATTAATGACTCCATGAAACTTAGTCATCAGTCACCTCACATACTAGTCTCACGTGGTTGTTAATGTCCCACTTTAACAACCTCGACCATGGACAAACATAATTTATGTCATTTATTATTTATAGGGTTGCATGATCAAGTCACATACTTGATGACCTATAAAATATCATAAATTACTTTGGGACTATTATTTAATAACCATTATTAAATAATACAGATGTCAGATTTCAATAACATAATCATATTATGTTTATACGAACATCATATCATAACTAAAATTAATAACAATCTCCCACTAAAATTAAGATCACATCTTAAGACATCTAATGCCTTTAGCAGTAGCCTGACCCTCATTCGCCCTAGCTCAGCGTGTGTCGAAGGACACTGCGTCTTGCTAAGAGTAATACCAAGAGTCATTTGCACAAGGTCCTTTTTGGAATCATGCATACTGGATCTGTGTAAGAACTTATCACATAAGTATCTTGACACAATCCAATTAGCTTGTCTAATCTATCTCCATAGATTCTTATTCCAAGAATGTATATGGTTTCTCCCACATTTCTCATCGAAAAACAACTTTCGAGTCAAGTCTTAACAGACTTATACAATGGAACTTCATTTCCGAGAAGTAGTATGTTATCAACATACAATACTAGAAATGCAATTGCGCTCCCACTAGTCTTCTTGTAAACACATGTTTCCACTTCATTTATGACGAAATCAAACCTTTTGACTTCTTCATCAAAACGAAGGTTCCAACTCCGAGATGCTTGCTTCAATCCATAAATGGATCGATGAAGCTTGCATATCTTCCTAGCTTCATTAGGATCAATGAAAAACTTCAGGTTGTGTCATGTACACATCCCTTTCCAGAATTCCATTAAGGAAAGCTGTTTTTCACATCCATCTGCCAGATCTCATAACCATTATGAGTAGCGGTTGCTAGGAGAATCCGAATGGACATAAGCATGGTGTCTGGGATTAGGTTTCTTCACAGTTAATACCATGAATTTTACTTGAAACCTTTTCCACCAATCCAGCTTTGGACATCGCCATTCCGGATTCAGCGGCTTTTAGCCACTTTCGGAGTCAAAGCCCATCATTGCTTCTTCAAATTTCGCAGGCCCGTCACTTTCAATGATCAGTAGATCACGGCAATTGGTTACGAGAAATCCCCATTTCTCGGGTTCGTGACGGATCCTATTAGTTCTACGAGCTTCAGTCTTGTGTTAAAAGTCACACACATATCTCATATGTAGACTTTTACCACGATCTAATTAACCAAGATTTAAACCGTAGTTAATTAAATCATAAACCAAAATATTTTGGTTCGCGACCTGTGTCGATCGATGCAACCTTTGCGTCGATCGACACATCTTTAAAACTCGCTTTTGAATGTATATCTAATATTCATTCATCAGATCCTTGCAAACCTCAGGCACCACAGTTGCAGGTTCTACAATTCTTTGTAGATCCAACTGCTGCTCTTCCTCTTCGGGTTGAACAGTCTCCCGTGATTCTCGAATTTCTTCGAGTTGTACTTTTACTCCCACTGTTCTTCTTGGAAAGAAAATCTTTCTCAAGAAAACATAGTTCCGAGCAACAAACAATTTGTTCTCGAACTGGTTGTAAAAGCAGCACGCCTTGGTTTCGTCAGGACAACCAATGAAGCAGTATTTACCGGATTTGGGTGTGAGCTTATCAGAGATTAAACGTTTTATATAAGACTCACAACTCCAAATCTCCATGATGGATAAATCAGTAACATTTTCCATTCCACATCTCATGTGAAATCTCTGTAACTGATTTTGCTGGAACACTATTTAATGTAAACTCAGACAATTTTAGAGTGTATTCTTAGAAAGATATTGGAAGATCTAAGTGACTCATCATTGATCGAACCATATCTAATAAAGTCCGATTCAGGAGGAGTGACTTGTGAAACACTTTCACAATCTCTCAGATGATCACTACATTCTTGACTTAAGTATTCACCTCCATGATCTCATCGTAGAGTTTTAATACTTTTGCCAAATTGATTATGTACCTCACTTTTGGAGCTCTTTGAACTTTTCAAAGATTCTGACTTATGTCTTATAAATAAGATATAACTGTACCTACTGAAAACATCACTAAAGGTAATGAAGTACTGAAAAATTTCCTCTTAGCATTTGCGCTCATCGGGCCAAGCACATCCGTATGTATAAAGCCCAGTAAGCCTATGGCCTTTTCATTTTATCCGTTTCGCAACTTGTGTCGACCGACACATCGTTCGTGTCGATCGACACTACTATTTCGAAAGCGGCCTCTGTCGTTTTACCCAATAAACCAGATTCACTTTACTCATTATGATTCATAATCAGATGAGCCCAAAAGTCCATCACTATGTAGCTTCTGAATCTGTTTCCTATTTATGTGGCCCAAAACGACAATGCTAGAGAGAAGTTTGATTCGTATCATTTGACTTGAATCTCTTGGTATTAATGTTATAGTTAGGCACATTCTGGTTTAGAACATAAAGTCCATTCTCTAATGGATTGCTACTATAAAATATATCACTGTAATCAAATGAATAACTTTTATTCTTAATTTGAAAACTGATATCCTTTCATATCCAAACAAGGATTAGAAATAATCTTTCTGCTCATAGCAGATACATAGTAGCAGTTTTAAGTTCAAAACATGCCATAAAAGGAAAAACAAATGAAATACTCCTACGGTTAATGCAGCAACTCTTGCTTTATTTCCACGCGTAGATCCACTTGTCCTTTCTCCATAATCCTACTTTTGCTCAGGCCCTGCACATTTTCACAAAATATGAGTACCACAGCTGGTATCAAATACCCAACAAGTAGGACTATTAGAAGTAACATTTACTTCTATAACATAATACCTGAAGAAGAAGTCTCGTACGTCTTCTTCAGCTTCTCATAATCTTCCAAGAATTTATTGCAGTTTCTTTTCAAATGCCCATAACCATTACAATAACGGCACTTAACATCTTCAGAAGGACTGGTTTTAACCTTAGGAGCCTGGCCAGACTCGCATAGATTCACAATCGAGCTCGTCTTTCCATCACCTGTGTTCTTACCAAGTTTCTCAAACTTTTTACCCTTTTGTACCATAAGGACATTTGGGGTGTCCTTCTTTATGTTAGGTTCAGCAGTCTTAAGAATCCCATGCAATTCAGTCAACGTCTTCGTCAAGTTGTTCATGTTATAGTTCATAACAAATTGATCATAGCTTGACGGCAGTGACTGAAGAATGATGTCAGTAGCCAACTCTTGGCTAATGGGACAATCCAGTTTCCCCAGGTTATCAATATAACCCATCATCTTAATGACATGAGGACTGACTGGTTCGCCCATTGGTAGCTTGCACTCAATCAGAGACCTAACCGTCTGGTATCTCTGAGTTCGTGCCTGCTCCTGAAACATACTTTTCAGGCCAGTGATCATCTCTTTTGGCGACTCCACGTACTCATATTGCTTCTGCAATTCCGAGTTCATGGTAGCCAACATGAGACAACTCACATCCACCGCATCATTAGAATGCTTATCCCAAGCATCCTTATCTGACTGCCAGGCATTGGCTCGGTACTTCTTAGGGAGAACTTTTTTAAGGACATAGTCCTTCTTCTCCTGCTTGAGAACAATTCTCAAGTTCCGATACCATTCAAGAAAGTTCGATCCATTTAACTTGTCCTTCTCAAGGACGGATCACAGGGAGAAATTGTTACGATTGTTTGTGCTAGACATAGCTGAAAAACAAGGGAGTTTTAGTTATGATGTTCAAGAAATGAGAAGTCTTAACAATTAAGAAAACTCGCATTATATTCAAACAATGTTTCCTCAAATGAATATAATTATCCAAGACCCATACCTCACTAAACTTGAGTGAGCCACTGGCTATCACCCAACTTTAGCTATCTAGGTAAGCAACGACCTTGCTAGTTATATCCAATATAACTCTTGGTTGTGGATCGACATCTTATGTCCAATCCACCTGATGTCTCTGAGCCCAAAACGATTTTGATGGCCCAGTAAAGTAAACCAATCTCTTCATTCATGTAATTGTTGACGCCTTGCACTGCAAGCCCATCAACACGATTACTTCATGTCTTACTCATGTAATTGTGGACACCTTGAAGGATTATATATGTTCATGGTTTAATTCATCAGATTACAACCTAGCACATAATCAACTAGGATCTAGGTGATTTGCAGTTGAATCATAAACAGATCAGAATCATTACCTTATGATTACAGCGGATTGATCAAAGGAATGAAGAGATCACAGAGAGCTGATGATAACCGGCTCCTCCTAGGTATCCACACGCTTACAAGCTACTGGATCAGGCTGCTAGACCAAGTTGGAATCAACAGAGAGAGAGAGAGGACGGCTGAGGCAAAATCGTAGAGGTGGTGAGAATACCCTAGGCGCGCCCCTCTTCCCTTATATGGGCCCAAGTTATTAAACTAATGGCCTATTAGGCTTTTGGGCCCAAGACCCAAATCAGACAAAAAGACTGTATTTTGTCTGGCCCAATTCTCTGTACAAATACAGTAAATGCCTTGCATCTTACCGTATTAATTCCTTGTTAACTTTCCCGTTAGCTATGGTGTGTGACCCTTTGGGATCATACAATACTGGTAATAAGTCCTAAACTTATAGATCAAGAGCGGACTCTAGCAAGTCATCATGATCACCCAGTATTTATGACTTATGTCTGATCTCGACACTTATCATACTTTCTAGAAATAGTACAGTAGATTTCAGGACATTCCCAACAATCTCCCACTTGTACTGGAATCCTACATTCCCTAATCCTTTTGTCTCAATATCTCGATCTGGCATAAGGCAAGATGCGTGTCATCCTTATATAGCCAGACGATGTTCATCGGACCAGATTTGATACTGACAATGCAAACGACTTGGGCAAGTCCGTTTGGGAGTGGCCACTCTCTTACCAGCTATCAAGTCTCCGATTGGCCTAGAGATATTTCCTCCGTTAAACGGCAGGGACAAATCCCATCTTGTTCCATCACTATGAACTACACACTTTATAATACACCCAACCAAGGTCCTTATAGCTCCCAGTTACGAAACAGCGTTAGACAATGATCAAAGTGCATCAATCCATGTGCAGCCATGATATACCATGGATTTTACCGGTTTTAACCATGGTATATGCCTTATTTATCGAGTCTTATGTTATGTTTTGGAGTCTTTTTAGTATGTTTACAGGTCTAGACACATTTGGAGCAGAAGTGGAGATTTTGGAGCTGTTTGGTGTATTTTGGAGATTTGGTCCGAGAGACAGAGTTCACTGTCCAGTTTTGGAGATTGCGTCGATCGTTGCACACCTGCATCGATCGTTGCATATGCGAATGGGCCAGACTCGCCGATTTAATGAAGAATGCTGAATTTGCAGAAAAGCCCAGATATTTACACAGAAGCCCAAAACGTGTTTTAGCTATTATATAAGGGTTTTTAAGCCATTGTTTAGGCTACGCTTTACTTTTAAGTCTTATTTTAATTTCAGAGAGCCTTAGGGGCTGATCTTGCTCTCGAAAGAGAGAGGATTTCGAACCCCTGTTGATTATTCTGTTTTATGATATTTGGTTTTCTACTTAAGATGTTTTCTGTTTCGATGATTATGTCTGAGTAGATTACCTGTTAGGTTGAAGGATTCTCATTAGGGATTTCAGAGAATTATAGTTTAAATCAATCTGTAGAGATTTATATCTGCTAGTTCTTTATCTAAGTTGTTCTTAATGCTTAATCTGAAGTAGCTAATCAGAGTTATGATATTAGGTTGATTAATTCAGCGGAAGTTGGTTAATTTAACTAGAAAGAATTTAGATAAGCAATTAAACTTTGCGCAAACGGAAGTTTGGTTTAGGATAATTGTGAACATATCAAACTTGGAATTAATGCTAGTTTAATCTGTTAGTTCTCGCAAACGAAAGTTTGGTTTGCTGCACTTAGACTTAGAGAATTATCGCAAAGGAATTTGGTTAATTCTATATCAGTGTTTGAGTTCTAGAATAGTTATTGATTGGATCTAGATAGATTGATTGCTTGCGTTCCTGATTTCCTGAGAACTCCTGAAACCTAACGCTTCGCTTCCTTACTCACAAACTCGCCTGCTACTGATTTACTTTTTTGCTCTGCTTTTAGTTTAATCACCTTTGCTTTCTCCTAGTTTAATCTCTTCTGTTTTTATCTATCGTTGACCAGAGTCCCTGTGGATTCGATACCCTAAGTACTACAACTACATCACTGTGCACTTGCAGTTAGTATAGGGTTAAAACTACACCTATCAAGTTTTTGGCGCCGTTGCCGGGGACTCTTTTGAGTCCTCGATAGATTTGAACTTAGGGTTTAGACTAGGTTTTTCGTTTTTTATTTTTTGTTGCTAATTTTTTTTACTTTTTTTTGTTTCTGCGTTTCAGGTACGCCTGTAATCGCCTTGCATCGATCGACACCCCCTTAGTGTCGATCGTTGCATTCTCGAGCTTGCATCGATCGACACTTCTCCTGCATCGATCGACACATATCATAAGGAAGATGTCTTGTTTCTTCAATCCAGGGATTGATAACTCGCAGATAACTTGGTTAAAGAGCAAAGTAGAGTCTCTGCATAGTCTTGTACTTGAAAAGTATGGGCAAAAAGCTATCAACTGCATTGGAGGGAATAAATTCTACAGTCAGGAATCAGCTTTTCAGGGACCTTTCCAGCAACAGGGCAACGCCTTCTCGAGGAACTGTGGTGTTTCTTCTTACCAAGCACCGCCTGCACCTACAGCTCATGAGAGCAGAATAGAAATCATGATAGAGCAGTATCTTGAGAGGCAACAACAGATCAGTGTGTCACAGCACTCAAAGATGGATGCATTGTATAAAGATCTGAATGAGAAGCTCGAATCTTTGAGCACATATATGGAGGAGCTGGATGCAGCAATAGAAAGGCGAAATGAAGCTAGGGAAGCTGAACAGCACAGATCCATCAAAGTTGTGACCTTAAGGGATGAGATTAAGTTGCTGGATGAAGAAGAGAGCATAATCTCGGATTTTCTGGATGAATATTGTCTGCCTGATACATGCACCGATCGACACCCCCTTAGTGACGATCGACCCGCCGTTCTGACGGCAATTTCGAGTTCTTTCGAGAAACAGAATCGCCTTGCATCGATCGATACACATTATGCAACGATCGATGCAGAACGCACACATGTCCAGAAACCTGCAACAGTGCCAGAACAAGCCTACAAGCCCCCAGTGCCATATCCTAAGGTTCCTAAACCTTCCAGACAAGAGCTAGAAGTGGCTAACTGCATAAAAGTGATGGATAAGAAGGTGAATAAAACACCACCAGTTGAAACTTTGCGAGTTCATGCAAAGAAGATGATCTCCACTGACGGTCATCTGGAAGAAGAAGTTCAGATTGGTGGAACTACAGTATCTGATAGTGGAAAGAAGAAGATGGCAGTTTCTCTTGAACCTGCTCTAACATCTTCAGTACCTGCAATTGCTCATAAGCAGAAAGCCCCAAACATCAGATCTACATCAAAGGTAAGGAACAAATCATCTAAGCTTAAACCTCCTGACCATGTTGTTTTGAATGCAGGAAAACGCAGTAGACCGCCCAAGCTTCGCTCCCGCCCTGATTATGATTTCTCATTCCTTGGGAAGCCTCATGATCTGAATGCCTATACACCTCCTTGGATGAAGAGATATTCACAGAGACACTCAAAGTCTCTGTTGAAACCGCCTTGAATCAAATCTCTTCCAATAGTCAAGCTAATGACTAAAAACAAGCGCTGAGTGGGAGGCAACCCACTGTTAGGTTCGTTTTAGTTTTCATTTTCCGTTTTTATTTTTGGTGTTTTGATCTTCTATTTAAGTGTGTTCAGAGCCGAGAGAAACAGGAAAAATCGCATTGCATCGATCGACACACATTGTGCATCGATCGATGCGGTTGCGATTCACGGTTAAACGAATTGATTGCGGTTCAGACATCGGTTATCTACATAACCGCGAGCGATAATCGCCTTGCATCGATCGACACCCTTGTGGCATCGATCGACGCAGGGCGACGACAGGTAAGTATTCTGCAACTTTTCGGTTTGTTCTTCAATTTAATTATTCTTCCACTGAGCTCATGCTTCGATTACACTGGGGACAGTGTAGTTTAAGGGTGGGGGAGGAAGCTACTGACGCACGCTTTTGTTTTCTTAGTTTTTCAAAATTTGTTTTATTGAGTCAAAATTTGTATGAAACTATGATTTTTCGAGGAAACTTTTCGCTTGAACAGGAACTAAGTGACCATTGGACAGACTTGCAGAGCCTCTATGACTGTTAGAAAACCCAGACACAGATCAGCCTACTGAGGACACCCACATCACTTCAGGTATCAGAGGATCCTTTTACTGACTTCAACCTTAATACTGACTTAGATTTCTCACCTAAGGGCTTGGTATACTTTGTGTCGGATTCCCTTGTTAGTTCTGACACAGCCTGTAAACCTGTCCTATTTAGTTCCCTTCTCCCCTTCCATTAAAAAAAAAAAAAAAAAAAAAAAAAAAAAAAAAAAAAAAAAGATAATAAACTGAGGATGAGTTAGTAACTCCGAAGTGGTCACAGGAGTGGTAGAGACCCCTATTACCTCCTGTGCGATCCATGGAATGTGTCCAAAGTACACCCCATAACGGGAAGAACACTGATAAAAAAAATAAAATGATACCCAGTGGGGAAAAATCAGTTGTTAAAGAAGGGAAAGAGAAGAAAGGGACTAGAGAAAGATAGTTTGGTGGTCTAGAGCTGATAAGGTAAGAATCCATGTGCCCTTTGATCGATACTCCTTAGGTGAGACCGCACTTAAATACTTGCAGAAGTCAGTAGGGTGAATTTGAATGCTTGAATGTGATTGTGGAGTTTACTTGGGACAATTGCTAAGTGTGGGGGAAGTATATTGTGGTCTTGAGTTCTGTAGGAAAGTTTTCAGTGGCTTACTAAGTGAATGTGATTGTGAAAGTTCCTAGGACGAAATGAGTTTCTGTGTTTTCAAGCCTCTTCTCTTATACTTTGGTTCTTTACTTGCTTGAGGACAAGCAAGAGCTAAGTGTGGGGGAGTTGATATACCATGGATTTTACCGGTTTTAACCATGGTATATGCCTTATTTATCGAGTCTTATGTTATGTTTTGGAGTCTTTTTAGTATGTTTACAGGTCTAGACACATTTGGAGCAGAAGTGGAGATTTTGGAGCTGTTTGGTGTATTTTGGAGATTTGGTCCGAGAGACAGAGTTCACTGTCCAGTTTTGGAGATTGCGTCGATCGTTGCACACCTGCATCGATCGTTGCATATGCGAATGGGCCAGACTCGCCGATTTAATGAAGAATGCTGAATTTGCAGAAAAGCCCAGATATTTACACAGAAGCCCAAAACGTGTTTTAGCTATTATATAAGGGTTTTTAAGCCATTGTTTAGGCTACGCTTTACTTTTAAGTCTTATTTTAATTTCAGAGAGCCTTAGGGGCTGATCTTGCTCTCGAAAGAGAGAGGATTTCGAACCCCTGTTGATTATTCTGTTTTATGATATTTGGTTTTCTACTTAAGATGTTTTCTGTTTCGATGATTATGTCTGAGTAGATTACCTGTTAGGTTGAAGGATTCTCATTAGGGATTTCAGAGAATTATAGTTTAAATCAATCTGTAGAGATTTATATCTGCTAGTTCTTTATCTAAGTTGTTCTTAATGCTTAATCTGAAGTAGCTAATCAGAGTTATGATATTAGGTTGATTAATTCAGCGGAAGTTGGTTAATTTAACTAGAAAGAATTTAGATAAGCAATTAAACTTTGCGCAAACGGAAGTTTGGTTTAGGATAATTGTGAACATATCAAACTTGGAATTAATGCTAGTTTAATCTGTTAGTTCTCGCAAACGAAAGTTTGGTTTGCTGCACTTAGACTTAGAGAATTATCGCAAAGGAATTTGGTTAATTCTATATCAGTGTTTGAGTTCTAGAATAGTTATTGATTGGATCTAGATAGATTGATTGCTTGCGTTCCTGATTTCCCGAGAACTCCTGAAACCTAACGCTTCGCTTCCTTACTCACAAACTCGCCTGCTACTGATTTACTTTTTTGCTCTGCTTTTAGTTTAATCACCTTTGCTTTCTCCTAGTTTAATCTCTTCTGTTTTTATCTATCGTTGACCAGAGTCCCTGTGGATTCGATACCCTAAGTACTACAACTACATCACTGTGCACTTGCAGTTAGTATAGGGTTAAAACTACACCTATCAAGCCACATGCATGCGAACTCAGGTCTAAGGACTATACTCTATAGTCATATATGAGAACCTCTTATGACACAGATATTAATATCTTGTAGATTTCTCATCAGCGGGCCATGTCCGGTCATATGCTCCCCTACATATACCTATGTGTCGACTTTGATGCCGCGCATCTATGACCCCTCGAAACTTGGTCATAAGTCTCAACACAATCTAGTCTCAAGTGGTTGTTGGTGTTCCAATTTCAACAACCTTCGACCATGGACACTATGATTTATGTCATTTCGTTAAATATGGTGTTTCAGGATCAAGTCTACTCATGTACTTCGATGGCCCATATATAATGACATGAATCATTTTGGAACGATTATTTATATCACAGTTAAAATAATCCAGAAATCATAAATTTCATAAACATAAAATATTATGTTTACATGAACCTTTCAAAACAACTAAATAAAGCCCTTTACTAACTCCCACTGAAATTAAGACTACATCTTAATTTCACTTATCCTACAGCTACAGTCCGCGACTCGTGCTTAGGCCTAAGGAGTGGCTTCGTTAATAGATTAGCAACGTTCTCATTCGTTGAAACTTGCTGATCTACTTAACACCTCTGTCATTTATCTCACGGAATAGGTTATACCTACCCTCAAGGTGTTTGGACCTCTGATATGCAGCTAGCCTCATCTATGCTGGGAATCACATCAAGTTCAGTGATGAACTCTTCTTTCCAAACAACCTCTTTCGCCGCTACCCAAGCTGCGAAATGTTCAGCTTAAGTCATGGAGTCAGCAACAGTGCCTTGCACCGCCAGACAAACACAAGATATAACCGGACTGTGACCGGAAATCATCTTTGTCTATTAGAAACTTGCCTTTCAGACTCTATCGACTTGTAGCACCTCACTTTTTCCGTAAATCAAGAACTTATCCTAAGTATTTTCCAAATACTTGAGGATATTCATTACGTCTATCCAGTGATTCTTTGCTGGATTTGACTGGTCTTTACTTGTCTTGCTTAACATTAAAGCAACATCAAAACAGGTACATGTCATGGCATACATGATAGATCCAATTGACGACGCATATGGAATCTCATCCATGCATTCAAGCTCAGCAGATATCGTAGGACACTGTTTCTTTCTTAACGTAATGCCATGTGACATTGGCATAAAACCCTTCTTGAAATGCTGAAAACGTGTAGGACTTTGTCAATATAAGAATCCTGACTTTGTCCTATCAGCTCTTTTGGATCTCTATCTTTAGATCCAAAATCCAAGAACATACGTGGCTTTACCCATGTCAATCATAAAACCAACTCCCAAGCCAGTCCTTTACCGACTGCAGCATTGGAACGTTATTTCCGAGAATCAGTATGTCATCGACATACACTATGAGAAATGCAACATCGCTCCCACTTATCTATTAGTAAACGCACAGTTCCACTTCGTTCCTGTTCAAGTCAAAACCTTGACTACTTCAACATAACGAAGATTCCAACTCCGATATGCTTGCTTCTATCCATGAATGGATCGATGAAGCTAACTTACATACAGTATAATTTTTTCGGAGTCCGGGCTCACTTTCGCTTCTGTGAATTTCGCAGGTTTGTCACTTTCAATGATCACCAGATCATGGCAATTAATCACGAGAAATCACTCTCGGATTAGTGACGGATTCATTCAGATCTGCGAACTTCAGGCTCTACAGGTGTAGATTCTACAGAAATCTGTAAATCCATCCGCTGCTCTCCCTCAACAGGTTGAGCAGCCTCCTGTATTTCTCAAATTTCTTTGAGTTATACTTTTACTCCCACTGTTCTTCTTGGAAAGTAACTTTCTTTTAGAAAACAGAATTCCGAACAACCTAACTTCGTTTTCGGAATGGACGTAAAAAGTAACAAGCCTTGGTTTCCCTAGGACAACCAGCGAAGTAGCACAACTACAAATACTCAGTAAAGATGAATTTGGATCATTTCCAGTCCACATTATGTGGTGTCTTTCAACTGATATTGGTGGAACTATTTCAGCGTAAACTTAGATATTTCTAGAGCGTTATTCTTAAAGAATATCATGGAAGATTCGTGTGACTCATCTTTAATCATTTCTAATAAGATCTGATTCTTTCTCACAGAAACACCTCCAGGTTTTCAGGAGAAATGAGCTGTGAAACGACTTCACACTCATTCAGATGATCACACCATCAATGACTTAAGTATTCTCACTCGTGATCTAATCCAGAGTCTCAATACTTCTGTCACTCAGATTCTATACCTCATTCTGGAACTCTTTCGACCATTTCAAAGAATTCTGACTCGTGTCTCATCAAATGAACACAGTCATACTCACTGAAGTAATCAGTAAAGATAATGAAGTACAGGAAATTTTCTCTGGCATTACTGCTCATCGGGCCACATACATGAGTATGTTCAAGGTCCAATAAGTCTTTGGGCTTTTCTCTAGCTCGGCTAAGATGGGCCCTTGGTCTTTTGGTCCAGTAAGCAGAATTCAAGTCTCACAAGATATCCGATCAAATGAGCCCAAAAGTCCATAACTATGGGGTTTCTGAATCCGACTTACTCTATGTGACCAAAACATTTACGCCAAGAAAGATCAGGTTTAATTCATCAGATTTAAACCAATTCGGTATTTATGTTACATTTAGGCACTCTTTGGTTTAAGATATAAAACCCATTCCTTGAATAGGGTGCTACAATCAATATTTCATTAAGATCAAAAGAACAAAACTTGTCTTTTATCAAAATAAAAATATTCAAATTCTTACAAGAAAATGAAAGACAACTCTGCTTAAAGCAGGTACATTGTAGCAATTACTTAATACAAAACCAAGCCTCAAAGGCATCTACAAGTGAAAACCCTACGGCTGAGGCAGCATCCATAGCTCCTTCCAGACATGCAGTTCCACTTGTCCTTCCTTCAACGTTCTACTGTTGCTTAGGCTCTGCATATTATAACAAATATCAGTGCCACAACCAGTATCCAATACCTATAAGGTAGAACTTGAAGTAATAACATGAATACCTGAGGAAGTAGTCTCATACATCAACTTCAACTCCTCATAATCTTCCATGAATTTAATGCAATCTCTCTTCCAATGCCCAGTCTCTTTACAGTAGCAGCACTTACCAACGTAAGATGTATCTGACTCGGGCTCAGAAGACACAGGCTTGCCATGATTCAAAATCTGGACAACTTTGTCTTCACCCTTGTTAGCACTAGGTTTAGTAAACCTACCCTTCTCCATTATGAGATTATACAGGGTACTCTTCACGTTTGGCTCAACTGTCTTGAGCATATCATGCAGTTCAGTCAGCGTCTTCGTTAAGCCTTTCTTGCTATAGTTCCTTTTGAACTTATCATAGCTTGACGGCAGTGACTGCAGAATGATCTCAGTTGCCAATTCTTGGCTAACTGGATAATCCAGTTTCCTCAGGTTATCAATGTAACCCATCATTTTACTGACATGAGGACTAACTGGATGATCATTTGGTAGCTTGCAGCAAGTGAGAGACTTAACCAACTGGTATCTCTCCACTCTTACCTGCTCCTGAAATTTCAATTTCAGGCTGCTGATCATCTCTATTGGCGACTCCATGTTCTCATATTGCTTAAGCAAATCTGAGTCCATGGTAGCCAATATCAGACCACGCACATCTACCGCATCATTATAATGCTTATTCCAAGCATCATATACTGCATGAGAGGCATTGGACCCGATCCTCACGGGGAGAGCTCTCTCAAGGACATAGTCCTTTCTCTCCTGCCTGAGGACTAGCCTCAGGTTCCGCGACCAAGTCAAGAAATTTGATCCGTTCAGTTTGTCCATCTCAAGGACAGACCGGATCGAGAAAGTGTTTTGATTGTTTGTGCTAGTCATAACTGAAATTTAGAGATAAATAGAGTTTTAGTTATTCAGTTCATAAAAGAGTAATCTTAATAACTTATAAGAAAACTCGCATTGCATTCAAAATTTCTTTGTTTAACCTCATAAGAATGCAATGATTCCGAGACCCATGTTCAGCTAAATCCAAAGTGGGCCACTGGCCGTCACCCAGAAGTAGTTTTACTTGGTAAGCATACACACAACTAGTTATATCCAATAACTCTCGGTTGTGAATTGGGCCCAAGGCCCAATACACCAGATGTCTCAAGGCCCGGGACTCCCGATGGCCCAGTCAAGGAAACCAATCTCTTACAGCCAAATAATCACTAAAGTCTGGGACTCCCAATGAAATTAGTGACTATATACTACTTTACTTACGCAAAAACAGACACCTCACACTGTAAGCCATATCTGTAATTGAATAAGCGTTAAGTAGCTGACAAGATTGGGCAAGACATCCAAGCTTGATATTGTTTTTGAGGATTTTAGGTTTCAATAGATTTCCTCCCAAAAATAGAAGATTACTATTTTGGGAAACTTTCCATTTCAGGTAACTTACTAAATATGGAAACTTTCTATTTAGGGAAACCTACTATTTTTAGAAACTTTCTAAATCGGAAACATACTATTTTTAGAAGTTTCCTAACATGCCAAAATTAGAAACTTCTAATATTAGAAGCTCTCTAATTTAATGTTTTATTAAAGTTTTCGGTTGGGTCACAAATTATAGGCCCAATTCTTGGCCCAAGACCACAGAATTCCAATTTGGCCCAATAATTTGACATAACCGAGTCGGTTCATTAATTCTGGTCCAAGACCAAATTAACTACTAAATCCAACTGGTTATTTACTAAACCAGACCAGCTCTAAATTATTTGGTCCAACCAAATCAAACTTAGACCAGCCTTCGGTTTAGGTTAAAATTCAATTTTGAATTTAAATCCGGTCTAACCAGAAGTTAAATAATATCAATTGTATTAAATAATTTCCAGCAAACCGCGATTTGGGTTAACCGCTTGAACCATACATTAATTCAATGCTTTGAAACGATTTTGTCTTTAGCTTAAAGACAAAATCATGATCGATCGCCAACCTTATGACCTTTTCCAAATTGAACAATTATTTATTCTTATGATCATGACATCATCGATCACTAACCTTGACCTTATGATTGTTTGATAATTAATTCAATAAGTGATTTTGACCTTTCCAAATCGTTTCATGCATTCACTTAAAGACAAAATCGATATTGAACATTAACAAACCTAACAAATCGTTTCTTATGATTATAATACAAAGTCAACAAGCGATTGATTGGTTAACGATTATAAAGCAAAAACAACAATACGATTCATACAGAAACGATATCAACTTTAATCATCAAGCAATCTTATCGATTTCTTATTTCTAGGTTTTCAAAGTTTCAATCAATTTTACTTATTAAAATCGATTCATCAAACTAATAAACAACCTAGTATGATCCAAAAAGCAAAAACCTAACGACCTAGGCTCTGATACCACTGAAGGATTATATATGTTCATGGTTTAATTCATCAGATTACAACCTAGCACATAATCAACTAGGATCTAGGTGATTTGCAGTTGAATCATAAACAGATCAGAATCATTACCTTATGATTGCAGCGGATTGATCAAAGGAATGAAGAGATCACAGAGAGCTGATGATAACCGGCTCCTCCTAGGTATCCACACGCTTACAAGCTACTGGATCAGGCTGCTAGACCAAGTTGGAATCAACAGAGAGAGAGAGAGGACGGCTGAGGCAAAATCGCAGAGGTGGTGAGAATACCCTAGGCGCGCCCCTCTTCCCTTATATGGGCCCAAGTTATTAAACTAATGGCCTATTAGGATTTTGGGCCCAAGACCCAAATCAGACAAAAAGACTGTATTTTGTCTGGCCCAATTCTCTGTACAAATACAGTAAATGCCTTGCATCTTACCGTATTAATTCCTTGTTAACTTTCCCGTTAGCTATGGTGTGTGACCCTTTGGGATCATACAATACTGGTAATAAGTCCTAAACTTATAGATCAAGAGCGGACTCTAGCAAGTCATCATGATCACCCAGTATTTATGACTTATGTCTGATCTCGACACTTATCATACTTTCTAGAAATAGTACAGTAGATTTCAGGACATTCCCAACACACCTTGCACTGCAAGCCTATCACTCAATGAAACGAGTCTTGACAGTCGACAAGATTGGAAAGACATCAAGTATCACTTGATATTTGGTTGAGGAACGGAACCTTTAAAACGTTCAGTTTTATTATGTTTTAATTCTTATAATTAATTGATTTATCTTGCTTTGGTTCTGTGATTGCAGGTTCCATAACCCAATCATCGAATCTTATGTCGACCGACAATACTATAGTGTCGATCGATGCAGAATAACCAAAAATAAACCGCAATAACCGATCAATCCAATTGATCCGGTTTTGAATACCGGTCAGTGTCGATCGATGCTACACTAGCATCGGTCGATACCAACATGATCAAACCAATCGCAGTTAAACCATCATTAACCAAGCTCGATAACCGGTCCAATCCAATTGAACCGATTCATCATTCTAGCGAGGTCTGTGTCGACCGACACAACTCTTGTGTCGATCGACACCAGGTGAATAATTTCTATTCGGGTTATCCTTCTGTGTCGACCGATACCTGCTTGGTGTCGATCGACACAGGGCGATAAACCCTAATCGATTTTTCAAATTAAAACCCTAAACTAGTTTTAATCAAAAATGAATTTCAGCATGCTTGTATCAACTATACAGAGATCCAGATTCAACTAATCTAATCAACATGCTACAGATTCAATGGAACCCTAAAGCTCTGATACCACTGAAGGAATTTCTAGCAGATTCCTAATCCAATTAGGCAATCCTAGTCTGAATTCCCGAGCCTAGGATCTACATGTTCATGTAATTGAATCTATCAGATCTGAATATTACCTGGTGATTAGCAGCGGAAGTCTTAGCAAGTAATCGAGATCTAGAGCGCCTCAAGTGCTGCGCCTCTACTGGTATCCACACGCACACAGAACTGGACAGCAGGGATGCTAGTGCCTATCAGAGATCTGATCTCCAGAGAGGTTTCTTTTCTGTTTCTGGTGGCTATCAATTAGGTTGGGATCGAGTTTAGGTCGACCATATATCTTATATATGTCGACTTAAACCGCAACGGGATTAACTACTGATTAAACCGATTTAATCTGCTAATCCGCGAGTTGTGTCGACCGACACACTCTTTGTGTCGATCGACACAGTTGATCCGTGTCGACCGATACACATAGTGCATCGATCGACGCTGCCCAGAAAAGATGACATCGAATGCATATCAAATATGCATTCATCCGATCATTACACTAATGATCAACCTCACATTCAATGTCCAGTTTGCTTAGGTGTGTGACCCTGTAGGATCATATAACACTAGCAATGAGTTCTAAACTCATTGATCATAAGTGGCTTCTAGCAAAGCATTACGAGTATCTAGTGTCATATGATTGTCTCATCTCGACAACACGACTTTCTCTCAGAGTAAGTACAAATAGATTTCAGGACATTCCCAACAATCTCCCACTTGTACTGGAATCATCTATTCCTATAATCCCTTCGTCACTATATTTCGATCCGGCATAAGGCAAGATCCGTGTCATCCTTATTAAGCCAAAATCATGTTCATCGAATTCCGATTCATACTGACAAGCCAAACGACTGACAATCACCTCGTTTGAGTGTGGCCACACATTTCTCAGTATCAAATCTTCGATGGGCCCTGAGATATTTATCTCCTGTTATATAGGAGGGACAATTCCCATCTTGTTCTATCCCTGTTCCTTCACACGCTTCATGATACGCCCAATCAATGTCTTTATGATCACCAGTTACGGCTGACGTTTGACAAGGTCAAAGCGGACCAATTCACATGTAAGAAATCATGATAAACTCAGGTCTAAGGACTATACTCTATAGTCGTAATGAAAACTCTCATGACACTTATATAACTATCCCGTAGAGTTCTCATCAGTGGGTCATGTCCGATCATGTGTTCTCTAACACATACCTATGTGATTGACTTTAATACTCTTATTAATGACTCCATGAAACTTAGTCATCAGTCACCTCACATACTAGTCTCACGTGGTTGTTAATGTCCCACTTTAACAACCTCGACCATGGACAAACATAATTTATGTCATTTATTATTTATAGGGTTGCATGATCAAGTCACATACTTGATGACCTATAAAATATCATAAATTACTTTGGGACTATTATTTAATAACCATTATTAAATAATACAGATGTCAGATTTCAATAACATAATCATATTATGTTTATACGAACATCATATCATAACTAAAATTAATAACAATGACTCCCACTAAAATTAAGATCACATCTTAAGACATCTAATGCCTTTAGCAGTAGCCTGACCCTCATTCGCCCTAGCTCAGCGTGTGTCGAAGGACACTGCGTCTTGCTAAGAGTAATACCAAGAGTCATTTGCACAAGGTCCTTTTTGGAATCATGCATACTGGATCTGTGTAAGAACTTATCACATAAGTATCTTGACACAATCCAATTAGCTTGTCTAATCTATCTCCATAGATTCTTATTCCAAGAATGTATATGGTTTCTCCCACATTTCTCATCGAAAACAACTTTCGAGTCAAGTCTTAACAGACTTATACAATGGAACTTCATTTCCGAGAAGTAGTATGTTATCAACATACAATACTAGAAATGCAATTGCGCTCCCACTAGTCTTCTTGTAAACACATGTTTCCACTTCATTTATGACGAAATCAAACCTTTTGACTTCTTCATCAAAACGAAGGTTCCAACTCCGAGATGCTTGCTTCAATCCATAAATGGATCGATGAAGCTTGCATATCTTCCTAGCTTCATTAGGATCAATGAAAAACTTCAGGTTGTGTCATGTACACATCCCTTTCCAGAATTCCATTAAGGAAAGCTGTTTTTCACATCCATCTGCCAGATCTCATAACCATTATGAGTAGCGGTTGCTAGGAGAATCCGAATGGACATAAGCATGGTGTCTGGGATTAGGTTTCTTCACAGTTAATATATTTAATATATTACATTTAAAACGTGACATAACGTGGCTACTAATATGTCACGAAATAAACCGTGACAAAATGTGGCTAATATTGTCACGATTAAATCGTGACAAAAACGTGGCTTTTTTGTCACGATTTAGACACGAAAAAAATTAGTCACGATCGTATAGACACGTTTTTTTTTCGTGACTTTTCGTGGCTAAAACACAATATAGTCACGAAAATTTGGCCATAGCCACAAAATAAAACGTGGCTATACGATATATTTTTACTAGTGTTGGTTCCCACGTATTTTTACTAGTGTTGGCTATACGATATATTTTTAACAGTGCTGCATGTTTGTCAACTGCTGGCGGTTGTGGTTAACCGCTGCGGCAGGGAGATGAAACGACTCCATTGTGCTTAAATTTTTTTCACTTTCGTTCCCTTGTAATAGGAGGGTTGGATAATACCCTCTTCATCTCCAATATATTGTAGTAAGGTAACCAATGCACAATGGGAAAATTCCATTTTAATACATCAATCTAATTATTATATTATTATTAGAAATTTAATACATAAATGTTTTTCATTTCTATTTTTATACATGAATAAAATTTTCTTTCTATAATAATACATCAGATTTTAACATTGTACTTATTTAACACCATCAATTTAACAGAGAGTTAACGTCCGATAACTTTTGAGTTTTTATTCGAAAATATTAATTTTTAAATAATAAATTATATTAAAATTCTAAGGAAATTCTTGTTTTTAAAAATTCAATTTTTTTTTAAAAAACAAATACCTCCAAAAATTCTGAAAATCTAAAACTGGTTTTTAAGTTTTGGAGTCATTTGCGAAAGATTTAATGATCTTTGGAGATTTTGCAGAATGATCCAAAAGTTTCATATATTTATATTATTACCCAAATCATGTTTTAGAAATTGATTAGGTTTTACTGATATTGTTTAGGCTATCTTATCATACTTTGAGTTTTAGAGAGATTTGAGTTTTGTGGGGCTGATCTTGTACCTCAACAGAGAATATTTCATACCCCAATTTCCTTTTTTCTATTATCTTATTTGATTTTTTTTGTTCAACATGTGTTTAAATTCAATTGCCATGTCTGAGGAGTTCTCTTGTTAGGTTAAGAGATTCTCGTTAGTGATTTCATAGAATTTTAGGTTGACCGATTACTTAGGATTCATCACTTCTTGTTCTTTTCTAGGTTATTCGTAACACTTAATCTGAACTGCTATTTAGATTACTGATATTATGTTGGTTAGCACAGCGAGAGTTGACTCTGGAAGTGATGATGCAAATACATTATATCCCTTAAAAAATTTGTTGTAAATATTTGCATCAAATATTATAATTGATGTTAATATGTGTTAGTTAAAAAAATGATTTGAAATTTTGCATTAGTTATATTAACTGATATTAGTATTTGTAACAGTTATAACAACTGATGCCAAATATTTACATCGTTAGTAAATAATTGATGTTAACAGTTAGTGTTTCTTTTTCTAAATGGTTATTAGAATTTATCGTTTAAAATAACCATTATAAATATTTATCAGTAGTTGCCATTAAATAGTCCATATAAACAATGATTTTTTTTTTTTAACCAATGCATATTTTTACCTAAGGATTCCACTTTGACTTAGTACCTAATTAGCAGGTTAAAGTCAATTTATAAGCATAAGCCTTTAAAAATTGAAAGCACATCTTATTATAGGTGAGAGTGGATAACACTCCTACTTATATAAACAAAAAATCCAATCACTGTTGAACCTATTAGGGCTGGACGTTCGGGTATCCGTTCGGGTTCGGTTCGGGTCTTTCAGATTTTCGGGCTTTCGGTTCTAGGCATATAAGATCTATTCGGGTATTTTATAATTTTGGTTCAGGTTCGGTTCGATTCCATTCGGGTTCGGTTCGGGTTCGGATACCCATAAAATCATAAAACAAAAATAAAATTGGTTAATTTAAACAAAAAATTGTTAAAATGAGACAAATATAACAAAAAATTTCGTATATTTTATTTGTTTTTGGATATTTTAGATATTTTGATCTAAAACTAACCAATATATATGTGTTTTTAATTATAGTTTTAAATAATTATGTTATATTAAGTCTAAATATAATTAAAATTTTAGATATATAATTGTAGTTCGGATATTTCGGGTATCCATTCGGTTCTCCGTTCGGATCGGATTCGGTTCTTCGGATATAAAGGTTTAGGACCCATTCGAGTATTTTGTCGATTTGGGTTCGGATTCGATTCCTCTTTTTCGGTTCGGGCTCGGTTCGGTATTTCGGTTCCGGGTTTTTTGCCCAGCCCTAGAACCTACGATTGATGTGGGACAGGAGTGAACTAAATTTTTTTTTGACCCACAATGCTTTTATAAATATCAATATATTTACCTCACTTAATTAACTAAAATACTGTTAATATTTTTATAGCAGGTAACGACTCAAGCAAATTATTTATTTCTTTTAGTTCTTGATATGCTTACACTCGCGGCCAGTCCAACGTAACCGATGTTTCTCCACAGCGATTAAAAGGTTTTCTGGTTGCGGGTAGCATTATTTGTAGAAATCCAACACAAGTTACAAGTATTAGGAAGAAATGTATGAAAGACTAAGCCAACCTAACCTCTGTAGTCATCGTAGAACCAATTGAGATTTAGCACAGAAAATATTCCAACAGTTCTATACCGAATATTTTCTATAAATTTTATGTCTGAAGTGCAAAACATCAAAAGATTAATTCAAAATTGTAAATGCTACAAAAAAATATAAAAAATTATCCATGAAAAGGAACAATGTATTACAACAAAAAAGAGGAGAGATGAAAATGCTCATGCGAAAGTAAATATATAAAGTCTATATTTATATAAACCATTAGCTGAAATCCAAAATAATTTCACAAACCTGTAAAAATATGTATTCTTGCGAATTAAAATGTGAACCGTACCCCCAAAAAGATTCATATTCCATATGTCCTAATATATATAAGATTGTCTAGATAAAAAGTAAAGTTTAGAAAACTTATTAGTTATACTATTTAAGAAGTTTTTACATTGCAAACATCATTTAATATTTCATAAAACCATTTAACCAATCAGAAAATATTGTAGAATACTAATAGTAACAAAAATTAAATAAATTTAGTTTTACATAAAATTTATAATTTCTTATAAAATGGAAAAAATCTTAAATATTTTATATTTTGGGACAAACGACATACAATTTTGGATTCCAATCTAAAACACATAATAACTTTTTTTTTTAATGGGCAAAGACAAGTTAGACTGCATTTTTAATTACATTGGAACGTTTATTCAAAATTTACTAATATTTAAATTTTTAAATGCAACGTCGGTTATACACTACAAAAGAGCGCTTTTGCAACTAGAACGTTCGACTATGTTTGCAGTCATAACATTTGACAATTATTTGGAGACACTATTGCGATTGCAGATATATAGACGTGTATTAGATGCTAATATATGACCAAAAATGATTGTCGTCAATTTAGTCGCTGATTTACGATTGATTAACGACCATTATTAAGACCTGAAACAATAGTCACAGCGTAGTTTGGTAATATGGCGACTAGTTTGCGTTTGATGTGAAGAGTCGTAGAAAAGTCGCAAATTGGTCACTATATGAACGACTAGTTTTCTACTTCATGTATAGTAGTAACAAAGTCGTTTATTGTCGCTAATGTTACGACTAATATGCCACTCATTATTTGTGTCGCAAAGTATACATATATGGGTCGTATCCTATAGTATGATTTAATAATAATAATAATAATAATATAATATAGTATTGTTATATTTTACCTTTTTGTGATAGGTGTACCGGTTTCATGCGACATGCATTTATGAAAATTAATGGTAGTGGCCAATTATGTCTATATAGTCGAAATTCAGCTCTGTCTTTGTTTTCATTTGTATAAATACAAAGAATTTGTAAATCTAGTTACATGGCGGGAGGATATCATAATTATAGCTACCATTGGAAGTGGATGTATAATAGGTTCGATGATGGCACATACAATTTCTTAACAACCTTCAAAACGGGGGTGGCGCAATTCATGGTACTTGCCAAAAAACAACCTTTAGTGCTGAGCAATGACGGTAAATTTCTCTATCCTGGTAATGTTTGCAAGAACGAAAAACCAGAAACCTCGGAAAAAGGAATTTGGAGTCATTTCTATACTAGAGGATTTATGCCTTATTATTATTTTTGGAATAAGCATGGAGAAGAAATCGGTTTGAATATAGGAACGAGTAATGTTGATTTGAATGGTCATGTTCGTAACATAGTAGAAGATATATATGTGGATATGGTGAATGATGCATTTTATGATTACACGAGTAATAGTGAAGAACATGTACGTAATCATTCAAAAACGTTTTATGACCTGTTAGAAGGAGCCAACAATCCTTTATATGATGGTTATCGTGAAGGTCACTCACATGTTATCCTTGGCTGCTTGGGTCCTGTATTACAAGGCAGAACATAATAAGTGTGAAAGGTTAGTGGATTCGATATGTGAAATAAATAAAAAAACTCGTTTTCTCCTTTTTATTAAAAAATAAAAATAAAATATTGTCCTCATTTTAATTTCGTTTTATTTCAAAAAAGAGTTTTTGTTTCTATATTTTTGCTCTTAAAAAAATCTGTTTCTACTTTGTTTCCCTTTAAAAAAAATCTGTTTTCGTTTTTGTTTCTAAAAAAATCTCAAGGTAAAACGTTTTGAGGACAAAACCATTTGAAGAGTGAGAGAATGATGCAATATCAAAAAATAAAGTGGATCAAGGTCTTCAGTACATGAGTTTATTATGAGAATCTCAGCATCATAAATTCATAAGAAAATCAAGGATTCTCATTCAATGACAATGGTTAAAATGGTGGCAAGAAGACTTATTTTTGATTTAGCTAATTTTCCTTGTAAAACATTTCTTTTAATGTATTTTATTGTAAAGATCACCTTGTAAAAGCTATAACGATCTTCAATCCATCCTCAACTCTATTGAATCCTCCACCGACCAGGAAGAGAGCGCCTTCGGCCTGCTTCCTCGTCCCATTGATCCGCGTTCGACCATCGTCTTGCTCGTCGCTTCTCGACCACTGGACCACCCGCCTCTTATCTTATATCATTTGGTATCAGAGCTAAATGTCCTATCATCTATCTTTTTATTTTGTTTGTTTAGTTGTTTTATTTTTCATTCCATTTTAATATCGAAAACAAAAAAAACATTTTCTGCTTTTGTTCTTTTTATAAAATTGTTTTTAAAAAAATAATAAAACAGTTTTTCTTTATTTTTCTAAAGTTTTTTTTGTTTCTCTTTAAATTTTTTTTTTTCATTTTTTAAAAATAAAAAAACTTGTTTTCTCCTTTTTATTAAAAAATAAAAATAAAATATTGTCCTCATTTTAATTTCGTTTTATTTCAAAAAAGAGTTTTTGTTTCTATTTTGTTGCTGTTAAAAAAAAATTTCTATTTTGTTTTTCTTTAAAAAAAAATCTGTTTTTCGTTTTTGTTTCTAATATAAAAATCTCAAGGTGAAACGTTTTTGATTACAAAACCATTTGAAAAGTGAGAGAATGATGCAATATCAAAAAAAAAATGGATCAAGGTCTTCAATACATGAGTTTATTATGAGAATCTCAGCATCATAAATTCATAAGAAAATCAAGGATTCTCATTCAATCACAATGGCTAAAATAGTTGCAAGAAGACTAATTTTTGATTTAGCTAATTTTCCTCATTTTGTTTAAATGTAAATCATTTCTTTTAATGTATTTTATTGTAAAGATCACATTGTAAAAGTTACAAAAAGCTCAATTGTTCTATTTTTAAATAATATAGAACTTTTGGAAAAATAAATGAGATTTCTCTAAAGTCTAGGCTTTGTTTTGTTTGGATCTATGTCCTTTGTGTGGATTCACTAAGGTCTAGATTTGTGATCTTATCCCAAAGGCTTTCACACCTTTGAGTGGCGATCTTAAATCCATCCTCAACTCCATTGAATCATCCACCGACCAGGAAGAGAGCGCATTTGGCCAGCTTCCTCGTCCCATCGATCCGCGTTCGACCATCGTCTCGCTCGTCGCTTCTCGACCACTCGACCACCCGCCTCCGGTCTTACATAAAATTGTGTCATTTTGAAACTCCCCTCCATGATCACTACGAATTCGTTTCACACCTCCACGCTCATTAATCAACTGAAGTGCCCAAATCCTGAAGCTGCTAGCTGTATGAGACTTTTTTCTGATGATTCTGACCCATGTGAACCTTGTGTAGTCATCCACAAGTACAAAGACATATCTCTTACCAGCCAAACTCTCGACCTGCATTGGTCCCATTAGGTCCATATGGACTAAGTCTAGGGCTGTTTTTGACTGAATGTCTGAAACCTCTCTTATGTTGAACCTTGACTTGTTTCCCTTGCTTGCAAGTTCCGCATACCATCTTGTCACATCCTTTTATCTGAGGAACCTCTGGACAATCTCTTTATTAAACATAGTCAGCAGATTTTGGATATTCATATGTCCCAGCCTTTGATGCCACACATTTAGATCATTTTTTCACTAAAGTACTTCATTGTGTTCCTCCACATGTAGCAGTTGTTGTTTGTCCTTACCCCTTGAATAAAAACATCTTGACTCTCATTAATTGCTTTACACTCAGTGCATGTGAATATAACCATCAGTCCTTCATCGCACAATTTATATAAAGAATCGCTATTGTACTAACTGTTTTCAAAGATAATTTCTGAATTCATAGTTAGAGCCTTAGGTTTCCTATAATGAACTATATATTTATACATATTTTAGTATCTTTCCTTAGAAGTCGTTTATCTTATTCAATATGAATACATATTTTAGTATTATATATTTTTCTTTTACATAATAACATCATGCAATAGATTGTAGAAGTGTTGATTTGTATTGTTCATATGCAAATGTATTTATACAAGAGTTTAGTCTTCCAATCCTAATAGGTGATAGCTATATGTAGATAAACACAACAATATATAATATATCTCTAACAATATCTTTTATCCTAATATCCTCTCTCAAGTTGGCGGTGAAATATTCTAAATCTCCATCCTGGAAAAGAGATAATGAATAATGTAAGAAGGCAAAGCCTTTGTCAAAAGGTCTGCCGGTTGTTCTTTGGTAGAGATGTGCACTGTCGTTATCAAATCTTCGTCAATGGATTCCAAACTAAGTGACAATGAAGATCCACATGTTTTGTACGTTCATGGAAAACCGAGTTGCCAGCGATGTGTAAAGGTGATTTACTATCCCAATAGAGTTGCATGGAATCAGATTGCTCAACGAGGAATGCGTGAAGAAGTTTTTTTAACCACTTCAGTTCACGCAATGCAAAAGACATCAACCTATACTCGGGTTCGACAGAGGACATTGAAACTTTTGTCTTCCACAAGATAGGAGAGGACCCAGATAGTGAGAAAAATATAAGCACTTAGCGATCGGCGAGACACATGGCAAGCTGCCCAGTCGGAATCACAGTAATCATTGACAGGAAGAGAAGAATCCGCACGAAGGATAATACCTTGAGCCGGATACCCTTTCAAGTAGCGAACGAAACGGAGAGCGGCGTGCCAATGTTATTGTAATGGACACTTCATAAATTGTTAAAACACTTGGACAATATAAAATAATTCTGATCGCGTGAAACAAATATAAATCAAACGCCCTATGAGATGTCGATAAGAAGCCGCGTTGGATAATTGTTCGCCGGTCGCAAGAGAGAGAATTTGTGATTGAGCCATGTAGGAACTGAGCACGGTTTTCATCCAAGTAAACTCGTCTAAGCAAAGATATCAAGGTTATATTTTTATTGTGAAATGAAAATTCCTTTTCTATTGCAAGCAACCTCGATGCCTAGGAAGAACTTTAGCTTTCCCAAGTCTTTCATGTGAAAGCACTTGTGTAAGTAATTCTTGAAACGTTGAAGAGTCGATATGTCCCTGCCAGCAACAACGAAATCGTCGACGTAAATCAAGATATGTAGGCACACGGAACCACTACGATAGGAGAACAAGGAGTTACAGCCTTAATTTTCACAAAGCCATAAGTAATAATAGCAGTACGAAGCTGTGCGAACCAGCCCCGAAGTGCTTGTTTGATGCCGTAAAGCGACTTATTAAGTAAGTAAACATCATAGGGATTAGAGCTTTTGAAACCCAGAGGGAGCTTCATGTATACTTCTTCATGTAAATCTCCATGAAGAAAAGCATTGTGATCGTCCATCTGATGAACATCCAACTTTTTGACAGTCGCTATTTCAAGCATGATGCGAATTGTTGGTTGTTTGGCAACTAGAGAAAATGTTCGTTGTAATTGAGACCCTCTTTTTATGACGATTTCCCAGAGCTACCAAATGAGACTTGTATCGCGCAATCTTGCCATTAGAGTAATATTTGAGTTTGTATACCTATTTACTGCAAATTGCACGTTTACCAGGTGGTATTTTAGTAATTATCCAAGTCTTGTTGTCCTCCATTGCACGAATCTAATCCTTATAGAATTATTCCACACTTCAAGATGAACTGATTTGTTGCAAATTGTGGATTAGCATATAATTAGTATATTAATTAATATTTAATTACTATATATCAAAATTAATATTAATTTTTTTTTATTAGTCGTTAATCAATCGCTAAAATGACCATATATCAGCCGCAAATTAGTTGTTATTGAGTCGCTACTTTTAGCGACTCAGTAGCGACTAATAAAATTAACGACAACAAATTAGCGACTAACTATTTTAGTCGATACTGGGTCGCAAAATTATATTTTACGACTAATTAGCGACTATTTACGTAGTCGCTAAAAATCTGTTTTCTTGTAGTGAACCAGATATTGAACAATCGAATCAAATAAACCCTATATTCGGAACTTGTATAACGAAAATCTACTAAATGTCGTTTAGAATCTACTCAGTACAAAGGAGAGAATGAGGCATATGCATAAAAGAAAGAGAGAAATCAGAGAAGGAAGGACTTGCATGCCTTCGAGACAAGCTCATTCGCGACGGAGAAGGGGAGAATTAGGGCCGGCGACGGTGTTAGTGGCCTCAGCGACGGTCGATTACAGCGGCAGAGAGCTCAAGATTATGAAGCAGCTGGGTTTGTGAGAGTGTAATCGAGGGAGAGAG
Source organism: Orychophragmus violaceus (assembly GCA_030180135.1). NCBI lineage: Eukaryota > Viridiplantae > Streptophyta > Magnoliopsida > Brassicales > Brassicaceae > Orychophragmus > Orychophragmus violaceus. The sequence goes on from CM058229.1 coordinate 24,176,138, forward strand.
ATTGCTATTTTCTGACTAAGGGTTTTGAGAGATTAGAGGGAAATAACAAGATTAATGAAAAAATGGCCTTTTTATTAAGTCATTGGCAGTATAAGCGAATTTAGGTTCCCATCTATTGAATTTTATTATTAACGTTAACAAATTCCTATTGTATTGTATCCAAATTAAAAACTCATCTATAATAGCAGTGTGCTATCTTAATATGCTATCATTCTCCATTTTTCTTGTAGTGTATTCGGTTAACTCGAACAGGCTGCGAGATCATGATCATATGAAGATTTTAGGTCAGTGAACCTAGATTCTCGCTTTGATACCATAAAAGATTGTAAAAGTATGGGTTTATATTGATTATATGCAAATATATTTATACAACAGTTTAGTCTCATAATCCTAATAGGAGATATGTATAAGTAGATAAACACAACAATATGGAATATATCTTTAACAAGATCATGTATATCTTAATAATTTACCTGAAAAACTTAATAAACCAACCCGAACCGGACCAAAAAAAATTAAGAACCACAATCCCAGCCGTTTCACTAATTTTTTACGTTATCCGTAGTGTCTAGGTAACGAAATTGAAATTCCTATACATATTAAACAATGACTATACCAATTTATATCTGGATCGGATGATTTTTATAAAATATATAAAGCATCCCTATTTTACTGACTGTTTTCAGAGAGAATTTCTGAATTCATGGTTAGGGCCTAAGGTTTCCTATAATTATCTATATTTTATACATATTTTAGTATATTTCCTTGTAAGAGTCTTTTATCTTATTCAATATGAAAGCCATCAAAAAAAATATATATTTTAGTATTATATATTATCCTTTTACATATATAATAACAGTAAAATTAAATTTACGTACAGGTCTTTCAAAAAAAGATTGTTTATAAATTGATTCTCAAATCTAATCTCGAATCTCAATTGGATTTTCAAGTTATGTTCCAATACAAATATTTTCTTTTTAATAACAAATATGGATAATGCTTTTTTATATATAAGTATGTAAGTTCAACTCATGTTCGGCACTCTCTCAAACCCTATTTCTCTCTTACTTGACTAAGAAACCTTCAGGTGTTGATCATCATGTTCCTTAATTTCTTGTCCCGTCGATGGAGAAAAGCTTTCGAATACAAGAAAGTGTTACAAAACCTTCAATCTCATCTCAAGCAGCTCAAAAACAAGAAACAAGCGGTTTCAAGGATTTTACGCGACGACATAACTCAACTCATCCGAAACAACGATCAACCACGTGCTCTCGTTCGAACCAAAGAGCTTCTCATCGTCGAAAACTCGATTTCTGTTTACGGTCTCATGCTTCAATTTACCGACGTGATTCTTATCAGATTTGATCACTCCATTAAAAACCAAAGGTTCGGTAAAGAATTGCTTGATGACAACATTAACGAAGCGGTTTCGAGTCTTGTCTTTGCCTCTAAGAGATGTGGTGAAGGCTTACAACCTTTGTTACTTAGCACCAGAAAGATATTTGTTAAACGTTACGGTCATCTCTATGTTTCAACCGCTCTTGATCTCCGAGATGGAAATTTTGTTAACCACAAGATCAAAGAGAAATTATTGAAAGGGTCCGTTTTACAAGATATGTTAACGGTGGAATATGATATACATGAAGTCGAAAAACATGTGGTTTATGTGGAAGAAGAGAAGAGAGAGCTCAAGGAAGAAACATCAATGGAAGATGAACACATAGACGATGCTCAAAAGGAAGACGAGAGAAGACCATTACCGAAGCATGTTCATCCTAAACTCCCTGATTACGACGAACTTGTTGCTAAGTTCATTAGAGCGAAGAACGAATATGAAGAAGAGAGAAGAAGAAAACTATTACCAAAAATACATGTTCATCCTAAACTCCCTGACTACGACCAAATTGTTAATCATTTTAAAGCCCTAAGGGCGTAACGTTGTCTGCATCTTTCTAGGGAATATTGGTTTTTTTTTTTTGTATAAGAGTTTAACATATTAATACAAATATTTTCGTTTCAATTACATATTACTCTACAGTCTTAATTAATTCATTAAAATTGTTATTGTTTATTTACACTAATGAAATATCTGATTGTGATGAGCGGTTGAGGTAGTCCAAGTAGTTGAGCGGCTCGGGGTGGTAAACACCATTCCCGGGTTCGAGCCCAGGCGGAAACAAAAATGCCTCCTCTGCTCACCCACACGGATATGGGCCCATTGCTTACGGCTCATTTGCATACCCGGAGAGAGGGTCTATCCGTGGACTGCACCTCCCCTTGGGGATTAGTCTGGGCCCTTCCATAGGCCCGGGATACCCCCAGGTTAATCAAAAAAAAAAAAAAAAAAAAAAATCTGATTGTGAGAAGCTGTTCTTGCTTTATCGATCCTATTGTGCAGAGTTTCTTAATACATAATTTGTTGATCAGCTTTTGCCGATTGATTCAATCTGATTTTTCTGCAATTTATTGTGCTATTTCCGATCTCATGGATACCTACTCAAAAAAAAAAAATTCTTCTAAAAACTCATAAAATACTCATATCCAATCGAAACTCAAAAAGAACCCTAAATTTTTTGGTTAAGTTATGTTTATAAATATTAATTTTTCTTTATCTTGAAATTTACAGTACTAAAAGATTAGGATAACCCAAAAAGCCCTAAATTTTTCTGCCACTCTCATTATGTACGGAAAGGTTCAGGAGATGCGTTTTACTTCTTCTGGAGGGCGTGGGAACCGTGGTCGTGGGCGTGGTGGACGGAAAGGTCGGGGAGGTTGAGGTTAGTCCTCTTCTTCCTTTCTTCCATATTCTACTCCATCTTTCCAAAGGTTTTAGCCCGATTCTGGTTCTCTTTTATAGACTAGTTTGTTTTTTCACCTCAAACGATCTTGTCTCCGCTAAGGTCCGCCTCAAGTGTATGTTTTTAATGTACAGTATACTTTCGAAACTTGCTGTATGATCCATGGATCATAGCTATGTAATTCCTCTTTTTTAAAAAAATTTAAATAGAAAGTCCTTTAAAAAAAAAAAAAACAATCATACAACATTGTGTTAGTTTTCTCTTCTCGTGACGTGCCGATAACGCCACGCCCGGACCTTTTACATGCCTGGCTACAATTTTTTTTTTTTATATAAGGTTCATCTAGCGATGTCATAGCTTTGTATATTTATAGATTTTTTTTAATACCAACGACTTACAAACTAGACATTTCATAACGATTTAACAATGTTTTATTTCGTCGTTAAAAATTAATATATCATATAAAAACATGGTTATTTACCATATTGGCATATTTTTCTTCATTGTGAATTACTTCAAAAACCACTTATTGCTATGAGATAAGCATATTTTTTTGTTATGATTATCCATCTAAAAACTATACTTTTTTGCTGATGATTATCCAATAGAAATATAGTTTTTGTCTATGTGATTATCCAATAGAAAACCCATGATTTTTGTTTGGTATTATCTTATTATATTGCTCTTTATTTTCACCACTTAGACATTCCACTAACGTTGATATTGTAAGAAAAACACAAGAAGACGAAGAAAAGAAATGAAAAGGTTTCTCTCATTACTCACTCCCTCTTTCTCTTAAAACAAATTCAATCACTACTATCTCTTATTACATTAGTCACCACCTTGGTATCTTATCATTATAAACATAACAAAAATACACATATATATATAATATATACTCTCATATATAAATATAAATTTATAACACATTATCAGCACGACCGTCTCTCGATCCATTCATATACCAAAAAAGTAAAGTTTAATTATGACCAATTTATTTACAGAAAATCTTTTTCGTTTATATATTATTTCGGAAAGATAGGCATTGCCTTCTCCGAACCGATCGTTAAGGTAGGCTATGGCTCCACGATCATAATCACATGGCAGACTATGTCTCCTAAGATGATGTTTATGGAGTGGTAGGTTAAGCCTCCCGCTTGATCAAAATTATGGAGCGGTAGGTTAAGCCTCCTCCTTGATCAAAATTATGGAGTGGTAGGACAAGTCTCCTCCTTGATCAAAATTTTATGGAGTGAAAAGTTATGGCTCTTCCTTGAATTTATGGTAGGCACTGCCTGCTCAATTATTTTAATTTTTTTTTTTTAATTCTGCATTAAATTCTACACTTATATTTATGTGTTTAAATTTCTTCATTCAAATTTACATATTTCTTTAAAATAAAATTGAAATTTAATAAATAATTTAATCATATAGAGATAATGTCGAACTTGGCAAAGCTCGAGATCATTGCCCTTGATGCTGCTGGCAAAAATTATATGACATGGGCATCAGATGCAAATTGGCATCTAAGATCAAATGGTCTTCTAAAAACCATAGATCCGTCGGAAACGACGTCTGATAAGGCTAAGGCTAAGGCCATGGTATTTTTACGCCATCACCTCCATGATAATCTGAAAAATGAATACATCACGAAGGAGGATCCATCAGATCTCTTGCAATCAGTTAAAGATAGGTTTGATCACCAAAAATATGTGATCTTACCAAAGGCCAGATATGAATGGTTGCACCTCCGTTTTATGGACTACAAAAATGTTGAAGAGTATAATTCCGCGTTGTTCGGAATTACCGCGAGGATGATTTTATGTGGGGAAAAGATTACTGATTATGATATGTTTGAGAAAACACTCTCCATATTCCATTCTGGAAATGTAATCTTGCATCAACAGTACCGGGCAAAAGGTTACACACGCTACTCAGAGTTGATGCCAGTTCTTCTTGTAGAAGAGTAAAATAATGAACTCGTGATGTTAAACCATCAAGCTCGTCCAGCTGGATCAGCTCCATTCCCTGAAGCGAATGTCGTAGCACCCAGAAATAATGATAACTATCGTGGGCGAAGACATGGACGCGGAAGAGGCCGCGGTCGAGGTCGTGGACGATATCATGGACGTGGAAAAGGAAGAGGTTTCAACACTGGAAGAAACAATAATTTCCAGATAAATGAGAGTGGTCGTGGAATAAAGAAGCCGACCAATAATGCTTGTCACAGATGCAGCATGGAAGGGCATTGGGAACTTACATGTCGTACGCCAAAGCACTTCGTCGATCTATATCAAGCATCACAAAAGGCTACAGTCAATAATGTTGAAACCAACTTCAAGAATGATGAAGCCGGACCTTCCTTTAGCGGCCTCGATGAGGATACTCATCTGGATGTCGCAGATTTCCTCGTCGATGAACCTTAAATAAACTACCAAGGATACTATATATACTAAATCTTAATGTTTTCATATTGTCTAATATGTTTTGTAACAAAACTTATCAGCATTTTTAATAAGTTTGTATAATATTCTTTTGTTGTAATATAAAATATCTTTTATAACTTTACATCCTTAGCTTATGACACAGAAGATGTCAAATATTGAGAATCAGGATGGAGATAGTGTTGGGATTGTGTCCTGAAATCACACTTGTACTCACTCCTGAAAATAGTTGTGTGTCGAGATCAGACATTTGTATAATACTGGGCGGTTGCAATGTTTTGCTAGAAGCCTCTTGCAATCTGTAAGTTGTATACTTACTGCCAGTATTATATGATCCTATAGGGTCACACACCTAAGCAAACTGGAAGCATAAATATGGGAATGATCGTTATGGTAATGATCATGTTGATGTGTATTGGATACACATTAATAATGAGTTTCATAGAGGTGTGTCGATCGACACCAGTGAGTGTGTCGATCGACACAGGTCGGGTTTCAAAACTGATGTTTCGGTTTGATGACTTAAACGAATTGGATTAATCCAATGATCGGTTTTAGTCATTCCAGGTCTATATAAAGGAATATATGCACGACCTGGAACCCTAGCCGTTCCTGTTTTTGCAGAGAAAAGCCTAGCCACCAAAACTCAGTGATTCCTAGATCCGGCACTAGCATCCTGGCTTTCCAGCTTTGTGTGTGTGTGTATCTGGTAGAGGCGAAGCACCTGAGTCGCTGCTGATCTCGATTACCAATCCATTCCGCTGCCATCTTTGAGGTAAACACGAGATCTATGATTCAATAACTCAAACCTTAGATCATAGGCTTAGAACTTGTAGGATTCTGAAAGCTGTTACAATTTCTCAAGTTCCCTTCAGTGGTATCAGAGCCTTAGGTTTTAATCATTGAATCTAAAGCATGTAATTCGAATAATGATGTATTTGAATAGATTAATGCTTGCTAGTTTTCGTTTTGATGAAAATAATCTCGGATTAGGTTTCGTATCAAAATCGATGATCATGTGTTTTCGCACAGTGTCGATCGACACTAATCTTGTGTCGGTCGACACGCCGCAAAACACTTGTAAATTTTTTAGGATTTCGATCTTAGAGATCGAATTTCTGTTACCCTACTGTGTCGATCGACACACTGAATTGTGTCGGTCGACACAGGCTGTGCGAAAGGATAGATCGGTTCAATTGGATTGACCGGTTATCTTGCATGGTTATGTCGGTTAAATTGGATGAACTGGTTCAATTAGATTGGACTGGTTATCTCAATTAGTTAAGAACCGATTTAATTGGTTGATTTCAGTTAAATTAGATTTACCGGTTATCGACCCGGTTCAATTGGATTGAACCGGAAAAACCAATTTGGTTTTGGTTAGGTCATGTCGACCGACACAGTGATGTGTGTCGATTGACATGGATCATTAAACCGGACCGGTTCAATTAGATTGAACCGGTTAAGGAAATTCGATCCGGTTTGACCGGCTATCGAAGTCCGGTTTAAATTGGGCTGTGTCGACCGACGCCAATAGTTGGTGTCGATCGACACACCACTCGCAGATTTGGTTATTGAACCTAAATTTGCAAATACCAGACCAAATTTAATCCTATGTTCTAGATTAACCTAAACTTAATAAATCTAGATGTTTAAAATCAATTAAACACTTCTTGGATGCATATTGGATATGTATCAAGATTAAAAGTTCTTTTCCTCAACCAAATATCAAGTGATCTTGATGTCTTGCCCGATCTTGTCTACTGTCAAGACTCGTTTCGTTGTTGGATAGTCTTGGAGTCCTTGGTATCCACAATTACATGAGTAAGGCAGGTAATCATTGGTAGACTTGCAGTGCAACTGTCAGTGATCACAAGACTGAAGAGATTGGTTTACTTGACTGGGCTATCAGAAGTTCTGGGCTCAGAGACATCAGAGTGGATTAGACATGGATTGTCTCATCTACGACCAAGAGTTGTACTGGGTACAATTAGCAATGATTTGCTTACCTAGATAACTAAAGTTTGGGAGATGGCGAGTCGCCCACTCAGATTTTGGTGAAGTATGGATCTTGGCTCATTGTATTCATCTGAGGAAACATAGTTTTGAATACAATGCGAGTTTTCTTATTAGATAAGAATTCTCATTTCTTTGAACATCATAACTAAAACCTCTACCTCTTTTTATTTTAGCTATGTCAGTCCCAACTCACATCAACACTTTCTCGCTAAGATCCGTCCTTGAGAAGGACAAGCTTAATGGATCAAATTTCTTGGAATGGTATCGGAACCTGAGAATAGTTCTCAGGCAGGAGAACAAGGAATATGTCCTTACAAGAGTTCTCCTCGAGAGGTCACGTTATAATGCCACGCAGGCAGACAAGAATGCTTGGGATAAGCATTCTGCTGATGTCAAAGACGTTAATTGTCTAATGCTGGTGACTATGAACTCTGAGCTTCAGAAGCAATATGAGAACGTAATGTTACCGATTGAGATGATTAACAGCCTGAAAGCCTTGTTTCAGGAGCAAGCTCACACAGAGAGATACCAGACGGTTAAATCTCTCATGGATTATAAGCTGGCTAAGGACAGTCTAGTGAGTCCTCATGTCCTTAAAATGATGGGTTACATTGATAACCTGGGGAAACTGGACTGTGCCATTAGCCAGGAGCTAGCCACTGACATGATTCTGCAGTCTTTGCCGTCGTGTTTTGACCAGTTCATCTTGAACTACAACATGCAAAACATGACTAAGACATTGACTGAGTTGCACGGCATGCTAAAGACAGCAGAGCCGAATCTCAAGAAGGCGACTCCTAATGTACTGATGGTACAAGGGGGTAAAAGTTTAAGAAACCTAGTAAGGATAAGGGAAAGGCTAAAGCTGTCCAGACTGAGAGTCAAGACAGGCCCAAGCCCAAGCCCAAATCCGGGCCTTCTCCTGAGGACAAATGCAACTACTGCAAGCAGCTAGGGCATTGGAAGAGAAGCTGCAAGAAGTTCATGGAAGATATGAAGAAGCTGAAGACGACGTATGATGCGTCTGATTCAAGTATTTATGTGATCGAACTTAATGTTATGACTTCTAGTTCTACTTCGTGGGTATTGGATACCGGCTGCGGTGCTCATATTTGTACTAATATGCAGGCACTAAGAAACAGTAGAACGCTGAAGAAAGGACAAGTTGAGCTACGAGTCGGGAATGGAGCTAAGGTTGCTGCACTGGCCGTAGGCACTTATGATTTGTCTTTACCTTCTGGCATGGTTTTAGAATTGAATAATTGCTACTTTGTACTTGCGATTAGCAGAAACATAATTTCAGTTTCCGTTTTGGATTTGGAAGGTTTTGATTTTGCTATTAAGAATAAAGTTTGTTCTTTTCATCGTGATGGTACGTTTTATGGTAGCGCCCCATTAGATAATGAGTTATATATCTTAAACCAAGAAATGCATGTCTTTAACATAAATAAAAAGCGGTTTAAGTTAAATGACGAAAACCCGACTTTCTTATGGCATTGCCGTTTGGGCCACATCAATGAGAAACGCGTTCAGAGGCTCCATCGTAATGGGCTTCTGGGCTCATTTGATTTTGAATCATGTGAGAAATGTGAATCTTGCTTGATGGGCAAAATGGCTAGGGCCCCTTTCAACAAACCGAATGAAAGGGCCAATGATTTATTGGGCCTTGTTCATACTGATGTATGTGGGCCAATGAGCACTGTTGCCAGAGGAAATTACAAGTACTTCATTACCTTTACTGATGACTTCAGTAGGTATGGCTATGTCTATCTGATGAGACATAAGTCAGAATCCTTTGATAGATTCAAGGAGTTCAAGAATTAAGTACAGAACCAACTTGGCAAAAGTATTAAAGTTCTGCGGTCGGATCGCGGAGGAGAATACTTGAGTCAAGAGTTAAGTGACTATCTGAGCGAGTGTGGAATTGTTTCACAACTCACTCCTCCTGGAACACCCCAATGGAATGGAGTGTCAGAGAGGAGGAATCGGACCTTATTAGATATGGTTCGGTCTATGATGAGTCATTCAGATCTTCCATTATCCTTTTGGGGATACACTCTAGAAACGTCTGCGTTTACACTAAATAGGGTGCCATCCAAATCAGTTGAAAAGACACCACATGAATTGTGGACTGGGAATGTTCCAAGTCTATCTTTCCTGAATATTTGGGGTTGTGAGGCTTATGTCAAATGTTTAATCTCTGACAACCTCACACCCAAATCAGATAAATGCTACTTCGTTGGTTATCCTAGGGAAACCAAGGCATACTACTTTTACAACCAATCTGAGAACAAAGTCTTTGTTGCTCGGGACTGTTCTTTTCTTGAGAGGGAATTTATTTCTAAGAAAAGCAGTGGGAGTAAAGTACATCTCGAAGAAGTTTGAGATGCACAGGAGAATGCTCAACCTGCTGAGGAAGAGCAGCAGTGGGATCCACAAAGTTCTGTGGAGCCCACACCTGTGGAGCCTGAAGTTCGCAGATCCGGAAGGATCCGTCATGAACCCGAGAGATATTATGGATTTCTCGTAACCAATTGCAATGATCTGATGATCATTGAAAGTGACGAACCTGCGACCTTCGCGGAAGCAATGATGGGCCCGGACTCCGAAAAGTGGCTTGGAGCCTCTAAATCCGAAATGGGATCCATGTCAGAAAACCAAGTATGGTCCTTGGTCGATTTACTTAATGGTGCAAAAGCCATTGAGTGTAAATGGATCTTCAAGAAGAAGATTGACGTGGATGGCAATGTCCAAATTTAATAAAGCTAGGTTGGTGGCTAAAGGTTTCAAACAGATTCATGGTGTTGACTATGATGAAACCTATTCTCCATTCGCTATGCTTAATCCATTCGGATTCTTCTAGCAACTGCCGCTTATTATAATTATGAGATTTGGTAGATGGATGTCAAAACCGCCTTCCTAAATGGAATTTTGGAAGAGGATGTGTATATGACACAGCCTGAGGGTTTTGTAGATCCTAAGAATGTTGGGAAGGTATGCAAGCTTCATAAATCCATTTATGGATTGAAGCAAGCATCACGGAGTTGGAATCTTCGTTTTGATGAAGCAGTAAAACAATTTGGTTTCATCAAGAACGAAGAAGAACCATGTGTATACAAGAAGACTAGTGGGAGCAGAATTGCGTTTCTCGTACTGTATGTCGATGACATACTTCTTCTCGGTAATGACGTTCCGTTGCTTCATTCTATTAAGACTTGGCTCGGAAGTTGTTTTTCCATGAAAGACATGGGAGAAGCCGCGTACATCCTTGGAATCATAATCTACAGAGATAGAGCGAATAGGCTGATTGGGCTGTGCCAGGACACTTATATTGATAAGGTGTTACACAGATTCAAGATGCATGATTCCAAGAAGGGCTTCATACCGATGTCTCATGGCATTAGTCTCAGCAAGAAGCAGTGTCCGGCGACACAGGCTGAGCGAGAACGCATGGGTAGGATTCCTTATGCTTCTGCAATAGGATCTATCATGTATGTCATGCTTTGCACTCGTCCAGACGTAGCTTACGCCTTAAGCATGACGAGTAGATACCAATATGATCCAGGTGAAGATCACTGGACAGCTGTCAAGAATATTCTCAAATATTTGAGACATACCAAGGATAAGTTCTTGGTATATGGAGGAAGTGAAGAGCTTGTAGTGAATGGATTCACTGATGCAAGTTTTTAGATGGATAGAGACGATTTCCGATCACAGTCTGGATATGTCTTCTGTCTAAATGGCGGTGCAGTGAGCTGGAAGAGCTCTAAGCAGAACACCGTAGCTGATTCCACGACGGAAGCTGAATATGTTTCTGCTTCAGAAGCGGCAAAAGAAGCTGTTTGAATCAAGAAGTTCGTGACTGAACTTGATGTGGTTCCTAGTATCTTGGAGCCAGTGGCTTTGTTTTGTGACAACAATGGAGCCATTGCTCAGGCGAAAGAACCTAGGTCACACCAGAAGTCCAAACACATAGAGAGGAGATATCACCTGATTTGTGATATCATCAATAGAGGAGAAGTGAAGATCAGCCGAGTTCCGACGGACGAGAATGCCATTGATCCTCTGACTAAGCCACTCCCAAGGCCTAAGCATGAGAGTCATACTACTGCTGTAGGCATTAGAGATCTTAAGATGTAATCTTGATTCTAGTGGGAGTTCTTGTTGTTTTATTTTAGTTATATTAAGATGTTATTGCAAACAGACTTTTGGATATGTTTAATGAAATTTGATTTCAGCATTATTTATTGTGATCTAAATAATGGTCCCAAAATAAGTTTATGCCATATTATATGTCATCAAGTTGAGGACTTGATCATGAAACCCTATAAGTTATAGATGACATAAATTATGATGTGTCCGTAGTCGAGGTTGTCAAAGTGGGACACTGACAACCGCGAGAGACTAGCTTTTGAGGTGACTGTTGACTACGTTTCATGGAGTCAGTGATATGAGTATCACAGTCAGTCACATAGATATATGTTGATGAACATATGATCGGACGTGACCCGCTAATGAGAAATCTCCAAGATAGTTATATCTGTGTCATTAGAGATTCTCATTACGACTATAGAGTATAGTCCTTAGACCTGAGTTCATCATGCTTTCTTGCATATGAATTGGTGCACTTTGACCTTGTCAAACGTCGACCCGTAACTGGCGGCTATAAAGGCATTGCTTGGGTATATCATGAAGTGTGTATAGGAACAGGGATGGAACAAGATGGGATTTGTCCCTCCTGTATAACGGGAGATAAATATCTCAGGGCCTATTGAAGATTTTATACTGAGAAAATGTGTTGCCGCACTCAAACGAACTGTAGTTCAGTTGTTTGTCTTGTTCAGTATAGATCAGGAGTTCGATAAACACGATGTTGGCTTAATAAGGATGACACTAATCTTGCCTTATGCCAAATCGAGATATAGAGACAAAAGGATTATAGGAATTGATGATTCCAGTACAAGTGGGAGATTGTTGGGATTGTGTCCTGAAATCACACTTGTACTCACTCCTGAAAATAGTTGTGTGTCGAGATCAGACATTTGTATAATACTGGGCGGTTGCAATGTTTTGCTAGAAGCCTCTTGCAATCTGTAAGTTGTATACTTACTGCCAGTATTATATGATCCTATAGGGTCACACACCTAAGCAAACTAGAAGCATAAATATGGGAATGATCGTTATGGTAATGATCATGTTGATGTGTATTGGATACACATTAATATTGAGTTTTATAGAGGTGTGTCGATCGACACCAGTGAGTGTGTCGATCGACACAGGCCGGGTTTCGAAACTGATGTTTCGGTTTGATGACTTAAACGAATTGGATTAATCCAATGATCGGTTTTAGTCATTCCAGGTCTATATAAAGGCATATATGCACGACCTGGAACCCTAGCCGTTCCTGTTTTTGCAGAGAAAAGCCTAGCCACCAAAACTCAGTGATTCCTAGATCCGGCACTAGCATCCCGGCTTTCCAGCTTTGTGTGCGTGTGTATCTGGTAGAGGCGAAGCACCTGAGTCGCTGCTGATCTCGATTACCAATCCATTCCACTGCCATCTTTGAGGTAAACACGAGATCTATGATTCAATAACTCAAACCTTAGATCCTAGGCGTAGAACTTGTAGGATTCTGAAAGCTGTTAGAATTGCTCAAGTTCCTTTCAGATAGATGTCTAGCAGACAGTGCTACGACCCATACTATCCTTAAGGATAGACGATATTTCTCCTATCTCAAAATTAAAGACTCCGCTGAAAGCGTGAGCACCATATCTGGTAATGCAAAAATAATACTAGGCTCTGGAAAAACCAGGTTTTCAATACCAAGGGGAACTAAATTTGAGATAAATAATGCATTATATTCCCCTAAATCTCACAGATGCTTGATAAGTTTCCGAGACATCCGTAGAAATGGATATCACATAGAAACTATGGATAAGAATTGCATTGAATATCTTTTCATTACGTCTGAGAAAAATATGTATTGGAAAAGCTACCGATGTTAGCTTCCGGATTATATTGCACAAAAATAAACATGATTGAATCCTATGTTATAATAAAAGAAGAGGTCTCCAATATCTTTAAAGTATGGCATAAAAGACTAGGACATCCAAGATCAGTCATGATGAAAAGAATTATGCAAAATTCTAGTGGTCACCCATTGAAAAACGAAAAGATTTTTCAATCGGAAGAGTTTCCATGTAATGCATGTTCTCAAGGGAAACTCATCACTCGGCCATCACCAGCCAAAGTTGGGAATGAATCTCCATTATTCTTAGAAGGAGTACATGGAGATATATGTGGACCTATCCATCCACCATGCGGGCCATTTTGATATTTTATGGTACTAGTTAACGCATCTAGTAGATGGTCACATGTGTGTCTGTTGACCACAAGAAATACGGCTTTCGCAAGATTCATTACCTAAATAATCAGGTTGAGAGCACAGTTCCCTGATTATCCTACTAAGAAAGTAAGCCTTGATAACGCTGGTGAATTCACTTCACAAGCTTTTGATAATTATTGTATGTCAATGGGAATCGATGTTGAACATCCAGTACCTCATGTGCATACACAAAATGGCATGGCCGAAAGTTTAACTAAACGATTGCAATGGATTGTAAGACCACTTATATTAAGAACAAAACTCCCAATTTCTGTATGGGGACATGCTATATGCATGCGGCCGCGTTGGTTCAGATAAGACCAAGTGCATATAATAATTTTTTCCCATTACAGTTGACATCTGGTATTTATAAGGAAATCCTCATCAGGATTTGTGATCATTGCTGTTTATGTTGATGACCTGAACATCATTGGAACTCAAAAGGAAGTCGATGATGCACGAACTCATATGAAAGAAGAGTTTGAAATGAAAGATCTTGGAAAGACAAAATTTTGTCTTGGGCTCCAAATAGAGCATTTTCAAGATGGTATATTTGTGCATCAATCAAATTACACCACAAGGGTGTTAAAACGCTTTAATATGGACAAAGCAAATCCTTTGAGTACTCCAATGGTCAATAGATGGCTTAATATTGACAAAGATCCGTTTCGACCTTGTGGAGATAATGAGGAAATATTAGGTCCAGAGATACCTTATATGAGTGCTATAGGTGCACTCATGTATCTTGCAAATTGTACCAGACCAGATTTAGCATTTGCTACAAATTTGCTTGCAAGATACAGTTCATCTCCTACACTGAGACATTGGACCGGGATAAAACACATCTTTCGTTATCTCTGAGGTACAATTGACTTGGGATTATATTTATCCTCGAAATTCTGCGCTTGGTCTAGTTGGTTTTGCAGATGCAGATTATTTATCTGATCCGCATAATGCTCGATCGCAAACTGGATACGTTTTCACAATGGGAGGAACTGCGATCTCGTGGAGTTCTCAAAAGCAAACTTTAGTCGCCACTTCTTCAAATTATTCGGAGACAATTGCGCTTCTATGACTAATCATATACAAGAAGGTAGCGGGATCATTACGAAAAAGGAACCAACGAAAGTATTTGAAGACAATTCGACATGTGTTGCTTAACTAAAAGAAGGTTATATCAAAAGCGACAGAACAAACAATATCCTCCCTCTCATAAGTTACAATCTTACTATCCATATATTAAAAATTTGTTATTTTAAGCCTTTTCGAACCACACCCCCACCCATAAATCCCTTCACTCAATTTGTCCAATGTTTTTCCATTTTCAAAATGTTTATAACTAGATGTGTGAGTCAAGGTGACTGATCTTTTCAGCCATTTCATTATTCAAATCACGTTTATATTTTTTACAAATACCAAAGACACACCTGTCTAGTTGTTATTTTTGAATCTAATTACCCCACATCAGACCAATATAACAATTTCACTATTCATCTTGTCCGCGGTAAACCTAACTCAGTTATCTATTAACAGGCTATTTCTACCATGTAACCTTAGCCGTTTTTCATCAACTATTCATGGAACTGTTTATAAACAGTTAATAACTATTTCTACCACCCCGTAATATACATAGAACTGTTAATAAACTATAATGTCCAGTAACCTCTTTAACGCAAAAAATCTTGAGAACACATCAGATTACAAAACCACATGGATACACATAGCTACTTCTTAGAATAGACATTGAGATACACTGTTACCCATGGATACCTATGACATTTTCTTTATTTTAATGGATATAAAATAGAAATAACAGCCCTCGCACATGTCTCCACCATCCTCCCCCATGATAGTGTGAACCCACCAACAGTCATCCAAATCGCTGCAACTCAAAGAATCATGCCAGCTGTCCATTATTCTTGGTCTAACCGCTTGCACATGGTACACTAGTATTTCCCCGATAGCCACTTCATCATCGTACGATCTCTTTGACCTGAATTCTTTGTACTCGGCGCTACATTCTCTCCGTACGCACCAGATAAGAATTATATACATGAGCTCGACATGCGGATACACATCTTTCACTCCATGTAATATAGTGATAGTTGTTTCAAGATCGCCCCTATTGAACGCAATGGGAAGGCTTTCGGTGTACATCACATATGAGTTTTTGTGCTCTAAGCACTTTTTGTAGAATTTGTAATACCAAGAATATTCTTCCTCCGAAAACCAAGTGAAGTCATGTCGCCTGTCTAGTCGAACTCTTGAGTACACTTCATTTGAATAAACTGCAGACATGACCCGCCTTAAGAAAGCTCGCACACGCATTAACGTCGTCTTCTGCCACCTGAGCGGTGATTTCGGCAAGCTGCAGACTAGGTATCCACATTTGCTAAACTTATTTTTTCCCTTCTATTTTGCAACAGCCATTGAGAGTTGCTTTTGTACCTTTTTTACCCCAACAAACAAACCACAAATGAACGCGCGTCCCCAAGAAATTTTTTATTTAGATTGGGCGCGTGATTTTACCGAAATCCAATTGTGTCTTATTTTCATTTGCATTACGGACGTGGCTTCACAACTTGAATTCAAAAAAACTATTTCTCTTACTTTATTTTGTCAAAATTGTCTCTCACCATTTGGCTAATGCTTTTAAAGACTGTCTATCACCTATTTTCCTTACCTATTACCTATACCCTATCACCTCAAGCTTAATTGCAGACACATTGTGTTACAGCTAGGTTTTAACATCTTTTCTAAGATTCTTGTAAACTGAAAAAATTAGATCCTTTGACCAAAAGGGCCAACATTTTTGGCCTTCGCTATCCATACTTCACATTCCTACTATCCAAACTTTAACACTAGCCATACAATGTTAACATTTGCTTTTACTGGCCTCTGCCAACAACCTTTTTTATAAGTTTGATTGCCGAACCCAACAAAATAAAAACTTTTTCCCAACTTACCAATTTTCCTCTCGCGATCATTTATCACAATTTTTTTTCTCTCACAAAACATGAGTGACTCAGCTGCCAAACAGGGCTACAAATGGAGAGACCATGTCTCCGGTATAAGGCCAGTTGTGAAAACTACTCGGAATTAGGTATTCCTAAGGCCTGTCATTGCAGTTCCTCGATTTTCATAATATCATCCAACTCACCTGATAGTAAAGGAAGGCACTTCTATACATGCCCTTACGACATTTATGATGTTAGCTTCTTTAATCCTTTCATATATTCGTACTTTGTACATTCCTATCCCATTATATGTTATGTCATCTTCTAAGGTATTTATTCGTTTTGTTAGGGACCAACTCATGGATGCGGTCTTAAGAAGTGGTGGGACGAAGCAATTATGGAAGAAATTGAAAAGCTTCATCGTCATGCTTCTCTAAACAAAGACACAAACAAGTTCCAAATTGTAGGGTTGTTGACTATGGTCGACATACTTATTTCGAAGATTGGAGACCTTTAAATCAAATTGGAAGATATGCACCATCTATTGTATTAAGTTGTGAAACCTAGCGGAAACCTGGTTATGCTAGTATCTCCACATATGCACGGGCATACCTCCATCCATGTTTTGTTGCTTGCTTACTACCTATCTTCACATATTATATGTTGGAGGCTTATCCTTACAACCAATACTATCCTTCATTTATGTTATTTATCTCACTCTCCAAACCAAAATTGCCAAGTATCCATCCTCCTAGATCAGATATAGCTACCTATTCACCTTGATTTTGCCCTACCTATCCACCGATCCATTTCTAAAACATACTACAATGAGTATCCGTTAATAGATCATACTGTGACTATCCATGAATGTTTTTTCGCCATAGTCCAAATAGTCTCTTATTATCCACCTTGTGTTAAACACGGCGGTGTGTATGCCTCTCGCTGTTCAATCTTAAACGTTCCAAATTAACTATCCATCATTCAGTTTGTATATATCAACCAACTCGCTTACCGTCTCGGTACTCACATCATTTGTACCAAAAAAGTTAGAGCTTTACCATTTACCAAATAACTATCCATATACAGTGTATTAACAATGGACTATCCATCTCGAATCAATTTGCAACCATTGTACCGCTACATAATATAATCAATATCGTTAATGTTTAATCCGAGTTTTCCCACCTTTCTAGATTACACCGCAACTCTATCCATCTTCAAATATAATGGATAGTTAGTTATTTGACCAATTCACTAATGACTAACATTGATACCTATTTGGGTTGGGAAGTTTCATTTCCACTCCGATTCAGTATATTACAAACATCGATTCTTTATTCATTACTACATCATCAAATTCATATTCCGCTCCCCTAATACTGATTATCTTCCAACTTCTATAGATTGCACGCCTCTTAACCCTTTCTCTCCATCATCCATATTTATGAATACCTAGGTATTTGACCTATCGTGTTATTACTCTCATGGATACATTTTGTTGCGCAAAATAATCATTACTCTTATTATCCATAGATGTATATTTGACATAACCCAAAGAGTCTCTTATTATCCACCTTGTGTTCAACAGGGAGATGTATATAACTCTCATTGTTCGATCTTAAACGTTCCAAGTTAACTATCCATCATTTCAGTTCGTATATATCAACCATATTGCTTACCGTCTAGGTGCCCACGACATGGGTATCAACAAAGTTTGAGCTACACCGTTTACCAAATGACTATCCATGTACATTATCTTTAACAAAAGACCATCGTCTTGGTAAGTTTTTTCTAAAAAAAAATTTTTTTGTTAATATCTTAGGAAGTTTGATTTCCATTCCGATGCAGTTATCAACATGGATACATTTTTCTGGTCAAAAGACCATCGTCTTGGTAAGTTTTTTATAAGAAAAAATTAGTTTTTTTTGGTCAACGTCTTAGGAAGTTTGATTTCCATTGCGATGCAGTATATCAGCATATCATGTTATTACTAGCATGGATACATTTTGTTGGTCAAAATAATCATTTACAGCGCTGCATTTAATTAAAGTTGGGAGGGGGGGGGGGGGAAACTGAAACGTTTCGCCATTTCGACATCTATAAATTAGAGATGTCGACAATTCGATATGTTCATACACTCAACACCAAAAACGCAAAATGGACAGTTTAAATCTTCTTGATCTACCGGGTGACGTAAAAAGGATAATCTTTGCGAAGAATGCTAGTGATAATATTAAAGAACACTTCAAGGTTCGAGCCGTCTGCATCACTCTTCGTGACATCGTGGACCACATGGATACTCATTCTCAAATCAATCTTGTCCAGGATGTCCCTCCAGAAGGTTACCGCACTAGCATCACTGTTTTGTACAACTCATGCATGGATGCCAATAACATATCCGGAGTGTTTTTAAGAGGAATAGCCGAATTCATGTACACAGATGGAAGACCAGATGTGTTTCAAAGGATTAAACAATCTGCCATCTCTGGTTTCAAACATGTTGTGTACTGCTACGAAGTGATTCGTCGATCCATTTGTCATGCCTTGGATTCAGGTTCAGCCATCCTTTTTCTTTCAAGTTTTGCTATCCGTTTTCTTAGGAAGCATGTCATAGAGTTTGAGAGCTACAGCTGGCCTGTCAGAATCTCCTTCGACCTCGCTGAGATATGGGATGCCTTTGACGAGGGAAGCTTAAGGATATGCCCTTGCTCCGTTTGTCGCTATTGGTTATACATCCTCCACGAGAATATCAAAGGCCACAGTATGTGCAATGCTTGTTTCTTGACTGTCGAGAGCCTTGTATTCTTCGAAATCATTTCCCGCACTTTCTTCGAGTGGCCTGAGTTAGAAGACATACCCGCCGGCGGCGGATGGGTGATGATGGATTGCAGAACGATGCGGGTTGGAACGACGCTTGATTTTGGGATGAAGATGGAGAACATAACGCCGGCGTTTGGGGTCAGGTTGCAGTTCAAAACGCAGATGCTTGGGGTGCCAGTGGAGTCTAGTGCAACAATGCAGGGTAGAACGTTGCGACTGTGCTAGTATAGGGCAAATTATATTAATATTCTGATTTTTTGCTTGATTTAATATGTAATCTCGTTTTTCCTTACCTTACAAACGCTGTCCTTTCTAATCTATCCATCAAAACCTTTCACTTAAAATCTATCCATTCTCTACGTATGATTTAACCCCAAAATCTATCAAACCCAACTTCAAAACAGAAACGTTGCATTTTTTGAAACTTAATGATCATAATCTTCGAAACTACCATCCTTAAAGCTGTAAATTATTGTTTAGAGTTCCAAGACTATCATTATGCACGGTAACACATTTAAGATTACACCCACGCCGACTTTCAATATTCATAATTACCACCATTCTTTATTGCAACCCTCGGAAACCAAAACCGTAATCCCTGTCAAATCATTGTTATGAGTCCCAATGTCAAAATTAATAGAGAAAGAGATATCCGTTTTTTTAAATTTAATTCTAACAGATACTACTATTAAAAACAATCCATCAGCTCATCGTTAACCATTTCAAATAGCCTCCATTCCCTAACTTACAATAATATGTATACTATCCATTCAAACTATCCACCCATCATCTTTACTACTACATGAAAATATCTCCTAGACCTTATAGCATGTCCAATCATTGTACTGAGTCATAGTGACAACATTAATAGGGATATCAAATTTTAATAATATTTATTATGGCGGATACTAACATTTCTTACTACTATCCAACATCTACTCACAATTGTCACACATAAGTTACAATAATATTCAGCATATCCATTCCAGCTATCCACTCACCATATGTTATAAAAAGCAATTTCAATCAACTCCAACTAAATACTACAATCGCGCAACGTCCAATGTGTCTTCCCACCTCCAAAGCATATATGTATGAAGCGTCTAATCATACTTTATATATATCTTTTCGTTTATTACTCTTCCCTCACAAAATACTTGTTATCTGGATGCTTAGCAACGATCCTTTATTTCCATACGTGCATGTCAACATTAATAGAGATAGAGATATCAGAATTTAATTAATTTAGCTATAACAGATACTACTATTAAAACCTATCCATTGGCTTAGCGTTAACCATTTCACATTACCCCCTTTTCCTGACTTACAATAATATGTAAACTATCCACCCATCATCTCTACTACTACATGCACATATATACCAGACCTTAAAGCCTGTCAAATCATTGTACTTAGACCTTGTGAAAACATTAATAGGGATATAAGATTTTGATAATATTTATTATGGCGGATACTAACATTTCTTACAACTATCCAACATCTAACCAAAAACTGTCTCACATAACTTGCAATAATATTCAGTCTATCCACTTCAGCTATCCACCCACTATATGTTCTAAAACGCAAATACTATCAACTCCAACTAAATATAAAAATCTCGCAACGTTCGACGTGTGTTCCCACCTCCAAAGCATGTATGTACAAAGCGTCTAATCATAATTTATATATCTCAATCCCATTTATAATATCATTACAGACGTCTACTCATCGTCTTTTCATTTATTAAACTCTTCCCTCACAAAAATACTTGTTATCTGGATGCTTATCGACGATCCTTTATTTCCATACGGGCATGTCAACACTAATAGAGCTATAGATATCAGAATTTAATTAATTTAAGGGCAAATCGCATTAATAGCACAAAAACATGACTTGTCAAAAATATAGCATCAAGAAAGAAAAATCATAAAAATAGCACAAAAACATGTTTTGTCACTAAATTAGCCCTAACCCTAAATCTTAAATACTAATCCCTAAACCCTAAATACTAAACCCAACCTTGAATAATAAACCCTAAATACTAAACCCTAAACCCTAAATAATAAACCCTAAACTCTAAATAATTAACCCTAAACCCTAAATTATATAATGCTATAAAAGTCTTTGTAATTAAAATAATGCTAAAAATATGAATTATTTTCTTTGGTGCTATATTTATGATAAGGTATGTTTTTGTGCTATTTTATGACTTTTCTCTTAATTTAATCTTGAAAGATACTAATATTAGAAATATCCATCGGCTCATCGTTGACCATTTCACATTGCCCTCATTTCCTAACTTACATTATTATGTTTACTATGCACTCAAATTATCCACCCATCATTTGTACTTCTATATGCACATATATCCCATACCTTATAGCCTGTAAATTCATTGTACTAAGTCGTAGAGACAACATAAATAGGGATATCTGATTTTCATAAAATTTATTGTCACGGATACTAACACTTTTTATAACTATCCAACATTTGTTTCGCATAACTTCTACCTTCTCCCTCTCTTCTTTATCTCCTCTTTACCTCTTTTTGGTTTGAGAATGTTTTGTGTGAAGAATGAGAGGGGTGGAAGTCTCCTTTTATAACACAAATGGTGTAATCTCCACCCTCCATTTGTCTCCTCTCCCCTCCCATATTGTGCCACAACTTTGGTACAGGTGTTGGCCAGAAACATCTCTTTTTAGCATCCATTCACCTCAGGGAAGCCCATTTAGAAGCCCCTTGGGTTTGGGCCAAAACTTCTTGTAGATTCATTGAACCAAAATCTCACAAGGCTTCTTCTTTCCTCTTGCATGATTTTCGTGGCAAAAGCCTATTAATGGGCTTGAATCAGGTCCATAATGACTTCCGCTATCAGCTCTGATCATCCTAAACCAAGCCCAAGCTCCCTTGAATTTATTTTGAATATTTAGTCCTTAATTACCCATTAATGACCTAAAATCCAAAGCTTAATCTAGGGATCAAATCTTGCTAAATAATTTTAACCATGGCTTCTACATATTTTATTAAATCTGTGATAAACATTTCATAAATTTTGGTGGACGTTAGAGGGTTCTCTCACTTGCCCGAACATTTTATCGGTTTCTCGGAAAAACCGGTTTTTAATAAAAATTCTTAAGAATTTCCAAAAATAATTTCAAGAAATTTCTTAGAAAGATAATTCACTTTATTAGTTATAAAAATATCATTACATTTAATAACAATATTTTTATCAAGTTGCCGAGTTCGGGGTATTACATTTTTTCCCCCATATTAGAATTCATCATGAATTCTTTAAGGTTATAAACAACTCATTTCTGCTGATTACTAACGAAAAACTCCGGATATTATTCTCTAAACCTAGATTAATCCTCCCAAGTAACGATCACACGTTTCTGCTTTCCTCAGAAGACTTGAACTTGCGGAATCTCTCGATTCTTGAGTTTACGGATGCGTCTTTCTCCTATGCGAACAGGTCCTTCGATGTAGGTAAGGTTCGACTGAAGATCTTCTATCTTCTCTATTTCCACATCCCTTGGGTCGCGGATTAATTTCCGTAGCATAGACACATGGAACACTGGGTGAATCCGCATGTCTGACGGTAAATCCAATTTGTAAGCCACTTCTACCACCTTACCAATTACTTGGTATTGGCCGATGTAGCGAACTATTAACTTCCCAACCTTGCCGAATCGTTCCCTCCTTCTTTGCGATGAGACCCTTAAATATACTCAATCTCCGACTTCAAAGTTAACCTCTCGCCTTGCTTGGTCTGCAAATTTCTTCTGCCGATCTTGAGCTTTCTTCATGTTGGCTTGAATCATTTGCAGTTTGCTGGTCATTTCATCAACAATTTTGGATCCAAAGACTTCTCGCTCTCCGATCTTGGTCCAACATAGCGGAGTTCTACACGGTCGTCCATATAGGGCTTCATATGGAGACATTCTGATACTGGAATGGTAGCTGTTGTTACACGAAAACTCCACTAAAGGTAAGTGCTTTTCTCAATTTCTAGCCCAATCGAGAGCACACATTCGCGACATGTCCTCAATGGTTCGGATAGTCCTTTCGGTTTGACCGTCTCTTTCCGGATGATAAGCAGTGTTGATATGCAGTTCCGTTCCTATATCTAAAAGATTGAGGTAAATCGTGGATCCCGATTAGATATGATGTCTACTGGAACTCCATGAAGGCGAATGATTTGATCGATGTATAGCTCAGCCAGAGCTTCCACCTTATCGGTGTCCTTTATCGGAATCAAATGGGCCACCTTGGTCAGACAATCGACGATTACCCAGATTGCGTTGTTTGCCCTCCCTTTTGCTGTCGGCATTCCGGTGATAAAATCCATGGATATGGAATCCCATTTCAACTGAGGGATATGTAGGCTCTGAAGTAGACCAACGGGTACTTGATGCTCCACTTTGATATGTTGACAAGTGGACATTGATCTACCCATCACGCTACGGACTTCTTAATTCCCGGCCAATGGTAATACCTCCTCACGTCTTTATACATCTTTGAACTCCCGGGGTGGATACTAAGCAAATAATCATGTGCTGCTTTCAAATTTTCTTCTTGCAAGCCCTGTCATACGGATACAGTGATCCTTCCCTGAGAAATAATGTACCATCCTTGGAAAGATGATAACCGCTCTTGTTTGGTCCGTCTTGGTTTATGACTTCGCCAATGATCTTCAAAATTTTCTCATCTTTCTGCTGCTCTTCTCGGATTCGAAGACCTAAGTCCGCCTGTCTTACAGCTTGTAAGCCTAGCGGCTCATTTTCTTCTCATTCCATTGCAGCCAACTTCACTGACTTGAGTTCCTCGGTTAGGGTTTTGAGCTCCCTTTTGCTGCTAGCTTTGGTTTTCCGCCGACTGAGTGCATCCGCAACCACATTAGCTTTTCCAGGGTGATATTTGATCTTGAGATCATATCCACGATGAACTTCATCCACCTCCGCTGTCGTAGAATAAGGTCCGGTTGCGTAAACAAGTATTTAAGAATTTGATGGTCTGTAAATACTTATATATATGCTTTCACCGTAGAGATAGGATATCCAAATCCGTAATGCAAATACAATCGCCGCCATTTCCAAGTCATGTGTCTGATAGTTCTCTTCGTGCTTCCTTAACTGACGAGACGCACAAGCGATGACTTCACCTTCTTACATTAGAACACACCCCAAACCAACTCGCGATGCATCGGTATATACCGTGTAGGGTTTTCTGGGGTCTAGCAAAGCCAAAACTGGTGCTGAAGTCAAAGAAAATTTTAACTTAGAAAAAGCGTATTTGGCGTCCTGCTTCCAAATAAAGGGAATGCCTTTCCCTGTTAGCTTCGTTAATGGTTTGCCTATTGAAGAAAACCCACGAACGAACTTCCGATAGTACCCCGCCAAGCCTAGAAAACTTCAAACTTCCGTTACAGAGGTACGCCGAGGCCATTCTTTGATGGCTTTAACATTTTCGGGATCGGCTGATACTCCTTGCTTTGAGATGCAAAACCCAGAAATCCAATTTCCCTTTGCCAAAACGAGCATTTTCTAAACTTAGCAAACAATCTCAGATTCTGCAATCTCTCTAGAACTAACGCCAAATGCGACCGGTGCTCTTCCTCAGTCTTTGAGTAAACCAGAATAACATCAATAAATATGGTAACAAATTTATCGAGATAATCATGGAAAACTTCATTCATTAACCGCATAAAGGCCGCTGGTGCGTTGGTAAGCCCAAAAGGCATTACCACAAACTCAAACTGCCCATATCTGGTTTGAAACGCCGTCTTCCTGATATCTCCCTCAGCGATAGGAATTTGAGAATATCCAGATGCCAAATCTATTTTTGAAAACCAGCTTGCTCCCTTAAGCTGATCCAAAAGTTCATCGATTCTAGGCAATGGATATTTATCCTTGATGGTGATGTTGTTGATGCCGCGATAGTCGATGCATAATCTCATACTCATGTCCTTATTCTTTACGGATAGCACTGGAGCTCCCCATGGTGACGATCTTGGTCGAATAAAGCCTTTCCCGATCAAGTCTTCAAGCTGCTTCATGAGTTCCGCCAACTCCATTGGGGCCACTCGGTAAGGTGCCTTGGCGATAGGCTTTACTTCCGGTTCCAAAGTAATAGTGAAAGTATTACTCCGAGGTGGAGGTAATTCCTTTAACGCCGCGAATACATCCTCGAACTCCTGGACCACCGCAATGTCTTCGATCTTGACGTCTTCGTTGACGGTTCCTTCGCCGGCAGTGATGGCCACCATAAATGCTTCCCCATTCCTGATTAAGTCTTGAACTCGAAGAGCCGCCACTACAAATACCGATTTACTAGGGTTAATCCCATAGTAGACTATCGCCTCCATCCCGTCTCCACGAAATGTAATCCTTCCTCGACCGCAACCTAGTTCGACTTGATAGCCAGACAACTAGTCCATCCCGAGAATGACTTTGTACCGAGTCAGAGGAGTGATTACCAGATTCGCCAGGAATTGCTTCGCCTCAATGACTAGCGGTACGTTCCGAATACATTTATCTATTCGGAGGGTTTGCTCTCTGGGGGTCAACACATCGACATTAACATTTTATATCTTGTAATTCCCTCTAATTTCTGCACTACTTTTGGAATTACAAAGCTATGGGTGGCTCCCGAATCGAACAATACATGTGTGGGACGACCCGCGACATGAATGGTTCCTGCCACATTAATATTTAACTTTAAAATACGGCACAAAATTCTTTAAAATACGGCACTCCATCTGCATCATAAACGGGTAAGTGACTAAGTCCAAACTAAACAGGACGTAACTAGTTTCCTAATGTCTCTTTCGCGACTCAATTTTTGACTCGATAAATCTGAAAACACATGTTATATGAGCACGATCAGAACCATGCTCTGATACCACCTTTGTAATGCCTCTGTTCCGCTTTGACCTTATTCAACCGATTATCAACAATCAAACAAGAACATGATCACCGGTTTTCCTTTAGTCGGGACCAGAGCCGTCACAGTTTTTACGGTGTTTGATTAATTCGGTTCGGCTTAATAACTTTCGTCATTAAACTGATCTGAGTTACTCAATTGCATGTTTTCAAAATTTTAATTATGGTTTCGCAACCGTGACAAAATTTGGTAGTTATATTAGACTGGACCAATCTAATATAATAAACATGCTTTATGATTATAAAACATCGCTTAAAATAAAACGTGCAGAAATACAATAGGTCCATGGACAATATTTATTTAAAATAATACAACATTACTTGAAATTTCGTTACGAAAGAGACGTCGACACTACACCAGTACACCGGCTGGCCTAACGTCCCGCGGTCCGCTATTCTTATGGGTTACATGAAAGAGATAAAAGATAGGGGTGAGCGATCTATTATCAACCCAGTGAGTTGAGATTCCCTAACTAACAAAGTATTTCCCCGTCTACCCAACCCAACCCCAATCACAAGCAATGACGGAAAGTTACACAAGCAATAATAAATAGCCGAAGCACGAAAATATTAATTATACTACATGCACGCTACGGGCCCTGGCAATATCGTCATTCCCTCAGAATACTCGTCCCGCCACCATATAGGCCCAGGGCAGTGATTCCCTCGATTCTTACTCATAGACACGGTGTACTACAAGTAAGATACCGTTCTCCGTCCATCGATACGCGGCGACTCGGGCTACCCCTGGATAGAAAGAGCTTCCATGCAGTCTGGCCTAGGACATGACTCTGTATTCTCCAGACCACACACCTACCGGTATCACCCAGTAGGTTAACACATGTCAGTAACACGACCCGAGAGTACGTGAACCGTCCGGTACGCTCCCGAGGATCCATCGGGTAGGGAAGTCGATATGCCCATTATAACATCATGTCACTAACACATCAAGAAAACCATTAAACACACCATATCACAACAATCACAACAATCATTCACACAACATCCCATAAATCAATCATTCATGAATCGATCGTCATATTATAGTTTTCCGTATTTTAATCTTTCGTTTGTTACTTGGTTATTAATTATAAGCATGCTATATAATAACAACAATATTCATCCCATCAACATCAACTAATCAAGCAACCATAACATTATTATCACCTAACAATTAACCAAGTATAATAACAATCTCACATATTACTATATATTAATCAAACCGACACTAGTCATAGTCATCACAATGGAACATGACTTAGTGTCGGGAACCAGCGTAATAAAATATTAGGCAAGCAATTAACCCCAACTCACCAACACTTTGTCGCGGTTGACCCCGTATTGCCTTACTACTCGAACCTTTGGACCGTACTAAAGCCGCTTAAGACGGAAGAGAAGGTCGATACATGGGATGAACGTTGAAAATCTCTGCTTAGGAAATATTTTCCCGCTCTTCCGTCACCATCCCAACTGTTCACTATTTCTCTCTCTCCTCCTTCTCTCTCTCTCTCTCCTCCTCCTCTCTCTCTCTCCTTCGGCTCCTTCTTTTACCTTCTTCGTCCGGCTTCTTCTCCTCCTCTTGGCTCCTCCTCCTCATTCTTCTTCCCTCCGCCTACTTCTCCTTCTTTCTCCCTTATCCCTCTCTTCTTTCTCTCTTCTTTACCTCTTTTTGGTTGGAGAATGTTTTGTGTGAAGAATGAGAGGGGTGGAGGTCTCCTTTTATAACAAAAATGGTGTATTCTCCACCCTCAATTTGTTTCCTCTCCCCTCCCATATTGTGCCACGCCTTTGGTCCAGGTGTTGGCCAGAAACATCTCTTTTTAGCATCCATTTCACATCTGGGAAGCCCATTTAGAAGCCCCTTGGGTTTGGGCCAAAAACTTCTTGTAGATTCATTGAACCAAAATCTCACAAGACCTCTTCTTTCCTCTTGTATGATTTTCGTGGCACAAGCCTATTAATGGGCTTGAATCAGGTCCATAATGACTTCAGCTATCAGCTCTGATCAGCCTAAACCAAGCCCAAGCTCCCTTGAATTTATTTTTAATTTTTAGTTCTTAATTATCCATTAATGACCTAAAATCCAAAGTTTAATCTAGGGATCAAATATTGCTAAATCCTTTTAAAATTTGACTCTAACTAATTTAATTGAGCTGTTTCCTAAATTTCATAATTTTTGGTGGACTTTAGAGGATTCTCTCACTTGCCCGAACATTTTATCGGTTTCTCGGAAAAACAGGTTTTTAATGAAAATTCTTAAGAAATTCCAAAAATAATTCCAATGAATTTCTTAGCAAGATAATACATTTAATTAGTGATAAAAATACCATTACATTTAATAACAATATTTTTATCAAGTTTCCGAGATCGGGGTATTACGAGTGTCCTCCTAGCCGAAGGCTTTGGTGCTCTAGGTGGCTCTTCAACTTGTGGATTTCCTTGTCCACCTGCTCCTCCACCTTGATCTTCTTCATCAGGCTGAACAATCTCTTGAACAATCACGTTCCTATCAACATCAAGTATCTGACCATGCTCATTGCAGACATGGTTCTCCCTATCCCTCAAAACACCATGCTCATCTCGAATTAGCATCACAGCATTGGAATTCGCAATCTTAACGGGTTTCTGAGCTTTCTTGTTCGTCCTTTCTAACCATGCAAGTTCCTCAAGTCTGAAATTCACGAGTTTCTTGTCCAGATTACTTCTGGTCGCACGGTTATGCATACATTGTCGGTAATCGTCAAGCGTCGATCGATGCACAAGTCTGCGTCGATCGATTCAGTTCGAGAGTGCGTCGAGCAATTCAAAAAGAATCGATCGATGCAAAGCGTCTAATCTCAAAACTGAAACACGCAAAGCAGAAAGAAAACAGAAAATTAGTAACTAAAAATGGTGCCAAAAACTTGATATGCTCAGAGTTTAATTCCCTAAGTTACACTGCAAGTGCACAGGAAAATGTAGTATATAGGGGTCGAACCACAGAAACTCAAGAAACCTTACGATAGATTATAGAATGTAGAGTTAACTAAATGCAGCAAATAAATCAGTAGCAAATTCGGTTGTTATCAAATACTAAAAGCGCTAGGTCCAAAGAGTTCTCAGAAAATCATGCCAAGAAGATCAAATATCAGTCAGGATCAAATTAAGTATTGTTCTAGAAGTACTCAAACACAGAAATAGAACTAACAAACTTCGTTGCGAGAATTCACTAAGTCTAAACCTTAGAAATCCAAATTTCTTTGCAATTCCTAACAGATTAAACTAGCCTTAAGTGCAAGTTTAATTTGTTCACAATTCAATTAAACCAAATTTCTTTGCAGGTAATTAAATTGCTCAACCTAAATAGATCAGATTCTAAATCACACTTTTGTGCCAATTTATTAAACCCTAAGTCTAGATTCCAATTGATCAGGTTAGAAACTAGTATTAAGCACAATTCAAGTTGAAGAACTAATCAAGTTATGAATTCTTAACTGATTGATTTAATTTAGCAAGTCATAAAATCCCTAATGAGAATCCTAAAACTAAAAATGAATCCACTAAGACATGATCAATGAAACATAAATCATAGTATAAATAAATTGCACTAATAAAAGAGTAGAGAATGAAAAGGGGTTAAAAATCTTCTCTAAAAGCAGTACAAGGTTCTGATCAGCCCCAAAGCTCTCAATTCTCTCTAGATAGAAATGTGAATGTGTAATCTAAGCAAAACACCAAAAACCTAATTATAAAGTGCTAATAACGTCTTGGGACTCTTCTGTAAATACCAAAACTTCTGGGGCAGAAACTACAAATATTGAATTCTTCATTAATGCGCTGGCGCAGGTCTGCATCGATCAACGCAAAGAATCATCGATCGACGCTCAGGTCGAGCAGAGATAGTGATTTCTGCTCCTTGCGACTTTAGTTCCAAATCTTGCCCAAAATGCTCCAGTATCTTTCAAAATCCTCCAAACGTGCATAAATCTGATAAACACCTGAAAAGACACGAAAAACATTACAAAAGACTCTAATATATACTTATATCATACCTTAAAACATGTAAAAACCATGATATATCAAAGGCTCAACAAGAGCAATCTCTAACACAAGAACTTCAACAAGAAAGCGATACAAGAGGTTTGACATATGCAGTACCAAACGTCTCTATATTCACTAAGATTCCGGTCACTATTTTCAATCTCCCATGTACAATTATTATATAAACGAGTCAAGAACACTTATGTTAAATTTCAGCTCAATCAGAGAAGAACTCACCATTGGATTTCTCAAACACTTAACATATGTCTGTCTAAACCACTGCAGCGACCAGCCACGCTAAAACCCAGAATCTGATAAACCAACCGCTGAAACAAAAATATCACCGTTGAATTGGAAGACCACTGAGTCACAAAGCTTCTCTGGACATTTTAGTCAGATCAGAGCTCGTTTGGTTGTCTGATTGTTAGCAAGAAAAACACTGGCGAAAACTGTCTTTCTCTCCTTTTTCTTCTCCTCTTCTCTCTGCTTTTCTTTTGTCTATCTTTTCTCGTGCGGACCAAAAAACACCAATCAGAATGAGGGTACAAATATAAACATATATTTACATACTAAAATATTAGTAGGCCAATCCCATCATAGCTTCCTCCACTTAGGAAGGACCACCAACAAACTCTCCCTCCGACTATGTGGAGGAGATAGCCATACCGGCTATCTCTCGGCAAACTTCAAGTTTCCATCTCGGCAATGACTTAGTCATTATATCAGCTCCATTATCATATGTATGAACTTTCAAAAGTTCCACTTCTTTATAAGCAACCACATCGTGTATCAAACGATACCTCTTATTGATGTGTTTCGGACGCGAATGAAATGTTGAGTTCTTCCCGAGACAAATTGCGCTTTGGCTGTCACAAATAAGACCATCCTTCTCCTACTTGAAACCGATATCATCAAGAAAATTCTTCATCTACAAAAACTCCTTAAAATCTTCCGTTGCGGCTATAAACTCAGATTCAGTGGTAGAAAGTGCAACACACTTTTGCAACCTTGATTGCCATGCCACAACTCCTCTTGCAAATGTTACCAAGTAACCCTAAGTAAACTTACTGGAATCAACATCCCCAGCCATATTAGCATCAGTATAACTAACAAAAAATGGCTTATCACCTCCAAAGGTAAGCTTCAAACTAGAAGTCCCTCGAAGATATCTAAAAACCCACTTCACAACATTCCAGTGTTTCCTTCTTGGTTTTGAAAGAAACCGACTAACTGTTCCAACTGCATGAGCTATATATGGTCGTGTACAAACCATATAATACATCAAGCTACCAACTTCAGAAGCATATGGAACCCTTACCATATCTTCCCCCTCTGCATCTGTACTCAAACTCTGTTGACCGGTTAATTTAAAGTGTGTAGCAAGAGGAGTGCTTACAACTTTAGACTTGTCCATGTGAAACCTTTGAAGTACTTTCTAGATATACTTCTCCAGAGACAAGTGAATCAGCTTCTATCTCGAACAATCCTTATATCAAGAATATGCTTCGCTGGACCCAAATATTTCAGGGCAAAGGACTTGTTAAGCTACTTCTTCAACTTGAATTATACACAAGTTCCTGCACACAATCAACATGTTGTCAACATACAGCAACAAGATGATAAAATCATCATCACCAAACTCCAACACAAAAACACAATGATATGAAGTAGTCTCCTTATAACCATGCTACCCCATAACCAAATTAAACTTCATGTACCACTGCCTCGGTGCTTGCTTCAATCCATAAAGACATTTCTTCAAGTGGCAAACTAAATCTCTATGCCCTTTTTCACAATGCCTTTTAGGTTTACCATGTAAATCTCCTCCTCCAAATAACCATGAAGGAAAGCCGTCTTTACATCCATCTGCTCAACCTCTAGATCAAGACTCGTCGCCAATCCAAGTACAGACCGAATGGATGACATCTTCACAACATGAGAAAAGATTTCATCATAATCAATCCCCTTCTTTTGTCTGAATCTTTTGACAACCAATCTAGCCTTGTATCGAGGTAGCAAACTATTTTATTCATGTTTAATCTTATACACACACTTATTAAGCAACGCCTTTTTACCCTTAGGAAATTTCACCAACTCATATGTGTCGTTCTCATCAAAAGAACACATCTCTTCTCCCATGGCTTCTAACTATTTCTATTTGTGTGCATCCTCCAAAGATTCACCAAATATTTCTGGTTCTCCCCCATCAGTAAGTAACACATACTCACTAGGATTATATCTTTTCGACGGCCTTGGACCTCTCTCAGATCTTCTAACAGCAGGTAGGTTCTCGGTAGTTGGTGTCTCATCATGATCATCACCATGATCACCATTACCGTCATCATCATGTGCGGGAGTATCATCTTCACTAGGTGTATCAACATGAACATCACCCTCATTCTGACCGTGGACTGATGTCGAAGGAAAAAACCTTTGAATCAATCAAATCTTCATTTCTCTGAGCTGGTTTTTCAGACTTCTCAATATTCTTAATCGTTTGATCTTCCATGAACACAACATCGCTTCTTATGAGCTTCTTCTCAACAGGATCATAAAATCTGTATTCAAACTCATTCTGACCATAACCAATGAACACACATTGTCGCGACTTCATCTCAAGCTTCCACCTTTCGTCTTTAGGAACGTGCACGAAATCCTTGAACCCAAAGACCCTTAAATGACCTTAAGAAACATCCTTACCGGTCCACTCTCCCTGGAATATCACCATCTAGTGGAGTACTTGGTGACAAACTCATCACGTGAACAATTGAACTCAAAGCTTCACCCCAGAAAGTCATCGGTATGCCTGACTATGAAATCAAACATTTGATCCTCTCGAAAATCGTTATGTTCATCCTCTCTTCCAACAAACTCAAATGTGGAGTCTTAGGCAGCGTGAACTGATGCATAATACCATGTTCCCTGCAATAAGCATCAAATGGTCCAGAATACTCACCACCATTATCATTGCGGATACACTTCAACTTCTTTCTCGTTTTTCTCACAACCAATGCCACAAAATGCTTGAAATATTCCAGAACATGATCCTTCGTCCTCATAGTGAAAACTCACAACTTCCTCGAATGATCATCAATGAATATGGCAAAATATGATGCACCACCAAGAGATTTTGTCTTCATTGGACCACACACATCTGAATGCACAAATCAAGTATCTCGGGTTTCCTAGAAGGTGAAGAACACTTAAACGAGACTCTGTGTTGTTTCCCAGCAAAACAATGCGCACACTTCTGTAAGTGAAAACCAGAGATCCCTGGAATGGCCTCCTTCTTTGAAAACACAGACAATCCTTTTTCGCTCATATGACCGAGTCTCTTATACCACAACTCCATGGCATCATCATTCTCAATTGCATTAACAATGTCTTTGGAGACCTTTGGCATGCATCCAACAGAGAGATGAAGATTTATCACCTCGATCCATAACCATAGAACCACGTGAGAGCTTCCATTTACCATCACCAAACAAATTGTAGAGACCCAAATCATCAAGTCTTCCCGTAGAAATCAGATTCAACCGAATATTTGGGACATGCTTAAATCCCTTAAGCATAAGTCTTGTACCAAGACTAGTCTCCAAGAAAATATCATCAATGTCAACAACCTGAGCCAAACCATCATTACCCATCTTCATATAATCATAACTACCTGGAGTATAGGTAGTGAACAAACCCTGTAGTGATGTAGCAGGAGTAGTAGCTCCACTATCAACAACCCAACTGGTGTCTTGGCATGCAACATTAATGGCATCACCCTCAAAAAGAATACGAAATTGATCCTCGGTGACAGTCACCTGATCTTCACCATCTCCTTGACGATTTCCTTGCTTGTTGTTCTTTTTCAATTTCCAGCAATCTTTCTTCATGTGCTTGTTCTTATGACAGTAGTGGCACTCCATATTCGCAAATTTATTAGATTTGCTTCTGATCTTGTTCTTCTCCTTATTGGGCTCTCGATATGAACTCCTCCCCTTGACTCAGTAACCATAACATCTGAACGTGAGGAATTAGGATTCGACTACCTTCTCGTTTCCTCATTCAAGAAAATTTTCTTCATTAAGTCCATCGAAATAGTACCATTCGCTGCGGAGTTACAAAGAGATATCGTAAACACTTCCCAAGAATTTGGTAATGTACCAAGAAGCCACAAACCGTGAATTTCATCTTCAAACCGAGTACCCATGTCAGACAGCTTATTGAGTGATCCCTGAAATGTATTCAAGTGATCTGTCATCGGAGTACCACCCTGATACCCTAACTCAATCAAATTATTGATCATGAACATCTTATTATTCCCGGTCTTCCGAGCATACAATTGCTCCAGCTTCAACCACAAAGAACGAGCATTAGTCTTTGTTTCAATATGATGCAGAAAATTATCATCTACCCACTGTCTTATCAAACCACATACTTGTCGATGCAACAACTTCCACTCATCATCCATTTTCTCATCAGGATTATTCTCCTGAAAACCGGTATGTGGAATTCTTTCACGAGAAGCAAGTCTTCCATCTTGCCTTTCCATACATGATAATTAGCACCATTCAGACTTATTCTTCGGTCAATATTTTCCATCTCTCACACAAGCAGAACCAATAACCAAAGTTACTGAAATCCAAAGTTCACAAACCCCAAGCTCTAATACCACTATGTTGGGAAAACAATCTCAAAACGCAATGAAACGAGTCCGACAATTTTTACGTGAAAAACCTCCTCGATGTGAGAAAGAAAAACCATGGGACCGTAGTCCACCCCAAATCCACTATATCAAATAGTTTTTGAGTAAAACCATGTCCTCTCTCTTACAAAGAACAACTA
This sequence comes from Orychophragmus violaceus, assembly GCA_030180135.1. Lineage (NCBI taxonomy): Eukaryota > Viridiplantae > Streptophyta > Magnoliopsida > Brassicales > Brassicaceae > Orychophragmus > Orychophragmus violaceus. The sequence goes on from CM058229.1 coordinate 24,211,358, forward strand.
CATAGAGTAAGACTCAACAAGAGCAATCTCCAACACAAGAACTTCAACAAGAAAGCGATACAAGAGCTTTGAAATATGCAGTACCAAACGAATCTACGTTCACTAAGATTCCGGTCACTATTTTCAATCTTCATCGTAAAAATCTTATATAAACTAGTCAAGAACACTTCTGCCAAATTTCAGCTCAATCGGAGAAAAACTCACCGTTGGATTTCTCAAACACTCAACAGATATATGTCTGAACCACTGCAGCGACCAGCCACGCTAAACCCCAGATATCTGATAAACCAATTGATTAAACAAAAATCTCACCATTGAATCGGAGACCACTGAGTCACAAAGCTTCTTTGAAAATTTCAGCCAGATCAGAGCTCGTTTGATTGTCTGATCGTTAGCAAGAAAAACACAGGCAAAAAAATTGTATTTCTCTCCTTTTTCTTTTCCTCTTCTCTCTACTTTTCTTTTTGTCTATCTTTTCTTGTGGTACCAACCAATCAGACTGAGGGGACAAATATAAACATATATTTACATATTAAAATATTAGTGGACCAATCATGGCTTCCTCCCTTTATGAAGGACAACCAACTCTTGGATCTTTGGTTGAAGAGCAAAAGGATGATGATCCACCATCTGTCAATGAAGACCTCACAACTCTACCCAAGACGATGGCTGAAGTTTCTCAAAGGGTGAATTGGATTATCCTTGTTGACTAGGGGATTTGTAACGTTGATGCTGCTTGGGTTGAGCAGCGTTCTTCTTCGGGTCTCGGCTGGATGATTTAGAATAATGCAGGAACTCCCATTTGGTGAGGAATGCATGCCATTCCAAAGGTTACATCCGCTTTGTGTGCAGAGTCTGAAGCAGCTAGATGGATTATCTCTTCTGCGATCCGACTGAAGAAACTCCGTTTTCAATCTGACTGCAAAGACCTGATCACAGCTCTAGAGAATCCTAGTCAGTGGCCAAGCATTGCACCTCTGCTCTTTGATATCATTGAGATGCGAAAGGAGCTTGAGGACTGGACCTTCGAGTACAGAGTTAGAAAGAACAACTCCGCAGCAGATGCATCAGCGGGTGCAAGTCACTCTCTTTTTGTATTCACCCTATGTTTTCAATATCATTCCTAATTGGTTATAACCTCTTTGTAAGGTTGATATGCAAGATTTTGTATCTTCTATTTGAATGTAAGAATTTGTTTGAGAAAAAAAGTAAGCTTATGATACATTTAAATTAATATTTGTAATGTTATTTTAATATTATTTTATTAATTTTATGTAATTTTATTTTGAAAAAGGTATATTATGACATTTTACAAGTACAAGGTTCTGGATTCTCCCTGTTGACTAGGTGATTTTTAACGTTGATGGTGCTTGGGTTGAGCAGCGTTCTGTTGGGAATGTCCTGAAATCTATTTGTACTTACTCTGAGAGAAAGTCGTGTTGTCGAGATGAGACAATCATATGACACTAGATACTCGTAATGCTTTGCTAGAAGCCACTTATGATCAATGAGTTTAGAACTCATTGCTAGTGTTATATGATCCTACAGGGTCACACACCTAAGCAAACTGGACATTGAATGTGAGGTTGATCATTAGTGTAATGATCGGATGAATTCATATTTGATATGCATTCGATGTCATCTTTTCTGGGCAGCGTCGATCGACGCACTATGTGTATCGGTCGACACGGATCGACTGTGTCGATCGACACAAAGAGTGTGTCGGTCGACACAACTCGCGGATTAGCAGATTAAATCGGTTTAATCATTAGTTAATCCCATTGCGGTTTAAGTCGACATATATAAGATATATGGTCGACCTAAACTCGATCCCAACCTAATTGATAGCCACCAGAAACAGAAAAGAAACCTCTCTGGAGATCAGATCTCTGATAGGCACTAGAATCCCTGCTGTCCAGTTCTGTGTGCGTGTGGATACCAGTAGAGGCGCAGCACTTGAGGCGCTCTAGATCTCGATTACTTGCTAAGACTTCCGCTGCTAATCACCAGGTAATCTTCAGATCTGATAGATTCAATTACATGAACCTGTAGATCCTAGGCTCGGAATTCAGACTAGGATTGCCTAATTGGATTAGGAATCTGCTAGAAATTCCTTCAGTGGTATCAGAGCTTTAGGGTTCCATTGAATCTGTAGCATGTTGATTAGATTAGTTGAATCTGGATCTTTGTATAGTTGATACAAGCATGCTGAAATTCGTTTTTGATTAAAACTAGTTTAGGGTTTTAATTTGAAAAATCGATTAGGGTTTATCGCCCTGTGTCGATCGACACCAAGCATGTATCGGTCGACACAGAAGGATAACCCGAATAGAAATTATTCACCTGGTGTCGATCGACACAAGAGTTGTGTCGGTCGACACAGACCTCGCTAGAATGATGAATCGGTTCAATTGGATTGGACCAGTTATCGAGCTTGGTTAATGATGGTTTAACTGCGATTGGTTTGATCATGTTGGTATCGACCGATGCTAGTGTAGCATCGATCGACACTGACCGGTATTCAAAACCGGATCAATTGGATTGATCGGTTATCGCGGTTTATTTTCGGTTATTCTGCATCGATCGACACTATAGTAGTGTCGGTCGACATAAGATTCGATGATTGGGTTATGGAACCTGCAATCACAGAACCAAAGAAAGATAAATCAATTAATTATAAGAATTAAAACATAATAAAACTGAACGTTTTAAAGGTTCCGTTCCTCAACCAAATATCAAGTGATACTTGATGTCTTTCCAATCTTGTCGACTGTCAAGACTCGTTTCATTGAGTGATAGGCTTGCAGTGCAAGGTGTCCACAATTACATGAGTAAGACAGGAAGTAATCGTGTTGATGGGCTTGCAGTGCAAGGCGTCAACAATTACATGACTGAAGAGATTGGTTTACTTGACTGGGCCATCAAAATCGTTTTGGGCTCAGAGACATCAGGTGGATTGGACATAAGATGTCGATCCACAACCAAGAGTTATATTTGATATAACTAGCAAGGTCGTTGCTTACCTAGATAGCTAAAGTTGGGTGATAGCCAGTGGCTCACTCAAGTTTAGTGAGGTATGGGTCTTGGATCATTATATTCATTTGAGGAAACATTGTTTGAATATAATGCGAGTTTTCTTAATTGTTAAGACTTCTCATTTCTTGAACATCATAACTAAAACTCCCTTGTTTTTCAGCTATGTCTAGCACAAATAATCGTAACAATTTCTCCCTGCGATCCGTCCTTGAGAAGGACAAGTTAAATGGATCGAACTTTCTTGAATGGTATCGGAACTTGAGAATTGTTCTAAAGCAGGAGAAGAAGGACTATGTCCTTGAGAAAGTTCTCCCTAAGAAGTACCGAGCCAATGCCTGGCAGTCAGATAAGGATGCTTGGGATAAGCATTCTAATGATGCGGTGGATGTGAGTTGTCTCATGTTGGCTACCATGAACTCGGAATTGCAGAAGCAATATGAGTACGTGGAGTCGCCAAAAGAGATGATCACTGGCCTGAAAAGTATGTTTCAGGAGCAGGCACGAACTCAGAGATACCAGACGGTTAGGTCTCTGATTGAGTGCAAGCTACCAATGGGCGAACCAGTCAGTCCTCATGTCATTAAGATGATGGGTTATATTGATAACCTGGGGAAACTGGATTGTCCCATTAGCCAAGAGTTGGCTACTGACATCATTCTTCAGTCACTGCCGTCAAGCTATGATCAATTTGTTATGAACTATAACATGAACAACTTGACGAAGACGTTGACTGAATTGCATGGGATGCTTAAGACTGCTGAACCTAACATAAAGAAGGACACCCCAAATGTCTTTATGGTACAAAAGGGTAAAAAGTTTGAGAAACTTGGTAAGAACACAGGTGATGGAAAGACGAGCTCGATTGTGAATCTCTGCGAGTCTGGCCAGGCTCCTAAGGTTAAAACCAGTCCTTCTGAAGATGTTAAGTGCCGTTATTGTAATGGTTATTGGCATTTGAAAAGAAACTGCAATAAATTCTTGGAAGATTATGAGAAGCTGAAGAAGACGTACGAGACTTCTTCTTCAGGTATTATGTTATAGAAGTAAATGTTACTTCTAATAGTCCTACTTGTTGGGTATTTGATACCAGCTGTGGTACTCATATTTTGTGAAAATGTGCAGGGCCTGAGCAAAAGTAGGATTATGGAGAAAGGACAAGTGGATCTACGCGTGGAAATGAAGCAAGAGTTGCTGCATTAACCGTAGGAGTATTTCATTTGTTTTTCCTTTTATGGCATGTTTTGAACTTAAAACTGCTACTATGTATCTGCTATGAGCAGAAAGATTATTTCTAATCCTTGTTTGGATATGAAAGGATATCAGTTTTCAAATTAAGAATAAAAGTTATTCATTTGATTACAGTGATATATTTTATAGTAGCAATCCATTAGAGAATGGACTTTATGTTCTAAACCAGAATGTGCATAACTATAACATTAATACCAAGAGATTCAAGTCAAATGATACGAATCAAACTTCTCTCTAGCATTGTCGTTTTGGGCCACATAAATAGGAAACAGATTCAGAAGCTACATAGTGATGGACTTTTGGGCTCATCTGATTATGAATCATAATGAGTAAAGTGAATCTGGTTTATTGGGTAAAACGACAGAGGCCGCTTTCGAAATAGTAGTGTCGATCGACACGAACTATGTGTCGGTCGACATAAGTTGCGAAACGGATAAAATGAAAGGGCCATAGGCTTACTGGGCTTTATACATACGGATGTGCTTGGCCCGATGAGCGCAAATGCTAAGAGGAAAATTTTCAGTACTTCATTACCTTTACTGATGTTTTCAGTAGGTACAGTTATATCTTATTTATAAGACATAAGTCAGAATCTTTGAAAAGTTCAAAGAGCTCCAAAAGTGAGGTACATAATCAATTTGGCAAAAGTATTAAAACTCTACGATGAGATCATGGAGGTGAATACTTAAGTCAAGAATGTAGTGATCATCTGAGAGATTGTGAAAGTGTTTCACAAGTCACTCCTCCTGAATCGGACTTTATTAGATATGGTTCGATCAATGATGAGTCACTTAGATCTTCCAATATCTTTCTAAGAATACACTCTAAAATTGTCTGAGTTTACATTAAATAGTGTTCCAGCAAAATCAGTTACAGAGATTTCACATGAGATGTGGAATGGAAAATGTTACTGATTTATCCATCATGGAGATTTGGAGTTGTGAGTCTTATATAAAACGTTTAATCTCTGATAATCTCACACCCAAATCCGGTAAGTACTGCTTCATTGGTTGTCCTGACGAAACCAAGGCGTGCTGCTTTTACAACCAGTTCGAGAACAAATTGTTTGTTGCTCGGAACTATGTTTTCTTGAGAAAGATTTTCTTTCCAAGAAGAACAGTGGGAGTAAAAGTACAACTCGAAGAAATTCGAGAATCACAGGAGACTGTTCAACCCGAAGAGGAAGAGCAGCAGTTGGATCTACAAAGAATTGTAGAACCTGCAACTGTGGTGCCTGAGGTTTGCAAGGATCTGATGAATGAATATTAGATATACATTCAAAAGCGAGTTTTAAAGATGTGTCGATCGACGCAAAGGTTGCATCGATCGACACAGGTCGCGAACCAAAATATTTTGGTTTATGATTTAATTAACTACGGTTTAAATCTTGGTTAATTAGATCGTGGTAAAAGTCTACATATGAGATATGTGTGTGACTTTTAACACAAGACTGAAGCTCGTAGAACTAATAGGATCCGTCACGAACCCGAGAAATGGGGATTTCTCGTAACCAATTGCCGTGATCTACTGATCATTGAAAGTGACGGGCCTGCGAAATTTGAAGAAGCAATGATGGGCCTTGACTCCGAAAGTGGCTAAAAGCCGCTGAATCCGGAATGGCAATGTCCAAAGCTGGATTGGTGGAAAAGGTTTCAAGTAAAATTCATGGTATAACTGTGAAGAAACCTAATCCCAGACACCATGCTTATGTCCATTCGGATTCTCCTAGCAACCGCTACTCATAATGGTTATGAGATCTGGCAGATGGATGTGAAAAACAGCTTTCCTTAATGGAATTCTGGAAAGGGATGTGTACATGACACAACCTGAAGTTTTTCATTGATCCTAATGAAGCTAGGAAGATATGCAAGCTTCATCGATCCATTTATGGATTGAAGCAAGCATCTCGGAGTTGGAACCTTTGTTTTGATGAAGAAGTCAAAAGGTTTGATTTCGTCATAAATGAAGTGGAAACATGTGTTTACAAGAAGACTAGTGGGAGCGCAATTGCATTTCTAGTATTGTATGTTGATAACATACTACTTCTCGGAAATGAAGTTCCATTGTATAAGTCTGTTAAGACTTGACTCGAAAGTTGTTTTTCGATGAGAAATGTGGGAGAAACCATATACATTCTTGGAATAAGAATCTATGGAGATAGATTAGACAAGCTAATTGGATTGTGTCAAGATACTTATGTGATAAGTTCTTACACAGATCCAGTATGCATGATTCCAAAAAGGACCTTGTGCAAATGACTCTTGGTATTACTCTTAGCAAGACGCAGTGTCCTTCGACACACGCTGAGCTAGGGCGAATGAGGGTCAGGCTACTGCTAAAGGCATTAGATGTCTTAAGATGTGATCTTAATTTTAGTGGGAGTCATTGTTATTAATTTTAGTTATGATATGATGTTCGTATAAACATAATATGATTATGTTATTGAAATCTGACATCTGTATTATTTAATAATGGTTATTAAATAATAGTCCCAAAGTAATTTATGACATTTTATAGGTCATCAAGTATGTGACTTGATCATGAAACCCTATAAATAATAAATGACATAAATTATGTTTGTCCCTGGTCGAGGTTGTTGAAGTGGGACATTAACAACCACGTGAGACTAGTATGTGAGGTGACTGATGACTAAGTTTCATGGAGTCATTAATAAGAGTATTAAAGTCAATCACATAGGTATGTGTTAGAGAACACATGATCGGACATGACCCACTGATGAGAACTCTACGGGATAGTTATATAAGTGTCATGAGAGTTTTCATTACGACTATAGAGTATAGTCCTTAGACCTGAGTTCATCATGATTTCTTACATGTGAATTGGTCCGCTTTGACCTTGTCAAACGTCAGCCGTAACTGGTGATCATAAAGACATTGATTGGGCGTATCATGAAGCGTGTGAAGGAACAGGGATAGAACAAGATGAGAATTGTCCCTCCTATATAACAGGAGATAAATATCTCAGGGCCCATCGAAGATTTGATACTGAGAAATGTGTGGCCACACTCAAACGAGGTGATTGTCAGTTGTTTGGCTTGTCAGTATGAATCGGAATTCGATGAACATGATTTTGGCTTAATAAGGATGACACGGATCTTGCCTTATGCCGGATCGAGATATAGTGACAAAGGGATTATAGGAATAGATGATTCCAGTACAAGTGGGAGATTGTTGGGAATGTCCTGAAATCTATTTGTACTTACTCTGAGAGAAAGTCGTGTTGTCGAGATGAGACAATCATATGACACTAGATACTCGTAATGCTTTGCTAGAAGCCACTTATGATCAATGAGTTTAGAACTCATTGCTAGTGTTATATGATCCTACAGGGTCACACACCTAACCAAACTGGACATTGAATGTGAGGTTGATCATTAGTGTAATGATCGGATGAATGCATATTTGATATGCATTCGATGTCATCTTTTCTGGGCAGCGTCGATCGACGCACTATGTGTATCGGTCGACACGGATCGACTGTGTCGATCGACACAAAGAGTGTGTCGGTCGACACAACTCGCGGATTAGCAGATTAAATCGGTTTAATCATTAGTTAATCCCGTTGCGGTTTAAGTCGACATATATAAGATATATGGTCGACCTAAACTCGATCCCAACCTAATTGATAGCCACCAGAAACAGAAAAGAAACCTCTCTGGAGATCAGATCTCTGATAGGCACTAGCATCCCTGCTGTCCAGTTCTGTGTGCGTGTGGATACCAGTAGAGGCGCAGCACTTGAGGCGCTCTAGATCTCGATTACTTGCTAAGACTTCCGCTGCTAATCACCAGGTAATCTTCAGATCTGATAGATTCAATTACATGAACCTGTAGATCCTAGGCTCGGAATTCAGACTAGGATTGCCTAATTGGATTAGAAATCTGCTAGAAATTCCTTCACGTTCTTCTTCGGGTCTCGGCTGGATGATTTATAATAATGCAGGAAATCCCATTTGGTACAGAATGCATGCCATTCCAAAGGTTACATCCGCTTTGTGTGCAGAGTCCGAAGCAGCTAGATGGGCCATCTCTTTTCTGATCCGATTAAGACTGAAGAAAATCCGTCTTCAGTCTGACTGCAAAGACCTGATCACAGCTCTAGAGTGGCCAAGCATTACACCTCTGCTCTTTGATATCATTGAGATGCGAAAGGAGCTTGAGAACTAGACCTTCGAGTACAGAGTTAGAAAGAACAACTCCGCAACAGATGCATTAGCGGGTGCAAGTCACTCTCTTTCTTTGTATTCACCCTTTGTTTTCAATATCATTCTTAATTGGCTATAACCTCTTTGTAAGGTTGATATGGAAGATTTTGTATCTTTTATTTGAATGTAAGAATTTGTTTGGAAAAAAAAAAGTAAGCATATGATACATTTAAATTATATATTTGTGATGTTATTTTAATAAAAATATATTATGACCTTTTACAAGTACAAGGTTCTCGCTCCCCCACACAAAATCTAAACGGTTTCGACTAAAAACCCTTAGCAAAATAGCTGCCACAGTCTAGCAAATACAAAAAATTTTCCTTGTTGATTGTTGAGATTCACCGCCACTGTTGTTACTGTTTTCGGGTGTGGAGCAAGGAGATAATCAATAAAGTTCATTTCGCCGCCTAATCTGCCCTACTGCCGAAAGCTCTCTGGTATTAAATATACTACCATGGCCCATCTCTAAATAACACAGAGAAAAATGATACGAAAGTTTTTTCAAATAATCTGGCCGATTGCCGAAAGCTCTCTGGTTTTAATATTTTAAACTTTTTTTGTGAGGAGAGTGTGAACAAATAGAACAGATTCAATAAAGTTTAGTATGACTTTACCATTTTAATTTGACGTTACCAGTCCATAAAGTTTGAAGACAGTTTGAACCCATAAAAACAAATCAATAAAGTTTAATTCACAATATAAACAATAAGGACTCTCTCTCTAAATTTCTCTGGCTGTCTCCGCCATCGTCTCCCCCGGAGCTCAGTCGAAAATGTCAACGGCAGATATACCACCGAAAGAGAGTAAAATTTCTTCTCTTTAACTGATATTAAAAATATTGAAACATCAATGAGCTGCATGTCCCAATTATTTCGTTTCTTGCTTATTGTCGCCATAGAAGTCTTATTTTCTGGATAACTTGTTGGCAACAAGTAGTAATGGCTCAGGGCCGTATATATCTCATGCTTCCCTCGTCTTGTTTTGCAGAATCGAAGGGTTCACGTAACTGCTTTTTCTCTCAGTTTGGGTGGATACTTGATGAGGTTGCTTTGAAAACTCCTCGGCTCCACCAGGGACAAGCTTGGATTGCGTCTAGTGATGCCGTCCATCAAATGCAAATGGTCAGTATCCATCACCTTTTCCAACTCTTTTCTTTATGAGCAGTGCTAAAAGTTTACAGCTTCTGGTCCAAAAGGAATCAAGTCCGCACGGTGGTTATATGCAGATCTTTGTCCAAACTCTGACAGAGAGAACCTTCAACCTCTACGTTGATAGCTCTGAAACCATTGACAATATCAAGGCAAAGATACATCATGTGATAGGAATGCCTCCTCACCAGCAAAGTCTAATCTTCGCCGGTAAACTGCTCGAGGATGCCCGCACATTATCTGATTACGACATCCACAAGGAATCAACTCTGCGTTTGATTAGACATGGTCGTCGTGGTATGCAGATCTCTATCGAGACTCTGACAGAGATAACCTTCACCCTCGAAGTTGAAAGCTCCGACACCATTAACAGTGTCAAGGGAAAGATACATGACGCCGTAGGAATTCCTCCTGACCATCAGAGTCTAATCTATTCCGGTAAACTGCTCGAGGGTAGCCGCACCTTGGATTTTTACGACATCCAGAAGAAATCAACTCTAATGTTGATTAGACATGGTATTGGTATTCAGATCTCTGTCACTATTCGGAATGTGAAAATGTTCAACTTCGATGTTAAAAGCTCCGACACCATTGACATTGTCAAGGCAAGGATATATGCCGAGGCAGGGATTCCTCCTCACCAGCAAAAACTATTCTATAACGGTGAACTGCTAAAGGGTGACCGTACCTTGGCTAGTGATGGTTGTGGTGATACGTATATTTCTGTCAGAAATCTGATAGAGACAACCTTCACCCTCTATCTTGAAAGCTCCGACACAATTGACAATGTCAAGTCAAAGATACAAGACGAGGTAGGGATGCCTCATGACCAGCAAAGTCTAATCTTTGACGGTGAATTACTCGAGGGTGGCCGCACCTTGGCTCATTACAACATCCAGATGGAATCAACTCTGGGCCTGATTAGACATGGTAGTATGCAGATCAATGTCAAAACTGAGACAGGCAGAACCCTCACCCTCTATGTTGAAAGCTGGAACACCATTGACGATGTCAAGGTACAGATACAGGACAAGGAAGAAGTTCATCCTTCCAAGCAAAGGTTAATCTTTCGCGGTAAAATGCTCGAGGATTACCGCACCTTAGCTGATTACAACGTCCAGACGAAATCAACTCTGAACCTGCAGATCCGGCGCTGGGGTGGTGCTTATATTAAGATCATTATCGATTCATTGCTTGGCAAAACACTGACCCTCACGGTTGTTAGGGTTGGAAGCTCTGACGATCCACCTGCGGACTTTGAACATCCTAGAGTCAACTCTCGACATTCTCCTTCGTCTTCATGGTGGCAGCATTGGTTGTCGTATCTAAGAATTATTGCCTTCTCTTTTGTAAAGTGGGGTTGTCGATTCATCGTCCTTTGGGAGTGATACATTTTGTTTCGTTTTCTTTATTTTCTTGTTGTGGTCAACCTTTTTATCGTGCTCGTAACGAGTCTGTAATGTTATCGAGTGTGTGAGTGTGAGTGTGAGTGTGAGTGTTTTCACTGTTAGACGGATGACAATCACCCGCAAAAATATCGTGATGAGTGGGAGGTGGTCTATCATCAAGTCTGGTGAAGTATTTAAAGATACTAAAGTTTGTTGAAACTGTAATGACATAGAGGAACATATGTTGAGATTTGAGCCTATACTACTTAAGACTTTGATATATGAAACCAATTAACTCTTCACAAGCAATGAATACGAGAACAATCAAACAACCCAAGCAGCAACTCACAAGGGAAGGAGACTGTCTCTCAACTGCCTTCACTATCTCTGAAGAAAGTACAGTCGCCATTATGGCTGTCTCAAAACTTCAGATGCTTCCTTGTGCCAATTGCAAGATTCAAGTAACCTTGGATAACCTCAATTATAATATACTGTGCCGGCTAAATGTGGTCCTTCTCTTTACAAGATCGAAACTCATTTCTCAGCCAAAAATATGATTTGGGTTACAAGTTTTTTATAGTTGGTAAAAGATCTTAACTCAAAACCAAGATTCTCTTCTTCTTCCTTTAAGCACATGTGTTTAATGCTTCTTCTTTTACCTAAGAATCTCTTTTGTTTGTCTCTGTTATTCTAGTCCATTATGCTCCTCTTTTGACTAAGAATGTCTTTGTTTGTGTTTAAGTCCATTTGTCTCTTTTGTTTGCCTAAGATATAGTACTAATCCATTATGTTGGAGGTTTTGGAAATAGCAAGTTTTATTTTATTTAGTTTATGTTAACGAATTGACAGACCATACCAACATTCATCAACCTAATCAAAATACAAAATTATAATGTTTGCTTTCTCCAATTCTCACTTTGACCATGACCTATTGGCTTTATAAAAATTAGTTCAATTTTTTTGCTCGTTAGTGTTATTGGAAGTGTGTAACTAATAGAAAACAAACAATTTTTGCTCAAAGTTTGACAACTTTTAACCTTATAAGAACATCGCAAACTCACTCACAATGGTTCACTTTGATGTGATTTTCTAAGTGTCTCTATAACTATTTATTCGAACTCATGTGGAAACCAAAAAAAATAGAGCATATGCGTAGATCTCAAACTGCCCAAGGGAAAATTAGTTGTTAGGTTCATAATTGACTAAAATATCCTGAACTTGTTGCTGCCCATGTCCTAATACTTGTGATAGTGGTTCATATAACGAACATTATGTCGTACCCGCATCCACACAATGATTCTTGTTGCCAGTACACTTCCACCATTATCTCTCGGGATTCTTTGCAATTTCTGTATCCTTGCGAATATATGCACATAGAGTTTGTCTCCCACTACAAGAAAACATGATATTAGCGACTGGTTTTAGCGACTGATTTCGTAGTCGCTAAATTTAGCGACTAAACGGCGACTATTCTGCGACTATTTAGCGACCAAAACATATTAGTCGCACATCAGTCGCTATTTAGCGACCAAATTATTCAGTCGCATAACAGTCGCTATTTAGCGACTGATATGCGACTATTAATAAGTCGCTAAATGGTGGTCGCATAACAGTCGCTATTTAGCGACTATTCCGCGACTATTTAGTGACCCAATAATATTAGTCGCACATCAGTCGCTATTTAGCGACCAAATTATTCAGTCGCATAACAGTCGCTATTTAGCGACTAATATGCGACTCTTAATAAGTCGCTAAATGGTGGTCGCATAACAGTCGCTATTCAGTCGCCATTCAGTCGCTATTCAGTCGCCTTTCAAAACCCTAAACCCTAAATAAACCCTAAAACTCTAATTCATAACATTTCAATTACTACAACATATAAATATTATAAATCTTTCATAAACTATAAAATCAAAATATAAAAAACCCTAAACCCTAAAACCATAACTCATACACAAAAACTCTAAACCCTAAAACCCTAACTAATACATAAAACCCTAAACCCTAAAACTCTAACTCTTTCATAATCTATAAAACCAAAATATAAAAATTTATTATATATACATAAAAACCCCAAACACTAACCCCTAAACTCTAAACCCTAAACCTTAAACCCCAAACCCTAACCCCTAAACACAAACCCTTAACCCTAACCCCCAAAGCCTAAACCCTAACCCCTAAACACAAACCCTAAACCCTAAATCCTAAACCCTAACCCCCAAAACCTAAACTCTAAACCCTAAATATATCCTAAAACCTCAAACTCTAAAATTAAGATTCAACACTTACAAAAAGAAATTTTATTTTCTAAATCAACTATTTTCAAAAAAACTTAAAACCTTAAATATCACTATTAGTATAAATAAAACAAAACTAATATATAAAACCCTAAACCCTAATCAAACCTTAAAACTCTAAAGTACAACCAAAACTCTTATTAATAATTTTCAAACTCATACCCTAAACCATAATAAAATTCTAAACCTTAAACTCTTAATCAATACTTACAAATTTCATAACTCTAAACCCTAAACATACCATAAACCCTAAACAAACCCTAAAACCCTAATCTATAAACAAAAATCTAACAAATCCAAATCTACTTTTTCTAATACATAAAATTTAAACATAGAACAAAAAAAACTATAATACAATCATACAAACATTTTTACTAATATATAAAAACATTTAATTAATATATATATACTCTTTTTTTTTTTTTGAAATCTTCTAATCTTTATAATACTAATAATTATTTTTAGATAATATATCCTCATTTTATTATTGTAAATCATTTATAAAATTTAACAATTTTTAAAATTTATCTCTTACAGTTTTAAATTTAGCATTTTAATTTTTTTTTTAACTATTTGTATTATTTTATATCATTTTTGGTTATTATATATTAGTTATATTCTAAAAATTCTTATTGGCTAAACTAATATCACATGGATTACATTCTAGACCATTAGATCTCCTTTTAAGTTACAATCTCAGCCATTCATTATTTTATAACCTAATTAATGTGTACCCATCTTCCCTTCTTACCACAGAGCCGTCATCTCTCTTCCTTCCCTCACCCTCACGCCGTAAACACTTGTTCTCTTCTTCTTCTTTTTTTTTTTTTTGTAACAAAAACATTCCAGATCTATGAATTCAAAACATCCTTCATCTTCTTCATTTTTTTATTGGTAACAAATCGACAAGTAATTGAAAGAAGAAGACCAAGGCGAATCTTTATCAAGTCATTTAAAGTTAAAGACAAAGGTGAATCTGAGGTTTTGTTTCATATCTGACAATCTCCCCTTCCATTCATCTTTATCAATTCAGATTTGCTCTCTCTCTCTATCTGCTGGTGATTTGGTCGAAGATTAAGACGAATACAAAGCTTTGGGGAAAGAAGATGAACTGTTCTGGGACTGGGATTGCAAAGGAGATGTAGCGTTCTCGGATGGGGAATCTGTGCTGAGAAGACACCATCTTTTCCGGCGACCACCGGAGTCTTCCTCCAAGGCTTCAGAACCGTGGGAGCTTGGCGTCGTCGGAGTTGGAGACCAACAACAACAAACGAAGGGGGCGATCTCGGATAAGGTGGAGGTCAGGGTTTAGCAGTGTCGGTGGTGGTGGTTCCGTAAGAGGAGCAGGTGGTGGTGGTGGTTCCGTAAGAGGAGCAGGTGGTGGTGGTGGTTACGGAGGTTGTGGTGGCGGTGGTTGTTACCGCGTTTCATTTCTTTTTTAAATTTTCTTTTGTTAATTTTTTATGTATTTTTGTAAATTAATTTGTAATTATTTGGGTTTTTAATAATAATTATATTAAATTAATTTATTTTTTGTAATTTTTTTTAAATAGCCACAAACCTTTTTTTTTGTATTTTAGCATTTTTTAATTATTGTTATCTAATTAGTAAATATCAAAATTAATATTATTAATTATTATTATTATTAGTCGCTAATTAGTCGCTAAAATAATCATATATCAGTCGCTACTTAGTCGCTATATTAGTCGCTAATTTAGCGACTTATTAGTTACTAAAAATAACCAGTCGCAACTTGGTTGCATATTGGTCGCTAAATTTAGCGACTAATTGGCGACTAAACTGCGACGTCTATTTTGTAGTCGCCAATTAGTCGCTATTTAGCGACTGTTTTGCGACTCAAATATTTAGCGACGCACTGTTTAGCGACTGCATATTTTAGTCGCTAATATCCTGTTTTCTTGTAGTGTCCATTAATCACAACTTGATTTCTTAATACATGTGAAATTCTAAATTTTGATGAGGGTAGTCAATTTACCTCGACTGAAATCCTTGATTCTAACTCGAGAGTGACAATAGTTATTTCAAACGTTGTTGTTGTTGGATATTCCTTTCATTAGCCTAAGAAGAATGTTGAAAAGTGAAGAAAAATCTAGATCAAATGAGAAGAAGAAATATCTAGAAATATTAAGGAATGAGAGTTATAGAACATTCTAGAATTAAGATAGAAATTATCTAGATTAGTAGATAAGGATTGTAGAATGTTATAGAGTAGTGGATGAATGATCATTAGGATAATGTTTGTAGATCATTCTAGAATAAGCTAGTATCTATGCCACCACTAGTATAAATAGAAGAGTGGTGTCATTTATAACATCCACCTAACATCAACCCATCCAAGAAGATACACATAAGAGTGTTCACTACAAAAGTTACTCTTGTAAATCCCTTTCCTAATAAAAGAGTTCTTTCTTTTAAATTCTAGTTGTCTATTTCTTATCTTCATCACACGAAAGACTATTATTGGGTAAATTTTCCCAACAGTTGTTTCTATTTCAACCCGTCTTTCAATGCTCATAAACACTTCTTCAAGAGTTGCGAGACCGATTTCGGTGTCCTAGACTTCAAAATCAGATTCTCTCTATTGTAGTTTCTCGAAAACATCTACATGATTTTATGAGAATATGAAAACTAACCTTGATTCCTTTATTAGAGAGATGAGGATCCATCTAAGAGAGAGAGTATTATAGATATGTAGAAGGGGTTACCGGTACATAGTTTTTCTTTGCCGGGAGGATAACAAAAATCATGAAAACCTTGGTTTCTTCTGTTGGCTCAACTTTCATGTGCTGCAAAATATTGTCCCAAGCTTAAAAGCACTAAGATATTGAGTAATTAAACAACAACGTGTACATACCTCCTTAAAGAATCTTTTCAACACCCCAGTTGAAGTTCCGGCACCGTTGTTTTTGTTTTCGAGGAAGGTAAGGGTAGTAGTGAAACCGGTGCCAAAGCGGGATTTTAACAGGATTGAGCTTCCAATGCAACAAAGCCTGCCTCCCTATCCGGTCATCAAAAGTATCAGCTTTCCGCCATAGAATTTGTCATTAGTATGTTGGCACGACCTTTCTAGAAATGCAACATACCAGTCCTCCAATTAAATCATAGTGTGCATAATGTGGGCCGCCTAGTTGTCCAAGTAACTTTTAAGCGACCAGGTTCTCAGGAAACAGCTTAACAGTGTCTGCCATATTCACAATCAATTGTAGTGGTGAGAAAACATAATGCATGTTTATGCATATTGAACAACAATGTATTAAGTGACGTAATATTTTATTTCGCATGTGTAGAAAGTATCATGAAAGCTAACCCATGTATACATTCTACAACTTTTCATAACTAAAGTAGTTTAGTAACAGCATTGTTAAAATAGTAATGAAATGTATCTGAACATGTGCATATAAATTGCTTCCTGTATAAATTGTGTAGCTGTTCATCTCTGCACAATTTCATAATAAACATCAATCTAGCATACCTTCTACAGCTACAGGAGGACAGATCAGGTAGCGATCAAGCGATCAACTGCAAGGGCTAAGACACTGGTTCTAGAAAGATGATCCTTGTAGTAAAATTCACCACTTCAGAGTTAATTGGCTACAATATGGGCAAGTTATAACTAAATAGTTATATACTGAAAGAGAAAAAAAAAACTATGAATGGATTGACACACATATATTTTTCGATAAAAAATAAAATATATCGAACTTATTGCCAAAATTGTAATTTGATTTAAATAATCCAAACTAAGATGTTATTTTAATATGATTCTAATTAATACGATATTATCTTTAATAAAATTTGAAAATATATATTTTCTAAATTAATAGTATGTAGATAGAACCTGGAAATTTGTACATGTTAGTGTATAATCTTTAGTATGTGTCACAGGAATTTAGAAGGAAATATTGGACTATTTTATTATTAATAAACTTTCTATTTATCACATAATCTCAGTAACACATCTTGTAATTATATGAATATTCACTGGTAAAACTTATTTATACTTATGCTTTTTAATAGTATAAATTTATCGTAATATTAAATATTTGATTCATTTTAAAACCACCATTTTACTCATTCATATCGTAATTTGTTAACTGATATATTTGAAATATTCGATTTATTTTATACACTACCATATTTGATTCATTTAATTTGTTAACTGATATATCTAAGATATATATACATTTTAAATATATTTAATAATATATAGGGGTCGACAAATGAGAATTCGGAACTAAACTTTGCAAGAACGAGAAGGTGACAAGAATTTGGGAACTAAAATAGTTGTAACATTTATGTCTCATTAAAATTTCAGGACGGATAAAAACGAAACAGACTATTCAAACCAACACTCGTTTCACTAAACTTTCGAGCGTTTTATAAAACTATTCAATGTCAATAAAATTTATTATGAAACCACCTACACAGCCTACACCTTTAGATTTCTAGTTAGTTTCACAAATTTAATTAAATACATGTAATTAAGTAGCATAACTGAAACTTTTAAAAAGTTCAAACTGATTAGAAAACTTTTTTTAAAATCCGTAAAACTAATAAATACTTTTCAAAAAAGTTTCCTGATGATGTGATGAAATGGTTCGTGAATATAAACTCTTTAAGAAAAGAATTAAGAGTTTAGTTGGTTTCATAATGAATTGACAACGAAATATACTCATCCCTATTAATATACATCTTGTTGAATGATTCAATATTGAAAGATCATGGGCATGCATACGCAGTTTATTTTCTTCCTAGTTTTGAATAATATGATGATTGATCATTCGTAGTACTGGGTAAATGCACATTCAAAATGTTGAATTGACTCTACCGTCACATGATTGTTACTTTAAAAATCTACTAGATTTTGATCCGCGTTTCTAAACGCGGGTATATTTTTCTTTACAATTTTAAAATTTTAGCTATTTTGTTGTTAGTAATTTTTTTTTATTTATGCAATATAATTTTATTTATAATTGTTTAACCCATATTATAAAACGTGAGTTAATAATTTAGGTTTAAAAAATAAATTTTGTATTATTTGGGAGGAGATATCGTAAAGATAAAGAGATTAAAATAACGATTCACATTATAAGTTCTAATATGAGTTGTATCATATAAAATAATATTATTTAGCTTTAATTTTTTTATTTTATAGATTAAAGTTTAATTAATAATAAATTGTATATTTTTATAGTAATCAAATTATAAAAAGTATAAAACAACCCGCTAAAAATTATTTTAGTATAATCATTAATTAACCCGGCAATTATATATTTGAATAATATAAATATTTACTTATTGTTGATATTTTACGTTTTTATGAAATTTAAATATATATCTATTTTTAATATTTTAGCTTAATTTTAATATAAATTATTGTTTAGGTAATAGTAATTTGAATATTTTTATAGAATTCACTTTTTTGAAAATGAAGTATACTACATATTTTATTATTCTTTGATGTGTATATTTGATAAAAAGTAGTGAGTTATATATTCTTTTTTATTTTTAAAAAGATTTCTATAATATTTATATTTATTTTATATTCATCTAATTATACTTATCATTATTGATTAAATATAAATATATAATATAATTACGAAATTAATTAGTTAATTAAAAATAAAATGGATTAAAAAGATTTTTTTTGTTAGATTTTGTATAATAAAAAGGAAATATACATATATATTTAAAGTAATGAAAGATATTGCAAGATATTATGATTAATTAATTATAATTTAGTTTTACATTATTACCCTAAATGAATCTATTTAATTACTTTTAATTTCTAATGGCATGCCTTGTAAATAACACGTTAAGGCAAGGTTAGTTTTTTAAAACATTCCTGTTTTAATAGAATAGATTCTATTAAAAAAATAAAGTGTTTTTTAGTCTAACATTTAGTTGATGTGTTATTTATAAAGAATATCATTGAAGATTTAAAAGTGTTTTTAATATTCATTAAGGGTAATTAGAGAATATAACATTTCTCTACTATTCATGTTTGCAAACAATATAATTATTAAACATGTATCCAAACAAGTTAAATATAATGTGATCCACTTTCCTAATTAACTAAAATAAATATAAACATATATATAATCATAAAACTATTAAACAAATTGATAAATATAACTAAATAATTTAAACATCAACTACTTTTGTATATATAAGCTAATATTCTTTAATTATGGTTATATTCAAAATCTATTTATAATATATTTTAATGTCATCTTTATTTTTTGTTTCAAATGTAAATATTTATTTTTATGTTATAACAAACTCTTATGAAATTGTTTAAATTTATTTATTTCATAAGAACAATATTTTTTTTACGATTTTACTTTTTATCTGGTTATTTCATCAAATTGAAAAATATTTAAATTATTATAAGAACGGGTTGAAAAATAAATTAAACAATTTCGATTTATAAAAATGAACTTTGCACGAGTTAAAATAATTTCAATTGATATATTTTTAATTTAATAAAAATATTAAAATTATGCAATATTTATATTATTCAAATATATGATGCGTCAAATTATGTTTTATGTTTGAATGAAGTTTTTAACGGGTTGTTCAATCAAAATTTTAAATTATATATCATTAGAACACATGTTGAAAAAACATATTAGGCCAATTTCAAACATGTCTAAGTTATAAAAACTTAAATAAAAAATATTAAATAAAATATAGTTGAAGTTTTACATCAATAAGATAAACTAATCATTTTTTTTGTCAACAACTAATCATATAATAAAATAACAATAAACTATAACTATTATAAAATAAGTCGATAATATCAAAACAAATACAAAATTTATTAAATTTTTTCTCACATTGAACATCATATCATATTATTTTAACTTAATATAGATTAGATGGAATAGCTAACGAACTTAATTTATAAAATATAAATTTAAGATAAAATATATATTTTTTAAAAATAAAAACATAAATCTGCGCTTATTAAGCGCAGATCAAAATCTAGTTAGACTGATAAATGTACAGTTCGACCACACAAAAAAATGTACAGTTTTAATATAAATTCTAATATAAGATCAATTCAGACGTTGTGTCCACAATCACTCCCATTGACTTATACAGCTGGAGAGATGTCTCTAAACTGTTTTAAAAGCTATTAGAAAGATAAAACTTTTAATATTTTCTTTCCACAGATAGTTTGGGGTAGAACTAGGCATGAATATTTGAATATTCGGTTCGGTTCCAGAAAAAACTGTTCGTTGCCAGATATTTCAGTTTTAAATATTTAGAATCCGTTGGGTATTTTATAATTTTTAGTTCGGTTCGGTTTCTGTCGATTCAGTTCGGTTCCGAATACCCATAAGAAAAATAAATCTGACAAAAAAGATTGATTAGTTAGATATACTATATTAGAGTCGTTAACAAAATAAGGCACTTATGTTACACTAATTACATAAAAAGGCACTTATACATTCTTGAGTACTTTTTACACTGTGCAAAACTTAATAATCTCATTTTGTCGCTTGTCTTGTCTCTCTTTCCCTCTTTGTCGTTTCTTTAATTTTTTTAATATATTTATTTCTTTTCTTTAATTTTGTATTTCTCTTACAACTCTTTCTTTCTACTTCATTCCATCTCTCACGCCCTCTTCTTTTATTTCTCTATTTTGTATAATTTATTTATCTTCTTTTTCTCTCTTCTCTTTTTTTCTTTCAATTTCTATGCTTTTTATAAATAGAAAATATATACTTTTTGATAGTATAGCATATAATTTTTTTCTTCTATATTATAAAATCCAGTTTGACATAGTTTTGTAATTTTTG
This sequence comes from Orychophragmus violaceus, assembly GCA_030180135.1. NCBI lineage: Eukaryota > Viridiplantae > Streptophyta > Magnoliopsida > Brassicales > Brassicaceae > Orychophragmus > Orychophragmus violaceus. The sequence continues at coordinate 24,232,531 of CM058229.1, forward strand.
AAATAAATCATGTGGAAAAAAAATTGTATATGATATCTTTTGTCCATAATACTTTGTCCATATTATTACGATTTAATCATTCCACAAAAATAAAATATCGTTGATAATGTATTGTGGACAAAAAAATATCGTGGAAAAAACCATATTGGTTTTAAATGGTTTTTCAACGATATGTTTTTGTCCATAATACATTGTCCAAAAAACATTGTCCAAAAAACTTTATTTTTATGGAACGAACATTTACGGTAACATAGTCAAAGTATAACGAATTGTTTCCAAAACTTAAGCCAATAAATTACAAATTAATATTAGAACAAATCATATTTTAAAAACTAAAAAAATCTTGTTAATTCATTATTAAGCATAACATTTTCATTATTGAACATAACATTGTACACCAAACAGGTCAATGATACTTTGTCCACAAATACGCATTATGTGTACCACACATTTATCCAATTTAAAATTAGCCATATAAATATGTTCACACATAGTGGAAGCATAACATAGAAGTGTGTCAACATGCTATTGTTGGAATTGTGTCCAGTAATCTCGGTACTGTCTCTAGAAAGTAAGAGTATGTCGAGATCAGACATAAGTCATATAATACTGGGGATCATGATGGCTTGCTAGAGTCCGCTCATGATCTATAAGTCTTGGACTTATTGCCTTTATTATATGATCCCATATGGGTCACACGCCTAAGCTAACAGGAAAATGTGTTGGAACGGCTTAGCAGAAGTACGACAAAAGTGCCAGGCATTTGTCGTATTAAGAGAGAAAGATTAATGGGTCTGATTAAATCCATGGGATTTAATCAGATTGGTGTTTTGGGCCCATAAGCCCAAAAGGGAAAGAGAAGGCTTTTAATGATCAAAAGCCAAATCTCTTTCTCCCAAATCAAAAACCCTAGCCGCGAATCCTCTCTCCCTCTGCGCCTCTCTCCTCGTGGTCTAGCAGCCATTCCTGTGATCGCGTGTGTGAACCTTTGGAGGATTCATCCCTCGGTGCATCTATCTGATCTCTGACCTGTTCTATTCCTTCCGCTGCAACAAACAGGTAAAAGGTGAGATCATCTAATGTTTCTAATCAAGAGAACCTAGATCTGTATGTTTAGGTTGAGATGAATCTGTGAATTACATCAGGATCAACCAAACGAGTTCCTACAGTGGTATCAGAGCCATTGGTTCTTAGGATTTCTTGTTTAGATTCATTGTTTAGGTTGTTTAATCTGTTTAGAAGTGTTTTGAATCCATTACTGATAAGAAAAACACTTAAGAAACTGAATTGAATCCTGAACAAACGTTTGAAATCACAAAACCGAGCTATATGACTCGGGTTTTGTTGATCGGCCAAGGAGAGATCGACCGGCTTGGCCGGTTGGTTATCACGGCCGAGAGGTATGGCCGGTTCGATCGACCGCGAGGCAAGCGTCGCATGGATCCATAAGGATCGCATGGACTGCGTCGTCCGGTTGGATCGAATCGATCGTGGGCTTAGGCGGGCGGATCGGATCGTCCGATCGAAGGATCGATCGCGTCCCGGCTGTGCATCGCCTCGTCCCGTCCCGAGCTGTCCCGGCTGTTGCGTCCCGACCGTAGCTGAACATCGCCTCGATCTCGGATCGGTTGGCTCGCGGCTGAGCGGCTGGACGATGGTTTCTTGGGAAGGAAGCTAGGTCACGACCAAGTCGGTTTGGTTCGTGACCAAATCGGTTCGGTTCAAGGCTCGGTTCAAAAACTCAATTAAAATTGATTCGTTCTGGTTTAATAAACAGATTTAATAATTTTATTAAATCTGGTTAAACCGGGATAAGAAATCCAATGTCGAAAGAATTATTGGATTTAGTGCCTAAACCAGGAATTTCTAATTTGATTTGGTTGGACCAAATAAATTGAGAAATTCCGGTTTAGTAAATAACCGGTTGACAATTGTGGTCATCGTAGTAATTAAAACTTGGTTAGACCAGTTTTAATGAACCAGACCGGTTATGTCAATTAATTGGACAATTGGGTCATGTCTTGGACATGGACAAATTCTTGGGCCTCGGGCCAAGAAGTTAAAACAATTGGGCCAGTTATTTGAGTCTTTCTTCAGATTAATTTAAAATCTATTTTATAAAATTATAAAGTCGTTTTTAAATTAAAGTTTCCGAAATTTTGAAATTAGAAAGTTTCTTAAAATAGAAGTTTCTGAATTTGCGGGTTTTGGATTTTAAGAAATTTCTAAAGTTAGAAAGTTTCCGTTTTTTTTTTGGAAAGTTTCCAATTTTAGAAAGTTTCCAAAAATAGTAGGTTTCCAAAAATGGAAAGTTTCCCGAAATAGTAATCTTCTATTTTGGGAATGATTTTTTAAATAAACCTACGAACCTCAAATAATATCAAGCGTTGGATGTCTTGTCCAGGCTATGTCAGCTGTCGAAGCCCATTCAATTGCATTCATGGCCTTACAGTGTGAGGGTGTCTGCTTTTGCGTGGGTAAGACGGTTTGTGATTCATAAATGTCATTGGGAGTCCCAGACATTAATGATTACATGACTGTATAGTCCGGTTTTCTTGACTAGGCCATCGGGAGTCCCGGGCCTTGAGACATCAGAGTGGATTGGGCCTCGGGCCCAGATTCACAACCAAGAGTTATATCACGGATATAATTAGCCGACTTAGGGCTTACCGATATAAGCTAAGATTGGGTGACGGCCAGTGGCCCACTTTAATCTTAGTTATATGTGGATCTTGGAATCATTATATTCTATTGAGGGTAACTTATGTTATTGAATATAATGCGTGATTAATCATATTAAATTTTAATATGAGATTAGTCATTTTGAACATAATAACTAATACCCTTTTTATTTATATATTTCAGATATGACTAGTACAAGCACACAAAACACATTCTCGATCCGGTCTGTTCTCGAGAAGGAGAAGCTGACTGGAACGAACTTCCTGACATGGTCAAGGAACTTGAGGCTGGTCCTCAAGCAGGAGAAGAAGGATTATGTCCTTCGAGATCCCCTCCCCGAGAGGCCTCTTGCCAATGCTGCCAGGACTCTGCACAATGCTTGGGAAAAGCATTCGTCAGATGAAAATGATGTATATTGCCTGATGTTGGTGACAATGACTCCTGAGCTGCAAAAGCAGTTCGAAAGTGTATTGTCTCCCATCGAGATAATGGCAAGCCTGAAATCGCTTTTTCAGGAGCAGGCTAGGACTGAGAGGTTCCAAACAGTTAAGAACCTCTTGGACTGTAAGTTGGCTGCGAATGCGGCAGTGAGTCCTCATGTCTTGAAGATGATGGGTTATCTCGATCATCTTCAGAAACTCGACTGCCCAATCAGCCAGGAACTTGCCTGCGACATCATTCTGCAGTCTTTACCTGCAAGCTATGATCAGTTCATTCTGAACTTTAACATGCATGGCTTGAGTAAGACACTACCTGAGCTTCACGGAATGCTCAAGACTGCAGAGCCCAACTTGAGGAAAACCACCAAGGACCCCAATGTGCTTATGGTGCAAAAGGGCAAGGGGTTTAAGAAATCCTCTGCTAAGGATAAGGGAGCGGCCAAGGCTGTCCAAGTCGCGGACAAGGACACGCCAAAGCCCAAGCCCAAGTCCAAGGCTGGGCCTACTGACATGTGCAGGTTCTGCAAAGAACTGGGGCATTGGAGAAGAGATTGTAAGAAATTCCAGGAAGGTCTAAAGGAATTGAAGAAGAAGACTTTCGAGACTTCTTCATCAGGTATTTTTGTTATAGAAGTTAATACAACTACTTCTGATAACACCTCATGGGTCATGGATACTGGTTGTGGGGCTCATATTTGTACTAATATGCAGGCACTCAGCAACAGTAGAAGGCTGAAGCAAGGACAAGTGGAGCTACGAGTTGGGAATGGAGCGAAAGTTTCAGCACTAGCTGTAGGCACATACTTGTTGTCTTTACCTTCGGGATTGATTTTAGAACTGAATAATTGTTATTTTGTACCTGCTATAAGCAGAAATATTATTTCAATTTCTTTGTTGGATTTGGAAGGTTATGATTTTTCAGTTAAGAATAAATTATGTTCCTTCAATCGCAACAATTTGTTCTATGGTTCTGCCCCTCTTACGAATGGGCTTTACATACTCGATCAATCCGCGCCAATTTATAACATTAATACAAAACGGTTTAAACCTAATGAGGAAAACCGAACGTTTCTATGGCATTGTCGTTTAGGGCACATCAGCGAGAAACGCATCAAGAGGCTCCATTCGAATGGACTTCTTGGCTCATTTGACTTTGAGTCATGTGAGAAATGCGAATCATGCATGATGGGCAAAATGACACGGGCCCCCTTTAATAAACCTAACGAGAGGGCCAGTGACTTATTGGGCCTGATACACACTGATGTGTGTGGCCCAATGTCCACAAATGCAAGAGGAAACTATCAGTACTTCATTACCTTCACTGATGATTTCAGTAGGTATGGATATGTTTATTTGATGAAACATAAGTCTGAATCTTTTGAAAAGTTCAGAGAATTCCAAAATGAAGTACAAAACCAACTTGGCAAAAGCATTAAGGCTCTTCGGTCCGACCGAGGAGGAGAATACTTAAGCCAGGAATTCAGTGATCATCTGAGAGAGTGTGGGATCGTATCCCAACTCACTCCTCCTGGAACACCTCAATGGAATGGTGTGTCTGAGAGGAGAAATCGGACCTTATTGGATATGGTTCGATCTATGATGAGTCACACAGACCTTCCAATATCCCTTTGGGGATATGCTCTGCTAACAGCAGTGTTCACTCTAAATAGAGCGCCATCAAAAGCAGTAGCAAAGACACCATATGAATTATGGACTGGAGAAGCTCCAGTGCTGTCTTATCTCAGAATTTGGGGTTGTGAAGCCTACGTCAAGAGATTGATCTCAGACAAGCTTACACCAAAATCTGACAAATGCTATTTCATTGGTTATCCACGGGAAACCAAGGCTTATTACTTCTATCTACGTTCCGAGAACAAGATCTTTGTTGCCCGGGATTGTAACTTTCTTGAGAGGGAGTTTCTCTCTAAGAAAGACAGTGGGAGTAAGGTACTGCTTGAAGAAATTCAAGATGAACAGGATACTGCTCAACCTAATGAGGAAGAGCAGCAGGAGGACCTACAAGAAATTGTAGAGCCTGAACCTGTAGTACCTGAAGTTCGAAGATCCGGGAGGATCCGTCACGAACCCGAGAGATATCAAGGATTCCTCGTGACTAACTGTCATGATCTTTTGATCATTGATGGTGATGAACCATCGAACTTCAATCAAGCCATGATGGGCCCAGATTCCTCTAAGTGGCGCAAGGCCACTGATTCCGAAATGGACTCCATGTCGGTCAACCAAGTGTTTTCGTTGGTTGACTTACCCGCTGGTGTAAAAGCCATCGAGTGCAAATGGATCTTCAAGAAGAAGATTGACGTGGATGGAAATGTCCAGATTTATAAAGCCAGGTTGGTGGCAAAAGGTTTCAGACAAGTTCACGGTGTGGAGTACGATGAAACCTATTCACCGGTGGCTATGATGAAATCTATTCGGATTCTACTAGCAACTGCAGCTTTTCATGATTATGAAATTTGGCAGATGGACGTGAAAACCGCCTTCCTGAATGGTATTCTGGAAGAGGATGTGTATATGACGCAACCTGACGGTTACATAGATCCAAAGAATGCTGGGAAAGTATGCAAGCTTCATAAATCCATTTATGGATTGAAGCAAGCATCGAGGAGCTGGAATCTTCGTTTTGATGAAGCAATCAAACAATTTGACTTCATTAGAAACGAAGAAGAACAATGCGTGTATAAGAAATCTAGTGGGAGCAAAATTGTATTTCTTATTCTGTATGTCGATGACATACTGCTTCTCGGAAACGACATTCCAATGCTGAAGTCTGTAAAAGACTGGCTTGGAAGTTGTTTTTCCATGAAAGACATGGGTGAAGCCGCATACGTTCTTGGAATTAGGATCTATCGGGATAGACCTAAGAGGCTGATAGGCTTGTGTCAAGACTCATACATTGACAAAGTCCTACAAAGATTCAGCATGAAAGATTCCAAGAAGGGCTTCACGCCAATGGTACATGGCACAACGCTAAGCAAGAAGCAGAGCCCCACGTCGGCTGCTGAGCTTGAGCGCATGAAGAATATTCCTTATGCATCTGCAATAGGATCTGTCATGTATGCCATGATCTGTACTCGTCCTGATGTTGCTTATGCATTGAGCATGACGAGTAGATACCAGTCAAATCCAGGTGAAAACCATTGGATTGCCGTAAAGAACATCTTGAAGTATCTGAGACATACTAAGGATAAGTTCTTGGTGTACGGTGGAAGTGATGTGCTTAAAGTCAGTGGATTCACGGACGCAAGTTTCCAGACAGACACAGATGATTTCCGGTCACAGTCCGGTTATGTCTTTTGTCTGAATGGCGGTGCAGTAAGTTGGAGAAGCTCCAAGCAGGACAGCGTTGCTGATTCCACTACAGAAGCTGAATATATCGCCGCCTCAGAAGCAGCGAAGGAAGCTGTTTGGATACGAAAGTTCATTATGGAACTAGGTGTGATACCAGATGCGGCTGAGCCTCTGGCACTGTTTTGTGACAACAATGGTGCTATAGCTCAGGCAAAGGAACCAAGATCACACCAGAAATCCAAGCATGTTCAAAGAAGATATCACTTGATACGTGACATCGTTAATAGAAAGGAAGTCAAGATCAGCCGAGTTCCGACAGATGATAATGTCGCTGATCCGTTGACAAAGCCACTCCCAAGGCCTAAGCTCGAGTTCCTGACTGAAGCTGTAGGCATTAGAAACATTGAAATGTAATCTAAATTTGAGTGGGAGTTTTGTGAGCTTTATTTTAGTTATTTGATATGTTCTTGTAAAATATTATTTTATGTTTTAATGAAATTATTATTTCAAGATTATTTTAACTGTGATGAAATAATCGTTCCAAAATGATATGAAGCATTTTATAGGTCATCGAAGTAAGTGACTTGATCTTGAGTCATCAAAGTCATTTAGCTTAATCATGAGACCCTATATTTGATAAATGTTTTATATCATCCTGTCCCTAGTCGAAGGTTGTTGAAACTGGAACACCAACAACCGTGTGAGACTGGATTGGTACGTGACTTATGACAAAGTCTCAATGTGTCATAGATGCACGGCATCAAAGTCAGTACATAGGTGTATGTTGGGAACATACGACCGGACAAGACCCGCTTATAAGAACTCTTCAGGATATTTATATCTGTGTCATAAGAGATTCTTACTACGACTATAGAGTATAGTCCTTAGACCTGAGTTCACATGCATGTGACTGCCCATGGACTGATGTACTTTGATCATTGTCTAACACTATCGTTCTGCGATAGTTATAAGGACCTTGTTTGGGTACATTATGAAATGAATAGTTTACAGTGATGGAACAAGAAGGGATTTGTCCCTCCAATATAAATGGAGTGAATATCTCTAGGCCAATCGGAGATTTGAATACTGGAAAATGCATGGCCATGCTCAAACGGACTTTCCCGAGTCGTTTGGATTGTCAGTATCAAATCAGAGTCCGATGAACAAGATTAGGCTTTATAAGGATGACACTAATCTTGCCTTATGACTAATCGAGATATTGTGACAAAAGGATTATGAATACTGAGATTCCAGTACAAGTGGGAGATTGTTGGAATTGTGTCCAGTAATCTCGGTACTGTCTCTAGAAAGTAAGAGTATGTCGAGATCAGACATAAGTCATATAATACTGGGGATCATGATGGCTTGCTAGAGTCCGCTCATGATCTATAAGTCTTGGACTTATTGCCTTTATTATATGATCCCATATGGGTCACACGCCTAAGCTAACAGGAAAATGTGTTGGAACGGCTTAGCAGAAGTACGACAAAAGTGCCAGGCATTTGTCGTATTAAGAGAGAAAGATTAATGGGTCTGATTAAATCCATGGGATTTAATCAGATTGGTGTTTTGGGCCCATAAGCCCAAAAGGGAAAGAGAAGGCTTTTAATGATCAAAAGCCAAATCTCTTTCTCCCAAATCAAAAACCCTAGCCGCGAATCCTCTCTCCCTCTGCGCCTCTCTCCTCGTGGTCTAGCAGCCATTCCTGTGATCGCGTGTGTGAACCTTTGGAGGATTCATCCCTCGGTGCATCTATCTGATCTCTGACCTGTTCTATTCCTTCCGCTGCAACAAACAGGTAAAAGGTGAGATCATCTAATGTTTCTAATCAAGAGAACCTAGATCTGTATGTTTAGGTTGAGATGAATCTGTGAATTACATCAGGATCAACCAAACGAGTTCCTACAGCTATGACATATATATGTACATTAGAATGGTTCCTAAATTTATTTTCGTTCGGTTCAGGTTTAGTTCCTACTGGTTCTATATCGTTTTGGATAAAACAAATGAGAAAACGTAAAATACATGAATTTTTGTTATTATTTGATATTAAACGGTTTTGTGTATTTTATATTATTTATGCCATAATTTCAATGTTCACCAATATTGATGTCCGTTGGTTCCTGTCCACCAAGATTGATGTTTTGTTAATCAAGGTTGGTCGTGTCCATTATTTCATGTCCACCAAGTCGATCTGTAACTATCCACATATAATAAGCCACATATGTAGATGAGTCCACGTTTTAGTGTCCACATATAATTGTCCATATAAATTTGGCAATTAAATATATATATATATATATATATATATATATATTTATATATATATATATATATCTTCCATCTAAGTGTTCACAAATAACTAGTTATATAGATCGTCTATATAAGTGTGATATGTAAAGTTATGGTGTGAAGTCAGAAAGTGAAAACCCTAAGTAAGAACATAAATATGGACATGTCTATAATCAATGAGTGTCCACTTAATAGTGTACACAGAGACATGTCCATAGACTAGTGTACGTATAAATATGCCAACAAACAAGTGTACATAAAAACGAAAAAGTGAACAAAAAACAATATTGGGAAGGTATTTACATGGTTGGTGTCCACAAATCAATGTACACGAAAACATGTTCATCATACACAATACAAACATACAAACTCATCATGTGACAATCTATACGAAAACGTTTGAAAAGTAAAAATTGATATCTATTGATGTTCATAGATCAGTGTATACAAAAATTTGTCCATGCAGGCAGTAGACGCAACAATAAGCATAAGACACAATAACTCAGGTGACATGCTATACGAATAAACATGAACACAAAATAATTTACATCTAGTGTACACAGAAATATGTTCGTCTTATACAGAACAAAATCCATAAGACAGACACATGTGGATGATAGTATATACAAAGACTCAATACAATTGTGTAAAACACGTTAGTGAAGCAAAGATAAATTTGAGTGGGTTAAAACAAAAGAAGTGATAGACCCATGAAAAAAATTAACCCTAAATGAGCAATGTTAATTATAGATCGAGTTTTTAAACTTATAATCAACCATTTTTACTCACAGATATGTTAGGAATTTGGATCTAAAACTGAAGCAGCTTGCAAACAGAGAGACAATTTTAATTCAGGTTTCCCATGAAGATAGAGGAATAAATCCAAGAAAAATGATGGCAAAAATTAAAAAGTGACCATAATAGAGCAAAGTGAGAAGATGCCAAAAGAAGAAGATGGAGAAAGAGAGATTACGTAGGAGGCAGGAGATGAAAGAGGCATGAGATGGGAAAGAAAGAAGGAGATTAGGATTTTTCTTTAATTTGTGATTTTAGAGGAAAATAAAAATAGGATGAAAATAAAGAAAAACAAATGAATGGTGATGAGAAGAAATTGGCTGAGGGTATTTTGGAGATTGCATAAGCTTAAAATACCTTTGAATCTCTAAGTGCCTTTTTCTGTTATTTGTTTATACACAAGTGCCTTCTAGTGTAATAAACTCACTATCTCACTATATTATAGTTAGATATAATAAATCTGGACACTCCGTCAAGGAGATCCCTTATCTCCTTTCATATTAATTCTATGCACAGAGACACTTATCTCTCTCCTAAATGGAGCAGAAGAGGAGAAACGGATAACATGACTAAAGATCGCAAGAGCTAATCCAACCGTTTCCCATCTCTTATTCGTAGATGATAGTCTTTTCTTCTGCAGAGAAGATATCCGGCAGAGTGTCGAGATTTTGGACATTATCAAAGTTTACGGAGATGCTTCGGTCAACAACTGAACCCTGGGAAATCGTCAGTTTTCTTCGGTAGCAAAGTTGATTCTGGTACTAGGCGAGTGATAAAGAGCTCGATTGGCATCACAAATGAAGAGGGTATGGGCATGTATCTGGGGCTCCCTGAACAGATATGTGGATCAAAAAAGAAAGTATTCAATTTTGTTCAAGAGAGACTCAATAATCGAGTTTGTACTTGGTCTGCGAGTTTACTCTCGAAATGAGGGAAAGAAGTGCAAATCAAATGAGTTGGCCAAGCCGTTCCGACATATGTTATGTCGTGTTTTATCCTCCCTCAAAGTATCATTGATAAACTGAAGAGCGCAATATCAAATTTCTGGTGGAGCTCAAAACAAAATAGTACGGGACTCCATTGGATTGCATGGGATAAGATTTGTATTCCCCAGGATATGGGAGGCCTTGGATTCCGATATTGGCACGACTTTAACCTCGCCCTTCTTGCTAAACAGATGTGGCGCTTAATCGATCACCCACACTCCCTCCTCGCAAGAGTCTTAAAAGGACGGTACTACAGAAACTCTGATCCCTTGGAGGACCCCAGAGTATACTCACCATCATATGGATGGTGTAGTATTATGGCTGCAAGAGATGTTCTTAAACTCGGATTGAGAAAGAAGATTGGTTCGGGATTTAATACTAGAGTGTGGGATGAGCGGTGGATTCCAGATATTCTGGCCCGCATGCCGAGAAATGTTGACCCAATGGGGCAAAGGGACCCCGATCTCATGGTGCACCAACTAATGAGACGAGGTACGAGCGAGTGGAACGGACCCATGTTATGGGAACTTTTCTGATAGATTCCTGGATAGGATAGACTCTTTAATGGATCGGATGATAATCTGATCACGGATCAGTGGTGGATCGAAGGAGACCGTCAAAGGTTGCGGATGGCCTTTGGTATTCCCCGACTTCAAAGAGGATCGAAGAAGTAACCCTTAACAACAAACTCTAAGAAGGTTTGTTGCTTTGGAAGTAACCCTTGCCAAAGAAACGAAAAATGTTCAACCAAGAACAAAGAGATGAACTCTCAAATAAGAAGAAAAATCGATGTCTATTAAAATGATCAAGAGTTTGGTACTTATATAAGAGAACTAGAATGTAAAGAGACTAAAATTGTAGTAATTAATAGCAAAGACCAAAGACTAAATTAAATAGAGTCAAAGAACTCTTCGGATCCCGCAAACTCCTTAGAGTGACTCTTCGGCCGCTTTTCCTTCCTTGGTGCGGTCATGGTACGGCCCGGATTATGCAGACGGACGTTTCTTCGAATAACTCTTGATTGGGTCGGATTATATGTGAAAACTCACGTCCAATCTTCATCCTTAGTCCATTGGCACGTTCCTTTGAATTTTGGTCGGAAGAAAAGTCGAATGGGTCGATAGAAATGGTAGTGTTCCGTTCCACTTCAGCTCGGACCAACGCGTTTCTGTCACGACCATTAGTCTTAGAATGGGATTTAGGTCGAGAAAGAGAACGTCTAGGTCGAGTGAATTGATCATCTGGTCGTGGTTCCAAATGTATCTCCATTCCCGGACGTGTTGGGTCGATACGGTACACGGCCGTGCGGTCACTGCGGACGGTTGGACGAACCTCAGTTTCTCCTTGTTTCATCTGCGTTCCAAGCGGTTCCTCATTGTCTGAGCTATCTTGATCTGATGTCCTAGCTCGGTATCCATCATTCCCCTCCTCTTAAAAAGGATTTGACCACAAATCTGGAGTATCTGCATGAAAAGGAGATAGGTCAGCAACGTTGAAACTAGGAGAAATTTCATACTTACCTTGAAGATCAAGTTGATAGGCATTGTCATGGAGCCTCTTGACAACCGTGAATGGACCATCCTTCCGGGGCATAAGTTTTGACTTCCTTTCCTCGGGAAACCGTTCCTTCCTTAGATGAATCCAAACAAGATCGCCCGGCTCAAAGATCATTTGTTTGCGGCCCTTGTTGGCATAATTCTCATACTTCTTTGTTTTTGCCTCGATGTTGGCTCGGACCTTCTCATGAACCTGCTTGACAATTTTGGCTTTCTTTTTTCCATCCAAACTTATCCTTTCAGTCACAGGCAAAGGCATTAGATCAAGAGGAGACAAAAGGTTAAAGCCATAGACAATCTCAAATGGTGAGTACTTAGTAGCAGAATGCATGGAATGGTTATAAGCAAACTCAACATGTGGCAAATTCTCTTCCCAAGTCCTAAGATTCTTCTTAACAAGCGATCTAAGCAAGGCTGAAAGTGTCCTATTCACTACTTCTGTTTGTCCATCAGTTTGAGGATGACAAGTAGTTGAAAACAAAAGTTTTGTACCAATCTTAGTCCACAATATTTTCCAGAAATAACTTAAGAACTTAGCATCACGATCAGAGACAATGGTATTAGGCATGCCATGCAGTCTAACTATCTCTTTAAAGAACAAGTCGGCAATGTGAGATGCATCATTAGTTTTCAAACAAGGAATGAAGTGAGCCATTTTCGAAAACCTATCTACAACCACAAAGATGGAGTCCTTACCAGTCCTAGACTTAGGCAAACCAAGAACAAATTCCATAGATAAATCAGTCCAAGGATGAGATGGGATAGGAAGAGGAGAGTACAAACCCTGAGAAGTGTTTTTGGACTTAGTTTCCTTGCAAGTGATACACCGGCTGCAAATCCTTTCCACATCCTTCCTTAGGCCCGGCCAATAGAAGTGATCCTCAAGCACCTTCAATGTCTTGGTTAGTCCAAAATGTCCCATCAAACCTCCTCCGTGAGCTTCCCTGGTGAACAATTCCCTTAAAGAACAGTGAGGTACACATAACCGATTATCAAAGAACAGAAAGTCTTCTAAGCTGAAGTACTTGCCGTGGCCATGCTTTTGACAAGCCAAGAATGGTTCCCTAAAGTCAGAATCGGTTTCATACAAGCCTTTTATAAACTCAAATCCCAAGAGTTTGGTTCCAAGAGTGGATAGGAGTACATACCTTCGAGATAGTGCATCGGCCACTATGTTCTCCTTACCTTGTTTGTACTTAATGACATATGGGAAGGTTTCTATGAATTCTACCCAACGTGCATGCCTTTTGTTCAACTTTTGTTGGCCCTTGAGATGTCGTAGAGATTGGTGATCTGTGTAAATGACAAACTCCTTAGGCCAAAGGTAATGCTGCCACGTTTGAAGTGCCCGCACCAATGCATAAAGCTCCTTGTCATAGGTGGGATAATTGAGAGTAGCACCACCTAACTTCTCGTTCCATCCTGCATAAGAAAAACACCAATACCCACACCTGAGGCATCACATTCAATCTCAAAGGTTTTAAGAAAATCAGGAAGAACAAGTAATGGAGCTTGGGTTAACTTCCCTTTCAAAGTCTGAAATGCGTCCTCCTGAGCTTGCTCCCATTTGAACCCAACGTTCTTCTTGATAACCTCAGTGAGAGGAGCCGCAATCGTGCTGAAGTCCCGAACAAATCGTCTATAAAAGCCGGCCAAGCCGTGAAAGCTTCTGACCTCTCCAACGGTTTTGGGACTTGGCCATTCTCGGATTGCCTTGACCTTCTCCTCATCAACTCGGATGCCATCTGCTTCTACAACAAAATCCAAGAAAACCAGGTGATCCGTTCCAAAAGTGCATTTCTTAGCAATGGCATACAAGCTTTCTTTTCTAAGTACTTCCAAGACTTTCACGAGATTTCTAACATGTTCATTCAAACTTTTGCTAATAGACAAGAATGTCATCAAAGTACACAACAACAAATTCACCAATATAAGCTCTAAGAACATGGTTCATCAATCTCATAAAAGTACTTGGTGCATTTTTCAACCCAAACGGCATAACTAACCATTCATACAATCCATGTTTAGTTTTAAAGGCCGTTTTACACTCATCCCCTTCTTTCATACGAATTTGATGGTATCCACTCTTAAGATCTATCTTAGAAAAGACTTTGGAACCATGCAATTCATCAAGCATATCATCAAGACGAGGAATAGGATGGCGGTACTTAACTGTTATGTTGTTGATGGCTCGGCAGTCCACGCACATTCTCCAAGTGCCATCTTTCTTTGGAACAAGTAAGACCGGTACAACACACAGGCTTAGACTCTCTCGGATGTATCCTTTCTCCATCAGGTCGTTCACTTGTCTCTGTAGTTCCTTGGTTTCAACCGGATTGGTTAGATAAGCAGGACGGTTTGGAAGAGACGCTCCCGACACAAGGTCGATTTGATGCTCAATCCCACGGATGGGTGGCAAGTGATAGGTTAAGAATTATCCCTATTCTAACTGCAAGTGCACAGTGATGTAGTTGTAGTACTTAGGGTATCGAATCCACAGGGACTCCGGTCAACGATAGATTATAAAACAGAAGAGATTAAACTAGGAGAAAGCAAATATGATTAGAAACTAAAAAGCGAAGCAGAAAAGTAAATCAGGCGAGTTTGTTGTAAGCAATCAAACGAAGGTGTCAGGTTTCGGGAGTTCTCAGGATATCAGGAAATCAGATAATCAAACAATCAGATTCAATCTATAGCGTTCTTGAACTAAAATCACGAAGGTAAAACTAACCAACTGTCGCTGCGATAATTATCTATGTCTAACAACCTAGCAGACCAACTTTCGTTGCGAATCCTAGAGTTCTAAACATGCATTAATTCCAAGTTCGTTCGTTCACAATTTCTCTAAACCAAATTCCTTTGCGGATAGATAAATTGCTCACCTAATCAGATCTAGTTAAATAAACCAACTGTCGTTGCGTAAATCAACCTAGAATCAGTAATCTAAATGGCCAGTTCAGATTAAGCATTAAGAATAGATTAGATGAAGAACTAGATGATGAATCTAATAAATTAGTTATTATAACATTCCTTCAAATCCCTAATGAAAATCCCTAACCTAACAAGAGATCTACTCAGACATAGCAATCATAACAGAAAACATGGTCAGAATAGATATCATAAAATAATCTGAGAATAAGAACAGGGGTTCGAAATCAAGTCTCTTTAGAAAACAAAACCAGCCCCTCCAACTCTCTCTAGAAAAGCTTAGAATCAAAACTTAGCCTAACAAGTGGCTGTAAAACCTAATTATGAACTAAAACACGAATTGGGGCTTTCTTGTGAATATGAGAAACTTCTGGGCAATTGTGTAAATCTCCAAAGTCTTCAAAATCTGATGTCGCAGGGCTGCAACGATCGACACCACGAGTACATCGATCGATGCAGAGGTCGTCCAGACTTGGTGGAATTAGCTCTCTCGGCTTTATGTTCCAAACTTGCCCAAAATGCTCCATTATCTCCAATTCCGCTCCAAAAGTGCATGTACCTAATAAACACCTGTAAAGACTCTAAAACATAATAATAAACTCGATAAATAAGATATATACCATGGTTAAAAGCCCTAAAATCCATGGTATATCAACTCCCCCACACTTAGCTTTTGCTTGCCCTCAAGCAAAACAGAGAACTAAAACATGGTGAAGAGGTTTGAAAATTTTCAGAAACTCTTTTCATCTTCGAAGCAACAACACTCAGATTCCCCTTAGTAATCCACTGAAAGAATCACCTGCAAGACATCAAGACCAACATATACTTCCCCCACACTTAGCAATTGTCCTAATTAAACTCCACAATCACATTCACGCATTCAAATTCACCCTACTGACTTCTGCAAGTATTTAAGTGCGGTCTCACCTAAGGAGTATCGATCAAAGGCACATGGACTCTTACCTTGTCAGCTCTAGACCACCATACTATCTTTCTTTGGTCCCTTTCTTCTCTTTTTTCTTCCTTAACAACTGATTTTCCCCACTGGGTATCATTTTATTTTTTTATCAGTGTTCTTCCCATTTTGGGGTGTACTTTGGACACATTCCATGAATGCACAGGAGGTAATAGTGTTTGCTACTACTCCCGTGACCACTTCGGAGTTACTAACTCATCCTCAGTTTATTATTCTTTTTTATTTTATGGAAGGGGAGAAGGGAACCAAATATGACAGGTTTACAGGATGTGTCAGAACTAGCAAAGGAATCCGACACAAGGTATACCAAGCCCTTAGGTGAGAAAATTAAGTCAATATTAAGGTGAAGTCAGTAAAAGGATCCTCTGATACCTGAAGTGATGTGGGTGTCCTCAGTAGGTTGATCTGTGTCTGGGTTTTCTCATAGTCATAGATAGATCCTGCAACTTCATCCTAATGATTATTTAAGTTCCTGCAAAATATTGTTAACTCTTCTCAGAAAATCATTGTTTCTTACTTAAACTGTTTTGACTCAATAAAACAAATTTTTTTGAAAAAATGGACTGACACTAAGAAAACAAAAAAGCGTGCGTCAGTAGCTCCTCCCCCACACTTAAAACACACTGTCCCCAGTAGTGTCAAGCTTAGGGTCGGTGAGAATAAATAATCAAATCGAAACAATCCGAAAAGTTGCAGAACACGTACCTGTCGTCGCCCTGTGTCGATCGATGCCACAAGGGTGTCGATCGATGCAAGGCGAATTTTGCTCGCGGTTATGTGAATAACCGATGTCTGGACCGCAATTGAATCGGTAAACCGTAAATCGAAACTGCATCGACCGATGCACTAGGTGTGTCGATCGATGCAATGCTATTTTGCCTTTTCTCAAGCCTTTGAACACACAAAAACAGAAAAATTAAAAACACCTAATCAAATTGAAAAACGAAAACTAAAACGAACCTAACAGTGGGTTGCCTCCCACTCAGCGCTTGTTTTGAGTCATTAGCTTGACTATGGGAAGATATCAGATTCATGGCGGTTTCAACAGAGACTTTGAATGTCTCTGTGAATATCTCTTCATCCAGGGTGGTGTGTATGCTGTCAGATCATGAGGTCTCCCAAGGAAAGAGTAAACAGAATCAGGGCGGGAGCGAAGCTTGGGTGGGATACTGCGTTTTCCTGCATTCAAAGCAATGTGGTCAGGAGGTTTAATCTTACGTGATTTATACCTTACCTTTGGTGCAGATCTGATGTCTGGAGCTTTCTGCTTATGAGCAGTTACATGTACTGAAGATGTTAGAGCAGGTTCAAGAGGAACCGCCATCTTCTTCTCTCCACTATCGGATACTGTAGTTCCACCAATCTGAACTTCTTCTTTCAAATGATCATCAGCTGAGATCATCTTCTTATCCACCACTACCATGCACTTTTCTACTCTCTGCTCATGTTTAGACCTTATAGGAATTCTTGGGAACGGTATAGGAGGTTTGTAGACCCTTTCCTTAGCAAAAACATCAGATTTGGGCGAAATTGGGTCTGTCCGACTGTCGCGTCGACCGACGCAGAAGTGGTGTCGGTCGACATTGAATTGATGTCGACCTTCAGTGTCGACCATGGTCGATTTCTGTTCGTCGTAAGAACTCGAAATTGCCGTCAGAAATGCGTGTCGACCGACACTAAGGGGGTGTCGATCGATGCATGTCTCAGACAGACAATATTCATCCAGAAAATCCGAGATTATGCTCTCTTCTTCACCTAGCAAGTCAATCTCATCTCTTAAGGTCACAGCTTTGATGGATCTGTACTGTTCAGCTTTCCCAACTTCATTATGCCTTTATATTGCTTGAGATGTCTGTTGGATTTAAACATACAGCTTCTTCACATGTGTGCTCAGAGATTCAAACTTCCCATTCAGATTTTCATGCATAGCATCCAACTTCCTGTCGAATTCTACAGCAGTCTTGGTCTGCTCCTCTAGTAACTGCTCCATCATGGATTCCATCTTGCTCTTATAAGCATTAGCAGCAGGAGGTGTCTGATACGAGGACGATCCATAGGTTCTCTGATAAGAATTACCTTGCTGATTACCAAACCTGATTTCTTGAAATCCAGAGCTATTGATGTAGTTTAAATCCTCTTCCTGCTTCTCCAATAACTGCTCCATCATGATCATCAGCTTATTAGACTGTGTATTGTGAGGAGGAACAGGCTGATACGATGGAGATTCATAATCTCTGGTGAATGAATAGGAACCATAGCCTCTGCAGAACGAGTTATTCTGCTGATTTTCCAACATCCGTTCCATCATTCCCATCATTCTTTCGCACTGTGTCGATCGATGCAGAGTAGCGTCGATCGATGCAAGCTCGAGAATGCAATGATCGACACACAGGACCGTGTCGATCGTTGCAGGGCGATTACAGGCGTACCTGAAACGCAAGAAACAGAAAAAAAAATTAGTGATAAAAAACAAAAAACAAAAAACCTAGTCTAAACCCTAAGTTCAAATCTATCAGAGACTCAAAAGAGTCCCCGACAACGGCGCCAAAAACTTGATAGGTCAAGAATTATCCCTATTCTAACTGCAAGTGCACAGTGATGTAGTTGTAGTACTTAGGGTATCGAATCCACAGGGACTCCGGTCAACGATAGATTATAAAACAGAAGAGATTAAACTAGGAGAAAGCAAATATGATTAGAAACTAAAAAGCGAAGCAGAAAAGTAAATCAGGCGAGTTTGTTGTAAGCAATCAAACGAAGGTGTCAGGTTTCGGGAGTTCTCAGGATATCAAGAAATCAGATAATCAAACAATCAGATTCAATCTATAGCATTCTTGAACTAGAATCACGAAGGTAAAACTAACCAGCTGTCGCTGCGATAATTATCTATGTCTAACAACCTAGCAGACCAACTTTCGTTGCGAATCCTAGAGTTCTAAACATGCATTAATTCCAAGTTCGTTCGTTCACAATTTCTCTAAACCAAATTCCCTTGCGGATAGATAAATTGCTCACCTAATCAGATCTAGTTAAATAAACCAACTGTCGTTGCGTAAATCAACCTAGAATCAGTAATCTAAATGGCCAGTTCAGATTAAGCATTAAGAATAGATTAGATGAAGAACTAGATGATGAATCTAATAAATTAGTTATTCTAACATTCCTTCAAATCCCTAACCTAACAAGAGATCTACTCAGACATAGCAATCATAACAGAAAACATGGTCAGAATAGATATCATAAAATAATCTGAGAATAAGAACAGGGGTTCGAAATCAAGTCTCTTTAGAGAACAAAACCAGCCCCTCCAACTCTCTCTAGAAAAGCTTAGAATCAAAACTTAGCCTAACAAGTGGCTGTAAAACCTAATTATAAACTAAAACACGAATTGGGGCTTTGTTGTGAATATGAGAAACTTCTGGGCAATTGTGTAAATCTCCAAAGTCTTCAAAATCTGATGTCGCAGGGCTGCAACGATCGACACCACGAGTGCATCGATCGATGCAGAGGTCGTCCAGACTTGGTGGAATTAGCTCTCTCGGATTTATGCTCCAAACTTGCCCAAAATGCTCCATTATCTCCAATTCCGCTCCAAAAGTGCATGTACCTAATAAACACCTGAAAAGACTCTAAAACATAATAATAAACTCGATAAATAAGATATATACCATGGTTAAAAGCCCTAAAATCCATGGTATATCAGCAAACCACTAGGAGTCTCTTCAGGAAACACGTCACTGAACCTGTTCATCAAAGCTTGAAGTTCACTCGGAATCTCCGGTGCTGGGTTAGAAGTCATTAGTCTTTCTTTAAACACAAGTAAGATAAAAGATTGTTGAGAAAACAGATTTTTCCTTACTTGACTTGGCTTGATGTAGAAGTTGGATTTCTGGACCGGTTCTTTGGAAGCTTCCCGTTGCTTCTCTTGTTCTCGGTTATTCTTGAGTTGGAGCTGATGTTGGTGTACTTCGGCTGGAGATAAAGGAACAAGAGTTATCTTCTTTCCTTTGTGATCAAAAGTGTGGCGGTTTGTGTGGCCATCATGAATGGCTTTCTTGTCGAACTGTCAAGGTCTTCCCAAGAGGATATGGCTCGCGTCCATGGGCAACACATTGCATAGGACCTCATCCTCATACCGGCCAATGGTAATGGGAACCGTGACTTGCTCCTTGACATGTAGTTCTCCTTCCTCATTTAGCCATTCCAACTTGAATGGTCGAGGATGCGGCCTCACTTCTAGTCCAAGTTTCCTAACAAGAACATCACTAGCCACGTTAGTGCAACTTCCACCATCAATAATCAAAGAAAAAAATTTATCTTTAACAAAACAACGAGAATGAAAGAGATTCTCCCTTTGTTCAAGATCGGCTTGTTTGGTCTGGACGCTAAGTGATCTGCGGGTCACGAGAAGTTGGCCTTAAGCCGGATAATCATATGGTTCGGATTCCTCATCAAAGATCGGCCCTGTATCCTCTGGTTCCTCCTTTTCTTCCTCGGACTCATACTCTCCATTTTCCAGCAAGATCATGATCTTTTGGTTTGGGCATTTGTTGGCATAGTGTCCTAGGCCATGACATCTAAAGCACCTGATATCTCTAGCTCTGCTCGTGGATTCCACGGCTTTGACTTTGTCTAAACTAGAAGGAGCGTTAGTCTTAAAACCAGAATTTGTTTGAGGAAGAGTCTTACCTTTGTCTTGGTAGCTAGGTTTTGGAGTGTAAGCCGGTTTAGAAAATCCCCTCCTCTTGACTTGTTGCTCAATCAAGATTGCTTTATGGAGCATGTCTTCAACACTATCAAAGTCCTGAAGCTCCATTCGGTCTTGTATTTCTCGGTTTAAGCCTGCAAGGAATCGAGCCAAGATAGCATCCAAATCTTCTTCAACGTCCACCTTAAGCATAAGGGTCTCCATCTCCTGGAAATAGTCTTCCACACTCTTGGTTCCTTGGACCAACCGTCTCAGCTTATGGTGAAGATCCCTGTGATAATGTCTAGGTACAAATCGCTTTCTCATAAGAGTGGTTAGTTCATCCCAAGAAGCAATTGGTATTTCACCCATTCTCCTCTTAAGAGTCACAATATTATCATACCAATTGATAGCATAACCACTAAATTCAGAAGCAGCCAATCTAAATTTCTTAAGTTCAGAAAAGTTTTGACAATCAAAAACCAATTCAGTTTTCCTTTCCCATTCCAAATATGCATCCGGATCATTCTTACCTTGAAAGGATGGAATTCTGAGCTTAAGATTGCCAAGGCCGTCACTTGGTCTCCTACCAAATGGGTTCTCATCCTCTTGGTTACAGCGGCCTCTCCTTGATCGGACAATGGATCGATCCTCCTCAGATTCTTCTTCATCTTGGTCATTAGCTGACCGGGTGGTCCGTCTCTCAGTCCGGTTCCTTCGTGCGGATCGTTGAGGACGTCCTTGTTGATCTTCCTGGATCCTATCAAGCCGGACGTGTAGTTCCTCCATACGTTCAGTCACTAGTCTCGCCATTTGGTCGTTAAGAGCTTTCATTTGGGCGCGATTCAATCCGCTCCTAGGGTTGTCATCCCGTTCTTCTTCACTGCTTACCATAGTTCCCTGAAAACACTTTGAAACAAACGAATTTAAAGAAAACACTCTCACTCTCAAGTGTTTAAACTCGCCCACACAAGTGTTTTGCTGGTCACTCCGAGTAATCTCTCAATGTTCTCGGCAAACAAACTCAAGCCAATTCCACAAGTACTCCAAGCAACAAGGGGTAAAAGAAGAAGAAGATAGGAAGTTGAAAGATTTTTGGTGGGATTTGTCTTAACCAATTCAAGGATGGATTTCTCCTCAGCCTTTAAGAACTTAAGAACACTTTTTTTTTTGTAAATCGTTCAAACTCTTTTTTTTTTATAAGGTAGATGAAATGAATTGGCCCAAATCCCAAATACTAGATAGAAAGATAAGAAGTGTTTAAGAAATGGTGTAGATGAAATGAGAAGATGAAAAGATAGAAGATACCAACAAAGAGTGGCTCTGATACCACTTGATAGATTCCCGTATAGGATAGACTCTTTGATGGATCGAATGATAATATGATCAGGGATCAGTGGTGGATCGAAGGAGACCGTCAAAGGTTGCGGATGGCCTTTGGTATTCCCCGACTTCAAAGAGGATCGAAGAAGTAACCCTTAACAACGAACTCTAAGAAGGTTTGTTGCTTTGGAAGTAACCCTTGCCAAAGAAACGAAAAAATGTTCAACCAAGAACAAAGAGATGAACTCTCAAATAAGAAGAAAAATCTATGTCTATTAAAATGATCAAGAGTTTGGTACTTATATAAGAGAACTAGAATGTAAAGAGACTAAAATTGTAGTAATTAATAGCAAAGACCAAAGACTAAATTAAATAGAGTCAAAGAACTCTTCGGATCCCGCAAACTCCTTAGAGCGACTCTTCGGCCGCTTTTCCTTCCTTGGTGCTGTCATGGTACGGCCCGGATCATGCAGACGGACGTTTCTTAGAATAACTCTTGATTGGGTCGGATTATAAGTGAAAACTCACGTCCAATCTTCATCCTTAGTTCATTGGCACGTTCCTTTGAAGTTTGGTCGGAAGAAAAGTCGAATGGGTCGATAGAAATGGTAGTGTTATGTTCCACCGGTGATTTAGCTCGGACCAACGCGTTTCTGTCACGACCATTAGTCTTAGAATGGGATTTAGGTCGAGAAAGAGAACGTCTAGGTAGAGTGAATCGATCATCTGGTCGTGGTTCCAAATGTAGCTCCATTCCCGGACGTGTTGGGTCGATACGGTACACGGCCGTGCGGACGGTTGGACGAACCTCAGTTTCTCCTTGTTTCAGCTGCGTTCCAAGCGGTTCCTCATCGTCTGAGCTATCTTGATCTGATGTCCTAGCTCGGAAACCATATCGATTTCGGATCAGTCTATTTTGGTTTGATTCCGGTTCAAATAATTGGTTCCGGTTAAAATACCTAGAACATATGACTAAAAGGTATAAAAAAATGGACAGAAAGGTGCAACGAAGCTAGAAAATGATGTTACGCAAAAATCTAGAAGAACTATAACAAAAGTTTAAACACTTGGACCAGACAAGAAGAGGCAGACTAAGATACAGTTCCCTTTTTTTATAAGTTACATTGATGAAATCAAAATTGCCAGTTCCGTAAGAAGAGACAAAAAGATGATGATTATAATAAAATACATTCAGAGCATATCCATTTCCTCTTCAGCCACGCCACATTAACCTCTCAATAGCCGAAAGAAGCTGGAAAAAAAACACTTTCTTTATTTAGTAAGAGTTTTGCCAGAGCTGCTGCTGGGTTTGATTCGAGGGCTGGCCAACCTGACCCCCTGCACCGTCTCTAGAGTTTTGCTGCTGGCGCTCGTGCGACATTTCTGTTTGGGACTGATAGAAATTAGGGTAGCCATGAGATCCATAATGATGTTGTTGCTGAGCTTGACGATATCCTCCTGCGGCTTGCTGAGTCTGCTGTTGTTGTTGTTGTTGTTGTGCTTGGAGGTTGTAGTACGTGTTAGCCGGGACACCTGACATGGTTCGAGAACCATGACCGTGATGCCACATTGCCGAGTTTTCATTCTAAATGTTTAAAGACAGGAGGAAAAATGTCATTATCAAGTGATTCTTGTCAAAACCCAAAAGAAAGTGTACGGAAGTGACCATAAAGAGTTGATACCTGTTGTTGCAGCAGCAGCTGCTGCTGTTGCTGTTGAAGTGCCAACAGATGATTACTCTCTTTGTAATGAGAACTAAGAACATCTTCATAACCGAGAGTTGTACCGGTAGGAGCAGACTGTTGGTTAAGAGGGAAGTTTCCAGCGGATCCAACATTGGTGGAGTTTCCAAATCCATAAGCGGAGGCAGGGGCTGTTGCAGACTGAGGCAAATTACTCGGAGAGAGATTGGTCTTGTACTGCGGAAGCAATGCAGCTAGTTGCTGGTGGTGTGAGCTGTTACCAGCAAACGTTTGCTGGAAACCAGATGCCATGTATGGATAGTTCTGAGGCATTAGAGGATAACTAATCATGTTTGCAAAGTGTGCTAGTGGCATTGTGGGTTGAGAGTAAGGATGCATTGGAAGCTGTTGAGGAAGAGCTGGTCCAGTTGCCATATTAACACCGGGTAAGTTTTGCTCCATTGGCTGTGTCGCGGGAATTCCACTGCCTCGGAGCGCCTGCAATGTAAGAGAATATAATCAAAAACATACAAAGAAACAACTACCTTAAGTCAAGTAAACATAACAGTATTCATTTGATGTTTAACAAGACACCAATACTTCCTACTAGGGGAAAAGCTAAAAGAAGTTAGTAGAAACAAAAGACATCTCGTGTTTCTGTTTACCTCTGGCATGGAAATGCTTTGGCCACCAAGTGATGAAGCATTGTTGCTATTTCTTGTCTGCATAGACTGTGCAAAAGGGGAATAATGGAACTCAAGCTCCCTCGCATTTTGTGCTGTTTGCGCCAATAAACTGTTGGGAACTGAATGCGTATACCCCTGCTGAGGCAAAAACAGAAACAAGAACCATTGTTAGCAATGCCATTCGAGAACTTTATATATCACAAAACAACCTTTTCAGCAAATATGAACAGCCTGAATGCAGTATTCAGAAAGTAAAAGGAGGTTCTCTTACAAGATACCATAAATAATGCATATGTAGCTTACCATCTGATTCAGCTGCTGCTTAGCATACCCTGCCTCAGGCTGATTAAATGTGTAGTGGTGCTCCTGAAAAGTCCCGGGGTTCTCTTGGTTCGGAACCTCTCGCCTAGATTCTAAAGCATCATCATTATTTACAGCAGCAGGTGCGTGGCCAATAGTTCCATTGGCCGTACTTACAAGATGTTCATCTCCGTATAACTCAGTATTTCTGCAAAACAAGCATCAATCTGTTGTAATGGAATACCCATACAATATGTTTGGAAAAAGAAATCAGTGGTTACGGAATACCTAGCATCTGAATGTTCAATCTGTTGAGCTACATCAGGAGTCTCTTCTGCGTTGTTGCTCAGAGGCCTTGATCCAAAAACTCCAAAACTTCCAAAACTTAATTGTGTGCATTCTTCTGTATGGATTAGCAAATGATTTGGAATAACAACAGCACGTCTATCCTCTTCATGTGAGGCTTCTTGATCATGACTATCTACGGTTAGTTGTTGAAAATCGGCTGAACCAGATGAAACATCATCTTCATCTGAAAAGTAATAATGAGACAGTGAATAAGAATCAACCAAGAACACCAAAAGATCCTCTCATATGCTACTGATTTTCAAGCATTTATTTTTGCAGAACTTCAAACCTTGAGCATCAACACTACCACCAAAAGAAAATTGAGAGAAGAAAGCAGAACAGACAAAGTATAGTTTCAAAACAAACCAAAAAGCAAAGAAGCTTTCATCCACCTCCAGCAGAACTCTAAAGTGTATATGTATTCACAAGATCAATACACAAACCCACCTCAATATGGAACAGAACAAACAGATTTTGATCATAATGTCACACTATTAGGAATCACTGTGATTTAATATTATCGTTCACAACATAAATCCAGAGAGAGCTCACATAGACATCAATAGAAAAACCAAACTTATATCCGAGATAAGCAATAACATACATTTATACAGATTCCAGATATTACCTTTGTGGTGCTCTACAGGATGGCTCTGCGTCTCATATGTGTACTGGTTATCATTAAATTCAGATGAAACTCCAGAGTCATCTTCTTGGACATTTCTACCAGCAACCGAGTCAGGTTGCACTGCATCGACTCCAAGATTTTCAGTAGGGCCATTTTCCGCTAACTGTATATTTTCTACCCGGTCCGTCAGAAGTTGATCTACTCTATCAGATTGGAAATCAGCTGGACCATTAGATATCTCTGACTCTGCTGGTGCTGCGGATACAGAAGATGTACTAGGAGCCAGTGGCTTCTCAATAGACGGCCATTCGTCTTTAACAGGGACCTGGTGATTTGAATTAGCTTCATGCTCGTGATTAATCTCAGAACGCATATTGACAGTTTGTTGAGAATTTGTTGTCTTGTTCTGTGGTCTACCCATCTTCACAATGTCAGCCATAGACATCTGGCCTGGAGCTCTAAACCACGCAGTTTGATGTCCAGAAGCAGACTGTGATGATGATATTCCATTGCCCGAGGTAACAGATGGCAAATTATTCTCCGTGACAACAGAATCACTGCAAAAGATATGCATCAAAAGATTAGAAACCTACACAGCCAAAAGCCAAATATGTACAAAAACCTATTTCACAAAGACAATAAAACAAACAATTAAAGAAGCAACAAAAGAGAGATATCCTATTCTCACACGTACAACTAGTATACATTCAAAAATTGTCTAGTTATTAACTCAGATCTTTCAGATATTCTACTACATACCTACACAATCGGTCATATAAACACTTTAAGCTCTCAGACAGAGTTTAACCAACTAAAGCTTTGTTTTTAGACAAAGACACGGCCCTAGATAAACAAAATAACCACAGAATTGTGATATTTCGTAAACGGATTCTACCAATACAATCATTCTAATATGAAACCAATTATTTGATTCAATATGAAGCATACAAAACTTCAACTGACTTTTTCTTATTTTCCCAACTTGTATCCAAATTTCTAACTGCAAAAGAAAGAGACCACTCAAGGGAAAACCTGTGTGGTGTCTGATGGTGGTTTGCCACTCCAGAAGCAGAAGACCAAGAACCTGTGTAAGTCTGGGTTCCATTCTCTATCTTGTTTGTAGATTTTCCCTGGAAGTTTCCAGAATCTGAACAACAGAAGCACATAAGAATGAATCAAATGGTTAAAGCTATAGAAATTTTTTATATCCATGAGATCATGGTTATACCAGTAAAGCTGAGATGGGTAGATGCACCTCGTCCGGCATAGCGATCAGAACCACCTCTACCGCTGCGGTTGTATGTGTTATACGCACCACGCAACCGGTAATCCGGTATATCCCTTGTCTGAATATGAATAAACGACTTCAAAAATCGCCAAAAGTTACAGTAAACCAAAATGATACCGAACTAGAAATTTGATTGATTCAAGCGAAAAATCTACAGTATGGTGCTACATGATGACAGTTAGTAAGAAAGCGTTTGAAGGGAATAAGTAGTCTTCAGATCATGAAAACATGATTGTGTCAATTCAAAAACTGTGACTAGAAACATAAGACAATGGTATCAAAAATAGTTTTCAAGGATGTACTAATACACAAAAGATGTTTGTCTGTAAACCGTAAGAAAACGAGTTTCAGCATTGACTCACCTCTTTCTTCTTTTCTTTTTTGCTCTTTACCTCGTGAAAAGGATCTGAGGGTAGGGGAAAAAAAACAAGTATCAATATCATCAACAGACACCAATGTAACAAAGACAAAACCTTGAAGCTGAGAGAACTAACGCTCACAAGAAAGTAAGAAAAAAAAAGGTTCCACAAAAAATAGTTGCTTAATCAGAATAAAACCCCCAATCAAACCCTAATAGAAACCCTCGACCATCAGTCAATTTCGATAAAACCTCAGCGGGAAACATGCAACCGCAAGAATTCGAGGGGAAACCTTGAGAGAGGAGGCGATTAACGGCTTCGTTAGGATCCATATTGCACTCTTTAAGCATAGCATAGATCTCAGCATCGGGAGAATTTACAATTTCCTTCAAGCTCTCTACTATTTTTCTCGACCCAGACGGAATATCGTTAATTCCATTGTTGCCTTTTCTCGCTCCGGCACTTCCGCCGCCGCCGGCAATGACCTTGCTGCTGCTCATCTTATCCGCCCTAAGCTGCCTCTTTAACTCTGTCTGGGTTCTGGACAAAATATATATCGACGCTCTGTGCCTTTTGTCAGTCGCGAGAATACGAAGAAGGAAAAAGAAAAAGAGAAGAAGCACAACACAAGGGCAGGAAGATAAATCTGTAGACTGGAAACCCTCTTCTCGATTTTCACCTTAATGTTTAATTTTTCCTCTTTTCAAAATTGTAAAATTACTATACCATACTTTTTTGGGTCAAAATTACTATACCATACTTAGCTTTAAATTTATTCAAATCGAAACTCTTCTTACATCCATGTGCTTCAGTGTTTTTTACATTTATATCCCATTGGAAAAAAGAACTATATATCCGATTAATTTTAGAATTGTCTCGAAAATGACAACTTTACGATCAAGTAAGAAAAGTGGTTTTCACTAGTGAAAAGTTTCGGTTTATATTCAAATTTGAGCATGATGCTGAGATGGTTCTTAGCATACAAGTAATGCCTTTTAGTAGGGTTTACTGATGGAAAGATGGTCAGCTAAACCTTCACAAGAATTTCTTCGGATTATTTTTGTATGGGTTCAATTTCGAAATACACCGTGTTAGAGTCAGGATTAGCAAATTTCTCAAAAGGCTCATTCAGGAATTTAAATCGGTCCAATTAGAAAAGTGGGCTCCAAGTTAACCTAACTCGGCCCGGTTACTCAAGGTAACTAGGGTTACAAAGAAGGACAAGATGAAAAAAGGAAAGCGGCGCGCATGGCGAACACACCGAGATATAAGATATATTTGAGCCGAGATAATAGGAAAGATCTGTAATTATCTAGTTTTTCCTTATTTTGTTTGACCGACTTTGTAAAGCTATAAAAAGACATCTCGACATTGAATAATACACACGCTTTTCAACACAATTCCTTGAGAGTTTTTAGCAAAACCGATTTACCTTAATTTCTCTCCGGCGACTTAAACATTTTCTCCAGTCGCTTTGTTTCTTCCCGGAAACCTAGCAAAAACCCTAATTTCCATTCTTTCTCACCGAGTTCTGAAATTCTTTTAGAATCCTTAATTAAAAACCCTAAAACTCTTTCTATCTCCGGATTTCTGAAAGAAATTTCTGAACGAGATGTCTGGAAACAACGACGAGATCAACCCCAAGGTTGATTATGAAGGAAGTGATCCCGACCTAAGCGATCACGAAGATGAAGGGACCGGAGCGCCCAATGGCAAACCGCCGCGAGGCTCCAAGTCCAGAAAAGTCGATGAGCATATCCCGCCAGTCGATAAAGCGGCTAAACAAGTCGACAAAGACTCTGTTCTAGCCACTATAATGGCCAAAATCGATTCCCAGAACGATTTGCTAAGAGAGGTTTCAGGAAGCATCGACCAGTTGCAGTCTGAGCATGATCGAATTTGCTCAGACCAACAGTCGAGGAAATCCAAACGTGTCGTCTCCCCAAAGGCAAAAGAAAAGGTCGCCAGACGACTGATCTATGATACGCCTAAAGGAGATCACCAAGAGCAGAGTCCGGACCATGAACCCAAGAAAGACTCACGCCAAGAGCGAGATGGAGAGGATAAACATGAGTGAGGCTCGCATCGAAAACGGGATCCAAAAGAACCCAAGCGAGACTCGCGTCAAAAACAAGACGACTTTTATCACGAGCGGTACTCACCTCGTAGAGATCTAGATGACGAATACGAACGGAATGATTATGAATCTCGGCATGACCAAGGTTCTGATCGCAGACGGAGCTCGCGTCGTGAGAATGACTCACGCTGGGATAACCATCGCTACGAGCGAGGTGCATCCCAGGAGGAACGCCTATTTGAGGAGCAAACCCAAGCCGGGTCGAGAAACAACTAACCGAACTTAGAGACACACTCAAGGAACTCAAATTCGAGGTTCACACCGTCTAAGGGTCCGCCCAGAGATCGATCGAATCATCGAAGAAACTCAGAGGATGCCTTTTACTTCGCGTATCACAAATACGTACATCCAACAGAAGGAGAAACTCAAACTACCGACGTACAACGGTAATAAGGATCCCGCCTCTTATTTAACCACTTTCAAGATCATGGCAGTGAAAGCATGGTTCTCATCATCAAAAGAACGTGATATCGGCTTTTGCCAACTATTCGCTGAAACTCTAGAAGGAGACACATTGACTTGGTTCTCTCGGTTTCCGCCTGAATCAATCGATAGCTTCTCCGACCTACGCGAGCGTTCATAAGACACCACTTTGCCTATGTGAACAAGGATACCTTGCTAAACGCATTGATGTCTATGTCACAAGAAAAGAAGGAAACGCTGCGGGCCTTCATAGACCGGTTTAAGACGACCGTGACACGAGCAGAAGCCCCAAATAAATTCACTATCGCGGCTCTAACAAACGCCGTATGGCACGAATACCCTTTTTACCGGATCTGGTTCTCAACCCACCACTGACCATCGAAGATGCCCTCCATCGGGCAAACAAATTCATCGAGTTGGAAGAGAAAAAGGTGGCCTTGGCTAAGAAATTCGGCTCCATCAAACAGACCGATAAGAAGGAAGAACAAGAACCTAGGCAACATTACGACAAGGGAACGAAGACAACAATGGTGGTCGGCAACTCCGGTAAACAACGTTCGTCCAAACCTTAGAACAAATGGAGCAAGAAGGACAAGGATACAGCACCGTAAACTACTTCCAAGCCGGAAGAAAAGTATTGCGAGTACCATAAAGCCACTTCGCACAACACATAATAATGTCGGGCCCTCAAAGATGCATTGTATGCCCGACTCGAAAGTGGTAAGATTAAGACGTCCATCGACGAACTAAGGGAAGAGCCGAAGCGAAGCCGAGAAGAGCAGACCGACGATCAAACGCCCAAGCAAAGCAAGCAGCAACGCCGCATTAAAAGCATAGCTTTAAAACGCGACCGTGACGATCAAGAGGAAGACGAAGAGGAAACTCCTAAAGTGTACGAAGAATCAACATGATAATGGGTGGTTTAATCTCTGTGAATGACTCGGTTCGATCGATCAGAGGATACGAGCGCATGGCGCTAGCCGCACAAAACGCACCTCAACCGATTCTGTCTGACGAGCCCCCTCGTTATTTTTACTGACCAAGATCTATGGGGAACTCATTATCCTCATAACGATCAGTTGGTGGTCGAGCTCCTCATTGGAAGCTGTTAGGTATCTCACATCCTAGTTGATACATGCAGTTCTATTGATTTAATCTTCTTAGATACATTGAATAAGATGGAAATCAGAGAAGAAGACATCAAACAAAAGGCTAAGCCACTCACCGGTTTCACGAGTAAGACGACATACACAATCAGAACGATCAAGTTGCCTATTTATGCCGGCGGAGTCAACGAAATGGTAAAATTCCATGTCATTGACAAGCCGACTATTTACAATGTTATTCTTGGAACGCCTTGGCTATACAGCATGAAGGCAGTATCCTCAACTTATCATCAATGCCTAAAGTTCCCCTCGCCTAAAGGAATCCGAACGGTTAAGGGATGCCAAAGGGCAAGTCGGTCGTGCTTCATAAGAGAACACAAGATAAGAGTACCATCATGTATGATCAACACGGAGCAAGGCAGGAAAGGGCCAGAAAGGGAACTTATTCAGCAAGTCGTCATCCATAAATCTGATGCAAACAAATGCGTAGGGATCGGGGTGGAATTACCAAAGGATATCAAAAATGAGTTGATCGCATTCTTACAGCAAAACGTCGCGACCTTCGCTTGGTCAGTCAAGAACATGAAAGGAATCAATCCTTCAATCACAACTCACGAACTTAACGTTGATCCGACTTGTAAGCCAATTAAACAAAAGAGGCGTAAGCTCGGTCCCGAAAGAGCCAAAGCCGTCAATGACGAAGTTGACAAGCTACTCGACGCCGGTTCAATTCAAGAAGTCAAGTACCATGACTGGATTGCCAATCCCGTTGTTGTAAAGAAGAAAAACGAAAAGTGGAGAGTCTGTGTTGACTTCACAGACCTCAACAAAGCATGTCCAAAAGACAGCTTTCCCTTGCCACATATCGATCGACTTGTTAAAGCCACAGTCGGGAACGAGCTGCTTTCGTTTATGGATGCGTTTTCGGGATACAACCAGATTCTCATGAATCCAGACGATCGAGAGAAGATGGAATACATAACAGAACGTGGAACTTATTGTTACAAGGTTATGCCATTCGGCCTCAAGAACGCAGGCGCTACATACCAACAAATGGTCAACCAGATGTTCGCAAACCAACTCGGCACAACAATGAATGTATACATTGATGATATGCTGGTTAAATCCTTGATCTCTTCTCAACACGTTGGGCATCTGAAGGAATATTTTAACATCCTCAACCGAGACAGAATGAAGCTTAACCCGGATAAATGTACATTCAGCGTGACATCAGGAGAATTCCTTGGATATGTTGTCACTCAAAGAGGGATAGAAGCCAACCCGAAACAGATCTCGGCGATAGTCGACCTACCATCACCTAGAAATACCCGAGAGGCATAACATCTAACTGGCCGCATAGCCGTTCTGAACAGATTCATATCTCGTTCGACGGACAAATGCTTGCCTTTCTATGAACTCCTCCGGGGAAACAAAAGGCTCATATGGGACGACAAGTTTCAAGAGGCGTTAATCCAACTTAAAGACTACTTGTTGAACCCGCCGGTTGTTGGAAACTTGCCTTTCAGACTCTGCTGACTTGTAGCACATCACTTTCTCCGTAAATCAAGAACTTATCCTTAGTATTCCTCAAATACTTTAGGACATACTTTAGGAAACTTGATTCTTTGCTGGATTTGACTGGTCTTTACTTGTCTTGCTTAACATTAAAGCAACATCAAACAAGTACGTTTCATGACATACATGATAGATCCAATTACCGAAGCATATGGAATCCTATCCATGCATTTAAGCTCAGCAGTTATAGTAGGATACTGTATCTTGCTTAACGTAATGCCATGTGACATTGGCATAAAACCCTTCTTGGATTGCTGAAAAACGTGTAGGACTTTGTCAATTTAAGAATCCTGACATTGTCCTACCAGCTCTTTTGGATCTCTATCTTTAAATCCAAAATCCAAGACTTTCGTGGCTATACCCATGTCATTCACAAAACCAACTCCCAAGCCAGTCCTTTACCGACTGCAGCATTGGGACGTTATATCCGAGAATCAGTATGTCATCGACATACACTATGAGAAATGCAATATCGCTCCCACTTATCTATTAGTAAACACACAGTTCCGCTTCGTTCCTGTTCAAGTCAAAACTTTGACTACTTCAACAGAACGAAGATTCCAACTCCGATATGTTTGCTTCCATCCATGAATGGATCGATGAAGCTAACTTACATAAAATGTAATTTTTTTTGGAGTCCGGGCTCACTTTCGCTTCTTTGAATTTCGCAGATTCATCGCTTTCAATGATCATCAGATCATGCGAACTTTCAACGATTATCAGGTTCAACTAATGACAAGAAATCACTCTCGGATTAGTAACTGATTCATATCTGCGAACTTCAGGCTCCACAGGTATAGATTCTACAGAAATCTGTAAATCCTTCCGCTGCTCTCCCTTAATAGGTTAAGCAGCCTCCTGTATTTCTCGAATTTCTTCGAGTTGTACTTTTACTCCCACTGTTCTTCTTTGGAAAGTAACTTCCCTTCTTAGAAAACAGAATGGTCGTGAAAATACCGAGCCTTGGTTTCCCTTAGAAAACTTCGAGTTATACTTTTACTCCCACTGTTCTTCTTGGAAAATAACTTCCCTTCTTAGAAAACAGATTGGACGTAAAAGTAACAAGCCTTAGTTTCTCTAGGACAATCAGCGAAGTAGCACAACTACAAATACTCAGTAAAGACAAATTTGGATCGATTCCAATCCACATTAACGTGGTGTCTTTCAACTGATATTTGTGGAACTATTTCAGCGTAAACTTAGATATTTAAAGCGTTATTCTTAAATAATATCATGGAAGATTCGTGTGACTCATCTTTAATCATTTCTAATAAGATCTGATTCTTTCTCACAGAAACACCTTCAGGTTTTCAGGAGAAATGAGCTGTGAAACGATTTCACACTCATTAAGATGATCACACAATCAATGACTTAAGTATTCTCACTCGTGATCCAATCCAGAGTCTTAATACTTCTGTCATTCAGATTCTATACTTCATTCTGGAACTCTTTCGACCATGTCAAAGAATTCCGACTTGTGTCTCATCAAATGAACACAGTCACACTCACTGAAATCAGTAGAAACAATGAAGTACAGGAGATTTTCTCTGGCATTACTGCTCATTGGGCCACATACATGAGTATGTTTCAGGTCCAATAAGCCTTTGGGCTTTTCTCTAGCTCGGCTAAGATAGGCCCTTTACCCTTTTGGTCTAGTAAACAGAATTCAAGTCTCATAAGATATTTTATCAAATGAGCCCAAACGTCCATGACTATGGGATTTCTGAATCCGACTTACTCTATGTGACCAAGGCTTTATGCCAAGAAAAATCAGGTTTAATTCATCAGATTTAAACCAATTCGGTATTTATGTTACATTTAGGCACTCTTTGGTTTAAGATATAAAACCCATTCCATGAATAGGGTGCTACAATTAATATTTCATTAAGATCAAAAGAACAAAACTTGTCTTTTATCAAAATGAAAAACATTCAAATTCTTACAAGAAAATGAAAGACAACTCTGCTTAAAGCAGGTACATTGTAGCAATTACTTAATACAAAACCAAGCCTCAAAGGGATCTATAAGTGAAAAACCCTACGACTGAGGCAGCATCCCAAGCTCCTTCCAGACATGTAGTTTCACTTGCCCTTCCTTCAACGTTCTACTGTTGCTTAAGCTCTGCATATTATCACAAATATCAGTGCCACAATCAGTATCCAATACCTTTAAGGTAGAACTTGAAGTAATAACATGAATACCTGAGGAAGTAGTCGCATACATCGACTTTAACTCCTCATTATCTTCCATGAATTTAATGCAATCTCTCTTCCAATGCCCTGTCTCCTTACAGTAGCAGCACTTACCAACGTAAGAGGTATCTGACTCGGGCTCAGAAGACACACGCTTGCCATGATTCAAAATCTGGACAACTTTGTCTTCACCCTTGTCAGCATTAGGTTTAGTAAACCTACCCTTCTCATTCATGAGATTGTACAGGGTACTCTTCACGTTTGGCTCAACTGTCTTGAGCATATCATGCAGTTCAGTCAGCGTCTTCGTTAAGCCTTTCTTGATATAGTTCCTTACGAACTTATCATAGCTTGACGGCAGTGACTGCAGAATGATCTCAGTTGCCAATTCCTGGCTAACTGGATAATCCAGTTTCCTCAGGTTATCAATGTAACCCATCATTTTACTGACATGAGGACTTACTGGATGATCATTTGGTAGCTTGCAGCTAGTGAGAGATTTAACCAACTGGTATCTCTCCACTCTTATCTGCTCCTGAAATTTCAATTTCAGGCTGCTGATCATCTCTATTGGCGACTCCATGTTCTCATATTGCTTCTGCAAGTCTGAGTCCATGGTAGCCAATATCAGACCACGCACATCTACCGCATCATTATAATGCTTATTCCAAGCATCATATACTGCATGAGAAGCATTGGACCCGATCCTCACGGGGAGAGCTCTCTCAAGAACATAGTCCTTTCTCTCCTGTCTGAGGACTAGCCTCAGGTTCCGCGACCAAGTCAAGAAATTTGATCCGTTCAGCTTGTCCATCTTAAGGACAGACCGGATCGAGAAAGTGTTTTGATTGTTTGTGCTAGTCATAACTGAAAATTAAGATAAAAGGATTTTAGTTAATATGTTCAATATGATTAATCCCGTATTAAATTTAATATGATTAATCACGCATTATATTCAATAACATAAGTTACCCTCAATAGAATATAATGATTCCAAGATCCACATATAACTAAGATTAAAGTGGGCCACTGGCCGTCACCCAACCTTAGCTTATATCGGTAAGCCCTGTCTCGGCTAATTATATCCGTGATATAATTCTTGGTTGTGAATCTGGGCCCGAGGCCCAATCCACTCTGATGTCTCAAGGCCCGGGACTCCCGATGGCCTAGTCAAGAAAACCAGACTATACAGTCATGTAATCATTAATGTCTGGGACTCCCAATGACATTTATGAATCACAAACTGTCTTACCCACGCAAAAGCAGACATCCTCACACTGTAAGGCCATGAATGCAATTGAATGGGCTTTGACAGCTGACATAGCCTGGACAAGACATCCAACGCTTGATATTATTTGAGGTTTGTAGGTTTATTTAAAATCATTCCCAAAATAGAAGATTACTATTTCGGGAAACTTTCTATTTTAGGAAACCTACTATTTTAGGAAACTTTCTAAAATTGGAAACTTTCTAAAAACGGAAACTTTCTAACTTTAGAAATTTCTTAAAATCCGAATCATGCAAATCTAGAAAATAAGAAACTTTCTAATTTCAAAATATCGGAAACTTTAATTTAAAATCGACTTTATAACTTTATAAAATAAATTTTAAATTAATCTGAAGAAAGACTCAAATAATTGGCCCAACTGTTTTAACTTCTTGGCCCGAGGCCCAAGAATTGGTCCATGTCCAAGACATAACCCAATTGTCCAATTAAATGACATAACCGGTCTGGTTCATTAAAATTGGTCTTAACCAAAATTAATTACTACGATGACCACAATTGTCAACCGGTTATTTACTAAACCGGATTTTCTCAATTTATTTGGTCCAACCAAATCAAATTAGAAAATCCTGGTTTAGGCACTAAATCCAATAATTCTTTCGACATTGGATTTCTTATCTTGGTTTAACAAGACTTAATAAAATTATTAAATCTGTTTATTAAACCGAGACGATTAATTTTAATTAAATTAAACCGAGCCAAAACCATAACCGCATCGATCGATGCCCTCAGCATCGATCCTGCAACGATCGTTCATCGATCCTGCATCGATCGATGCTCTCACGCATGCACGAACGGTTATCAGGTTTGGCCGAGTGATTCTCGCGAGATCCACGCGATCGTTTGATCGATCCGTGCGATTTCGGTCGATCTCTCGCGGTTGCATCGATCGATCATGCGATAGCATCGATCGATGCATCGCGATCACAGCCGATTCTCACTTTCAATAAATCGCATTCCCCAAATCAATATAGTTTGGTTTTTGCGATTTCAAGTGTGTTTAGGTTTCAATTCCTTGTTGCTTAAGTGATTTCTCTTATCAGTAATTGATTCAAAACACTTCTAAAACAAGAAAACAATCCTAAACATGAATCTAAACAAGAAAAACCAGAACCAATGGCTCTGATACCACTGAAGGATCTTCCGGTGAGTTAATCCTGATTCAATTCATCAGATTACTTGATCCTAAACATGCCAGATCTAGGTTCTCTTGAATAGAAACATAAGTAGATCTCACCTTTTACCTGTTTTGTGCAGCGGAAAGGAAGAACAGGTCAGAGATCAGAGAGCCACCGAGTGATAACTCCTCCAGAGGTTCACACACGCACACCAAGCAGGAAGAGGCTGCTAGACCGAGCTGTGGGAGGTCGCAGGGAGAGAGAGAATCGCGGCTAGGGCTACTTTCGACCTGAACTCGTCTTAAGATTATATAAAACTTGTTCAGATAGTTTTGGGCCATTTGGCCCAAATGCCAATTAACTCCGAGGCGTTCGCGCATTGCATCGATCGTTACACCTCATGCATCGATCGATGCACAATGGCTAAACCCTCTTATTCTCTCTAAGTATAGTAAATGCCTAGCACTTTTACCATACTCCTGCTAAACCGTTCCCACACGATTTCCTGTTAGCTTAGGCGTGTGACCCATATGGGATCATATAATAAAGGCAATAAGTCCAAGACTTATAGATCATGAGCGGACTCTAGCAAGCCATCATGACCCCCAGTATTATATGACTTATGTCTGATCTTTGACATACTCTTACTTTCTAGAGACAATACCGAGATTACTGGACACATTTATATCTTGTGTCTGTCTGGCGGTGCAAGGCACTGTTGCTGACTCCATGACTTAAACTGAACATTTCGCAGCTTGGAAAGCGGCGAAAGAGGTTGTTTGGAAAGAAGAGTTCGTCAATGAACTTGATGTGATTCCCAGCATAGATGAGACTAGCTGCACATCAGAGGTCCAAACACCTTAAGATAAATGACAGAGATGTTAAGTAGATCAGCAAGTTTCAACAAATGAGAACGTTGCTAATCTATTAACGAAGCCACTCCTTAGCCCTAAGCACGAGTCACGGACTGTAGCTGTAGGATAAGTGAAGTTAAGATATAGTCTTAATTTCAGTGGGAGTTAGTAAAGGGCTTTATTTAGTTATTGATATGTTCTTGTAAAACATTTGAGATGTTTGATAATGAAATTATTATTTCAAGATTATTTTAACTGTGATGAAATAATCGTTCCAAAATGATATGAACCATTTTATAGGTCATCGAAGTAAATGACTTGATCTTGAGTCATCAAAGTCATTTAGCTTGATCATGAGACCCTATATTTGATAGATGTTTTATATCATCCTGTCCCTAGTCAAAGGTTGTTGAAATTGGAACACCAACAACCGTGTGAGACTGGATTGGTACGTGACTTATGACAAAGTCTCAGTGTGTCATAGATGCTCGGCATCAAAGTCAGTACATAGGTGTATGTTGGGGAACATACGACCGGACAAGACCCGCTTATAAGAACTCTTCAGGATATTTATATCTGTGTCATAAGAGATTCTTACTACGACTATAGAGTATAGTCCTTAGACCTGAGTTCGCATGCATGTGACTGCACATGGACTGATGCACTTTGATCATTGTCTAACGCTATCGTTCTGCGATAGTTATAAGGACCTTGTTTGGGTACATTGTGAAATGAGTAGTTTACAGTGATGGAACAAGACGGGAATTGTCCCTCCAATATAAATGGAGTGAATATCTCTAGGCCAATCGGAGATTTGAATACTGGAAAATGCATGGCCATGCTCAAACGGACTGTCCCGAGTCGTTTGGATTGACAGTATCAAATCAGAGTCCGATGAACAAGATTAGGCTTTATAAGGATGACACTAATCTTGCCTTATGACTAATCGAGATATTGTGACAAAAGGATTATGAATACAGAGATTCCAGTACAAGTGGGAGATTGTTGGAAATGTGTCCAGTAATCTCGGTACTGTCTCTAGAAAGTAAGAGTATGTCAAAGATCAGACATAAGTCATATAATACTGGGGGTCATGATGGCTTGCTAGAGTCCGCTCATGATCTATAAGTCTTGGACTTATTGCCTTTATTATATGATCCCATATGGGTCACACGCCTAAGCTAACAGGAAATCGTGTGGGAACGGTTTAGCAGGAGTATGGTAAAAGTGCTAGGCATTTACTATACTTAGAGAGAATAAGAGGGTTTAGCCATTGTGCATCGATCGATGCATGAGGTGCAACGATCGATGCAATGCGCGAACGCCTCGGAGTTAATTGGCATTTGGGCCAAATGGCCCAAAACGATCTGAACAAGTTTTATATAATCTTAAGACGAGTTCAGGTCGAAAAGTAGCCCTAGCCGCGATTCTCTCTCTCCCTGCGACCTCCCAC
Organism: Orychophragmus violaceus; assembly: GCA_030180135.1. NCBI lineage: Eukaryota > Viridiplantae > Streptophyta > Magnoliopsida > Brassicales > Brassicaceae > Orychophragmus > Orychophragmus violaceus. The sequence continues at coordinate 24,271,939 of CM058229.1, forward strand.
AGCTCGGTCTAGCAGCCTCTTCCTGCTTGGTGTGCGTGTGTGAACCTCTGGAGGAGTTATCACTCGGTGGCTCTCTGATCTCTGACCTGTTCTTCCTTTCCGCTGCACAAAACAGGTAAAAGGTGAGATCTACTTATGTTTCTATTCAAGAGAACCTAGATCTGGCATGTTTAGGATCAAGTAATCTGATGAATTGAATCAGGATTAACTCACCGGAAGATCCTTCACCGGTGTTGTCGAAACCAGAAAATGACGAAACACTGTTCTTGTACATCGCGGTCTCAACAACTGCAGTCAGTGGAGTCCTAGTTCGAGAGGATCTAGGAGAACAAAAAAACAATCTTCTATGTGAGCAAAACGATCTTTATTTGTGTGGCTAGGAATCATAATGTGAATTTTGACCACCTATTGTCCATTAGAAGCATTTATTATGTGATATAATCGTGGTAGTGTCCACGGATAATCGACATCGTCCGCCTGAACTTTTAAAATTGTGTTTACCAGGTACATTTCAAGATCATGTAAACTCTTGGTCACCTTTTGTCCATCAGACTCATCTAGTATGTGAGGAGATCGTGGTAGAGTCTACGAATAGTCGATATTTCCGCCATATCCATAGAAAGCATTTAACATGTGGTGTTTATTTGTGTGGTTATGAATCATAAAAAACTTTGTTTCTAGCGGATAACGTATTTGGTTCAATAGTTCACATGATTGTGAATCCGTGGACACAAGGGTTTGTTGCGCCCACTATCCATCCAAAATCAACATTTCCCTTGACCACCTTTTATCCACGGTAAGGGTCTAGCATGTAATATGATCGTCGCATTGTCCACGTGAATGGATATTGTGGACATCTAGTCCAAACTATCCTCTCGAAACTTCTGTATTAACTCCATTTTTTAACTTCCAGTAAATCGACCGATTATATCTCCATTCCGGTGGTTTATATTGCCAGAAATCTCACCTATGAAATGCTATCCACCGTCAAAAAATGAAGGGTAAAAAGAAAGATAAAGTAAGAAAGAAAATAAGGGGAAAATAAAGAAAAGAAAAAAAATATATAAAAGAGATGGATGTGAGAGTCGAAACTCGCACGGTCAAAACTTGTAGAGCAAAACTTTTTAGGGAACAAAAACTTCAAGGATAACCACAAAACTAGCAAACCCAGAGGAAGTTTTATTGATAAGAAATCGAAAGGAGTACAAAGATCGGAGAAAAGAATGCAAAAAGAAAATCGCTAAGAAAACTGCTTAAACTCTTAAGTCTAGATGCTAGGGTTTTTTGCTCTGCCTTTCTCGTATGGCTTCCACCTCTTTATATAACCGCAGCGAGTTGGCTTTCGAAAATATTTCCGCAAGATTTGTGGAAATCTTCCTGTTGTTATCTCCTTCCTTTTTCCGTTAAGATGTACATTTCTATCTCGGATTTTCCTTTTCAGCGCGTCCAAATCTCTTTCTTTACTTCTTTGTCTTTATCCTTCTTTCGTTTTTCCGCGGCTCGACTTGTTTGCTGGATGGGCCGAGAACGGACGATCCGAGTCCATTCATGTACATACTTACTTATTCGGCCCAAAGTCGTCGTATATTTGGGTCTAAGTTCTTATTTCTCTTAACTTGATCTTATCAACCCAAGTTATAGGCCAAGAAGGTACATGCTGATGTTTCCGAAGGTGTGTTGCGAAGTTGTGCATATCGGCAAATGTTTGGTTAACCGTTCGAAAAGCTCGGCGAAGTCCAGCTCGAAAGTTTGCAAGAGGTGCATTTAGCTCGGAATTCCCAAAGGGATAAACCATGTTTAGAAAAAGAGAAAGGAAATGTTCGGATCCGTTCCAAGTTGGTTCAGCTCAGTGATTCCTAGCTGGTTTGGTTCGGTTCCGAGTTGAATCAGCTGTTTTCTGTCTGTTTGGTTGTTTCGTTGATCCGCAATCCCTGTTGGAAGGTATGTTTGTCCGAACGGTCCATCATATACGAAATGTCGTCCGTTTCGTATGAAATGTATCCGTTGAATCCATTTTTTCAATAAGTTGTTCAAGTGAAGCTGTCGATACTTCGTATAACTTGGTTATTCATACGAAGCTTTGATTGTCCGAAGCGGACATTTGTCTGTGTCCGATTGTCCAATTGTCCGATCTTGTTTTTGGCTATTGTTTTCGTCGAGGGGGTTTTTGACCCCAATAGTTAGCCCCCAGCTCGTCAGACTCGAGTACGATGATGGCGAGGTTATTTTGTATTCGAGGCGAAAGCAATTGTCTGAAAGACTTGGATTGACCCTTTCTGTTTTTTTGCTCTTCCTCTTGCGACGAAGGGTTGTCCGAATTGTTTGTCGCATTTTGGCATTTGTCTTGTACGTCAAGTTAGACGGATTTTTTGGAACGGTATTTTCGAGTTGGATTTGTTCCGGCGTTTCGAGTAAATCGACTCACATCCGTTGGTGTGTACATGGTGACCCTTTTGGATCTTTCGGCCGTAATTGATTTTTTGTGCAAAGTCTTCTGAGCAATCCTGTATGTTATTGAAATTTTCTTCGGAACCATCGGTCGTTCCGGTGTACGACCTTGATGCTACTCTACTTCAAGTGAAGAATTTTTTTTTGCAGCTGAACCTTATTAAAGGCTGCCTACGTACCCTTAAGAAAAGGATCAAGCCATCCGTAGTTCAAAGTCTTGTCGTTGGATGTATGGACATCCATTGTTGTTCTTTCGTCGACGCTTGCGTATTCAAACAAGCAAAGCAGTGGAGACGGTGCGTTGAATTGTGAACCGCTCGTGTTTACGAATGTGATGAGTCCGAGAGGGAAATCGCGTTTTGCTTCGAAATTTTCCGAGTAAATATTATCGGATTTCTAAGCACGTCTTCTCAAAATTTCTTAGAAAGTCTGCTCGGATTTCCCGCGCAACATGCTCGGATTTTCTGAGTAAGTCTACTCAGAGTTGTGAGTAGGATTTGGTTTCAAGTTAGTTTGTCGAGTCTGCTAGGACGATTTGTACGTCCGAGAAGCTGAACTGTCGTGTTGACGTTAGGTCAATTAATGCAGAAAGTTGAGCAGATTTTATCGGGAGAAAATCTCCTTCATCGGCTCCGTATAGATTGTACGAGTTGGTTTCTTAGAGTTTGAAGGCTTTTCCAGACAGCTTCGTATATTTCCCAAAGGAAAGTGTGATTTAGCTTTTGACCCTTGGTGTTTTTAGGAGCATTACACTCAGATGCATATTCCGAGTCTTGAGTTTAATGGGATAGCGTTTAAATCTGGCGCGCGTAAAAGCGTTCCACCATATTTCGAATCAAGTTTTGGGTTCGAAGGTCGGTGAGATGTACTCGCCTTTGTGATGACTAAGACCAGCGTGCTCGGAAGCGCCCAACTGGGTATTGAGGTAAGTTTGAAGGTCAGCGAGATATACTCTACTTACGATACTGAGATGATTGAGACCAGTGTGCTCGGAAGCGTCTTACCGGGTTTCAAAATTGAGCCCGAGGAATAGTAAGATGTATTCCTTCCGTGGACATGTAATGATTAGAACAGTGTGCTCGAAAGCGTCTTACAGAGTTTCGAAATTGATTCCGGAGAGTAGCAAGACATACTCCTCTTGCGGACTTGTAATGTTTAGACAGTGTGCTCGGAAGCGTCTTACTGGGTTTTGATAACGAGTCCGAGAAATAACAAACGTACTTCTCTTGCGGACCTATAATGATTTAGACCAGTGTGCTCGGAAGCGTCTTACTGAGTTTCGAGTCCGAGAAATAACAAAAAAATTTCTTTTGTGGACTTATAATGATCAGACCAGCGTGCTCGGAAGCGTCTTGCTGGGTTTTGAGTCTGAGAAATAACAAAGAATTTTTCACTTATGGACTTATAATGATTAGATCAGCGTGCTCTGAAGCGTCTAGCTGGGTTTCGAGGAGTTTTACGGTTTACTTTAGTACTAGTGCTGGGGTGTGCCGTCTTACATTCCCAGTCGGTCGTGTACTCAATAACGACGTTGTCGAGACCGGTGTGTTGTATTTTACTGGGTTTGGATTTTTGATCCTGATTTTCCGCGAAACTCTCGCCTCGCATCTTTCGTTCACTGAAAATAAGCCGGTATCCGCAGGACCACCTTTCAAAGATACCGAACCAAGATATACTTGGTTAAAACGTCATTTTACTAGTGTGTTGAGTAGTATCATACTGGATTTTTGGGGGTTTATTATCGTCTCCAGTACTGGTGCGGCGGATTTGAAGACCTGTCAACAACCCGTATTCGGGATCTTACGTCAACCTCTCGACTTATGTTCCCTTCGCACGGAATTTCCGAGAAGAGTGTTCAGCTCATAATTTCTTAGAAGAGAGGTCAGCTCGGAATTTCTGAGAAGGGAGGTCAGCTCGGACTTTCCTAGCTGATTTTCTTGGAAGTGTCGAGCTGACTTGTTTGATTAGCTCGGACCTTCCTAGCTGATTTGCTCGGAAGTGCCGAGATGACTTGTTGGATCAGCTCGGAATTTCCTAGCTGATTTGCTTGGAAGTGTCGAGCTGACTTATTTGATGAGCTCAGACTTTCCTAGCTGATTTTCTTGGAAGTGTCGACCTGACTTGTTCAATTAGCTCGGACCTTCTTAGTTGATATGCTCGGAAGTGCCGAGATGACTTGTTGGATCAGCTCGGACTTTCCTAACTGATTTTCTTGGAAGCGTCGAGCTGGCTTGCTTGGAAGTTCCTAGCTGACTTGCCTGGAAGTTCCTAGCTGACTTGTTCGAACAGCTCGTACTTTCCTAGTTGACTTGCTTGGAAGTTCCTAGCTGACTTGTCGGAAGTTCCTAACTCACTTGCTCGGAAGTTCTTAGCTGATTTGCTTGGAAGCTCCTAGCTGATATCTTTGAATGTTCCGAGCAAATTTTTCTGAAAAGCTTTCAAATTCGAAAATTGTTTTTAAAAATTTATGTATTCTGATACGGAAGTATGGATATATACGGACCCACTCCCCTCCCTTTTTTAAAAGGAGGGACAGCTGAACCGATCAAGATATCGGCTGCCTACGTACCCCTTTCGGGGATCAAGCCATCCCGTAGTTCGAGTGTTTCTCGTCCTAGTGATAGTACGTCTTCAAAATGTGTGGCATTCCAACTTCTTGAAATCTTGTCGTCTTCCATGTTGACAAGTTCTTATTCTCCACAATGAACTAGTTTGGTAAATATGTATGTTCCTTCTCGGTTCGATCCTAGTTTGCATGTGTTTCGTTTAGCCATGTTCTGGGACACTTTTCATAGGACCAGGTCGTTGTCGATGAACCTTCAACTACAAATATTGGATTTGTAGTTGATAGGTCTAAGTTTTAATCCTATTCTACTGCAAGTGCACAGGTAATGCAATTATAGTATAAAAGGTATTGAATCCCACATAGACTCTCAGTCACACGATAGATTATGAGTAATTCGAATTAAGCTAAGCGAATCAGATTGTAAAACAGTAAGCAAGACATCAAGTAAACAAATGAAGTGAAGGTGATTTAGCAATTAACGAAGGCGTCAGGTTTCGGGAATTTTTCAGGATATCAGGAAATTAGATTAACAAATAGTCAGGATTCAATCTATGGGCGTTTTTGAACTAGAATCACAGAAGTAAAACTAACCAGCTTTCGCTGCGATAGTTATCTATATCTAACAACCTAGCAGACCAACTTTCGTTGAAAATCCTAGAGTTCTAGACATGCATTAATTCCAAGTTCGTTTGCTCACAACTTCTCTAAACCAAATTTCTTTGCGAATAGATAAGTTGCTCACCTAAATCCTTTCTAGTTAATTAACCAACTGTCGTTGTGTAAATCAACCTAATATCAATAATCTAAGTGGCCAGTTCAGATTAAGCGTTAAGAACGATTTAGATGAAGAACCGGATGATAGATCCTAATCAATCAATTATTCTAACATTCCTTCAAATCCCTAACCTAACAAGAGATCTACTCAGACATAGCAATCATAACAGAAAACATAGTCAAAATAAATATCATAGAATAATCAAAGGAATAAGAACAGGGGTTCGAAATCAAGTCTCTCTGGAGAACAAAACCAGCCTCAAAATCTCCTAATCTCTCTTCAAGAAAAGCTTCGCCTAAACAGTGGATGCCAAACCTAATTTTATAGCTAAAACATGTTTTGAGTCTTTCTGTAAATGTGGGAAACTTCTGGGTAAATTTGCAAATCTCCAAACGCTGTATTTTTGATGCGCAGGAATTTCGTCCTGTAGTGGTGTCGACCGACACAGAGGTTGTGTCGACCGAAACAGAGTGCAGACGAACCCAGTAAACTCTGTGACATCCGTGTAAGCTGCCAAATCACTCCAAAAGCTCCCAGAATCTCCAGATAAGCTCCAAACGTACCTAAACCTGTAAAAGACTCTAAAGACTCCAAATAAAAGGTTAAAGACTCAATATATACATATATATCATGGTTGAAAACCTATAAAAACCATGATATATCAACTCCCCCACACTTAGCTCTTGCTTGCCCTCAAGCAAGTAAAGAACCAAAGTATAAGAGAAGAGGTTTGAAAACACAGAAACTCATTTCGTCCTAGGAACTTTCGCATTCACATTCACTTAGTAAACCACTGAAAACTTTCCTACAGGACTCAAGACCACAATATACTTCCCCCACACTTAGCAACAGTCCCAAGTAAACTCCACAATCAAGTTAGGACATTCAAATTCACCACACCAGCCTCTGTATACAATTAGGTGCAGTCTCACAGAGGGAGTATCGAATCAAAGGACACATGGACTCAACTTATTCAGTATCTGACCACCAAACTGTCGGTTTCTGGTTTCTTTCTTTTCTCTTTCTCCCTTAGCACTGATTTTTTCCCACTGTGTATCATTTTATTTTTTCTATCGGCGCTCTTCCCTTTTTATTGGGGTTTAACTTTGGACCTTTCCATAGATGCACATGAGGTAATAGGGGTCTCTACCACTCCTGTGACCACTTCGAAGTTACTAGCTTATCCTCGGTTTTTATCTCTTTTCTTTTTTTTTTACTTTCAAAGGAGGAGAAAATCAGAAACCATACTTAAGAACAGGATCACAGGCTGTTCTAAACACATCAAAGGAATCCGATCCAAATATTACCAAACCCCTAAGTGAGAAATTAAAGTCAAGATTAAATTGAGACTAGTAATGGATCCTCTGAATACCTGGTTAGATATGGGTGTCCTTGGTAGGTTGATCTGTTTGGGGTTTTCTAACAGTCATAGAGGCTCTGCAAGTCTGTCCAATGGTCACTTAGTTCCTGTTCAAGCCAAAAATAAATTTCCTCGGAAAATCATAGTTTCATACAAATTTTGACTCAATAAAACAGTTTTGTAAAACCAAAGACTGACTCTAAGAAAACAAAAGTGTGCGTCAGTAGCTACCTCCCCCACACTTAAAACACACGGTCCCCAGTAGTGTCAAGCTCAGGATCGGTGAGAAAAGAAATCGGAATGAAAACAAACCGAATAGGGTCAGAACACTTACCTATCGTCGTCCTGCGTCGATCGATGCACTATGTGTGTCGATCGATGCAAGGCGAATTATGCCCGCGGTTATACCGGTGTCTGAACCACAATTGAATCGGCAAACCGTAAATCGTGACTGCATCGACCGATGCACTATGTGTGTCGATCGATGCAGTGCGATTCTGCCTGTTTCTCACGCCTTTGAACACACAAAACAGAAAACTTAAAAACACCAAATCAAAACGAAAAATGAAAACGAAAACGAACCTAACAGTGGGTTACCTCCCACTCACCGCTTGTTTAAAGTCAATAGCTTGACTATGGGATAAAGATTATACTCATGGCGGTTTCAACAGAGACTTTCAATGTCTCTGTGAATGTCTCTTCATCCAAGGTGGCGTATAAGCATTATGATCATGAGATCTCCCAAGGAACGTAGGAAGAGATCCAGGGCAGGAGTGTAGCTTGGGTGGTATAGAGTGTTTCCCTGCATTCACAGCAATGAAGTCAGGAGGTTTGAGTTTAGAAGGTGCATACCTTTGCTTTGGTGGAGATCTGATGTTTGGAGCTTTCTGCTTATGAGCAGTTGCAGGCTCTGAAGATGTTAGAGCAGATTCCTGAGGAACCACCATCTTCTTTTCTCCACTATCAGACACTGTAGTTCCACCAATCTGAACTTCTTCTTTCAAATGACCATCAGTGGAGATCATCTTCTTTGCATATCTCAACACACAAGGATGAACTCGCGAAGCATCAGCTGGTGGAGTTTCATTCAGCTCCTTATCCATCACTACCATGCATTTGACTGCACTCTGCTCCTGTTTAGACCTTATAGGAAGTCTTGGGAACGGTATAGGAGGTTTGTAGACTCTTTCCTTAGCAAAAACATCAGATTTGGGCGAAATTGGGTTTGCCCGACCGTCGCGTCGACCGACGCAGAAGTGGTGTCGGTCGACACTGATTTCTGTCGACCCCTCCATGTCGATCGTGGACGATTTTTGTTCGTCATGAGAACTCGAAATTGCCGTTAGAACTGCGTGTCGACCGACACTAAGGGGTGTCGATCGACATCGAAGGATTTTATCAAGAGATCAATTTCGATCTCGGTCGATTTTGGTCCGTCGAAACTCTCGAACTCAGGGATTTCAAGGAGTGTCGACCGACACTGAAGTGGAGTGTCGGTCGACGCTGAGTCTGCAGGCTCGGATTCTTCTCTGTTTTCCATGATTTCCACAGCCTTAACTTCAAAATATGATCCCTTATCCAGCCTAAGTTCATCCTGAACTGAGATGGCGTTGACATGAGCATTCTGAGCATTGTTCCCTTTGATAGAACTTGAAATATGATCCACTCGTGTATCCAGAAGCCTTATATGAGTGTTCAAGGACTTAAACTTCCCATTCAAATCAGTGTACAAGGCATCAAACTTCGAGTTGAAAGACACAGTGGTCTGTTGTTGTCCCTCAAGAAACTGCTCCATCATGGCTTCCAATCTGCTCTTATGTGTAGGTGCAGGAGGTGCTTGGTGAGATGAATAACCATAATCTCTCGATCTCGGAGCATAACTAGAACCTTGTCTCTGCTGATTTCCATATGTCTGTCCATGATAATCAGCTCCAGCTATATAATTCACCTCTGCAAACTCTTCAGCTCCTGCATCAGCTCGGATTTTTTTCTTCCTAAGTAGGATGTTGTGGACAGAATCAATCTTGTCTCTCATCTCAGCTATATGCAAGCTATCATCTCTGCCACCAGATCTATGCCTCTCCTTGTCAGCATTCTTGACACTATTGCTAGTTATCAAGTTCTCAATAAGCTCTTTAGCTTCCTCTGGAGTCTTGGTATAGAAGTTCCCATTGCTTGCTGCGTCCATATCTCTCTGATACCAAAAGTCCAAACCTCTGAAAAATGCGCTCAGCAGCTGAACCTCAAAGAAACCATGATGTGGACAATCTCTCTGGTACATCTTAAAACGCGCCCAAGCTACTTTCAGGGCCTCTGTAGGGGTCCCTGCTCGAAGGTCAAGAGGTCTTGTCTAAGCTGTTCGGATATAGCATCGTCATAAAAGTGTCTAAGGAACTCCTTCTTGACTGCATCCCAAGTGGTCAAAGATCCTGGCTGTAGTTGTTTCAACTAGTAAGCTGCTTCTCCTTTAAGAGAGAATGGCAAGAGCTTACAGAAAAGATAATCTGAAGAGACTCCCTCAGCCTTGATACTGCTAGCCAATTCCTGAAATGTGTCTATGTGATCCATAGGATGCTCGCTAGAGAGACCATGAAACTGATGATGTCCAACCAATGCGTAGTACTCTGGTTTCAGCCTAAACTCAGCTCTGTTAAATGAAGGTGGTCGAATCGCAGACCGATTAGCATAAAATAGATCCGGTCTGTTATAGTCAGCAAGTGTCTTCTCGCGACCATCTTCCTTTCGTCGATGTTCCGCGCCCACGGCAACATCTGGTATGATGGGGTTTCCTTCCCCAACTAGTTTCTGACCCTTCGCGTTGCGTATATGACCCTCTTGATCTCGTAAAATGCCGTCCTCACCGCGAATCAGAATCACAGGTTCCATAGAGAAAAACCTGCTAAGTGCTCAAGCTCTCTGTATCACTGGTTACGCCTGGTGTCGATCGATGCAAACTCAAAGATGTGACGATCGACACACAAGACCGTGTCGATCGATGCAGGGCGATTCCTGCAACACCAAAGAAACAAGAACGTGAGTAAACAAGAAAAATAAGAAAAATGCTTAGTCTAAATCCTAATACTGAATCTATCGGCGAACTCAAAGAGTCCCCGGCAACGGCGCCATAAACTTGATAGGTCTAAGTTTTAATCCTATTCTACTGCAAGTGCACAAGTAATGCAATTATAGTATAAAAGGTATCGAATCCCACAGAGACTCTCACTCACACGATAGATTATGAGTAATTCGAATTAAGCTAAGCGAATCAGATTGTAAAACAGTAAGCAAGACAGCAAGTACACAAATGAAGTGAAGGTGATTTAGCAATTAACGAAGGCGTCAGGTTTCGGGAATTTCTCAGGATATCAGGAAATCAGATTAACAAACAATCAGGATTCAATCTATGGGCGTTCTTGAACTAGAATCACAGAAGTAAAACTAACCAGCTTTCGCTGCGATAGTTATCTATATCTAACAACCTAGCAAACCAACTTTCGTTGCAAATCGTAGAGTTCTAGACATGCATTAATTCCAAGTTCGTTTGTTCACAACTTCTCTAAACCAAGCTGGTTCAGCTCTGAAACCCGAACTGGATTATTTCTTCTTTTTTTAGTTCGGAACTTCCAAGCTGGTTCAGCTCTGAAACCCGAACTGGTTCAGCTCGGAAACCCGAGCTGGTTTAGCTCGTAATTTCCGAGCTGGTTCAGCTCGGATTTCTAAAAATTATGCGAGTTGCCGAGCATGCTGCGTGAGTTATCGAGCAAGCTGCGCGAGCTGCCGATCAAGCTGCGCGTATTGCCGAGCATGCTTTGCGAGTTGCCGAGCATGCTTTGTGAACTGCCAAGCATGCTTTGTGAACTGCCGAGCATGCTTTGCGAGTTGCCAAGTATGCTTTGAGAGTTGCCGAGCATGCTTTACGAGTTGCCAAGCACGCTTTGCGAGTTGCCGAGCATGCTTTGCGAGTTGGCGAGCATGCTGCAAGCGTTTGCGTGCTCTAGTTTGCTCGGAATTTCTGAGCTGGTTTAGCTCGGAAATTCCGAGCTGGTTCAGTCTTATGTGCTCGGATATATACGGTCAAGGATCAAGATGGCTTGGAACTCCTGATGGTGTGACGGCGGGGCATCGATGAAGATTGGTTAGAGATAGTTCGACTCGGCTGTGGTGCGAAGGTGCAGCAACATATTAAAACATATTTTTCAAGTCGTTCAATTTTGATACGATCGTCGGCTGTTTGGCTTCTTGGCGTCGCGGATAGATCTGCAAACGAAGCGTAGTTCGAACACTCGTTCGATAATGAAAATCGGTTGGAATCTTATCATAACGTATAACCACAGAGTCTCAAACCAAGATGCTCAACATGCAAAACGAAATTAAGGAGAAATAGATTGTACGTTGTATACACAGAAAGATTTGACAAGATATTTCTGATTTCGATCATGTTAATTTCTAGGCAAGTTAGAGACATTAGTAACTCCTACAATCGCAAAGCATTGGAACTTGTAACAAGGCTAAAATCTATACATCACAAAGAAGTTGTACAGATCGACATAATTTGTAAAGCAATTGATGACGAGAAGACAAATTAGATTTTAGGTACTTATCTTGATATTCGGAGAGGTCGTAAAGTTGGTTGCGACAAAGATGATCCTTACACATTACAAAGTGTTCTTTTTGGTTTCGACGTATTACTATCCGATGTTGGTCTTCTTGTTACGATTCTTTTTTGTCTGAGGTTGCGTCCACGCAATCTTCTACGTCGACATCGATAGTTGCCGCGATACTTCTTGGCCAGATTAGTGGTGGTTGATATGTTGTGTTAGATCTGACCGCAAGAGAGGTTTGCTTGTTTGCAAGTTGTGGATGACGTATCATAAGGTTTCTCCTTGAGCCGTAAGGCGTTGATAAGTTGAGTTGCCCATGCTAGGTTGTTCCGAAGTACATCATATAAGTGCTCATTTATCTTCTGTCTCGAGCCTTTTCGTTTGCTCAGCAAACATGCTATCTGCCTTGTCCTGATATTGAGTTTTTGCATCAATATGGCTGTCGTTTTCTTTACATCGGACGGCGTTACGTCGACTGTCATTGCATCAGTTGCGGCTGTGTCTAGTACAGCGTCGATCGCCAGTGGATGGTTTGTTCTTTTCCGTCAGTGGCCATATATACGGATCTGCTAGTCGGTGGTTTTTAAGTGTAAAAAATTTCTATGTCCCCACAGACGGCGCCAAACTGTGAGAGTTGAAACTCGCAAACCCGGAGGAAGTTTTATTGATAAGAAATCGAAAGGAGTACAAATATCGGAGAAAAGAATGCAATTAAAAAAACCGCTAAGAAAACTGCTTAAACTCTTAAGTATAGATGCTAGGGTTTTTCTCTCTGCCTTTCTCGTATGGCTTCCACCTCTTTATATAACTGCGGCAAGTCGGCTTTCGAGAAAATTTCCGCAAGATTTGCGGAAATCTTACTGTTATTATCTCCTTCCTTTTTCCGTTAAGATGTACATTTCTATCTCGGATTTTCCTTTTCAGCTCGTCCAAATCTCTTTCTTTACTTCTTTGCCTTTATCTTCTTTCATCTTTCCGCGGCTTGACTTGTTTGCCGGATGGGCCGAGAACGGACGATCCGAGTCCATTCATGTACATACTTACTTATTCGGCCCAAAGTCGTCTTATATTGGGCCTAAGTTCTTATTTCTCTTAACTTGATCTTATCAGCCCAAGTTATAGGCCAAGAAGGTACATGCTGATGTTTCCGAAGGTGGGTTGCGACAAGTTGTGCATATCGGCAAATGTTTGGTTAACCGTTCGGAAAGCTCGGCGAAGTCCAGCTCGGAAGTTTGCAAGAGGTGCATTTAGCTCGGAATTCCCAAAGGGATAAACCATGTTTAGAAAAAGAGAAAGGAAATGTTCAGATCCGCGCCAAGTTGGTTGAGATCAGCTCGGCAATCAGTTGGTTCAGCTCGGAAATGAGTTGGTTCAGCTCAAAAATCTGAGCTGGTTCAGCTCGGAAATCTGAGCTGGTTCAGCTCAGTGATTCTGAGCTGGTTTGGTTCGGTTCCAAGCTGAGTCAGCCGTTTTCTGTCTGTTTGGTTGTTTCTTTGATCCGCAATCCCTGTTGGAAGGTATGTTTGTCCGAACGGTCCGTCATAAACGAAATGTCGTCCGTTTCATATGAAATGTATCCGTTGAATCCATTTGTTCAATAAGTTGTTCAAGCGAAGCTGTCGATACTTCATATAACTTGGTTATTTATACGAAGCTTTGTTTGTCCGAAGCGGACATTTGTTTGTGCCCGATTGTCCGATCTTGTTTTTGGCTATTGTTTTCGCCGAGGGAGTTTTTACCCCAACAATTGATGGGATCGGATGGAGGTATTTTCGTCATTTTAACATTGAAATTGAAGCAAAAAGATACAAAATTGCAAAGATTTTTTGAAAGATACAAAATTGCAAGGAAAAAAATAAAAAAATACACTGGGTGCAATACACTCCTTGCTTGGGTGGCATAAAACTATCTTTGTTCTGAAATTCTATTAGTTAATAAGTCTGTTTAGACTATATACAATGGTGAAAAAATTCAACACCATATTTTACACTTCACATCAACTTCTTCATTTTTCCACATCACTTTCTCTTTTTTCCACATCATAATTCAACACTCATTCAATTTTTACCACCTATAATGGTTTTGTTTAAAAAAATTTCAATACTCTACCTCACTAATAAACAAAACACACATTAATAAAAAATTATACGCAAAATTAATTAACAATTAAGAGTTACATGGCATTATAAACGTATGTGACATTAATTTCTATGAACGTATATATAGTTTCTATGAATGTATATGTTATATATCTGAGCATATGAGGTTCTCTTGGAAACCCAAAACCTCAAAAATCATATAATAACATTAAATAAAATAATTAAATTTTAATTAATTACATAGAGATGAAAAATAAGGATAATAAAACACATAAAATTTGAAAATAGAAAATACTTAACTCACAAACTTATAAATCTTATTAACCACATAACATTATGAATTTGGATAGTTAAAAAGATAATTAGAAGAATTTTGAGTGTGGAGAAATATTTTGTTGGATCCATTTTGGTAAACCGATATTTAAAGCTAAAAATAAGTTTTTGTTGGAAACTATAGTAAAACATGTTTTTTCGGTGTCCAAAACAAATGAAACAAGTTTCTATTTATACAGTATGAAAAATTATGAATTTTGATATAAAATTTACATATATAATTATAATTATTATATTTTTTTTGTCAACAACATAAGACACTACTGATTCTCAGCTAGCCAAGACGGTGAATCTGAATTTACATAAACAAAATAAGATGGATGGATTCGTGCACCGCGTGCTAACTTATCCGCCTTTATATTGCTTGCTCTTGTAGTGTGAGTGATAACAAACCTTGTGAAGAAACTCTTGCGACTCTCATACTCATCCAAATGTATCATGAATGCAGACCATTCTGTGGGTGTAGACACTATCTTCACCAATTCTGAACAGTCTGTTGCGAAAGTTATCTCTTGTTGATTCCACCTCTTCATACATTCCATTATCCAAATGAGAGATTCGAATTCTGCATATAGAGAGGATAATACATCTGATATTTCTTGCTCTCGTCATGACATATATTTCTCCTTCGTAGACGCTATACCAGCCTTGTCTTGAAAACGTATCCCCCTCCTTCCACGATCCATCCACAAAACACCAACGTCCGTGAATGTCCATCGGTGCCGGTATAGAAACAATACCATCATTGTTGATTTGTGTTCATGTCTTAATCGATGATTCCGAAGATTGTGCTTCTCCCCATGCAAGGGACTCCCTTTCCGCTAGTCGTAAGATTTCACGTGGATCCCGGTCGATATTACTATACAATTATCATTTCTACTTTTCCAAATGTACCAAATGATCCATGAAAAGTAAGTTTTATCAATATCCGATGACACCAGAGGATAAAAGAAAACTTCCATGATTTGAAGGAATAATTGATAGAGCCAATGTTTGCAAAGCTGGTGGACATTCAAAAAGAACGTGATTTATTGATTCTTCCTCTACCACACACTTGACACACTAGGTGTCATACCTGATTCCCCGAGCTTTTAGATTTTTTGTTACTGATAGACATCCCGAAATCTCTTGCCAAATAAAATGTCTAATTTTTTGTGGACATCTTAGTTTCCAACAAAACTCCTGAAGTCGTCTAACATCAGGCATATAAACCACATTTATACATCCTTTATCCGGGTAGGTTCGTTCTAAATAATAGCCTGATTTAACTGAATATTTTCCATTTTTTTGTATAATGCCATCTGATATTATCCGGTTTAGAAAGCCTGATAAATGGTAAACAAATAATCAGAGCCGCATCTTCTGGTTCGATAATACTGTGAATTGTCTGTTCATCCCATATATGATTAGTATGGTCGATCAATTGGCTCACTTTTAATAAAGGATTGTAAGAAGTTTTTTTACAAATTGGTGACCTCGGGCGGTGGCCTGGAATCCAAGAATCATGTCATACAGATATGGTGTCTCATGTTCCAACCCTTTTGATTAGTCCTTTGTTAACCAGAGATCTAGCTAAGGTGATACTTCTCCATCCATAAGATGAAGAGTATGACTTGATTGGGTCTAAAGGACCCCCATTTCTATAATATCTACCTTTGAACACATTTGCAAATAAGGAATCTGGTTTATCTATCAATCTCCAGAGTTGTTTTCCCAAAAAAGTTGTATTAACGTTCACCAGGTCCTTAAAGCCTATTCTTCCATCACTTTTGTCTCGACATAATTTATCTCAAGACATAATTTGATTACCGTTCGTACTCCACCAAAATTGTGCCGTCACACTAGTGATATATCATGGTTTTTACCGGTTTTAGACCATGATATAAGTATGCTTTAGAGTCTTTTTAGAGTCTTTTACCGGTATTATTAGGTACTAGCACGTTTGGAGTGGATTTGGAGTAATTGGAGCATTTTGGTGCATTTTGGAGTTTTGACCCGAGAGATAGAGCTCACAGTCTGAAACAGAGTAGTGCATCGATCGACACACTATATGCATCGATCGACACACATGCGCGATGGGCCAAACTCGGCGGTTTAATGAAGAATGAAGATATTGCAGTTTTGTCCAGAAGTTTCCAATAATTACAAAGAAGCCCCAAGACGTGATTAGCTTATAAAATTAGGTTTTTACATCAGTTTTAAGATACGCTATCATACTTTAGAGCAGAGAGTTTTTAGAGCTATTTGGGGCTGATCTGATCCTGTACTACATCTTGTTTTGGAGAAGATTTCGAACCCCTTTACTTATTTAATCTCTTTTATGCAATCTAATTATTCATTGATTATGTTTACATATTCCATGTCTGAGTAGATTCATAGTTAGGTTTAGGGACTCTCGTTAAGGATTTTATGGCTTGCTAGATATAATTAATTCAGTTAAAGATTCATATCAATAGATGTTCTTCAAGCTAAATTGTGTTTAATGCTAGTTCTAACTTGATCACTTAGAATCTATATCTTAGGTTGCTAGATTGATACGAAAGTGTGGTTTAGAATCTGAACTATTTAGGTTGAGCAATTGAATTATTCGCAAAGGAATTTGGTTTAATTGAATTGTGAACATATCGAACTTGATCATTAAAGCTGGTTTAATCTGTTAGGAATTACAAAGACATTTGGATTTCTGCAATTAGGCTTAGAGAATTCTCACAATGGAAGTTGATTAATTCTATATCAGTGTTTTGAGTTCTAGAACTGTACCTAATTTGATCATGACTGAATGATTTGTCTGCTTGTCTGATTTCCTGAGAACTCCCTAGACTTAGCGCCCTTAGTTAATTGCTTTCAAACCAATCCTGCTACTGATTTACTTTCTTGTTCTGCTTTTAGTTTCTAATCACATTTGCTTTCTCCTAGTTTAATCTTGACCGTTCTAAATCTATCGTTGCCTAGAGTCCTTGTGGATTCGATACCCTAAATACTACAATAGCATAACTGTGCACTTGCAGTAGAATAGGATTAAAACTTTAGAGCCTATCAAGTTTTTGGCGCCGTTGCCGGGGACTCTTTGGAGTTTTCGATAGATTCGAACTTAGGGTTTTTACTAGGATTTTTTTTTTTTAATTTTAGTTACTGATTTTTTCTCTGTTTCTTCTCTGTCGCAGGTTTTACAATCGCATAGCATCGATCGTTGCATCCCTTTGTGTCGATCGTTACTAGGCGACTGGAGTTGAATCGATCGTTGCACTCTTAGCATGATTGTTGCTTGGCGATTACAGACGGTTTATGCAGACGCGTGAAACCAGAAGTAATCCGGATACTAATCTCGTTAACCTCCAACTTGAAGAGCTTGCTAGACTAGAGAGGACTAACAGGAGAGTTCAAAGAGCAAGGATGGTACAAGAACGCTTGATTTTGATACCCGATGCTCAAGGTGTCCTAAGGGACCGACAAAACAATCCGTACAATGCTGATGGGCAACGGATTGATGCTGAGGGACATGTGATCCCTGATCCTGTGGAACCTGAACAGGAAAAAGGCCTAGGACAAGGCCAAGGAGGAGGTCAGAGGCAGATGGTTGTTCATGAGAGGACCTTAGCTGACTATAATCGTCCGGATGAGTTTCATGCTAACCGGTCAGCTCTTGTACCTCCTGGTTTTGATAGGAATGATTTCGAGATCAAGACCATCTACTACTCTCTTCTGATGCAGAATGCCTTCCATGGTTTCCCTAATGAGCAGCCAATGGATCATATAGATGAGTTTGAGGACATATTCACTGGGATGAAGTACGATGGAGTGAACTATGACTACCTGTTTCTCAAACTCTTCCCCTATTCTCTCGCTGGAGATGCTGCTGCCTGGCTGAAACAGCTTCCACCTGGGAAGTTTGTTACATGGGATGCTCTGAAGAATGAGTTTCTACGACACTTATATGATGATGCTCGCTCTGATCAGTCGAGACAGGACATTCTCACTTTATCCCAAGGTCCTGTAGAGCCTCTTAAGACTGCATGGATGAGGTTTAAGAAGTACCAACGTGACTGCCCGCATCATGGATTCACTGAGGTAACATTGTTGGGCATTTTCTTTAGAGGCATAGATCTCCCTTATCAGACTGCGTTGGATAATTCCAGCAATGGAAATTTCAACACTAGGACTCTTGTACAAGCTAAGCAATTGATAGATAACTTAGTAAGCAGTAATAGCTGCAAGACTACTGATAAGAAAAGGAAAGAGTCTGGTGGGAAGATAGAGAATCAAGAGATAGCTGATATTAGGAGTAAATTGGTAATTGTTTGCAATCTTCTAGCTGGGAAGAAAGCTGTCCACTTTGCTCAAGATGTTGAAGTGATCAATGCTGAAGAAGATGGTCAGGAAGAGGATGTAAACTACATCAGAGGATCTGGTTTCCAAGGAAACAGATTTGGAGTACAGCAAGGTAATAGATTTTTCAGTGGACAGAAGAGCGCTTTCACAAGCAATCAAAACTCTTCTGACTTTGGACAAAATGCTGGTTTCCAGAAACCTTTTGGACAAGGT
This sequence comes from Orychophragmus violaceus, assembly GCA_030180135.1. Classification (NCBI taxonomy): domain Eukaryota; kingdom Viridiplantae; phylum Streptophyta; class Magnoliopsida; order Brassicales; family Brassicaceae; genus Orychophragmus; species Orychophragmus violaceus. The sequence continues at coordinate 24,290,663 of CM058229.1, forward strand.
AATCATAGAACTTATGGGTCTTCTTCTTATCAGACACCTCTTGCTGCTAGTGCTCATGAGAGCAAGATGGAGGCTATGATGGAACAGCTGATGGAGGGCCAAACTAAGAATGCCGTGGACTTCAACAAGAAGTTAGATGCTGTCTATGAAGATCTCATTGGTAAATTTGAGTCTTTAAGCACACATGTGAGGCAATTGGACACGCAAGTGAGCCAAATTTCTAGTTCTGTTAAAGGAAAAGGAGTAGCGGAGACCCACATCAAGGCTTGGTCAGTCTACATTGATGATGGATCAACCCGGGATGAAAAATATGAGTTGAACACAGCTGAATTGGTGGAAGAGACTGAAATTTTCGAAACTGCTGAAAAACTCTCGGGTGAAATCTGTGAAAACTCAACTGCATCGATCGATGCCCCTTTAGCGTCAATCGTTGCATGGCGTGGACAGACAGATTTACATGAGTCTTATGTCATTGATGCAGAGGCGGATCAAGAGCTTAATCGTTTATTCCCTGGAGTGTCTGAGATAACTCAACAGGAGATTTATGCACAATCTAATCGATCATATCCTAAAGTGTCTGAGGTAATTCAACAAGAGATTGATGAGCTTAAACAGTTAGAAGAGATTGGTGAAGAGTTGAAAGAAATTCCACCATATGATGATCCACCTTATCACCCTTGTGTCCAGAGATACTTAGGAAAGATGCTGCCTTTGGACGAAGAGCTGAAAGATTGGGTAATAGTGGTTCCCCGACAGATCAGTGAGGTGTTACTAACCAAGATTCCTAAGAAGCTACCTGATCCTGGTGTCTTTGTGCTGAGTTGTTCTATATTTGAAGATAGCTTCAGACGTTCTTTGTGTGACTTAGGAGCTGCTAGAAGTCTCATGCCATACTCTGTGGCAGAGAAGCTGGGGATGACGGATTTTTTACCCACTAGGACCTCTCTTGTCCTAGCTGATCAGTCAATAAGGATTCCGGAAGGAGTTTTAGAGGACGTCCCGGTGAGAGTTGGAAACTACTTAGTTCCAACAGACTTCTTGGTGCTTAAGTACGACAGTGAGCCTGGTGATGCCTTGATACTTGGGAGACCATTCTTAGCCACAGCTGGAGCAGTGATTGATGTAAGGAACAGTCTGATTGATCTCCATCTGGGAGATGAGCCTCTGCACTTTGAGATGGACATGCTGTGCAAGCCACAGATTGATGGTCAGACCTTCACCATTAGAGATGGAGATGGAGAGCAGACAAGTGAGACATTGGTTCCTGATCCTGGAGATCATCACATTCCTTCTTTTCTTAGACGAACCCACAGTGAGACAGCTTACTCTCCGCCTTGGATGAGGAGACTTTCACAGAGGCATTCACAGTCTCTGTTGAAACCTCCCGGAGCCTGATTCTTGTTCGTCCGGTCCAGCTAATGACCTTAAACAAGCGCTGAGTGGGAGGCAACCCACTGTTAGGTTTTAGTGTTTTTCTTTCTTATTTTTGGTGTTTTTCTTAGGATTTCACGATTTTATTTCATTTTTGCTAAGTTTTTAATACATAACATTGTCTGGAGATGTGTGACGATCGTTGCTATATGTGCAACGGTCGTTGCAGGGAGATATGACGAAGAGATGGGATCGCCTTGTGACGATCGTTGCGGTCATGTGCAACGGTCGTTGCAAGTGGTTCAAATTGCAAAATTAAGGTACGCGTGCTAGACCGGAATCAATTTGGTTCAGCTGTGGCGATCGTTGCACCTATGCATCGATCGTTGCACACACGATCCAGGTAAGTGCCTTAACCCCTCTTCTCTTCTCTTCTTCCCCATTTCGCCGTCCGTACAACCGCGAGTGCACAACTCTAAATCTCTCATTTCTTCATCATTTTCTCCGATTCAAAGCTTGATTCTACTTATTTTCACACCCCCTATCTATTTCTCTAACCCATTTGCAGTGATTCCAAGGTAAAAGCTCTCATTTTCATCATTTTCGGATTCGGTTCTAGGGTTTAGAAATTAGGGATTTTAGGCTTGAAATTGATGATTTCGTACTGATTAGACTTAATTAGGGCTGATTGATGATGGAATAATGTTGTTTGTGTGATTTTGGAACGGATTTTGAAACGTTTTTGAGGATTAATTGTCGGCTGTGAAATCGCCCTGCAACGATCGACGCACTTGTGCAACGGTCGTTGCATTGCGATTTCACAGGGAGTTTTCTGCCGAGACTTATATGGTTTAATTTTTTTTCTTGCAGATGCCTCCTCGACCAGCTCGCAAACGTAAATCTACCACAACATCTACAACTCATCATGCTCTACCAGTTGAGTGGTTCCATCGAGACTCACCACATCCCGAGCCTTATCAGAGAAATCAGGAAGCTATACAGCTGCCATGGCCTAGAGCGGATAAGGAGCTGATTCCGACAGATAGGGTCTGGGGTATGGAGATTGATCAGTTGCTCAAGACCGACATGTTCACGGAGAGGCCATTACTTGACCATTGGGATGAGTTTGACACATTGCTCTACAATGGTTGGTGTGGCATGACGCTTAAGCCGACCAATTTTGCGGACTATTCGACTTGTAGGAGTCTAGGCATCGATGAGCAGGTGCTGACATTGTGTAAGGGCATTGGTCTGGGAACAATGCCTATGCAGCATTACGAGTTGTATCCTGATCTGGTGAGACAGCTGCTGGCCACCTGCAGAGTGATTTACCCTGACCCAGAGAGCAGGAAGGCTTCAGGAGGTTTCTTTACCTTCATGTGCTTAGGAGCCAGGTATCGGATTCCCCTTCTTGATATTTGTCGGATATATGGATTTAGCACTGAGCCTGCACGCATTGGTATGTGTCTTGAGAGGGATGTGCCAGAAGCTCAGTATTTCTGGGAGTAAATACAATGGTCAGTGTAGCTCGAGGACGACGAAGCTGATCCAGGTTAGGCATCCTGTTCTTAGATATGTCTTGCGCATCTTGGGATGTACTCTATTGTGCAAAGCTGAAGCCAACAAGATGCGTAAGAACGAGCTAGAGATGCTATTCATAGGATTGAAGGAGCAGTTTGCTGAGACAGATTTGAGAGATCCCACCAGAGGACTCAACTTGGGAGCTGTCTTTGCTCATCACTTGTGCGGTCTGCAGAAGAAGCCATTTGATGGTAAGGATACTGAGCCAGTAGGGAGTCTGCTTACTCCCATTTTCAGGCATTGCAGGATTCCCTTAGAGGGTATGGAGTGTGATAACAGCAAGGAGTTCCTTGATTTTACCCACCTGCAGAGTGCTACATGGCTGAAGGAGGGACATATTAGGTCTATTATGACTCCGCAACGAAGCGGGGTATAGATCTTCATGCTGCTGGTCTGACACAGATTGATACGATGGAAGCCTTGAGATTCCAGCCTCCTACACGAGATCAGCGCAGTGTGCCTACGATGGCTCATCCGCTGGGAGAGCATTCTACACGCCCTTCTTCCTCATCTGCGCCTGCACCTGCTGCTCCTGCTGATGATATTGGTCCTTATCCCGAGCCTTCAGTGCCTTTCAGTGAGATGTCTGAGACAGAGTGGAGAGAGCGTGAGGATGGTATTCTGCGGAGCATCTGGAACTACATGCGTACCTGCACTTGCAGGAGACAGCCGCAGATTCATCATCCATGACCTTCTCGTAGACGTAGACAACGCTCTCCGACTCCAGTACTTTCGAGTGATACTGATCGCTATGATGGCATAGATGACGAGTGAGAGTAGTGGCATGTTCAGACTACGGTTCTGTATTTCTTTTTCACTTTTCTTTTGCATTTTTCTTTTGATTTCTTTAGGATACTTATGTTTGGATGATGTGATTGCTTTGAGACTATGAGTTGCTTTGATTTTATCTATTTTCATTGATCTTCAGCTTGCAGGTTTGAAATTTAATGATTTCTCACAGACTAGCCTGCTAACTTGCTGACTGTTCTCGGATATCTCAATGCAACGATCGACACGGCCCTGTGTGTCGATCGTCACAATACGCAAATCGCCATGCAACGGTCATTACATTTATGTATCGATCGATGCATGAGCGACAGAGGTAAAAATCAGACATAACTTAACTCATCCACTAACATTTTTATTTTTCTTTTACCAATCCTTAGCTTGACACTACTGGGGACAGTGTGTTTTAAGTGTGGGGGAGGTAGCTACTGACTTTATCTTTCTGTTTTCTTAGAGTCAGTCTTGTTTTCAAAAATTTTGTTTTATTGAGTCAAAACGGTTTAAGTAAGAAACGATGAATTTTTGAGAAGTTAACAGCACTTGCAGGAACTTAAGTGACCATTGGGATGAAGTTGCAGATGATCTATGACTATTAGAAAACCCCAACACGGATCAGCCTACTGAGAACACCCACATCACTTCAGGTATCAGAGGATCCTTTACTGACTTCACCATTAATACTGACTTAGTTTTCTCACCTAAGGGCTTGGTATACCTTGAGTCGGACTCCTTTGTTAGTTCTGACACAGCTTGTAAACTTGTCCGAGTATGGTTCCCTTCTCCCCTTCCATAAAGTAAAAAAAAAAATATATATATATATATATATAAGAGTAATAAACTGAGGATGAGCTAGTAGCTCCGAAGTGGTCACGGGAGTAGTAGAAAACACTATTACCTCCTGTGCGATCCATGAAATGTGTCCAAAGTACACCCCTTAACGGGAAGCGCACTGATAAAAAAAAAAATGATACCCAATGGGGAAAAATCAGAATGCTAAGGAAGGGAAAAGAGAAGAAAAAGAACCAGAAAAAGATACTATGGTGGTCTAGAGCTGACAAAGTAAGAGTCCATGTGCCCTTTGATCGATAATCCTTAGGTGATACCGCACTTAAATACTTAAGAAGTTAGTAGGGTGAATTTGAATTCTTGAATGTGATTGTGGAGTTACTTAGGACAGTTGCTAAGTGTGGGGGAAGTATATGTTGGTCTTGATGTCTGCAGGTGAAATCTTTCATGTGGCTTACTAAGGGGAATCTGAGTGTTGTTGCTTCTAAGATGAAAAGAGTTTCTGAAAGTTTTCAAACCTCTTCACCATGTTTTAGTTCTTTGTTTTGCTTGAGGACAGGCAAATGCTAAGTGTGGGGGAGTTGATATATCATGGTTTTTACCGGTTTTAGACCATGATATAAGTATGCTTTAGAGTCTTTTTAGAATATTTTACAGGTGTTATTAGGTACTAGCACGTTTGGAGTGGATTTGGAGTAATTGGAGCATTTTGGTGCATTTTGGAGTTTTGACCCGAGAGATAGATCTCACTGTCCGAAACAGAGTAGTGCATCGATCGACACACTATGTGCATCGATCGACACACATGCGAGATGGGCCAAACTCGTCGGTTTAATGAAGAATGAAGATATTGCAGTTTTGCCCAGAAGTTTCCAAGAATTACAAAGAAGCCCCAAGACGTGATTAGCTTATATAATTAGGTTTTTACATCAGTTTTAAGATACGCTATCATACTTTAGAGCAGAGAGTTTTCAGAGCTATTTGGGGCTGATCTGATCCTGTACTACATCTTGTTTTGGAGAAGATTTCGAACCTCTTTACTTATTTAATCTCTTTTATGCAATCTAATTATTCATTGATTATGTTTACATATTCCATGTCTGAGTAGATTCATAGTTAGGTTTAGGGACTCTCGTTAAGGATTTTATGGCTTGCTAGATATAATTAATTCAGTTAAGGATTCATATCAATAGATGTTCTTCAAGCTAAATTGTGTTTAATGCTAGTTCTAACTTGATCACTTAAAATCTAGATATTAGGTTGCTAGATTGACACGAAAGTGTGGTTTAGAATCTGAACTATTTAATTGAATTGTGAATATATCGAACTTGATCATTAAAGCTGGTTTAATCTGTTAGGAATTACAAAGACATTTGGATTTCTGCAATTAGGCTTAGAGAATTCTCACAACGGAAGTTGGTTAATTCTATATCTGTGTTTTGAGTTCTAGAAATGTACCTAATTTGATCCTGACTGAATGATTTGTCTGCTTGTCTGATTTCCTGAGAACTCCCTAGACTTAGCGCCCTTAGTTAATTGCTTTCAAACCAATCCTGCTACTGATTTACTTTCTTGTTCCGCTTTTAGTTTCTAATCACATTTGCTTTCTCCTAGTTTAATCTTGACCGTTCTAAATCTATCGTTGCCCAGAATCCTTGTAGATTCGATACTCTAAATACTACAATAGCATAACTGTGCACTTGCAGTAGAATAAGATTAAAACTTTAGAGCCTATCAACTAGTCAATTTATTTATCACTATTTTAGTAATCTAAATCATGACATTACATGGTTAGGTAATACCGTTACAATCGATTTTATCAAAAAAAATTTTCCTCCTTTCGTTAGATATTTAAATATTAATTATATTAATTAATATTAAATAATTGAGATGAAAAATAAAAAAAATATGAATATCCAATTATTAAGATACATGTGTCAAATATCTTTTAAGTTTAGATAATAAAAAAGGATCCCCTTTTGGTTTTCATGGTGTTGAAATTCAACACAAGATGAAACCACAACACCTTTTTAACATTCAACACTGTCATTGTAACCTACAAAATAAATTCAACTATTAAAAATTCAACATGACACCTCATACCTACGCCAACTTATATTCATTGATATCTAATCAAACCAACAAAAACATATCGATGGAAGTTTCCTTTGATCATGTGGTCCTTTGGAAAATAGAAACATGCTCCCTTTCTAAAGCAAAAGACTAGAGACATTGGACCATTAAATGCTGATACTTCTAGTTGATTTTTTTTAACGCTGATACAGATTATGAGAACTATTACAAGGACAATCTTACAGATAATACTATCTCCGTTATACGAGAATCATCGACGATCACGATCAACGGCTCCATCTGCTCCTGAAAATTTCCTTATAAATTTGCCTCCATTAATCTTGTAAAACTTGCGCCTTCGAGGATTCGAACCTAGTACCTGCTGGTGTAGAACTTTAACCACTTGACCACTAGGCCACGGTTACTTCTAGTTGATTTATGGGTCAAACTATAAACTCGGTGGACCAATCCACCATTCTATATCAATGTGTTTCTCATGTAAAAATCTGGAAAAATCCTTCTCATCCATAGTTAAAATATTGGATTCTCATGGTCAAAAAGGAAATGATTAAGAGGTTTTTCTTGGGTGCTTAGAGACACTCTAGAGAGATAGTTAAGCTGCATAGTAGAAGATCCTTATCTGGCATGCACTCCTTAGATGATGTGAAGTGAAATCGATCTGTTAGGCTATTGATAGCATTCTCATCCTGAATTTCAAATGTTATATTTGGATCTGAGGCAATAGATTTAGTGTAGGCCATTAATCGGCCAAATCCTTGGTCATCTTTCCTCTATAGATTATTGAAGATAAATTTCAGATTAGCAGCTATTGAAGGTTAGAAATTTTACTCTGAAACTTACGCAACCAACAAAAGAACTTCACTGATTAGAGTCCAGTCTTATGTGGCAGTTGTCCATCCTTCTTGGCTTCACAATATCTTTGTAAGTGAGAGGAATCTCCTGTCTTTGGTTATTGTGTAATCGTCTAGCATCCATATATTTTTTTTGGCAATGATTTTGTATTTCCAACCATTTTTGGGGCTTTTGTAAAGGTGTTACTCCTTCAGCCTATGTTGTTGGAGTCAGAATTAGCACTTCCCCAAAAAGGCTTTTTCAGGATTTTGAGATGGCCCTAAAAAGGAAAGATGGTCTAAGGCCCAGGCCGGTAAAACATAGTTAAACCCGGCCCGGCTCATCTATATCTAGGGTTTCAGAGGAGAAACGAATAAGGAGCATAGAGTTCGGCGGCGCCGAGAATATGCCAATATTCCGTAAATCAAGACCAAGATATTAGGGGATTCTTATATTTTCCTTTTATCGTTATTAATTCGCCGACTTTGTAAACCCTATAAGAGGGACCTTGTATCGTTCAAGGGAGATACGCTTTTTTCAATACAACTCGAAAAGAAACCTAGAGAATACAGAATCTAGTTCTTTCCGATAACCTAATTTCCTACTCAGCCGTCTCGTTCCACCTCGGAATTGAGATTCGAACCCTAATTCCCTAGACAACTCGCCGTGTTCATTAAACTTCTCTTTTAGAATCCCCTAAGAAAACCTAAAACTCTTTCTATCTTTGGATAGACCGAGTTGAGAATCAACAATTGGCGCCGACTGTGGGGAATCTAAAGGAGATTTCTGAACAAGATGTCAGGAAACGATAACGAGAGCGACCCAAGCAACCCGAGAGTTGAATTAAGCGATCACGACGGAAGTGATCACAACCAAAGCGACCACGAAGACGACGGTGCGACGCCAAACGGCAAAACACCACAAGGGGCAAGAACGAAAGGAAGGGACGACGGTAAACGTATCCCGTCACCCGACCGAGTAGTTAAACAGATCGACCAAGACGCCACGCTGGCCACCTTGATGGCAAAGATCGACTCCCAGAACGATCTCATCAGAGGATTCTCAGAAAAAATCGACCTGTTGCAGTCTGAGCAAGATCGAATTCGTTCAGACCAGCAGTCGAGAAAATCCAGAAGGGAAATTCCCTCGAAGGTAAAAGATAAGATTGCCAAGCGATTATTCAATGAAACGTCTGAAAGAAATCAATCGCATGGGCTCGAGAAAGATTCCCGCAAGGAACACGATGAGAGTAACGAACGCGAACTAGGTTCGCATCAGAGAAGAAGGCCTAAAGAACCCAGTCATGGGTCACGACAGAAGCAAAACGATTCGGACGATGAGCGTTATTCACCTGACAGAAACCCAGAACACGAACGCAAGAAGAGCGACCATGAATCCCAGCACGATCGAAGTAAAAGACGAAGCTCGCGCCACGAGAATGACTCACGTCGGGATAACCATCGCCACGAGCGAGACATATCCCCGGAGGAAACTCCTGGAACGCCGAAACGAAGAACGAATCGCGGCCAGGTCGAAAGACAGTTGACCGAACTCAGAGATACCTTGAAGGAGCTAAAGGGGGAGGTTCACAGCACCAAAGGATCCGCGCCAGAGATCGATCGGATCATTGAGGAAACTCAGAGAACACCTTACACCTCACGCATCACGAATACATACATTCGACAAAGGGAGAAAATCAGGTTGCCAATGTACGACGGAACAAAGGACCCTGCTTCCCATTTGACGACTTTCAAAATCATGGCGGCTAAAGCACGATTCTCGTCGACCAAGGAACGCGATATAGGCTTTTGCCAACTGTTCGCCGAAACGTTAGAAGGAGAGGCATTAACATGGTTTTCAAGGCTTCCATCTAAGTCAATCGATTGCTTCGCCGACCTTACTCGGGCCTTCGTGAGACACCATTTCGCTTATGTAAGAAAAGACACCTCCTTGAACACCCTAATGTCAATGTCACAGGATAGGAAGGAAACACTGAAATCTTTCATTGATCGTTTCAAAACCGCCGTCACACGTGCCGAGGCACCAGACAAATTTACCATAGCAGCCCTGACGCACGCCGTATGGCATGAGACACCCTTCTATCAGGACCTAGTTCTCAACCCACCGACGACTATCGAAGATGCCCTTCATCGTGCAAACAAGTTCATCGAGTTGGACGAACAGAAGGTGGCCCTAGCCAAGAAGTATGGTTCAACTCGGCCCACAGAGAAGAAAGAGGAGCGAGAACCGAGGCAACACTATGACAAGGGGGGAAAAACAATGGTAGTCGGCGACTCCAATAGTCAACGACCAAATAAACCATGGAACAAGTGGAACCGACAAGATAAGGAAGAAGCTCCCCGAGAAGCAAACGAAGAGGAAAAGTTCTGCGAATTCCACAAAACAACCTCGCACAACACTTCGGAATGCCGGACCCTCAAAGACGCGCTCTACGCACGGCTTAAGAATGGTCAGATACAGGCTTCCATAGACGAACTGAGGGAAGAAATAAAACAAAGTCGCGAAGGACAAACCGACGATAAGTCAACCAAACAGGGTACGAGAAAACAGCCGCGCCGAGTCAAAAGTGTGGCAGTGAAACGAGATCGCAATGAGGAAGAAGAAGACGAGGAGGATGAAGCTCCCAAAACGATCCGACGAATTAACATGATAATGGGCGGACTGATATCGGTTAATGACTCGGTAAGATCAATAAGGCAGTACGAACGTCAAGCCCTAGCTGCGCAAAACTCACCACAGCCGATATTATCGGATGATCCGCCTATTATCTTCACCGATCAAGACTTATACGGGACGCACTATCCTCATAACGATCCTTTAGTCGTAGAATTTCTCATGGGAAGTTGCCAAGTGTCTCGGATCCTAATCGACACGGGTAGCTCCATCGACCTGATATTCCTTGATACCCTGAAGAAGATGGACATCAAGGAGGACGACATTAAGCAGAAGGCTAAGCCACTTACCGGTTTCACGAGTGAGACGACCTACACAATTGGCACGATAAAAATACCAGTCTATGCCGGGGGAGTCAACAAGATGGTCAAGTTCCATGTCATCGACAAACCGACCATTTACAATGTCATCCTCGGCACGCCTTGGTTATATAGCATGAAGGCGGTGTCATCCACCTACCATCAGTGTCTAAAATTCCCAACGACAAAAGGAATCCAGACCGTAAAAGGATGCCAGCGAATAAGTCGGTCCTGTTTCGTAAAAGAGCATAAACTCCGAATACCGTCCTGCTTGATCAACACAAATCAAGGTCAAAAGGGACCGGTCAAGGACCTAATTCAGTAAGTCGTCATCGACGAATCGGATGCAAGCAAATGCGTGGGAATAGGAGCCGAGCTACCGGAGGACCTAAAGAACCAATTGATCGAATTTATACGGCAAAACGTATCAACCTTCGCCTGGTCGGTAAAGGATATGAAAGGTATTAACCCGTCCATTACAACTCATGAGCTTAACGTAGATCCGACTTATAAGCCGATTAAGCAAAAGAGGCGTAAGCTCGGTCCAGAAAGGGCTAGGGCGGTCAATGACGAGGTTGAAAAACTTCTCGACGCTGGCTCAATTCAAGAAGTTAAGTACCCCGAGTGGCTAGCCAACCCGGTGGTGGTCAAAAAGAAAAACGGAAAATGGAGAGTATGCGTTGACTTCACAGATCTCAACAAGGCTTGCCCGAAGGATAGCTTCCCTCTTCCTCATATTGATCGGCTTGTGGAGGCAACAGCCGGGAATGAGCTATTATCATTTATGGATGCGTTTTCAGGGTACAATCAGATCCTAATGAATCCAGATGACCGAGAAAAGACGGCTTTCATAACGGAGCGCGGCACTTACTGCTACAAAGTCATGCCTTTCGGCCTTAAAAACGCAGGAGCCACATATCAACGGCTCGTTAACAGGATGTTCGCAGGACAGCTCGGCACCACTATGGAAGTATATATCGATGACATGCTAGTGAAATCCCTGATCGCGTCCCAACATGTTGGACATTTAGAAGAATGGTTTAGCATCCTCAACCAATACGGAATGAAGCTGAACCCGACTAAATGCACATTCGGTGTAACTTCGGGGGAATTTCTAGGCTATGTAGTGACTCGAAGAGGTATAGAGGCCAATCCGAAGCAGATCTCGGCCATCATCGACCTGCCGTCACCAAGAAACACTCGGGAAGTCCAACGTCTCACCGGTCGCATTGCCGCCCTGAACAGGTTCATATCTCGCTCGACGGACAAATGCCTCCCCTTCTACGAACTCCTCCGAGGAAACAAAAGATTTGTATGGGATGACAAGTGTCAAGAAGCTTTTATTCAGCTTAAAGATTACCTATCTAATCCACCAGTACTGTCAAAACCAGAAAACGGCGAAGTACTATTTCTATACATCGCGGTCTCAACAACCGCGGTCAGTGGAGTTCTACTCCGAGAAGATAGAGGAGAGCAGAAGCCTATTTTCTACATCAGCAAGACTATGAATGGAGCAGAAGCAAGGTATCCAGCCATAGAAAAGGTTGCCCTCGCAGTAGTAACCTCGGCAAGAAAACTACGCCCGTATTTCCAATCCCACACCATAGCCGTGTTGAGCAGTCAACCTCTCAGGACAATCCTCCACAGTCCAGGACAATCGGGACGATTGGCGAAGTGGGCAGTAGAACTCAGTGAGTATGATATCGAATACCGGAATAGAACGACAGCCAAGTCTCAGGTTATCGCCGATTTCTTAGTCGAGTTGTCTATCGAAGAAGACTTGCAAATTCAGGAAAAGAATTGGAGATTATTTGTTGACGGCGCGTCATCCAAACGGGGAGCCGGAATAGGAGTACGTCTCATATCGCCAACAGGAGAGGTAATAGAGCAATCTTTCCGCCTCGGATTCACAGCATCAAACAATACAGCCGAGTACGAAGCACTGCTAGCCGGACTTAGGCTGGCAAAAGAGATCGGGGTCAAAAACCTGCTGGCCCACTGTGATTCAATGCTTGTGGCAAATCAAATAAATGGTGAATATGGAGCTAAGAATGAAAGGATGGAGGCTTACCGAAAGGCGGCCCTAGAGCTTACAGATGCGTTCGAATTCTTTGACATAATCCAAATCCCGAGAAAGGATAATGCCCCGGCAGATGCACTAGCATCGCTGGCATCAACCCCAAATCCGGACCTATGTCGGCGAATCCCCGTAGAAACGATTCACGAACCGAGAATCCCGGACCTTGATAGCGGTTGCGAGAAGGCCATTAATGACGGCGTACTGATCATCGAACGAGCCGAGCCACCCACCCTCCGAGTCGGATACGGCGAGCTAATCGCACTTCTGACAGATTCAGGGACGGACTGGAGAGACGAGATACGAAGATATCTGATAGAAGGAACTCTCCCCGAGGATAAATGGACGGCACGACGACTGAAGGTCAAATGTGCAAGGTACACCATGCATAACGACGTCCTGTACAAGTACTCTGCAAACAAAATCCTCCTAAGGTGTATACACGGAGACGAAGTCAGTCGGGTTCTGGAAGAAACCCATTCAGGAGCTTGCGGGAATCATTCCGGAGGACGATCCCTCGCTCTCAAGATAAAACTTAACGGACACTATTGGCCAACTATGGTTGCGGATTGCGAAGCCTACTCTAACAAATGTGAGAAATGTCAACGACATGCGCCATTTATACATCGCCCCACCGAGTTACTCACGACATCCACGGCAGCCTATCCCTTTATGAGATGGGCTATGGACATAGTCGGACCATTGCCACTTTCCAACCAGAGGCGTTTCCTCTTGATCATGACGGATTACTTCACGAAGTGGGTCGAAGCCAAGGCCTATGTCTCAATACATGACATCCAGGTCCAAAACTTCGTCTGGAAATACATCATATGCCGATTCGGGCTACCCTACAAGATCGTCACGGATAACGGTTCCCAGTTCACGTCCAACCTGTTCGAAAGTTTTTGCAAAAAATGGGATATACGACTCAGCAAGTCGACACCAAGATACCTCCAGGGGAACGGTCAGGCGGAGGCCACTAATAAAACTATCATAGACGGCATCAAGAAACGCCTCGAACAGAAGAAGGGAGTATGGGCTGACGAGTTAGACGGGGTCCTTTGGTCACACCGAACCACACCTCGCCGCGCAACCGGATCCACTCCGTTTTCCTTGGCCTTCGGCGTGGAGGCAATGGTCCCGGCAGAGGCAAATGTTCACACCTTTCGCCGAGCACTCATGCCGCAACACAGCGAGATCAATGAAACAATGCTACTTCACGCACTCGACACGATAGAAGAAGAACGCGATCGAGCCCTCCTCCGCATACAAAACTATCAGAAACTCGCAACTCGATACTACAATCAAAAGGTACGAGAACGACACTTCCGCGTCGGCGACCACGTGCTCCGGAAAGTTTACGAGAATACAAAGGAATGGAGAGCCGGTAAGCTCTGTGCCAGATGGGAAGGACCGTACAAGATAACAAAAGTTGTTAAACCCGGCGTTTACGAGCTCGAATCAATGAAGGGAAAAGCCTTGCCGCGTTCATGGAATTCAGCAAGCTTGAAGGAATACTTCTAATCCGGCCCGCCAAAAAAAAAAAAAATAAAATAAAAAAAGAACTATGAGTGACTTGATTCTTCGCCAAGAAGATACGTAGACAGCCTTCAACGGCACAGTCACAAATCCAAATAAAACTTCATTTGGACTCAGTCGTCAGAGCTAACAGCCAAACCGAGTCCGTACTCACCAAGATAACTTATGCAAAGTCCAAAAGCTCCTTTTTAACTCATGCCGGGTTGTAAAAGTCGCGGCACCAATTTAGCCGAGTCCTTACTCGCAAAAGTCGAATTCCAACGCGACCTCGATTGTAAGCCGAGCATCCAATAAGACTCGCAACAATTAGCATCGTACCCCCTGGCCAGGGGCACGGTCTCCTTCGTACGCGAGGTGCACATCGCGGCAAGGAAAAGCCGAGATCCGTCTCGCACCTTACAAACCGGGTTCGCACCCGTACGTTCTTCGAGGTAGGCGATAGGAAATAAGTCGAGCACTTAAGCCTCGCATATTCGTCCGTCCTTAGAACATCAAAGCCGAGCATACGTAAGTCTCGCGAAACTACCCTATGGTAGAATCACAAACTGAAGTCGCCATCCATTTTTAACTGAAATAGTTCGACTTAGAAATCCAAGAGAAACGGATCCAAGCAGAGGATATTTATATTATATAGGAAACCAAAGTCTTACAAGCCAAAACATAAAAACCAACAATAAATAACAAGACTCGGACTAATCCTATCCGACGGTTTCTTGAATGACCTCCGCATCTTTCTCGGGACCATCCGGAGCACCCACATCATGAGCGTCCAAGGCTGCGCCTGCCTGATCCAAAACCGAGGAAGTGGCCAGATTGTCGGAAAGAACAAGTCCCACATTAGAACCGAATTGGTCAACATTCTGCGGTACTGAAACCGGCGAGTCTCGGGCCATCAGCGTAAGTGGTGGATGTTGAGTCGGCGAAAGCTCGAACTTCAGGTCTTCTCGCGTGAGAACGTCCAGTTCTTCGAACTCTTTATCAACTCGGGCCTCGTCTGCAGTCACCTGGTCCAAGACCGGATGAGGAATCAGCACCCCACTCTCCTTAAATTGAAGCAGACACTCCCTTAGACCCATAATCTGACCCAGCTCCACTTGCTTCTTGACCGCTATCTCCTGGTCACTGACGAACCGACGGAACAAGTCAATGCGAGACTGGTACCGCTCTCCCATCTCGGCCTCTACTTTCCTCCTTTCTTTGGAGACGTTATCTTCACACAGCCTCTTATGACGGAGCGCCTCCGATTCGTACATCTCGCGATCAGCCTTGGCCTTTTCATCGGCTTCATGAATCTTGCCGAGGAGGAGACGATTCTCCTTCTCCAGCCTCTCAAGCTGTTTCTCCCGCTTCTTCAGCGCCTCGACCAGCGAATGAGCATCCCAAGCACTCTCAAGAGCGACCCGGTTTGACGCCGCTATCAGCTATAAAACATTCCTGATTAAAAACAGGAAACATCATGACCAAAAGATAAATAAAAATAGATATGTACCTCGGCCTCAGCCCTTTTCAGGTTGAGAATCGCCTCAGAATGAGGAAGCCTCTCCTGTGCAGGCCAGTCAGCGTCACTTCCTCTCAAGCAAGAAAGAAGATCAAAACAGGCTTGATTGTTTTGAACAAAAGGAACCTCACTCTCGTAATGGTAGGCGAAGTTATGAATGGACGGCCGAGTTGCAATGTCCGCATCCTTATGAGCACTACAAGGACGAGCCGTCACAATCTCCCTACGCGAAAGGAAGGATTTCTTCTCGCCAGAGATAGCGTCGGTCACATCACCTCTCTCCCAGGACAGCCGAGTCCACGCATCAATGTACTTCGTTTTCTTGCCTGGACCCTCTAACCCCGGCGTCTCGGGAGCCGGCCTCTTCTTCGGTTGAGATTTCGACGAAACCTTCACGGAAGGAGCCTTTGGAGGAGGCATCGAAGAAGGATTCGCCAACACGGGTTTCGCCGCCGCCATCCCTTTGGTAGAAGTGTCCTCGGTTGAAACGGCCAACGGCTCACCACCGTCATTGGAGGAAGGACGAGCAGGAGCAGCCTCTTTAGACTTATCGGCAGAAGGGACAGAGGTGAGCTTCTTCGAGTAGTTAACAGTTATCTTTTTCGGTTTGCCCGTCTTAGGTCTCTGTAGATCCGCCGGGTCGACTTTCTCTCGGATATCCCACTCGACTGAACAAAAAGAAATGGAAGGTTAGCTGGCTACGACTCAAAAATAACAATAATAATACTAGAAGTCGGTACCTTTAGAAATCTTCGAACGAGATCGGTTGATTCGCGCCCGCTTGCGAAGACTAAGGCTCCGGATCTTCTCAACAGTGGCAAAGAAATCGTCTGGGTACGGTTTGTAAAAGGGATGACGCACTGCAAACAGAAAGAGAATGAGTAAATTACAAAGGAACTGAAAGTTCGAAAAAAGAATTCTACCGATGTTAGTATTCCACGACGATCTGGGAGAGTCGTGACCAACAGGGATGACCATGGACGAGATCTCAGCGTAGAAATAAAACCGCTGCCAAACGCGCGTTTTGCTTGGCGCGTTCACTACAACCCCTTGGTCAGCTCTCATCCTGATGGTGAAGCATCCAGGACTGGTGTTCTTCATTTGACTTATAGAAGTCATCTCCTCGAACATCCTAACGCTGATAGGAATGCCGCACTCAGACCCCAGGACGAGGAGACACACCATTTGTCGAACCGTAGTAGCCGACAATTGAGAAATGGCGATTTCGCGCCGAGAACAATAGGAAACTAATAAATCCGGAAAAGGGAGCCAAAGTCGGCATCCCGACGTATCCGCATTGATAAAATAAGATTCGTATAAGCACACGTAACCGGGAGGAGGAGTCCACAGGCGGTCTCTCGGTCCAGGGATAATAAACTTAATTCTAGGGTCGGCGCCGCATCCCGATAACGTCGATCTGACCGACTTCTCATCAGAACGAGTCTGAAATACGTTCGCAAAGCCTCCCGATAGGAGTATTGGGAACTCGGCAGAAGGAATCGAATCCCCTCCGGATTCATCCTTCTCGGCACTCAATTCATCTTCTGGTTCAATAGAATCAGAATCTCGGAGCTGCGGAACGATGAATTCACGGCAGCCCGAGCTCGTTGCCGTATCCGCCGTCCCGGCCATTTCATGACGATATTCAAGCTCCTTTAGCGCGATATAACAAGGATGTCGCCTTAAATCAGAAGACGTACTTGGAGAAGACGACCCAGTCGAGATAACGCGCCGGATCGGGGAATCCTCACCGGACGACACAGAAACAACTCCTTTGTCTTTGTTTAACGAGAAACGGATCAAAGACATCTCTGGCGACGAACAAACGAAGAACACGATGGCCGGAGACAAACTCAAATCCAAATCCTAATAGATCTACGACCGAACGGCAGAGGAATGTAAATCGGAAAAAGAACAGCTAGAGAGAAAAAAAATTTTTACCTTTTAGCTTCACTCTCTTCACTCGGGCAGAAATGAGGAACTGAGAAATGGAGGAGCCATTTATAGAAGGAAAGGCATCGTGTTCAAGAAGATAAGAAGCACCTCGTTTCTCGCACCTATCGAAATAATCATGATTGCCTAAACAACGCCTCGATTTCGGAAGCCACGACATCACGATACCCTAAGCGACGCTTCGATATCAACGACCACAGACCGGACAAACCGAGGGTCGGTATGGTCCCTACGGAACCGAATCAAAACCGACAAAACCGGTTCAACTCATTGGGCCGGATCCAGCCAGGAGACAGTTAGGTAATGGGCCAAAAGGCTCATTATAGGGGAAATTCCAAGCCCACTAAAATCGCTTCTCAAACCTAGCAACATCCCTCGTAGCGACGACTTGAAAGTCACCGCACTGGGGGGGGCTTATTGTTGGAGTCAGAATTAGCACTTCCCCAAAAAGGCTTTTTCAGGATTTGGAGATGGCCCTAAAAAGGAAAGATGGTCTAAGGCCCAGGCCGGTAAAACATAGTTAAACCCGGCCCGGCTCATCTATATCTAGGGTTTCAGAGGAGAAACGAATAAGGAGCATAGAGTTCGGCGGCGCCGAGAATATGCCAATATTCCGTAAATCAAGACCGAGATATTAGGGGATTCTTATATTTTCCTTTTATCGTTATTAATTCGCCGACTTTGTAAACCCTATAAGAGGGACCTTGTATCGTTCAAGGGAGATACGCTTTTTTCAATACAACTCGAAAAGAAACCTAGAGAATACAGAATCTAGTTCTTTCCGATAACCTAATTTCCTACTCAGCCGTCTCGTTCCACCTCGGAATTGAGATTCGAACCCTAATTCCCTAGACAACTCGCCGTGTTCATTAAACTTCTCTTTTAGAATCCCCTAAGAAAACCTAAAACTCTTTCTATCTTTGGATAGACCGAGTTGAGAATCAACATATGTCAAATGTTATGGTATCTTGTAGGCTGTTGTTTAAGGTTTGACTTCATGCTGTGAAGTTCTCTTATGACTACCGTTTTAGCTGTTATGGTACGGTTTAATATATCCAAAATGATGACAAAAGAAAAACATGATCCTTATACCAAGCCATTGAGGCACAGTACAACAGTCGGAAACACAATCACAATGTGGCCAAACATGATTAACAAGAATATGAGCCGGTTGGTTGCAATGCCGTTTGAAAAACTAAAAATTAATGTTGTTGAGCTTAGTAGTCCACAAAAGAATGTCTTTGGCCAGATTATGTATGCACCCAATTTATGTTCAAAATCCTTCTAAGTATTTGGCAGTTACCTTCGAACTGGATATGACAAAAACCCTTTGCCTAAATAGATTGAATAGCAGTCAAAAGCGCCTTCGCTTCAGCTTCCAAAGAAGAAGAAGTCAAACCAAGAGAAGCCGTTCCCCAAAGTCTAACTTCAACTTATAAGATGCATCAAAATTGTATTTCACAAAACCAAACGGAGGACGCATCCAAAACAATACCTTTGATGAATCCGGCCTAGTGGTAACCGCAGCCATTACTTAACCACTGAGATGGAACATTCCACATATGTACTTAGTTTAGGAACCATTTCCTTGAATATCAAGTTATCTCTTGATTTCCTAATAGGCTATAAAAACGAAAATAGAAGAAATTTTTCTTCTGAAGTGAACTGCGTAGAGCATTACTAGACTCAATGTCAGAAGCAGGGGAAAAGATCCAGTCATGTAGAGTAGGGTCAAGCCCTTGCAACCAAACCAAAGATTTAACTGGACCTTTTTCTCTTACAAGAATTGACTATACAGAATTAAACTCCAATTTAGGGGGAGAATATGACAAAAGATTTTTTTTTTTTTTTTTTTAAATGGACAGAAAGGTGTAGTCAAGCTTGCAAATGATGTTAAGCACAAAGCTAGAAGATCTTTAACAAACGTTTAAACACTAGATTAGTTGTATTTATGAAATCAAAATTGTGCGTTCACTAAGTTAACAGAGGAGACAAAAAGATGATTATAATAAATACATTCACAACATATCCATGTCCTCTTCGGTCTCGCCACACAAACTCTAACCGAGAGAAGCAGGAAAAAAAAAACACTCTTTCTTTATTTAGAAAGAGTTTTGCCAGAGCTGCTGCTGGGTTTGATTCGAGGACTGACCAACCTGAGGTCCTGCACCATCTCTAGAGTTTTGCTGCTGGCGCTCGTGCGACATTTCTGTTTGGGACTGATAGAAATTAGGGTAGCCATTAGATCCGTAATGATGTTGTTGCTGAGCTTGACGATACCCTCCTGCAGCTTGCTGATTCTGTTGTTGTTGTTGTTGTTGGGCTTGGAGGTTGTAGTACGTGTTAGCCGGGACACCTGACATGGTTCGAGAACCATGACCGTGATGCCACATTGCCGAGTTTTCATTCTAAATGTTTAAAAAGACAGGAGGAAAAATGTCATCATCAAGTGATTCTTGTCAAAACCCAAAAGAAAGTGTACGGAAGTGACCATAAAGAGAAGATACCTGTTGTTGCTGCTGAAGTGCCAACAGATGATTACTCTCTTTGTATTGAGAACTAAGAACATCTTCATAACCGAGAGTTGTACCGGTAGGAGCAGACTGTTGGTTAAGAGGGAAGTTTCCAGCGGATCCAACATTGGCGGAGTTTCCAAATCCATAACCGGCTGTTGGAGACTGCTGAAGCAATGCAGCTAGATGCTGGTGGTATGAGCTGTTACCAGCAAACGTTTGCTGGAAAGCAGATGGCATGTATGGATAGTTCTGAGGCATTACAGGATAACTAATCATGTTTGCATAGTGTGCGAGCGGCATTGTGGGTTGAGAGTAAGGATGCATTGGAAGCTGTTGAGGAAGAGCTGGTCCAGTTGCCATATTAGCACCAGGTAAGTTTTTCTGCGTTGGCTGTGTCGCGGGGATTCCACTGCCTTGGAGCGCCTGCAATGTAAGCGAATTTACTCAAAATCATACAAAGAAACAACTGCCTTCAGTCAAGTAAACATAACAGTATTTATTTGACGATTAACAAGACATCAATACTTCCTACTAGGGGAAAAGCTAAGAGAAGTTAGTAGAAACAAAAGACATCTCGTGTTTCTATTTACCTCTGGCATGGAAATGCTTTGGCCACCAAGTGATGAAGCATTGTTACTATTTCTTGACTGCATAGACTGTGCAAAAGGGGAATACTGGAAGTCAAGCTCCCTCTCATTTTGTGCTGTTGTTTGTGCCAATAAACTGTTGGGAACTGAATGTGTATACCCCTGCTGAGGCAAAAAACACAAACATTGTTAGCAATGCCATTCAAGAATTTCATGTGCATTACTAGCCGCTCGTATCACTTCAGATATCACAAAACAACCTTTTCAGCAAAAATATGAACAGCCAAAATGCACTATTCAGAAAGCAAAATGTGGTTCTCTTACAAGATATCGTAACTAATGCACATGTAGCTTACCATCACATTGGGTAACGAAGCAAGATTCTGCATCTGATTCTGTGCATTTGACTGTGAGGCATCATATGAAGTATTCAGCTGTTGCTTCGCATATGTGTACTGGTGCTCCTGAACGATCTCGGGGTTCTCTTGCTTCATAACCTCTCGCCTAGAATCTAAAGCATCATCATAATTTCCAGCAGTAGGTGCGTGGCCCATAGTTCCATTGGCCGTACTTCCAAGAGGTCCATCTCCATATAACTCAGTATTTCTGCAAAACAAACATTGATCAGTTAGTAAAGACGAGATAAATATGAAACACAACAAACATTTAGGAAAAACAAACCAGTGGTGTTGGAATATACCTAGCGTCTGAATGTTCGATTTGTTGATCTACATCAGGAGTCTCTTCTGTGTTGTTGCTCAAAGGCCTTGATCCAAAAACTCCAAAACTTCCAAAACTTAATTGCGAGCATTCTTCTGTATGGATTAGCAAATGATTTGGAATAACAACAGCACGTCTATCCTCTTCATGCGAGGCTTCTTGATCATGACTATCTACGGTTAGTTGTTGAAAATCGGCAGAACCAGATGAAACCTCATCTTCATCTGAAAAGTAATAATGAAACAGAGAATAAGAATTAACCAAGAACACAAAAACTTTCAAGCATTTTGTTTTTGCAGAACTTCAAACATTGAGCATCAACTCCACCACCCAAAAGATAATTGAGAGAAGAAAGCAGAACCAAATAGCAAAGAAGCTTTCATCCACTCCCAGTATAACTATAAGGGTATATGTATTGTATTCACATGATCAATACACAAGCCCGCCTCAATATGGAACCGGAAAAAGATTTTGATCATAATGGCACACTAATAGCAATCACTGTGATTTAACTGATGAAGAGACATATTTTCATTCACAACATCAGTGATTGCTCACATAGCATCAATAGAAAAATCAGACAACCACACCAAATTTATATCCGAGATGAGTAATAAGAAACATTTATACAGATTCAAGATATTACCTTTGTGGTGTTCGACAGGATGGCTCTGCGTCTGATATGTGTACTGAATATCATTAAATTCAGACGAAACTCCAGAGTCATCTACTTGGACATTTCTACCAGCAACCGAGTCAGGTTGCACACCATCGACTCCATGATTTTCAGAAGAGCCATTTTCTGCTAAATCTATATTTTCTAACCGATCCGTTAGATTTTGATCTACTCTATGGGATTGGAAATCAGCTGGACCATTGCATATCTCTGACTCTGCTGGTGCTGCTGATACAGAAGATGTACTAGGAGCCAGTGGCTTCTCAATCGACGGCCAATCGTCTTTAACAGGGACCTGGTGATATGCATTAGCTTCATGCTCGTGATTAATCTCAGATCGCATATTGACAGTTTGTTGTGAGTTTGTTGTCTTGTTCTGTGGTCTACCCATCTTCACAATGTCAGCCATAGACATCTGGCCTGGAGCTCCAAACCACGCAGTTAGATGTCCAGAAGCAGACTGTGATGATGATATTCCATCGCCCGAGGCAGTAGATAGCACTTTATTTTCCGTGACAACAGAATCACTGCCAAATATATACAGCATAGATCAGAAATATGCACAGCCCAAATGGAATATGTACAAAAACATATTACACAAAGAATATCACGGAATAGAATCTCTCTATTTTGTTGCTTTTGATTAACGGGAAACCATGAAAAGGTTTTACAACTACACTCAGCATGTAAAGCCTTTTCATTGTTTCCAGCTAATCGAAACAACTGATTGTGATATTCTACTATGTGCCAACGCCATCGGTAATATAAACACTTTAAGCCCTGAGGCAGAGTTTTAACCAACTAAAGCTTTGTTTTTAAAGAAGGACAAGCCCTAAGGATCAAACAAAATGATTACTTTACGTGACATTCCTTAAGAACATCATAACCTCGGAATTCTACTAAATGGATTCTACCAATACAATCATTAACTAAATGGGTGAAATATGAAACCAATTATTTGATTCAGTATGAAGCACACAGAACCTGTGTGGTGTCTGATGGTGGTTTGCCACGCCAGAAGCAGAAGACCAAGAACTTGTGTAAGTCTGGGTTCTATTTTCTTTCTTGTTTGTAGATTTTCCCTGGAAGTTTCCGGAATCTGAACAACAGAAGCACATAAGCATGAATCATATGGTTCATGCTATATAAAGTTTATGTATCCATAAGATCATGTTTATACCAGTAGAGCCGAGATGGGTAGATGCACTTCGTCCAGCATAGCGATCAGAACCACCTCTACCGCCGCAGTTGTATCCGTTATTAGCTCCACGCAGCCGGGAATCCGGTATATCTCTTGTCTGAATACAAATAAAAGACTTAAAAAAAAAATCGCCAAAGTTCCAGGAAACCAAAATGACAACTAGCTAAAACTAGAAATTCGACTAATTCAAGTTAGACATCTAGAGTCAGGTGCTACATGAGGGCAGTTAATAAGAAAGCGTTTGAAGGGAGTAAGCAGTCTCTTAAATTCAAAAGAAGATAATGGTATCAAATATAGTTTTCAAGGATATAATAATACACAGAGATTGTAAGGAGACGAGTTTCAGCATTGACTCACCTCTTTCTTCTTTTCTTTTTTGCTTTTTACCTCGTGAAAAGGATCTGAGGGTAGGGGAAAAAAAAACAAGTATCAATATCATTATTAGACACTAATGTAACAAAGACAAAACCTTGAAGCTGAGAACTAACGCTCACAAGAAAGTAAGACAAAAAAAAAAGGCTTTCACCAAAAAAAATTGGTCAATCAGAATAAAACCCCCAATCAAACCCTAATAGAAGCCCTCAACGGGAAACATGCAACCACAAGAATTCGAGGGGAAACCTTGAGAGAGGAGGCGATTAACGGCTTCGTTAGGATCCATATTACACTCTTTAAGCATACCATAGATCTCAGCCTCTGGAGAGTTTACAATTTCCTTCAAGCTCTCTACTACTTTTTTCGACCCAGACGGAATATCGTAAATTCCATTATTGCCTTTTCTTGCTCCGGCGCTTCCGCCGCCGCTAACAGTGACCTTGCTGCGGCTCATCTTATCCGCCGTAAGCTGCCTTTCTAACTCTCTCGGATCTGCAGAAATATATATAGATGCTATGTGCCTTTTGTCAGTCGCGAGAATACGAGGAAGAGGAATCCAGCACAAGGGGAGGAAGATATAAAACCTCTTCCCTCAAATTTTCACCGACATATCGTATTGATTAGCTTTTTCTTTCTTTTCGAAATTGTTAAATTACTAGATCGTTTAAACCGAACTATAGATTTTCTTTCTTTCCTTTTTTCGAACCGAACCAAAGATTACCGGACCTTTTTGTCTTTGTCTTAAAAACTTGGCTATGCAAAACAAAAACTTCCAGATCAAAAAAAAAAAAAAAAAAAAAGCAAAACAAAACAAAAACTTTTGTGGGCTAGACTGTAGCTCTATCTTGAAACTGTGAACTCAACCAGTCTAAGATTTGATCCCAGTCAAAAACAGGGACATTGATACCAATTTTCCTGCACGCATTAGTCAATAAGGCTGCTGAGAATTCACAGCCAAAGAAGAGATGGTTCCTGTTTTCCGGACACAGCCCACATAGGAGACATGTTGGTTCCACATCATATCCCCAACCAATAAGTCTATCTAAGGTTACATTTCGATCAAGCATAAAGAGCCAGACTAAAGTCGAGTGCTTCGGGACGGAGACTTTACTCCAAGTCAACGAACCCCAAGGAACCTTCGGTTTGGAAAGTCTGATCTCTTCCCAAATTCGTTTAGAGACAAAACTTGTGAAATTTTTATCTCCCATACACATTCCAACACATCGCTTGAGTTTGAAGGAGTTATACCTGAGATCTCTATAAGCATCTGGAGCTGTTTATTAGACCTAGCCGGAGGAAGCATCCACCCATTTTCAGTGATGTAATCACTGACCAAAGAGTTAAGGGGAATTCCCATCTTTAAGTGTCCTTGAGGGCCAATAAAATCAGCTAACCAACCTAGTGAGGTCCAAGGATCCCACCAGAAAAAGAGAGTATCACCTCTTCCAACTTTTATTCGGAAAAATTGTTTCGCCACATGATGAAGCTTAAGAAGCCTCCGAAACATCCAAGAATACCCGTAATTATTAGCTCGTAACGACCAGAAGGTGCCTTTTGAAAGGTATTTTGTTCTCGTCCAAGATACTCACAGGATCCCGCTTTGAAAAACAGGAGCCATATCAGCTTCAGACCGTATATCTCGTTCCAGGCAGAGAAAGGGCGCAAGCTCAACCTCCCTTCAGCTTTTGGATAGCATAAATCAGACCAGGCTACTTTGGCCCCTCTTGGATTATCAATTTTTCCATGCCACAGAAAAGAAGAAGTAAGACTGGTTATTAACCTCAAGACTTTCTTCGGGATGCAAAAAGCTGAAGCCCAAAATCCAACAATCCCCGGAATAACAGTACTGATCAGCCTTAGTCTTCCTGCCAAACTTAAATGTTTATTCATCCAACCATTGTACTTTCTCCTTATCTGAGAGAGAAGAGGATCAAAATCTCTCACGAGAAGCTTCTTTGTGGGCAAGGGAAGGCCCAAATAGTGAATTGGGAGAGGAACAGGAGATAGAAGGAATCGATGTTTGATTCTGTCCAATATTGCTTGATCAACCCCTGAAGCAAACAAAGATGTCTTGGAGATGTTTACGGATAGGCCAGACAATTTTTCAAACTGAGATAGCACCGAGAAGACCCCAGCAAGAGACTTCTCCGTTCAATCGAGAAAAATTAGAAGATCATCGGCAAAGGATAAGTGAGTAAGAGAAACTTCTTTGCATCCCCGATGATAATCGAAGATCCCATCCTTAGCAGCATTGTTCAACATAATAGAAAGAACATTCATGACAATAATGAAGAGAGGAGGGGACAACGGGTCACCTTGTCTTAGACCGGATTTTCCTTTGAAGTAACCCGCTGTTACACCATTCATGCTTACTGAGAAAGCTGGGCAGCAAATACAAGCTTTGACCCAAGCTATAAAATGATCCGGAATCCCTAAAGCAAGGAGGGTAGAGAGGATGAAGTCCCAACGGACTGAATTGAAAGCTTTCGAGATATCCACTTTAAGAGTAAACCTTGGAGTGGGAGAGGCCCGTTCATAGCCATGAATAACTTCAGACGCTAAAAGAACGTTTTCCAGCAGCAATCTCTCCTTTACAAATGCTGACTGATTGGGAAGTATTATGTCAGGCAGGATAAGCTTCAATCTATCTGCAATTAGCTTCGAGATGACCTTATATAAGGAGTTGAGACAAGAAATAGGCCGAAACTCTTTTATATCCTCTGCCCCAGGCCTTTTCGCAATTAGTACCAGTGAATTTGAGTTGAGCGTCGAAGGCATAAAGGGAGTTTGAAAGAAGTTACGCACTGCTGAGCTGATTTCGGAGCCAAGGAAATTCCAAGTTGCCCGATAAAACTCCGCAGTGAGTCCATCCGGACCCGAAGTTTTATTCAGCTTCAGAGCAAAGAAGCCCTCCTTTATATGTTCTGCCGTTATTTCACGGAGCAAGGAGGCTCGCTGGGCGTCTGTACAACGACAAACCGTAATACGACGCATAAATTGCTGGAGATGACTATAAAACTGACCTCTAATGGTAGAGTAAGTTGCGGAAAAGTGAGCAATGGCCAATTCATGAGTTTCTTGAAGAGAAGAAGTTCTCGACCCGTCTTCTCTTAGAAGATATTTAATGGCGTTGGAAGCATTCCTAGATTTGGTGATATGGAAGAAGAATCTAGTACACAGATCTCCTGATTCCATCCATCTGATCCTAGACCTGTGACGAAATAAACTTTCCTCAGCCAGACGGAGGAAAAGCCAATCTTCACGCAATTCTGATTCCTTAGACAAAAGAGCAGGAGACGGAGACGATAACGCTTCAGATTGGCATAACAACAGCTCCTCATGCGCCTGCTTGACCCTTTTTCTATATCACTAAAAGCTTCCCGAGCCAGCTTTTTGATATGTCTTTTTATTTTCCTCAGCTTGAAACATAGATCTTTTAGATTTAAAGCAAACGGACCAAAACCTTCCCACTCATACTGAACCACAGAAGCGAAGTTGGGCAAGGAGGTAACTTGGCTATAGAACATAAAAGGCCTAGTGCCAAATGAGGGAGGCGGAGAATTAAGCCTGATATGATACGGGTATGATCTGAGAACTCCGGGGGTTCGAAAGAACAGTGGCTAGAGGGAAAATTAGCCAGCCATTCACTATTTATTAAGGTTATGTCCAGTCTCTTACCAATCGGATCAGAGGGACGATGATTTGACCATGTATATCTAGGTCCCTGCGAAGATAAGTCATGAAGACCCAAATCTGAGAGACAAGCACTGAATTCCCTCATAGCTGCGGTCGAAGAAATAAAGTCAGGATTAGAAGACTCCCCTGGAGACGTAATCTCGTTGAAATCCACACAGAGGATCCAAGGTTTAGAGTCCATATCAAAAGAGACCAAAGTATCCCGAAGAGATTCCCAAAGTAGACGCCTCTCTGAAATCTCATTAGATGCATAAACAGCCGTAAAAAAGAAGAGGGATCCGTCCTCAAGAGTTACTTTAGAGGTGATTGATTGCGCGTCTGAGAAAAGAAGTGAGACACTCGTAGGATTCCTATATATGATCTATATCTTTCCGAGGTCTGAAAACTGATAATTGGAAATAACTTTCCATTCCGAGCCTAAAGCCGATAACACTTTTATTTTATTTACTTCTCTAACATGTGTTTCCAAAATGGCATCAAAAGTTATCTTCCTTGAATTTACCCACGATATAAAAGGGCGGTGCTTCACATGATCATTGATGCCACGCACGTTCCAAAAAAAGGTGTCTACCATAAAAAAATTTAATGTTGATGGTTTTTCCCAATTTGCATTGGGAAACCACCATCGGAATCCGGGGATCGCTGAGAAACTTTTCTCTTCTTCTTGAGTTGATGCTTTGAAGGCGGGGAGATATTAGCAGAGATGGTATTGGAGCCCTTGAAAGCGATAATTTCTTTCTCAGAAACTTCCTCCCCTTCCTGCTCATGGTCTGAATCAGCCTGGAGTATAGCAAACGGGTTAGAGACAATGGCCTTTTCAACATCCTGAAAATTTCCAGTACTCAATTTATTTGATGCCACTTTCACAGCTGGTCGGAAAGAATCCTCAAGACCAGGAAGATTGACCTCGGGTGATTGCTCCAGCACCACTAACGTTTTCTCAGCAGATGGAGACGGTACATCAGAGGTAGGCGGCTCTGTCCGGGGAAGGTTTGGTGGGTGAGCGATGACTACTTCCGACCGAGAAACTGAACCTGATGAACTAGCTGTAAAGACAGCTGCAGGGTGACCAGGAAGGATCTTCTCACTGGATTGCTCAACCTCTTTTCCTTTATTAGACTGAACCGGAGCTTCCTTTCCAGAAGCAGGAATATCCGACCTCTTTGTTTGAACCACGCCTGAAGACTGAGATTTCTTCTTACGGTACATAGCTGAAGGAGCGGACTTCATAGCAATTCCAGCACTTGCCTGAGTGCTTTTTTCTACCCTTTCATCGGTGTTCTTTGGGCAGAGAGCTTGCTTGTGACCTATCTCATTGCAGGTTGGACAAAGCAGAGGGAGCCAAGGATAGGACACCATAATAAACTCGACAAATCCACTCTCTCTTTCCACTTCCACAAACGAGGGTAAGGGGGCAGATAAGTCAGTTATAACCTTGATTTCAACTGAGCTCACGCTTGAGAAAGGTTTTGCGTCGACAATCTCCCCAAGCGGTTTTGAGATAATGGCCATGCCCTCATCCGTAAGTAGATCAAAGGGAACCTGAGAACAAATAGCCCAGACTGGAGCTCTCTGAAGCGAGGGAGGATCGAGACTAAAAGATGATTTCCACTCAGTAACCAAGAAAGGATAATCACCTACCCTCCACAATTCATGCTCTAGGATCTTCCTCCTTAAAG
Organism: Orychophragmus violaceus; assembly: GCA_030180135.1. Lineage (NCBI taxonomy): Eukaryota > Viridiplantae > Streptophyta > Magnoliopsida > Brassicales > Brassicaceae > Orychophragmus > Orychophragmus violaceus. The sequence goes on from CM058229.1 coordinate 24,319,622, forward strand.
ATGGTGAAGGAATATGAAATAAGAAAGCATTCCTTGATAGGTTATGAATTGTTACTCGTCTGTCTTTTCCCCATAGGAAATTTAAAATGCCCCAAATCTTACCGTACGACGGTGCATTACCGTAGAAGATGCCGACTATAAAATCAAAATGTTTCTTGGCTCCGCGCTCGAATACAGCATCAGGTACCTTGACTCTAGGAACCCCATTAGCTTGAACAGTTACTGGAATTGAGGATTTCAGATACTTTGACCCACTTTTAGCCTTAGCCGCCCATGAGAATGACTCTTTGGGCAAGTTGTTATCCGAAGACTTATCCTTAGTATTTACTGGCACCGAGTTTTCCACTCCCGAAGAAGGTTCTTGAAGAGGGACATTCGCCATCGGACCAGAGAAGTTTTTAGTCTTCCCAGATGAAGGAGGTGTGGGAAGAAGAGGAGGAGCATGACCAAGTGGTACGGAGGAGGAGAAGGAACTCCAACAGGGGATGATTCAGTCATGATGGAGTCGACAGTGGAGCTCGGCAAGACTACTGGGTTCGAAGCCGATGAAGAGGAAGAGCAAGTCCGGAGGTGATGGCGGGACCGGCGGTGGCACCGGAGAACCAGCCATCAACGAGATGTGAACGTGGTTAACGGAGGATTAGGGATTTTGACTTCGTTTTTTTTTAGAGAAAAAAGTCGATGGATTTTTGTGTTGTGTAATAAAGGAGGTGTGGGAAGAAGAGGAGGAGCATGGCCCAAGTGGTACGGAGGAGGAGAAGGAACTCCAACAGGGGATGATTCAGTCATGATGGAGTCGACAGTGGAGCTCGGCAAGACTACTGGGTTCGAAGCCGATGAAGAGGAAGAGCAAGTCCGGAGGTGATGGCGGGACCGGCGGTGGCACCGGAGAACCAGCCATCAACGAGATGTGAACGTGGTTAACGGAGGATTATGGATTTTGACTTCGTTTTTTTTGAGAGAAAAAAAGTCGATGGATTTTTGTGTTGTGTAATAAAGGAGGTGTGGGAAGAAGAGGAGGAGCATGGCCCAAGTGGTACGGAGGAGGAGAAGGAACTCCAACAGGGGATGATTCAGTCATGATGGAGTCGACAGTGGAGTTCGACAAGACTACTGGGTTCGAAGCCGATGAAGAGGAAGAGCAAGTCCGTAGGTGATGGCGGGACCGGCGGTGGCACCGGAGAACCAGCCATCAACGAGATGTGAACGTGGTTAACGGAGGACTAGGGATTTTGACTTCGTTTTTTTGAGAGAAAAAAAGTCGATGGATTTTTGTGTTGTGTAATAAAGGAGGTGTGGGAAGAAGAGGAGGAGCATGGCCCAAGTGGTACGGAGGAGGAGAAGGAACTCCAACAGGGGATGATTCAGTCATGATGGAGTCGACAGTGGAGCTCGGCAAGACTACTGGGTTCGAAGCCGATGAAGAGGAAGAGCAAGTCCGGAGGTGATGGCGGGACCGGCGGTGGCACCGGAGAACCAGCCATCAACGAGATGTGAACGTGGTTAACGGAGGATTAGGGATTTTGACTTCGTTTTTTTGAGAGAAAAAAAGTCGATGGATTTTTGTGTTGTGTAATAAAGGAGGTGTGGGAAGAAGAGGAGGAGCATGGCCCAAGTGGTACGGAGGAGGAGAAGGAACTCCAACAGGGGATGATTCAGTCATGATGGAGTCGACAGTGGAGTTCGGCAAGACTACTGGGTTCGAAGCCGATGAAGAGGAAGAACAAGTCCGGAGGTGATGGCGGGACCGGCGGTGGCACCGGAGAACCAGCCATCAACGAGATGTGAACGTGGTTAACGGAGGACTAGGGATTTTGACTTCGTTTTTTTTAGAGAAAAAAAGTCGATGGATTTTTGTGTTGTGTAATAAAGGAGGTGTGGGAAGAAGAGGAGGAGCATGGCCCAAGTGGTACGGAGGAGGAGAAGGAACTCCAACAGGGGATGATTCAGTCATGATGGAGTCGACAGTGGAGCTCGGCAAGACTACTGGGTTCGAAGCCGATGAAGAGGAAGAGCAAGTCCGGAGGTGATGGCGGGACCGGCGGTGGCACCGGAGAACCAGCCATCAACGAGATGTGAACGTGGTTAACGGAGGATTAGGGATTTTGACTTCGTTTTTTTTAGAGAAAAAAAGTCGATGGATTTTTGTGTTGTGTAATAAAGGAGGTGTGGGAAGAAGAGGAGGAGCATGGCCCAAGTGGTACGGAGGAGGAGAAGGAACTCCAACAGGGGATGATTCAGTCATGATGGAGTCGACAGTGGAGTTCGGCAAGACTACTGGGTTCGAAGCCGATGAAGAGGAAGAACAAGTCCGGAGGTGATGGCGGGACCGGCGGTGGCACCGGAGAACCAGCCATCAACGAGATGTGAACGTGGTTAACGGAGGATTAGGGATTTTGACTTCGTTTTTTTTAGAGAAAAAAAGTCGATGGATTTTTGTGTTGTGTAATAAAGGAGGTGTGGGAAGAAGAGGAGGAGCATGGCCCAAGTGGTACGGAGGAGGAGAAGGAACTCCAACAGGGGATGATTCAGTCATGATGGAGTCGACAGTGGAGCTCGGCAAGACTACTGGGTTCGAAGCCGATGAAGAGGAAGAGCAAGTCCGGAGGTGATGGCGGGACCGGCGGTGGCACCGGAGAACCAGCCATCAACGAGATGTGAACGTGGTTAACGGAGGATTAGGGATTTTGACTTCGTTTTTTTTAGAGAAAAAAAGTCGATGGATTTTTGTGTTGTGTAATAAAGGAGGTGTGGGAAGAAGAGGAGGAGCATGGCCCAAGTGGTACGGAGGAGGAGAAGGAACTCCAACAGGGGATGATTCAGTCATGATGGAGTCGACAGTGGAGCTCGGCAAGACTACTGGGTTCGAAGCCGATGAAGAGGAAGAGCAAGTCCGGAGGTGATGGCGGGACCGGCGGTGGCACCGGAGAACCAGCCATCAACGAGATGTGAACGTGGTTAACGGAGGATTAGGGATTTTGACTTCGTTTTTTTTTAGAGAAAAAAAGTCGATGGATTTTTGTGTTGTGTAATAAAGGAGGTGTGGGAAGAAGAGGAGGAGCATGGCCCAAGTGGTACGGAGGAGGAGAAGGAACTCCAACAGGGGATGATTCAGTCATGATGGAGTCGACAGTGGAGCTCGGCAAGACTACTGGGTTCGAAGCCGATGAAGAGGAAGAGTAAGTCCGGAGGTGATGGCGGGACCGGCGGTGGCACCGGAGAACCAGCCATCAACGAGATGTGAACGTGGTTAACGGAGGATTAGGGATTTTGACTTCGTTTTTTTGAGAGAAAAAAGTCGATGGATTTTTGTGTTGTGTAATAAAGGAGGTGTGGGAAGAAGAGGAGGAGCATGGCCCAAGTGGTACGGAGGAGGAGAAGGAACTCCAACAGGGGATGATTCAGTCATGATGGAGTCGACAGTGGAGCTCGGCAAGACTACTGGGTTCGAAGCCGATGAAGAGGAAGAGCAAGTCCGGAGGTGATGGCGGGACCGGTGGTGGCACCGGAGAACCAGCCATCAACGAGATGTGAACGTGGTTAACGGAGGATTAGGGATTTTGACTTCGTTTTTTTGAGAGAAAAAAAGTTGATGGATTTTTGTGTTGTGTAATAAAGGAGGTGTGGGAAGAAGAGGAGGAGCATGGCCCAAGTGGTACGGAGGAGGAGAAGGAACTCCAACAGGGGATGATTCAGTCATGATGGAGTCGATAGTGGAGTTCGGCAAGACTACTGGGTTCGAAGCCGATGAAGAGGAAGAGCAAGTCCGGAGGTGATGGCGGGACCGGCGGTGGCACCGGAGAACCAGCCATCAACGAGATGTGAACGTGGTTAACGGAGGATTAGGGATTTTGACTTCGTTTTTTTTAGAGAAAAAAAAGTCGATGGATTTTTGTGTTGTGTAATAAAGGAGGTGTGGGAAGAAGAGGAGGAGCATGGCCCAAGTGGTACGGAGGAGGAGAAGGAACTCCAACAGGGGATGATTCAGTCATGATGGAGTCGACAGTGGAGCTCGGCAAGACTACTGGGTTCGAAGCCGATGAAGAGGAAGAGCAAGTCCGGAGGTGATGGCGGGACCGGCGGTGGCACCGGAGAACCAGCCATCAACGAGATGTGAACGTGGTTAACGGAGGATTAGGGATTTTGACTTCGTTTTTTTTTAGAGAAAAAAAGTCGATGGATTTTTGTGTTGTGTAATAAAGGAGGTGTGGGAAGAAGAGGAGGAGCATGGCCCAAGTGGTACGGAGGAGGAGAAGGAACTCCAACAGGGGATGATTCAGTCATGATGGAGTCGACAGTGGAGCTCGGCAAGACTACTGGGTTCGAAGCCGATGAAGAGGAAGAGCAAGTCCGGAGGTGATGGCGGGACCGGCGGTGGCACCGGAGAACCAGCCATCAACGAGATGTGAACGTGGTTAACGGAGGATTAGGGATTTTGACTTCGTTTTTTTTAGAGAAAAAAAGTCGATGGATTTTTGTGTTGTGTAATAAAGGAGGTGTGGGAAAAAGAGGAGGAGCATGGCCCAAGTGGTACGGAGGAGGAGAAGGAACTCCAACAGGGGATGATTCAGTCATGATGGAGTCGACAGTGGAGCTCGGCAAGACTACTGGGTTCGAAGCCGATGAAGAGGAAGAGCAAGTCCGGAGGTGATGGCGGGACCGGCGGTGGCACCGGAGAACCAGCCATCAACGAGATGTGAACGTGGTTGACGGAGGATTAGGGATTTTGACTTCGTTTTTTTGAGAGAAAAAAATTCGATGGATTTTTGTGTTGTGTAATAAAGGAGGTGTGGGAAGAAGAGGAGGAGCATGGCCCAAGTGGTACGGAGGAGGAGAAGGAACTCCAACAGGGGATGATTCAGTCATGATGGAGTCGACAGTGGAGCTCGGCAAGACTACTGGGTTCGAAGCCGATGAAGAGGAAGAGCAAGTCCGGAGGTGATGGCGGGACCGGCGGTGGCACCGGAGAACCAGCCATCAACGAGATGTGAACGTGGTTAACGGAGGATTAGGGATTTTGACTTCGTTTTTTTGAGAGAAAAAAAGTCGATGGATTTTTGTGTTGTGTAATAAAGGAGGTGTGGGAAGAAGAGGAGGAGCATGGCCCAAGTGGTACGAAGGAGGAGAAGGAACTCCAACAGGGGATGATTCAGTCATGATGGAGTTGACAGTGGAGCTCGGCAAGACTACTGGGTTCGAAGCCGATGAAGAGGAAGAGCAAGTCCGGAGGTGATGGCGGGACCGGCGGTGGCACCGGAGAACCAGCCATCAACGAGATGTGAACGTGGTTAACGGAGGATTAGGGATTTTGACTTCGTTTTTTTGAGAGAAAAAAAGTCGATGGATTTTTGTGTTGTGTAATAAAGGAGGTGTGGGAAGAAGAGGAGGAGCATGGCCCAAGTGGTACAGAGGAGGAGAAGGAACTCCAACAGGGGATGATTCAGTCATGATGGAGTCGACAGTGGAGCTCGGCAAGACTACTGGGTTCGAAGCCGATGAAGAGGAAGAGCAAGTCCGGAGGTGATGGCGGGACCGGCGGTGGCACCGGAGAACCAGCCATCAACGAGATGTGAGCGTGGTTAACGGAGGATTAGGGATTTTGACTTCGTTTTTTTTAGAGAAAAAAAGTCGATGGATTTTTGTGTTGTGTAATAAAGGAGGTGTGGGAAGAAGAGGAGGAGCATGGCCCAAGTGGTACGGAGGAGGAGAAGGAACTCCAACAGGGGATGATTCAGTCATGATGGAGTCGACAGTGGAGCTCGGCAAGACTACTGGGTTCGAAGCCGATGAAGAGGAAGAGCAAGTCCGGAGGTGATGGCGGGACCAGCGGTGGCACCGGAGAACCAGCCATCAACGAGATGTGAACGTGGTTAACGGAGGATTAGGGATTTTGACTTCGTTTTTTTGAGAGAAAAAAAGTCGATGGATTTTTGTGTTGTGTAATAAAGGAGGTGTGGGAAGAAGAGGAGGAGCATGGCCCAAGTGGTACGGAGGAGGAGAAGGAACTCCAACAAGGGATGATTCAGTCATGATGGAGTCGACAGTGGAGCTCGGCAAGACTACTGGGTTCGAAGCCGATGAAGAGAAAGAGCAAGTCCGGAGGTGATGGCGGGACCGGCGGTGGCACCGGAGAACCAGCCATCAACGAGATGTGAACGTGGTTAACGGAGGATTAGGGATTTTGACTTCGTTTTTTTTGAGAAAAAAAAGTCGATGGATTTTTGTGTTGTGTAATAAAGGAGGTGTGGGAAGAAGAGGAGGAGCATGACCCAAGTGGTACGGAGGAGGAGAAGGAACTCCAACAGGGGATGATTCAGTCATGATGGAGTCGACAGTGGAGCTCGGCAAGACTACTGGGTTCGAAGCCGATGAAGAGGAAGAGCAAGTCCGGAGGTGATGGCGGGACCGGCGGTGGCACCGGAGAACCAGCCATCAACGAGATGTGAACGTGGTTAACGGAGGATTAGGGATTTTGACTTTGTTTTTTTGAGAGAAAAAAAGTCGATGGATTTTTGTGTTGTGTAATAAAGGAGGTGTGGGAAGAAGAGGAGGAGCATGGCCCAAGTGGTACGGAGGAGGAGAAGGAACTCCAACAGGGGATGATTCAGTCATGATTGAGTCGACAGTGGAGCTCGGCAAGACTACTGGGTTCGAAGCCGATGAAGAGGAAGAGCAAGTCCGGAGGTGATGGCGGGACCGGCGGTGGCACCGGAGAACCAGCCATCAACGAGATGTGAACGTGGTTAACGGAGGATTAGGGATTTTGACTTCCTTTTTTTGAGAGAAAAAAAGTCGATGGATTTTTGTGTTGTGTAATAAAGGAGGTGTGGGAAGAAGAGGAGGAGCATGGCCCAAGTGGTACGGAGGAGGAGAAGGAACTCCAACAGGGCATGATTCAGTCATGATGGAGTCGACAATGTAGTTCGGCAAGACTACTGGGTTCGAAGCCGATGAAGAGGAAGAGCAAGTCCGGAGGTGATGGCGGGACCGGCGGTGGCACCGGAGAACCAGCCATCAACGAGATGTGAACGTGGTTAACGGAGGATTAGGGATTTTGACTTCGTTTTTTTTAGAGAAAAAAAGTCGATGGATTTTTGTGTTGTGTAATAAAGGAGGTGTGGGAAGAAGAGGAGGAGCATGGCCCAAGTGGTACGGAGGAGGAGAAGGAACTCCAACAGGGGATGATTCAGTCATGATGGAGTCGACAGTGGAGCTCGGCAAGACTACTGGGTTCGAAGCCGATGAAGAGGAAGAGCAAGTCCGGAGGTGATGGCGGGACCGGCGGTGGCACCGGAGAACCAGCCATCAACGAGATGTGAACGTGGTTAACGGAGGATTAGGGATTTTGACTTCGTTTTTTTTAGAGAAAAAAAGTCGATGGATTTTTGTGTTGTGTAATAAAGGAGGTGTGGGAAGAAGAGGAGGAGCATGGCCCAAGTGGTACGGAGGAGGAGAAGGAACTCCAACTGGGGATGATTCAGTCATGATGGAGTCGACAGTGGAGCTCGGCAAGACTACTGGGTTCGAAGCCGATGAAGAGGAAGAGCAAGTCCGGAGGTGATGGCGGGACCGGCGGTGGCACCGGAGAACCAGCCATCAACGAGATGTGAACGTGGTTAACGGAGGATTAGGGATTTTGACTTCGTTTTTTTGAGAGAAAAAAAGTCGATGGATTTTTGTGTTGTGTAATAAAGGAGGTGTGGGAAGAAGAGGAGGAGCATGGCCCAAGTGGTACGGAGGAGGAGAAGGAACTCCAACAGGGGATGATTCAGTCATGATGGAGTCGACAGTGGAGTTCGGCAAGACTACTGGGTTCGAAGCCGATGAAGAGGAAGAACAAGTCCGGAGGTGATGGCGGGACCGGCGGTGGCACCGGAGAACCAGCCATCAACGAGATGTGAACGTGGTTAACGGAGGACTAGGGATTTTGACTTCGTTTTTTTTAGAGAAAAAAAGTCGATGGATTTTTGTGTTGTGTAATAAAGGAGGTGTGGGAAGAAGAGGAGGAGCATGGCCCAAGTGGTACGGAGGAGGAGAAGGAACTCCAACAGGGGATGATTCAGTCATGATGGAGTCGACAGTGGAGCTCGGCAAGACTACTGGGTTCGAAGCCGATGAAGAGGAAGAGCAAGTCCGGAGGTGATGGCGGGACCGGCGGTGGCACCGGAGAACCAGCCATCAACGAGATGTGAGCGTGGTTAACGGAGGATTAGGGATTTTGACTTCGTTTTTTTGAGAGAAAAAAAGTCGATGGATTTTTGTGTTGTGTAATAAAGGAGGTGTGGGAAGAAGAGGAGGAGCATGGCCCAAGTGGTACGGAGGAGGAGAAGGAACTCCAACAGGGGATGATTCAGTCATGATGGAGTCGACAGTGGAGCTCGGCAAGACTACTGGGTTCGAAGCCGATGAAGAGGAAGAGCAAGTCCGGAGGTGATGGCGGGACCAGCGGTGGCACCGGAGAACCAGCCATCAACGAGATGTGAACGTGGTTAACGGAGGATTAGGGATTTTGACTTCGTTTTTTTGAGAGAAAAAAAGTCGATGGATTTTTGTGTTGTGTAATAAAGGAGGTGTGGGAAGAAGAGGAGGAGCATGGCCCAAGTGGTACGGAGGAGGAGAAGGAACTCCAACAGGGGATGATTCAGTCATGATGGAGTCGACAGTGGAGCTCGGCAAGACTACTGGGTTCGAAGCCGATGAAGAGAAAGAGCAAGTCCGGAGGTGATGGCGGGACCGGCGGTGGCACCGGAGAACCAGCCATCAACGAGATGTGAACGTGGTTAACGGAGGATTAGGGATTTTGACTTCGTTTTTTTTAGAGAAAAAAAAGTCGATGGATTTTTGTGTTGTGTAATAAAGGAGGTGTGGGAAGAAGAGGAGGAGCATGACCCAAGTGGTACGGAGGAGGAGAAGGAACTCCAACAGGGGATGATTCAGTCATGATGGAGTCGACAGTGGAGCTCGGCAAGACTACTGGGTTCGAAGCCGATGAAGAGGAAGAGCAAGTCCGGAGGTGATGGCGGGACCGGCGGTGGCACCGGAGAACCAGCCATCAACGAGATGTGAACGTGGTTAACGGAGGATTAGGGATTTTGACTTTGTTTTTTTGAGAGAAAAAAAGTCGATGGATTTTTGTGTTGTGTAATAAAGGAGGTGTGGGAAGAAGAGGAGGAGCATGGCCCAAGTGGTACGGAGGAGGAGAAGGAACTCCAACAGGGGATGATTCAGTCATGATTGAGTCGACAGTGGAGCTCGGCAAGACTACTGGGTTCGAAGCCGATGAAGAGGAAGAGCAAGTCCGGAGGTGATGGCGGGACCGGCGGTGGCACCGGAGAACCAGCCATCAACGAGATGTGAACGTGGTTAACGGAGGATTAGGGATTTTGACTTCCTTTTTTTGAGAGAAAAAAAGTCGATGGATTTTTGTGTTGTGTAATAAAGGAGGTGTGGGAAGAAGAGGAGGAGCATGGCCCAAGTGGTACGGAGGAGGAGAAGGAACTCCAACAGGGCATGATTCAGTCATGATGGAGTCGACAATGTAGTTCGGCAAGACTACTGGGTTCGAAGCCGATGAAGAGGAAGAGCAAGTCCGGAGGTGATGGCGGGACCGGCGGTGGCACCGGAGAACCAGCCATCAACGAGATGTGAACGTGGTTAACGGAGGATTAGGGATTTTGACTTCGTTTTTTTGAGAGAAAAAAAGTCGATGGATTTTTGTGTTGTGTAATAAAGGAGGTGTGGGAAGAAGAGGAGGAGCATGGCCCAAGTGGTACGGAGGAGGAGAAGGAACTCCAACAGGGGATGATTCAGTCATGATGGAGTCGACAGTGGAGCTCGGCAAGACTACTGGGTTCGAAGCCGATGAAGAGGAAGAGCAAGTCCGGAGGTGATGGCGGGACCGGCGGTGGCACCGGAGAACCAGCCATCAACGAGATGTGAACGTGGTTAACGGAGGATTAGGGATTTTGACTTCGTTTTTTTTAGAGAAAAAAAGTCGATGGATTTTTGTGTTGTGTAATAAAGGAGGTGTGGGAAGAAGAGGAGGAGCATGGCCCAAGTGGTACGGAGGAGGAGAAGGAACTCCAACAGGGGATGATTCAGTCATGATGGAGTCGACAGTGGAGCTCGGCAAGACTACTGGGTTCGAAGCCGATGAAGAGGAAGAGCAAGTCCGGAGGTGATGGCGGGACCGGCGGTGGCACCGGAGAACCAGCCATCAACGAGATGTGAACGTGGTTAACGGAGGATTAGGGATTTTGACTTCGTTTTTTTGAGAGAAAAAAAGTCGATGGATTTTTGTGTTGTGTAATAAAGGAGGTGTGGGAAGAAGAGGAGGAGCATGGCCCAAGTGGTACGGAGGAGGAGAAGGAACTCCAACAGGGGATGATTCAGTCATGATGGAGTCGACAGTGGAGCTCGGCAAGACTACTGGGTTCGAAGCCGATGAAGAGGAAGAGCAAGTCCGGAGGTGATGGCGGGACCGGCGGTGGCACCGGAGAACCAGCCATCAACGAGATGTGAACGTGGTTAACGGAGGATTAGGGATTTTGACTTCGTTTTTTTTAGAGAAAAAAAGTCGATGGATTTTTGTGTTGTGTAATAAAGGAGGTGTGGGAAGAAGAGGAGGAGCATGGCCCAAGTGGTACGGAGGAGGAGAAGGAACTCCAACAGGGGATGATTCAGTCATGATGGAGTCGACAGTGGAGCTCGGCAAGACTACTGGGTTCGAAGCCGATGAAGAGGAAGAGCAAGTCCGGAGGTGATGGCGGGACCGGCGGTGGCACCGGAGAACCAGCCATCAACGAGATGTGAACGTGGTTAACGGAGGATTAGGGATTTTGACTTCGTTTTTTTGAGAGAAAAAAAGTCGATGGATTTTTGTGTTGTGTAATAAAGGAGGTGTGGGAAGAAGAGGAGGAGCATGGCCCAAGTGGTACGGAGGAGGAGAAGGAACTCCAACAGGGGATGATTCAGTCATGATGGAGTCGACAGTGGAGCTCGGCAAGACTACTGGGTTCGAAGCCGATGAAGAGGAAGAGCAAGTCCGGAGGTGATGGCGGGACCGGCGGTGGCACCGGAGAACCAGCCATCAACGAGATGTGAACGTGGTTAACGGAGGATTAGGGATTTTGACTTCGTTTTTTTGAGAGAAAAAAAGTCGATGGATTTTTGTGTTGTGTAATAAAGGAGGTGTGGGAAGAAGAGGAGGAGCATGGCCCAAGTGGTACGGAGGAGGAGAAGGAACTCCAACAGGGGATGATTCAGTCATGATGGAGTCGACAGTGGAGCTCGGCAAGACTACTGGGTTCGAAGCCGATGAAGAGGAAGAGCAAGTCCGGAGGTGATGGCGGGACCGGCGGTGGCACCGGAGAACCAGCCATCAACGAGATGTGAACGTGGTTAACGGAGGATTAGGGATTTTGACTTCGTTTTTTTGAGAGAAAAAAAGTCGATGGATTTTTGTGTTGTGTAATAAAGGAGGTGTGGGAAGAAGAGGAGGAGCATGGCCCAAGTGGTACGGAGGAGGAGAAGGAACTCCAACAGGGGATGATTCAGTCATGATGGAGTCGACAGTGGAGCTCGGCAAGACTACTGGGTTCGAAGCCGATGAAGAGGAAGAGCAAGTCCGGAGGTGATGGCGGGACCGGCGGTGGCACCGGAGAACCAGCCATCAACGAGATGTGAACGTGGTTAACGGAGGATTAGGGATTTTGACTTCGTTTTTTTTAGAGAAAAAAAAGTCGATGGATTTTTGTGTTGTGTAATAAAGGAGGTGTGGGAAGAAGAGGAGGAGCATGGCCCAAGTGGTACGGAGGAGGAGAAGGAACTCCAACAGGGGATGATTCAGTCATGATGGAGTCGACAGTGGAGCTCGGCAAGACTACTGGGTTCGAAGCCGATGAAGAGGAAGAGCAAGTCCGGAGGTGATGGCGGGACCGGCGGTGGCACCGGAGAACCAGCCATCAACGAGATGTGAACGTGGTTAACGGAGGATTAGGGATTTTGACTTCGTTTTTTTGAGAGAAAAAAAGTCGATGGATTTTTGTGTTGTGTAATAAAGGAGGTGTGGGAAGAAGAGGAGGAGCATGGCCCAAGTGGTACGGAGGAGGAGAAGGAACTCCAACAGGGGATGATTCAGTCATGATGGAGTCGACAGTGGAGCTCGGCAAGACTACTGGGTTCGAAGCCGATGAAGAGGAAGAGCAAGTCCGGAGGTGATGGCGGGACCGGCGGTGGCACCGGAGAACCAGCCATCAACGAGATGTGAACGTGGTTAACGGAGGATTAGGGATTTTGACTTCGTTTTTTTGAGAGAAAAAAAGTCGATGGATTTTTGTGTTGTGTAATAAAGGAGGTGTGGGAAGAAGAGGAGGAGCATGGCCCAAGTGGTACGGAGGAGGAGAAGGAACTCCAACAGGGGATGATTCAGTCATGATGGAGTCGACAGTGGAGCTCGGCAAGACTACTGGGTTCGAAGCCGATGAAGAGGAAGAGCAAGTCCGGAGGTGATGGCGGGACCGGCGGTGGCACCGGAGAACCAGCCATCAACGAGATGTGAACGTGGTTAACGGAGGATTAGGGATTTTGACTTCGTTTTTTTGAGAGAAAAAAAGTCGATGGATTTTTGTGTTGTGTAATAAAGGAGGTGTGGGAAGAAGAGGAGGAGCATGGCCCAAGTGGTACGGAGGAGGAGAAGGAACTCCAACAGGGGATGATTCAGTCATGATGGAGTCGACAGTGGAGCTCGGCAAGACTACTGGGTTCGAAGCCGATGAAGAGGAAGAGCAAGTCCGGAGGTGATGGCGGGACCAGCGGTGGCACCGGAGAACCAGCCATCAACGAGATGTGAACGTGGTTAACGGAGGATTAGGGATTTTGACTTCGTTTTTTTGAGAGAAAAAAAGTCGATGGATTTTTGTGTTGTGTAATAAAGGAGGTGTGGGAAGAAGAGGAGGAGCATGGCCCAAGTGGTACGGAGGAGGAGAAGGAACTCCAACAGGGGATGATTCAGTCATGATGGAGTCGACAGTGGAGCTCGGCAAGACTACTGGGTTCGAAGCCGATGAAGAGAAAGAGCAAGTCCGGAGGTGATGGCGGGACCGGCGGTGGCACCGGAGAACCAGCCATCAACGAGATGTGAACGTGGTTAACGGAGGATTAGGGATTTTGACTTCGTTTTTTTTAGAGAAAAAAAAGTCGATGGATTTTTGTGTTGTGTAATAAAGGAGGTGTGGGAAGAAGAGGAGGAGCATGACCCAAGTGGTACGGAGGAGGAGAAGGAACTCCAACAGGGGATGATTCAGTCATGATGGAGTCGACAGTGGAGCTCGGCAAGACTACTGGGTTCGAAGCCGATGAAGAGGAAGAGCAAGTCCGGAGGTGATGGCGGGACCGGCGGTGGCACCGGAGAACCAGCCATCAACGAGATGTGAACGTGGTTAACGGAGGATTAGGGATTTTGACTTTGTTTTTTTGAGAGAAAAAAAGTCGATGGATTTTTGTGTTGTGTAATAAAGGAGGTGTGGGAAGAAGAGGAGGAGCATGGCCCAAGTGGTACGGAGGAGGAGAAGGAACTCCAACAGGGGATGATTCAGTCATGATGGAGTCGACAGTGGAGCTCGGCAAGACTACTGGGTTCGAAGCCGATGAAGAGGAAGAGCAAGTCCGGAGGTGATGGCGGGACCGGCGGTGGCACCGGAGAACCAGCCATCAACGAGATGTGAACGTGGTTAACGGAGGATTAGGGATTTTGACTTCGTTTTTTTGAGAGAAAAAAAGTCGATGGATTTTTGTGTTGTGTAATAAAGGAGGTGTGGGAAGAAGAGGAGGAGCATGGCCCAAGTGGTACGGAGGAGGAGAAGGAACTCCAACAGGGCATGATTCAGTCATGATGGAGTCGACAATGTAGTTCGGCAAGACTACTGGGTTCGAAGCCGATGAAGAGGAAGAGCAAGTCCGGAGGTGATGGCGGGACCGGCGGTGGCACCGGAGAACCAGCCATCAACGAGATGTGAACGTGGTTAACGGAGGATTAGGGATTTTGACTTCGTTTTTTTGAGAGAAAAAAAGTCGATGGATTTTTGTGTTGTGTAATAAAGGAGGTGTGGGAAGAAGAGGAGGAGCATGGCCCAAGTGGTACGGAGGAGGAGAAGGAACTCCAACAGGGGATGATTCAGTCATGATGGAGTCGACAGTGGAGCTCGGCAAGACTACTGGGTTCGAAGCCGATGAAGAGGAAGAGCAAGTCCGGAGGTGATGGCGGGACCGGCGGTGGCACCGGAGAACCAGCCATCAACGAGATGTGAACGTGGTTAACGGAGGATTAGGGATTTTGACTTCGTTTTTTTTAGAGAAAAAAAGTCGATGGATTTTTGTGTTGTGTAATAAAGGAGGTGTGGGAAGAAGAGGAGGAGCATGGCCCAAGTGGTACGGAGGAGGAGAAGGAACTCCAACAGGGGATGATTCAGTCATGATGGAGTCGACAGTGGAGCTCGGCAAGACTACTGGGTTCGAAGCCGATGAAGAGGAAGAGCAAGTCCGGAGGTGATGGCGGGACCGGCGGTGGCACCGGAGAACCAGCCATCAACGAGATGTGAACGTGGTTAACGGAGGATTAGGGATTTTGACTTCGTTTTTTTGAGAGAAAAAAAGTCGATGGATTTTTGTGTTGTGTAATAAAGGAGGTGTGGGAAGAAGAGGAGGAGCATGGCCCAAGTGGTACGGAGGAGGAGAAGGAACTCCAACAGGGGATGATTCAGTCATGATGGAGTCGACAGTGGAGCTCGGCAAGACTACTGGGTTCGAAGCCGATGAAGAGGAAGAGCAAGTCCGGAGGTGATGGCGGGACCGGCGGTGGCACCGGAGAACCAGCCATCAACGAGATGTGAACGTGGTTAACGGAGGATTAGGGATTTTGACTTCGTTTTTTTGAGAGAAAAAAAGTCGATGGATTTTTGTGTTGTGTAATAAAGGAGGTGTGGGAAGAAGAGGAGGAGCATGGCCCAAGTGGTACGGAGGAGGAGAAGGAACTCCAACAGGGGATGATTCAGTCATGATGGAGTCGACAGTGGAGCTCGGCAAGACTACTGGGTTCGAAGCCGATGAAGAGGAAGAGCAAGTCCGGAGGTGATGGCGGGACCGGCGGTGGCACCGGAGAACCAGCCATCAACGAGATGTGAACGTGGTTAACGGAGGATTAGGGATTTTGACTTCGTTTTTTTGAGAGAAAAAAAGTCGATGGATTTTTGTGTTGTGTAATAAAGGAGGTGTGGGAAGAAGAGGAGGAGCATGGCCCAAGTGGTACGGAGGAGGAGAAGGAACTCCAACAGGGGATGATTCAGTCATGATGGAGTCGACAGTGGAGCTCGGCAAGACTACTGGGTTCGAAGCCGATGAAGAGGAAGAGCAAGTCCGGAGGTGATGGCGGGACCGGCGGTGGCACCGGAGAACCAGCCATCAACGAGATGTGAACGTGGTTAACGGAGGATTAGGGATTTTGACTTCGTTTTTTTGAGAGAAAAAAAGTCGATGGATTTTTGTGTTGTGTAATAAAGGAGGTGTGGGAAGAAGAGGAGGAGCATGGCCCAAGTGGTACGGAGGAGGAGAAGGAACTCCAACAGGGGATGATTCAGTCATGATGGAGTCGACAGTGGAGCTCGGCAAGACTACTGGGTTCGAAGCCGATGAAGAGGAAGAGCAAGTCCGGAGGTGATGGCGGGACCGGCGGTGGCACCGGAGAACCAGCCATCAACGAGATGTGAACGTGGTTAACGGAGGATTAGGGATTTTGACTTCGTTTTTTTTAGAGAAAAAAAGTCGATGGATTTTTGTGTTGTGTAATAAAGGAGGTGTGGGAAGAAGAGGAGGAGCATGGCCCAAGTGGTACGGAGGAGGAGAAGGAACTCCAACAGGGGATGATTCAGTCATGATGGAGTCGACAGTGGAGCTCGGCAAGACTACTGGGTTCGAAGCCGATGAAGAGGAAGAGCAAGTCCGGAGGTGATGGCGGGACCGGCGGTGGCACCGGAGAACCAGCCATCAACGAGATGTGAACGTGGTTAACGGAGGATTAGGGATTTTGACTTCGTTTTTTTGAGAGAAAAAAAGTCGATGGATTTTTGTGTTGTGTAATAAAGGAGGTGTGGGAAGAAGAGGAGGAGCATGACCCAAGTGGTACGGAGGAGGAGAAGGAACTCCAACAGGGGATGATTCAGTCATGATGGAGTCGACAGTGGAGCTCGGCAAGACTACTGGGTTCGAAGCCGATGAAGAGGAAGAGCAAGTCCGGAGGTGATGGCGGGACCGGCGGTGGCACCGGAGAACCAGCCATCAACGAGATGTGAACGTGGTTAACGGAGGATTAGGGATTTTGACTTCGTTTTTTTGAGAGAAAAAAAGTCGATGGATTTTTGTGTTGTGTAATAAAGGAGGTGTGGGAAGAAGAGGAGGAGCATGGCCCAAGTGGTACGGAGGAGGAGAAGGAACTCCAACAGGGGATGATTCAGTCATGATGGAGTCGACAGTGGAGCTCGGCAAGACTACTGGGTTCGAAGCCGATGAAGAGGAAGAGCAAGTCCGGAGGTGATGGCGGGACCGGCGGTGGCACCGGAGAACCAGCCATCAACGAGATGTGAACGTGGTTAACGGAGGATTAGGGATTTTGACTTCGTTTTTTTGAGAGAAAAAAAGTCGATGGATTTTTGTGTTGTGTAATAAAGGAGGTGTGGGAAGAAGAGGAGGAGCATGGCCCAAGTGGTACGGAGGAGGAGAAGGAACTCCAACAGGGGATGATTCAGTCATGATGGAGTCGACAGTGGAGCTCGGCAAGACTACTGGGTTCGAAGCCGATGAAGAGGAAGAGCAAGTCCGGAGGTGATGGCGGGACCGGCGGTGGCACCGGAGAACCAGCCATCAACGAGATGTGAACGTGGTTAACGGAGGATTAGGGATTTTGACTTCGTTTTTTTTAGAGAAAAAAAGTCGATGGATTTTTGTGTTGTGTAATAAAGGAGGTGTGGGAAGAAGAGGAGGAGCATGGCCCAAGTGGTACGGAGGAGGAGAAGGAACTCCAACAGGGGATGATTCAGTCATGATGGAGTCGACAGTGGAGCTCGGCAAGACTACTGGGTTCGAAGCCGATGAAGAGGAAGAGCAAGTCCGGAGGTGATGGCGGGACCGGCGGTGGCACCGGAGAACCAGCCATCAACGAGATGTGAACGTGGTTAACGGAGGATTAGGGATTTTGACTTCGTTTTTTTTAGAGAAAAAAAGTCGATGGATTTTTGTGTTGTGTAATAAAGGAGGTGTGGGAAGAAGAGGAGGAGCATGGCCCAAGTGGTACGGAGGAGGAGAAGGAACTCCAACAGGGGATGATTCAGTCATGATGGAGTCGACAGTGGAGCTCGGCAAGACTACTGGGTTCGAAGCCGATGAAGAGGAAGAGCAAGTCCGGAGGTGATGGCGGGACCGGCGGTGGCACCGGAGAACCAGCCATCAACGAGATGTGAACGTGGTTAACGGAGGATTAGGGATTTTGACTTCGTTTTTTTGAGAGAAAAAAAGTCGATGGATTTTTGTGTTGTGTAATAAAGGAGGTGTGGGAAGAAGAGGAGGAGCATGGCCCAAGTGGTACGGAGGAGGAGAAGGAACTCCAACAGGGGATGATTCAGTCATGATGGAGTCGACAGTGGAGCTCGGCAAGACTACTGGGTTCGAAGCCGATGAAGAGGAAGAGCAAGTCCGGAGGTGATGGCGGGACCGGCGGTGGCACCGGAGAACCAGCCATCAACGAGATGTGAACGTGGTTAACGGAGGATTAGGGATTTTGACTTCGTTTTTTTGAGAGAAAAAAAGTCGATGGATTTTTGTGTTGTGTAATAAAGGAGGTGTGGGAAGAAGAGGAGGAGCATGGCCCAAGTGGTACGGAGGAGGAGAAGGAACTCCAACAGGGGATGATTCAGTCATGATGGAGTCGACAGTGGAGCTCGGCAAGACTACTGGGTTCGAAGCCGATGAAGAGGAAGAGCAAGTCCGGAGGTGATGGCGGGACCGGCGGTGGCACCGGAGAACCAGCCATCAACGAGATGTGAACGTGGTTAACGGAGGATTAGGGATTTTGACTTCGTTTTTTTGAGAGAAAAAAAGTCGATGGATTTTTGTGTTGTGTAATAAAGGAGGTGTGGGAAGAAGAGGAGGAGCATGGCCCAAGTGGTACGGAGGAGGAGAAGGAACTCCAACAGGGGATGATTCAGTCATGATGGAGTCGACAGTGGAGCTCGGCAAGACTACTGGGTTCGAAGCCGATGAAGAGGAAGAGCAAGTCCGGAGGTGATGGCGGGACCGGCGGTGGCACCGGAGAACCAGCCATCAACGAGATGTGAACGTGGTTAACGGAGGATTAGGGATTTTGACTTCGTTTTTTTTAGAGAAAAAAAGTCGATGGATTTTTGTGTTGTGTAATAAAGGAGGTGTGGGAAGAAGAGGAGGAGCATGGCCCAAGTGGTACGGAGGAGGAGAAGGAACTCCAACAGGGGATGATTCAGTCATGATGGAGTCGACAGTGGAGCTCGGCAAGACTACTGGGTTCGAAGCCGATGAAGAGGAAGAGCAAGTCCGGAGGTGATGGCGGGACCGGCGGTGGCACCGGAGAACCAGCCATCAACGAGATGTGAACGTGGTTAACGGAGGATTAGGGATTTTGACTTCGTTTTTTTTAGAGAAAAAAAGTCGATGGATTTTTGTGTTGTGTAATAAAGGAGGTGTGGGAAGAAGAGGAGGAGCATGGCCCAAGTGGTACGGAGGAGGAGAAGGAACTCCAACAGGGGATGATTCAGTCATGATGGAGTCGACAGTGGAGCTCGGCAAGACTACTGGGTTCGAAGCCGATGAAGAGGAAGAGCAAGTCCGGAGGTGATGGCGGGACCGGCGGTGGCACCGGAGAACCAGCCATCAACGAGATGTGAACGTGGTTAACGGAGGATTAGGGATTTTGACTTCGTTTTTTTGAGAGAAAAAAAGTCGATGGATTTTTGTGTTGTGTAATAAAGGAGGTGTGGGAAGAAGAGGAGGAGCATGGCCCAAGTGGTACGGAGGAGGAGAAGGAACTCCAACAGGGGATGATTCAGTCATGATGGAGTCGACAGTGGAGCTCGGCAAGACTACTGGGTTCGAAGCCGATGAAGAGGAAGAGCAAGTCCGGAGGTGATGGCGGGACCGGCGGTGGCACCGGAGAACCAGCCATCAACGAGATGTGAACGTGGTTAACGGAGGATTAGGGATTTTGACTTCGTTTTTTTGAGAGAAAAAAAGTCGATGGATTTTTGTGTTGTGTAATAAAGGAGGTGTGGGAAGAAGAGGAGGAGCATGGCCCAAGTGGTACGGAGGAGGAGAAGGAACTCCAACAGGGATGATTCAGTCATGATGGAGTCGACAGTGGAGCTCGGCAAGACTACTGGGTTCGAAGCCGATGAAGAGGAAGAGCAAGTCCGGAGGTGATGGCGGGACCGGCGGTGGCACCGGAGAACCAGCCATCAACGAGATGTGAACGTGGTTAACGGAGGATTAGGGATTTTGACTTCGTTTTTTTTAGAGAAAAAAAGTCGATGGATTTTTGTGTTGTGTAATAAAGGAGGTGTGGGAAGAAGAGGAGGAGCATGGCCCAAGTGGTACGGAGGAGGAGAAGGAACTCCAACAGGGGATGATTCAGTCATGATGGAGTCGACAGTGGAGCTCGGCAAGACTACTGGGTTCGAAGCCGATGAAGAGGAAGAGCAAGTCCGGAGGTGATGGCGGGACCGGCGGTGGCACCGGAGAACCAGCCATCAACGAGATGTGAACGTGGTTAACGGAGGATTAGGGATTTTGACTTCGTTTTTTTTAGAGAAAAAAAGTCGATGGATTTTTGTGTTGTGTAATAAAGGAGGTGTGGGAAGAAGAGGAGGAGCATGGCCCAAGTGGTACGGAGGAGGAGAAGGAACTCCAACAGGGGATGATTCAGTCATGATGGAGTCGACAGTGGAGCTCGGCAAGACTACTGGGTTCGAAGCCGATGAAGAGGAAGAGCAAGTCCGGAGGTGATGGCGGGACCGGCGGTGGCACCGGAGAACCAGCCATCAACGAGATGTGAACGTGGTTAACGGAGGATTAGGGATTTTGACTTCGTTTTTTTTGAGAGAAAAAAAGTCGATGGATTTTTGTGTTGTGTAATAAAGGAGGTGTGGGAAGAAGAGGAGGAGCATGGCCCAAGTGGTACGGAGGAGGAGAAGGAACTCCAACAGGGGATGATTCAGTCATGATGGAGTCGACAGTGGAGCTCGGCAAGACTACTGGGTTCGAAGCCGATGAAGAGGAAGAGCAAGTCCGGAGGTGATGGCGGGACCGGCGGTGGCACCGGAGAACCAGCCATCAACGAGATGTGAACGTGGTTAACGGAGGATTAGGGATTTTGACTTCGTTTTTTTGAGAGAAAAAAAGTCGATGGATTTTTGTGTTGTGTAATAAAGGAGGTGTGGGAAGAAGAGGAGGAGCATGGCCCAAGTGGTACGGAGGAGGAGAAGGAACTCCAACAGGGGATGATTCAGTCATGATGGAGTCGACAGTGGAGCTCGGCAAGACTACTGGGTTCGAAGCCGATGAAGAGGAAGAGCAAGTCCGGAGGTGATGGCGGGACCGGCGGTGGCACCGGAGAACCAGCCATCAACGAGATGTGAACGTGGTTAACGGAGGATTAGGGATTTTGACTTCGTTTTTTTTAGAGAAAAAAAGTCGATGGATTTTTGTGTTGTGTAATAAAGGAGGTGTGGGAAGAAGAGGAGGAGCATGGCCCAAGTGGTACGGAGGAGGAGAAGGAACTCCAACAGGGGATGATTCAGTCATGATGGAGTCGACAGTGGAGCTCGGCAAGACTACTGGGTTCGAAGCCGATGAAGAGGAAGAGCAAGTCCGGAGGTGATGGCGGGACCGGCGGTGGCACCGGAGAACCAGCCATCAACGAGATGTGAACGTGGTTAACGGAGGATTAGGGATTTTGACTTCGTTTTTTTGAGAGAAAAAAAGTCGATGGATTTTTGTGTTGTGTAATAAAGGAGGTGTGGGAAGAAGAGGAGGAGCATGGCCCAAGTGGTACGGAGGAGGAGAAGGAACTCCAACAGGGGATGATTCAGTCATGATGGAGTCGACAGTGGAGCTCGGCAAGACTACTGGGTTCGAAGCCGATGAAGAGGAAGAGCAAGTCCGGAGGTGATGGCGGGACCGGCGGTGGCACCGGAGAACCAGCCATCAACGAGATGTGAACGTGGTTAACGGAGGATTAGGGATTTTGACTTCGTTTTTTTGAGAGAAAAAAAGTCGATGGATTTTTGTGTTGTGTAATAAAGGAGGTGTGGGAAGAAGAGGAGGAGCATGGCCCAAGTGGTACGGAGGAGGAGAAGGAACTCCAACAGGGGATGATTCAGTCATGATGGAGTCGACAGTGGAGCTCGGCAAGACTACTGGGTTCGAAGCCGATGAAGAGGAAGAGCAAGTCCGGAGGTGATGGCGGGACCGGCGGTGGCACCGGAGAACCAGCCATCAACGAGATGTGAACGTGGTTAACGGAGGATTAGGGATTTTGACTTCGTTTTTTTTAGAGAAAAAAAGTCGATGGATTTTTGTGTTGTGTAATAAAGGAGGTGTGGGAAGAAGAGGAGGAGCATGGCCCAAGTGGTACGGAGGAGGAGAAGGAACTCCAACAGGGGATGATTCAGTCATGATGGAGTCGACAGTGGAGCTCGGCAAGACTACTGGGTTCGAAGCCGATGAAGAGGAAGAGCAAGTCCGGAGGTGATGGCGGGACCGGCGGTGGCACCGGAGAACCAGCCATCAACGAGATGTGAACGTGGTTAACGGAGGATTAGGGATTTTGACTTCGTTTTTTTGAGAGAAAAAAAGTCGATGGATTTTTGTGTTGTGTAATAAAGGAGGTGTGGGAAGAAGAGGAGGAGCATGGCCCAAGTGGTACGGAGGAGGAGAAGGAACTCCAACAGGGGATGATTCAGTCATGATGGAGTCGACAGTGGAGCTCGGCAAGACTACTGGGTTCGAAGCCGATGAAGAGGAAGAGCAAGTCCGGAGGTGATGGCGGGACCGGCGGTGGCACCGGAGAACCAGCCATCAACGAGATGTGAACGTGGTTAACGGAGGATTAGGGATTTTGACTTCGTTTTTTTGAGAGAAAAAAAGTCGATGGATTTTTGTGTTGTGTAATAAAGGAGGTGTGGGAAGAAGAGGAGGAGCATGGCCCAAGTGGTACGGAGGAGGAGAAGGAACTCCAACAGGGGATGATTCAGTCATGATGGAGTCGACAGTGGAGCTCGGCAAGACTACTGGGTTCGAAGCCGATGAAGAGGAAGAGCAAGTCCGGAGGTGATGGCGGGACCGGCGGTGGCACCGGAGAACCAGCCATCAACGAGATGTGAACGTGGTTAACGGAGGATTAGGGATTTTGACTTCGTTTTTTTGAGAGAAAAAAAGTCGATGGATTTTTGTGTTGTGTAATAAAGGAGGTGTGGGAAGAAGAGGAGGAGCATGGCCCAAGTGGTACGGAGGAGGAGAAGGAACTCCAACAGGGGATGATTCAGTCATGATGGAGTCGACAGTGGAGCTCGGCAAGACTACTGGGTTCGAAGCCGATGAAGAGGAAGAGCAAGTCCGGAGGTGATGGCGGGACCGGCGGTGGCACCGGAGAACCAGCCATCAACGAGATGTGAACGTGGTTAACGGAGGATTAGGGATTTTGACTTCGTTTTTTTTAGAGAAAAAAAGTCGATGGATTTTTGTGTTGTGTAATAAAGGAGGTGTGGGAAGAAGAGGAGGAGCATGGCCCAAGTGGTACGGAGGAGGAGAAGGAACTCCAACAGGGGATGATTCAGTCATGATGGAGTCGACAGTGGAGCTCGGCAAGACTACTGGGTTCGAAGCCGATGAAGAGGAAGAGCAAGTCCGGAGGTGATGGCGGGACCGGCGGTGGCACCGGAGAACCAGCCATCAACGAGATGTGAACGTGGTTAACGGAGGATTAGGGATTTTGACTTCGTTTTTTTTAGAGAAAAAAAGTCGATGGATTTTTGTGTTGTGTAATAAAGGAGGTGTGGGAAGAAGAGGAGGAGCATGGCCCAAGTGGTACGGAGGAGGAGAAGGAACTCCAACAGGGGATGATTCAGTCATGATGGAGTCGACAGTGGAGCTCGGCAAGACTACTGGGTTCGAAGCCGATGAAGAGGAAGAGCAAGTCCGGAGGTGATGGCGGGACCGGCGGTGGCACCGGAGAACCAGCCATCAACGAGATGTGAACGTGGTTAACGGAGGATTAGGGATTTTGACTTCGTTTTTTTTAGAGAAAAAAAGTCGATGGATTTTTGTGTTGTGTAATAAAGGAGGTGTGGGAAGAAGAGGAGGAGCATGGCCCAAGTGGTACGGAGGAGGAGAAGGAACTCCAACAGGGGATGATTCAGTCATGATGGAGTCGACAGTGGAGCTCGGCAAGACTACTGGGTTCGAAGCCGATGAAGAGGAAGAGCAAGTCCGGAGGTGATGGCGGGACCGGCGGTGGCACCGGAGAACCAGCCATCAACGAGATGTGAACGTGGTTAACGGAGGATTAGGGATTTTGACTTCCTTTTTTTGAGAGAAAAAAAGTCGATGGATTTTTGTGTTGTGTAATAAAGGAGGTGTGGGAAGAAGAGGAGGAGCATGGCCCAAGTGGTACGGAGGAGGAGAAGGAACTCCAACAGGGCATGATTCAGTCATGATGGAGTCGACAATGTAGTTCGGCAAGACTACTGGGTTCGAAGCCGATGAAGAGGAAGAGCAAGTCCGGAGGTGATGGCGGGACCGGCGGTGGCACCGGAGAACCAGCCATCAACGAGATGTGAACGTGGTTAACGGAGGATTAGGGATTTTGACTTCGTTTTTTTGAGAGAAAAAAGTCGATGGATTTTTGTGTTGTGTAATAAAGGAGGTGTGGGAAGAAGAGGAGGAGCATGGCCCAAGTGGTACAGAGGAGGAGAAGGAACTCCAACAGGGGATGATTCAGTCATGATGGAGTCGACAGTGGAGCTCGGCAAGACTACTGGGTTCGAAGCCGATGAAGAGGAAGAGCAAGTCCGGAGGTGATGGCGGGACCGGCGTTGGCACCGGAGAACCAGCCATCAACGAGATGTGAACGTGGTTAACGGAGGATTAGGGATTTTGACTTCGTTTTTTTGAGAGAAAAAAGTCGATGGATTTTTGTGTTGTGTAATAAAGGAGGTGTGGGAAGAAGAGGAGGAGCATGGCCCAAGTGGTACAGAGGAGGAGAAGGAACTCCAACAGGGGATGATTCAGTCATGATTGAGTCGACAGTGGAGCTCGGCAAGACTACTGGGTTCGAAGCCGATGAAGAAGAAGAGCAAGTCCGGAGGTGATGGCGGGACCGGCGTTGGCACCGGAGAACCAGCCATCAACGAGATGTGAACGTGGTTAACGGAGGATTAGGGATTTTGACTTCCTTTTTTTGAGAGAAAAAAAGTCGATGGATTTTTGTGTTGTGTAATAAAGGAGGTGTGGGAAGAAGAGGAGGAGCATGGCCCAAGTGGTACGGAGGAGGAGAAGGAACTCCAACAGGGCATGATTCAGTCATGATGGAGTCGACAATGTAGTTCGGCAAGACCTACTGGGTTCGAAGCCGATGAAGAGGAAGAGCAAGTCCGGAGGTGATGGCGGGGACCGGCGGTGGCACCGGAGAACCAGACATCAACGAGATGTGAACGTGGTTAATGGAGGATTAGGGATTTTGACTTCGTTTTTTTTAGAGAAAAAAAGTCGATGGATTTTTGTGTTGTGTAATAAAGGAGGTGTGGGAAGAAGAGGAGGAGCATGGCCCAAGTGGTACGGAGGAGGAGAAGGAACTCCAACAGGGGATGATTCAGTCATGATGGAGTCGACAGTGGAGCTCGGCAAGACTACTGGGTTCGAAGCCGATGAAGAGGAAGAGCAAGTCCGGAGGTGATGGCGGGACCGGCGGTGGCACCGGAAAACCAGCCATCAACGAGATGTGAGCGTGGTTAACGGAGGATTAGGGATTTTGACTTTGTTTTTTTTGAGAGAAAAAAAGTCGATGGATTTTTGTGTTGTGTAATAAAGGAGGTGTGGGAAGAAGAGGAGGAGCATGGCCCAAGTGGTACGGAGGAGGAGAAGGAACTCCAACAGGGGATGATTCAGTCATGATGGAGTCGACAGTGGAGCTCGGCAAGACTACTGGGTTCGAAGCCGATGAAGAGGAAGAGCAAGTCCGGAGGTGATGGCGGGGACCGGCGGGTGGCACCGGAGAACCAGCCATCAACGAGATGTGAGCGTGGTTAACGGAGGATTAGGGATTTTGACTTTGTTTTTTTTGAGAGAAAAAAAGTCGATGGATTTTTGTGTTGTGTAATAAAGGAGGTGTGGGAAGAAGAGGAGGAGCATGGCCCAAGTGGTACGGAGGAGGAGAAGGAACTCCAACAGGGCATGATTCAGTCATGATGGAGTCAACAATGTAGTTCGGCAAGACTACTGGGTTCGAAGCCGATGAAGAGGAAGAGCAAGTCCGGAGGTGATGGCGGGACCGGCGTTGGCACCGGAGAACCAGCCATCAACGAGATGTGAACGTGGTTAACGGAGGATTAGGGATTTTGACTTCGTTTTTTTTAGAGAAAAAAAGTCGATGGATTTTTGTGTTGTGTAATAAAGGAGGTGTGGGAAGAAGAGGAGGAGCATGGCGCAAGTGGTACGGTGGAGGAGAAGGAACTCCAACAGGGGATGATTCAGTCATGATGGAGTCGACAGTGGAGCTCGGCAAGACTACTGGGTTCGAAGCCGATGAAGAGGAAGAGCAAGTCCGGAGGTGATGGCGGGACCGGCGGTGGCACCGGAGAACCAGCCATCAACGAGATGTGAACGTGGTTAACAGAGGATAAGGGATTTTGACTTCGTTTTTTTTAGAGAAAAAAAGTCGATGAATTTTTTTGTTGTGTAATAAAGGAGGAGAAGGAACTCCAACAGGGGATGATTCAGTCATGATGGAGTCGACAGTGGAGCTCGGCAAGACTACTGGGTTCGAAGCCGATGAAGAGGAAGAGCAAGTCCGGAGGTGATGGCGGGACCGGCGTTGGCACCGGAGAACCAGCCATCAACGAGATGTGAACGTGGTTAACGGAGGATTAGGGATTTTGACTTCGTTTTTTTGAGAGAAAAAAGTCGATGGATTTTTGTGTTGTGTAATAAAGGAGGTGTGGGAAGAAGAGGAGGAGCATGGCCCAAGTGGTACAGAGGAGGAGAAGGAACTCCAACAGGGGATGATTCAGTCATGATGGAGTCGACAGTGGAGCTCGGCAAGACTACTGGGTTCGAAGCCGATGAAGAGGAAGAGCAAGTCCGGAGGTGATGGCGGGACCGGCGTTGGCACCGGAGAACCAGCCATCAACGAGATGTGAACGTGGTTAACGGAGGATTAGGGATTTTGACTTCGTTTTTTTTTGAGAGAAAAAAAGTCGATGGATTTTTGTGTTGTGTAATAAAGGAGGTGTGGGAAGAAGAGGAGGAGCATGACCCAAGTGGTACGGAGGAGGAGAAGGAACTCCAACAGGGGATGATTCAGTCATGATGGAGTCGACAGTGGAGCTCGGCAAGACTACTGGGTTCGAAGCCGATGAAGAGGAAGAGCAAGTCCGGAGGTGATGGCGGGACCGGCGGTGGCACCGGAGAACCAGCCATCAACGAGATGTGAACGTGGTTAACGGAGGATTAGGGATTTTGACTTCGTTTTTTTTAGAGAAAAAAAGTCGATGGATTTTTGTGTTGTGTAATAAAGGAGGTGTGGGAAGAAGAGGAGGAGCATGGCCCAAGTGGTACGGAGGAGGAGAAGGAACTCCAACAGGGGATGATTCAGTCATGATGGAGTCGACAGTGGAGCTCGGCAAGACTACTGGGTTCGAAGCCGATGAAGAGGAAGAGCAAGTCCGAAGGTGATGGCGGGACCGGCGGTGGCACCGGAGAACCAGCCATCAACGAGATGTGAACGTGGTTAACGGAGGATTAGGGGATTTTGACTTCGTTTTTTTTAGAGAAAAAAAGTCGATGGATTTTTGTGTTGTGTAATAAAGGAGGTGTGGGAAGAAGAGGAGGAGCATGGCCCAAGTGGTACGGAGGAGGAGAAGGAACTCCAACAGGGGATGATTCAGTCATGATGTAGTCGACAGTGGAGCTCGGCAAGACTACTGGGTTCGAAGCCGATGAAGAGGAAGAGCAAGTCCGAAGGTGATGGCGGGACCCTGGCGGTGGTGGCACCGGAGAACCAGCCATCAACGAGATGTGAACGTGGTTAACGGAGGATTAGGGATTTTGACTTCGTTTTTTTTAGAGAAAAAAGTCGATGGATTTTTGTGTTGTGTAATAAAGGAGGTGTGGGAAGAAGAGGAGGAGCATGGCCCAAGTGGTACGGAGGAGGAGAAGGAAATCCAACAGGGGATGATTCAGTCATGATGGAGTCGACAGTGGAGCTCGGCAAGACTACTGGGTTCGAAGCCGATGAAGAGGAAGAGCAAGTCCGGAGGTGATGGCGGGACCGGCGGTGGAACCGGAGAACCAGACATCAACGAGATGTGAACGTGGTTAATGGAGGATTAGGGATTTTGACTTCGTTTTTTTTAGAGAAAAAAAGTCGATGGATTTTTGTGTTGTGTAATAAAGGAGGTGTGGGAAGAAGAGGAGGAGCATGGCCCAAGTGGTACGGAGGAGGAGAAGGAACTCCAACAGGGGATGATTCAGTCATGATGGAGTCGACAGTGGAGCTCGGCAAGACTACTGGGTTCGAAGCCGATGAAGAGGAAGAGCAAGTCCGGAGGTGATGGCGGGACCGGCGGTGGCACCGGAGAACCAGCCATCAACGAGATGTGAACGTGGTTAACGGAGGATTAGGGATTTTGACTTCGTTTTTTTTAGAGAAAAAAAGTCGATGGATTTTTGTGTTGTGTAATAAAGGAGGTGTGGGAAGAAGAGGAGGAGCATGGCCCAAGTGGTACGGAGGAGGAGAAGGAACTCCAACAGGGGATGATTCAGTCATGATGGAGTCGACAGTGGAGCTCGGCAAGACTACTGGGTTCGAAGCCGATGAAGAGGAAGAGCAAGTCCGGAGGTGATGGCGGGACCGGCGGTGGCACCGGAGAACCAGACATCAACGAGATGTGAACGTGGTTAACGGAGGATTAGGGATTTTGACTTCGTTTTTTTTTAGAGAAAAAAGTCGATGGATTTTTGTGTTGTGTAATAAAGGAGGTGTGGGAAGAAGAGGAGGAGCATGGCCCAAGTGGTACGGAGGAGGAGAAGGAACTCCAACAGGGGATGATTCAGTCATGATGGAGTCGACAGTGGAGCTCGGCAAGACTACTGGGTTCGAAGCCGATGAAGAGGAAGAGCAAGTCCGGAGGTGATGGCGGGACCGGCGGTGGCACCGGAGAACCAGACATCAACGAGATGTGAACGTGGTTAATGGAGGATTAGGGATTTTGACTTCGTTTTTTTTAGAGAAAAAAAGTCGATGGATTTTTGTGTTGTGTAATAAAGGAGGTGTGGGAAGAAGAGGAGGAGCATGGCCCAAGTGGTACGGAGGAGGAGAAGGAACTCCAACAGGGGATGATTCAGTCATGATGGAGTCGACAGTGGAGCTCGGCAAGACTACTGGGTTCGAAGCCGATGAAGAGGAAGAGCAAGTCCGGAGGTGATGGCGGGACCGGCGGTGGCACCGGAGAACCAGCCATCAACGAGATGTGAACGTGGTTAACGGAGGATTAGGGATTTTGACTTCGTTTTTTTTAGAGAAAAAAAGTCGATGGATTTTTGTGTTGTGTAATAAAGGAGGTGTGGGAAGAAGAGGAGGAGCATGGCCCAAGTGGTACGGAGGAGGAGAAGGAACTCCAACAGGGGATGATTCAGTCATGATGGAGTCGACAGTGGAGCTCGGCAAGACTACTGGGTTCGAAGCCGATGAAGAGGAAGAGCAAGTCCGGAGGTGATGGCGGGACCGGCGGTGGCACCGGAGAACCAGACATCAACGAGATGTGAACGTGGTTAACGGAGGATTAGGGATTTTGAATTCGTTTTTTTGAGAGAAAAAAGTCGATTGATTTTTGTGTTGTGTAATAAAGGAGGTGTGGGAAGAAGAGGAGGAGCATGGCCCAAGTGGTACGGAGGAGGAGAAGGAACTCCAACAAGGGATGATTCAGTCATGATGGAGTCGACAGTGGAGCTCGGCAAGACTACTGGGTTCGAAGCCGATGAAGAGGAAGAGCAAGTCCGGAGGTGATGGCGGGACCGGCGGTGGCACCCGAGAACCAGCCATCAACGAGATGTGAACGTGGTTAATGGAGGATTAGGGATTTTGACTTCGTTTTTTTTAGAGAAAAAAAAGTCGATGGATTTTTGTGTTGTGTAATAAAGGAGGTGTGGGAAGAAGAGGAGGAGCATGGCCCAAGTGGTACGGAGGAGGAGAAGGAACTCCAACAGGGGATGATTCAGTCATGATGTAGTCGACAGTGGAGCTCGGCAAGACTACTGGGTTCGAAGCCGATGAAGAGGAAGAGCAAGTCCGAAGGTGATGGCGGGACCGGCGGTGGCACCGGAGAACCAGCCATCAACGAGATGTGAACGTGGTTAACGGAGGATTAGGGATTTTGACTTCGTTTTTTTTAGAGAAAAAAGTCGATGGATTTTTGTGTTGTGTAATAAAGGAGGTGTGGGAAGAAGAGGAGGAGCATGGCCCAAGTGGTACGGAGGAGGAGAAGGAAATCCAACAGGGGATGATTCAGTCATGATGGAGTCGACAGTGGAGCTCGGCAAGACTACTGGGTTCGAAGCCGATGAAGAGGAAGAGCAAGTCCGGAGGTGATGGCGGGACCGGCGGTGGAACCGGAGAACCAGACATCAACGAGATGTGAACGTGGTTAATGGAGGATTAGGGATTTTGACTTCGTTTTTTTTAGAGAAAAAAAGTCGATGGATTTTTGTGTTGTGTAATAAAGGAGGTGTGGGAAGAAGAGGAGGAGCATGGCCCAAGTGGTACGGAGGAGGAGAAGGAACTCCAACAGGGGATGATTCAGTCATGATGGAGTCGACAGTGGAGCTCGGCAAGACTACTGGGTTCGAAGCCGATGAAGAGGAAGAGCAAGTCCGGAGGTGATGGCGGGACCGGCGGTGGCACCGGAGAACCAGCCATCAACGAGATGTGAACGTGGTTAACGGAGGATTAGGGATTTTGACTTCGTTTTTTTTAGAGAAAAAAAGTCGATGGATTTTTGTGTTGTGTAATAAAGGAGGTGTGGGAAGAAGAGGAGGAGCATGGCCCAAGTGGTACGGAGGAGGAGAAGGAACTCCAACAGGGGATGATTCAGTCATGATGGAGTCGACAGTGGAGCTCGGCAAGACTACTGGGTTCGAAGCCGATGAAGAGGAAGAGCAAGTCCGGAGGTGATGGCGGGACCGGCGGTGGCACCGGAGAACCAGACATCAACGAGATGTGAACGTGGTTAACGGAGGATTAGGGATTTTGACTTCGTTTTTTTTTAGAGAAAAAAGTCGATGGATTTTTGTGTTGTGTAATAAAGGAGGTGTGGGAAGAAGAGGAGGAGCATGGCCCAAGTGGTACGGAGGAGGAGAAGGAACTCCAACAGGGGATGATTCAGTCATGATGGAGTCGACAGTGGAGCTCGGCAAGACTACTGGGTTCGAAGCCGATGAAGAGGAAGAGCAAGTCCGGAGGTGATGGCGGGACCGGCGGTGGCACCGGAGAACCAGACATCAACGAGATGTGAACGTGGTTAATGGAGGATTAGGGATTTTGACTTCGTTTTTTTTAGAGAAAAAAAGTCGATGGATTTTTGTGTTGTGTAATAAAGGAGGTGTGGGAAGAAGAGGAGGAGCATGGCCCAAGTGGTACGGAGGAGGAGAAGGAACTCCAACAGGGGATGATTCAGTCATGATGGAGTCGACAGTGGAGCTCGGCAAGACTACTGGGTTCGAAGCCGATGAAGAGGAAGAGCAAGTCCGGAGGTGATGGCGGGACCGGCGGTGGCACCGGAGAACCAGCCATCAACGAGATGTGAACGTGGTTAACGGAGGATTAGGGATTTTGACTTCGTTTTTTTTAGAGAAAAAAAGTCGATGGATTTTTGTGTTGTGTAATAAAGGAGGTGTGGGAAGAAGAGGAGGAGCATGGCCCAAGTGGTACGGAGGAGGAGAAGGAACTCCAACAGGGGATGATTCAGTCATGATGGAGTCGACAGTGGAGCTCGGCAAGACTACTGGGTTCGAAGCCGATGAAGAGGAAGAGCAAGTCCGGAGGTGATGGCGGGACCGGCGGTGGCACCGGAGAACCAGACATCAACGAGATGTGAACGTGGTTAACGGAGGATTAGGGATTTTGAATTCGTTTTTTTGAGAGAAAAAAGTCGATTGATTTTTGTGTTGTGTAATAAAGGAGGTGTGGGAAGAAGAGGAGGAGCATGGCCCAAGTGGTACGGAGGAGGAGAAGGAACTCCAACAAGGGATGATTCAGTCATGATGGAGTCGACAGTGGAGCTCGGCAAGACTACTGGGTTCGAAGCCGATGAAGAGGAAGAGCAAGTCCGGAGGTGATGGCGGGACCGGCGGTGGCACCCGAGAACCAGCCATCAACGAGATGTGAACGTGGTTAATGGAGGATTAGGGATTTTGACTTCGTTTTTTTTAGAGAAAAAAAGTCGATGGATTTTTGTGTTGTGTAATAAAGGAGGTGTGGGAAGAAGAGGAGGAGCATGGCCCAAGTGGTACGGAGGAGGAGAAGGAACTCCAACAGGGGATGATTCAGTCATGATGGAGTCGACAGTGGAGCTCGGCAAGACTACTGGGTTCGAAGCCGATGAAGAGGAAGAGCAAGTCCGGAGGTGATGGCGGGACCGGCGGTGGCACCGGAGAACCAGCCATCAACGAGATGTGAACGTGGTTAACGGAGGATTAGGGATTTTGACTTCGTTTTTTTTAGAGAAAAAAAGTCGATGGATTTTTGTGTTGTGTAATAAAGGAGGTGTGGGAAGAAGAGGAGGAGCATGGCCCAAGTGGTACAGAGGAGGAGAAGGAACTCCAACAGGGGATGATTCAGTCATGATGGAGTCGACAGTGGAGCTCGGCAAGACTACTGGGTTCGAAGCCGATGAAGAGGAAGAGCAAGTCCGGAGGTGATGGCGGGACCGGCGTTGGCACCGGAGAACCAGCCATCAACGAGATGTGAACGTGGTTAATGGAGGATTAGGGATTTTGACTTCGTTTTTTTGAGAGAAAAAAAAAGTCGATGGATTTTTGTGTTGTGTAATAAAGGAGGTGTGGGAAGAAGAGGAGGAGCATGGCCCAAGTGGTACGGAGGAGGAGAAGGAATTCAAACAGGGCATGATTCAGTCATGATGGAGTCGACAATGTAGTTCGGCAAGACTACTGGGTTCGAAGCCAATGAAGAGGAAGAGCAAGTCCGGAGGTGATGGCGGGACCGGCGGTGGCACCGGAGAACCAGCCATCAACGAGATGTGAACGTGGTTAACGGAGGATTAGGGATTTTGACTTCATTTTTTTGAGAGAAAAAAAGTCGATGGATTTTTGTGTTGTGTAATAAAGGAGGTGTGGGAAGAAGAGGAGGAGCATGGCCCAAGTGGTACGGAGGAGGAGAAGGAACTCCAACAGGGCATGATTCAGTCATGATGGAGTCGACAATGTAGTTCGGCAAGACTATTGGGTTCGAAGCCGATGAAGAGGAAGAGCAAGTCCGGAGGTGATGGCGGGACCGACGGTGGCACCGGAGAACCAGCCATCAACGAGATGTGAACGTGGTTAACGGAGGATTAGGGATTTTGACTTCGTTTTTTTGAGAGAAAAAAATTCGATGGATTTTTGTGTTGTGTAATAAAGGAGGTGTGGGAAGAAGAGGAGGAGCATGACCCAAGTGGTACGGAGGAGGAGAAGGAACTCCAACAGGGGATGATTCAGTCATGATGGAGTCGACCGTGGAGCTCGGCAAGACTACTGGGTTCGAAGCCGATGAAGAGGAAGAGCAAGTCCGGAGGTGATGGCGGGACCGGCGGTGGCACCGGAGAACCAGCCATCAACGAGATGTGAACGTGGTTAACGGAGGATTAGGGATTTTGACTTCGTTTTTTTGAGAGAAAAAAAAGTCGATGGATTTTTGTGTTGTGTAATAAAGGAGGTGTGGGAAGAAGAGGAGGAGCATGGCCCAAGTGGTACGGAGGAGGAGAAGGAACTCCAACAGGGGATGATTCAGTCATGATGGAGTCGACAGTGGAGCTCGGCAAGACTACTGGGTTCGAAGCCGATGAAGAGGAAGAGCAAGTCCGGAGGTGATGGCGGGACCGGCGGTGGCACCGGAGAACCAGCCATCAACGAGATGTGAACGTGGTTAACGGAGGATTAGGGATTTTGACTTCGTTTTTTTGAGAGAAAAAAAGTCGATGGATTTTTGTGTTGTGTAATAAAGGAGGTGTGGGAAGAAGAGGAGGAGCATGGCCCAAGTGGTACGGAGGAGGAGAAGGAACTCCAACAGGGGATGATTCAGTCATGATGGAGTCGACAGTGGAGCTCGGCAAGACTACTGGGTTCGAAGCCGATGAAGAGGAAGAGCAAGTCCGGAGGTGATGGCGGGACCGGCGGTGGCACCGGAGAACCAGCCATCAACGAGATGTGAACGTGGTTAACGGAGGATTAGGGATTTTGACTTCGTTTTTTTGAGAGAAAAAAAGTCGATGGATTTTTGTGTTGTGTAATAAAGGAGGTGTGGGAAGAAGAGGAGGAGCATGGCCCAAGTGGTACGGAGGAGGAGAAGGAACTCCAACAGGGGATGATTCAGTCATGATGGAGTCGACCGTGGAGCTCGGCAAGACTACTGGGTTCGAAGCCGATGAAGAGGAAGAGCAAGTCCGGAGGTGATGGCGGGACCGGCGGTGGCACCGGAGAACCAGCCATCAACGAGATGTGAACGTGGTTAACGGAGGATTAGGGATTTTGACTTCGTTTTTTTGAGAGAAAAAAAGTCGATGGATTTTTGTGTTGTGTAATAAAGGAGGTGTGGGAAGAAGAGGAGGAGCATGGCCCAAGTGGTACGGAGGA
This sequence comes from Orychophragmus violaceus, assembly GCA_030180135.1. NCBI lineage: Eukaryota > Viridiplantae > Streptophyta > Magnoliopsida > Brassicales > Brassicaceae > Orychophragmus > Orychophragmus violaceus. Next base: position 24,353,813 of record CM058229.1, read on the forward strand.
GGAGAAGGAACTCCAACAGGGGATGATTCAGTCATGATGGAGTCGACAGTGGAGCTCGGCAAGACTACTGGGTTCGAAGCCGATGAAGAGGAAGAGCAAGTCCGGAGGTGATGGCGGGACCGGCGGTGGCACCGGAGAACGAGCCATCAACGAGATGTGAACGTGGTTAACGGAGGATTAGGGATTTTGACTTCGTTTTTTTGAGAGAAAAAAAGTCGATGGATTTTTGTGTTGTGTAATAAAGGAGGTGTGGGAAGAAGAGGAGGAGCATGGCCCAAGTGGTACGGAGGAGGAGAAGGAACTCCAACAGGGAATGATTCAGTCATGATGGAGTCGACAGTGGAGCTCGGCAAGACTACTGGGTTCGAAGCCGATGAAGAGGAAGAGCAAGTCCGGAGGTGATGGCGGGACCGGCGGTGGCACCGGAGAACCAGCCATCAACGAGATGTGAACGTGGTTAACGGAGGATTAGGGATTTTGACTTCGTTTTTTTGAGAGAAAAAAAGTCGATGGATTTTTGTGTTGTGTAATAAAGGAGGTGTGGGAAGAAGAGGAGGAGCATGGCCCAAGTGGTACGGAGGAGGAGAAGGAACTCCAACAGGGGTTGATTCAGTCATGATGGAGTCGACAGTGGAGCTCGGCAAGACTACTGGGTTCGAAGCCGATGAAGAGGAAGAGCAAGTCCGGAGGTGATGGCTGGACCGGCGGTGGCACCGGAGAACCAGCCATCAACGAGATGTGAACGTGGTTAACGGAGGATTAGGGATTTTGACTTCGTTTTTTTGAGAGAAAAAAAGTCGATGGATTTTTGTGTTGTGTAATAAAGGAGGTGTGGGAAGAAGAGGAGGAGCATGGCCCAAGTGGTACGGAGGAGGAGAAGGAACTCCAACAGGGGATGATTCAGTCATGATGGAGTCGACAGTGGAGCTCGGCAAGACTACTGGGTTCGAAGCCGATGAAGAGGAAGAGCAAGTCCGGAGGTGATGACGGGACCGGCGGTGGCACCGGAGAACCAGCCATCAACGAGATGTGAACGTGGTTAACGGAGGATTAGGGATTTTGACTTCGTTTTTTTTTTAGAGAAAAAAAGTCGATGGATTTTTGTGTTGTGTAATAAAGGAGGTGTGGGAAGAAGAGGAGGAGCATGGCCCAAGTGGTACGGAGGAGGAGAAGGAACTCCAACAGGGGATGATTCAGTCATGATGGAGTCGACAGTGGAGCTCGGCAAGACTACTGGGTTCGAAGCCGATGAAGAGGAAGAGCAAGTCCGGAGGTGATGGCGGGACCGGCGGTGGCACCGGAGAACCAGCCATCAACGAGATGTGAACGTGGTTAACGGAGGATTAGGGATTTTGACTTCATTTTTTTGAGAGAAAAAAAGTCGATGGATTTTTGTGTTGTGTAATAAAGGAGGTGTGGGAAGAAGAGGAGGAGCATGGCCCAAGTGGTACGGAGGAGGAGAAGGAACTCCAACAGGGGATGATTCAGTCATGATGGAGTCGACAGTGGAGCTCGGCAAGACTACTGGGTTCGAAGCCGATGAAGAGGAAGAGCAAGTCCGGAGGTGATGACGGGACCGGCGGTGGCACCGGAGAACCAGCCATCAACGAGATGTGAACGTGGTTAACGGAGGATTAGGGATTTTGACTTCGTTTTTTTTTTAGAGAAAAAAAGTCGATGGATTTTTGTGTTGTGTAATAAAGGAGGTGTGGGAAGAAGAGGAGGAGCATGGCCCAAGTGGTACGGAGGAGGAGAAGGAACTCCAACAGGGGATGATTAAGTCATGATGGAGTCGACAGTGGAGCTCGGCAAGACTACTGGGTTCGAAGCCGATGAAGAGGAAGAGCAAGTCCGGAGGTGATGGCGGGGACCGGCGGTGGCACCGGAGAACCAGCCATCAACGAGATGTGAACGTGGTTAACGGAGGATTAGGGATTTTGACTTCGTTTTTTTGAGAGAAAAAAAGTCGATGGATTTTTGTGTTGTGTAATATAGGAGGTGTGGGAAGAAGAGGAGGAGCATGGCCCAAGTGGTACGGATGAGGAGAAGGAACTCCAACAGGGGATGATTCAGTCATGATGGAGTCGACAGTGGAGCTCGGCAAGACTACTGGGTTCGAAGCCGATGAAGAGGAAGAGCAAGTCCGAAGGTGATGGCGGGACCGGCGGTGGCACCGGAGAACCAGCCATCAACGAGATGTGAACGTGGTTAACGGAGGATTAGGGATTTTGACTTCGTTTTTTTTAGAGAAAAAAAGTCGATGGATTTTTGTGTTGTGTAATAAAGGAGGTGTGGGAAGAAGAGGAGGAGCATGGCCCAAGTGGTACGGAGGAGGAGAAGGAACTCCAACAGGGGATGATTCAGTCATGATGGAGTCGACAGTGGAGCTCGGCAAGACTACTGGGTTCGAAGCCGATGAAGAGGAAGAGCAAGTCCGGAGGTGATGGCGGGACCGGCGGTGGCACCGGAGAACCAGCCATCAACGAGATGTGAACGTGGTTAACGGAGGATTAGGGATTTTGACTTCGTTTTTTTGAGAGAAAAAAAGTCGATGGATTTTTGTGTTGTGTAATAAAGGAGGTGTGGGAAGAAGAGGAGGAGCATGGCCCAAGTGGTACGGAGGAGGAGAAGGAACTCCAACAGGGGATGATTCAGTCATGATGGAGTCGACAGTGGAGCTCGGCAAGACTACTGGGTTCGAAGCCGATGAAGAGGAAGAGCAAGTCCGGAGGTGATGGCGGGACCGGCGGTGGCACCGGAGAACCAGCCATCAACGAGATGTGAACGTGGTTAACGGAGGATTAGGGATTTTGACTTCGTTTTTTTTAGATAAAAAAAGTCGATGAATTTTTGTGTTGTGTAATAAAGGAGGTGTGGGAAGAAGAGGAGGAGCATGGCCCAAGTGGCACGGAGGAGGAGAAGGAACTCAACAAGGGGATGATTCAGTCATGATGGAGTCGACAGTGGAGCTCGGCAAGACTACTGGGTTCGAAGCCGATGAAGAGGAAGAGCAAGTCCGGAGGTGATGGCGGGACCGGCGGTGGCACCGGAGAACCAGCCATCAACGAGATGTGAACGTGGTTAACGGAGGATTAGGGATTTTGACTTCGTTTTTTTGAGAGAAAAAAAAGTCGATGGATTTTTGTGTTGTGTAATAAAGGAGGTGTGGGAAGAAGAGGAGGAGCATGGCCCAAGTGGTACGGAGGAGGAGAAGGAACTCCAACAGGGGATGATTCAGTCATGATGGAGTCGACAGTGGAGCTCGGCAAGACTACTGGGTTCGAAGCCGATGAAGAGGAAGAGCAAGTCCGGAGGTGATGGCGGGACCGGCGGTGGCACCGGAGAACCAGCCATCAACGAGATGTGAACGTGGTTAACGGAGGATTAGGGATTTTGACTTCGTTTTTTTAGAGAAAAAAAGTCGATGGATTTTTGTGTTGTGTAATAAAGGAGGTGTGAGAAGAAGAGGAGGAGCATGGCCCAAGTGGTATGGAGGAGGAGAAGGAACTCCAACAGGGGATGATTCAGTCATGATGGAGTCGACAGTGGAGCTCGGCAAGACTACTGGGTTCGAAGCCGATGAAGAGGAAGAGCAAGTCCGGAGGTGATGGCGGGACCGGCGGTGGCACCGGAGAACCAGCCATCAACGAGATGTGAACGTGGTTAACGGAGGATTAGGGATTTTGACTTCGTTTTTTTTGAGAGAAAAAAAGTCGATGGATTTTTGTGTTGTGTAATAAAGGAGGTGTGGGAAGAAGAGGAGGAGCATGGCCCAAGTGGTACGGAGGAGGAGAAGGAACTCCAACAGGGGATGATTCAGTCATGATGGAGTCGACAGTGGAGCTCGGCAAGACTCCTGGGTTCGAAGCCGATGAAGAGGAAGAGCAAGTCCGGAGGTGATGGCGGGACCGGCGGTGGCACCGGACAACCAGCCATCAACGAGATGTGAACGTGGTTAACGGAGGATTAGGGATTTTGACTTCATTTTTTTTAGAGAAAAAAAAGTCGATGGATTTTTGTGTTGTGTAATAAAGGAGGTGTGGGAAGAAGAGGAGGAGCATGGCCCAAGTGGTACGGAGGAGGAGAAAGAACTCCAACAGGGGATGATTCAGTCATGATGGAGTCGACAGTGGAGCTCGGCAAGACTACTGGGTTCGAAGCCGATGAAGAGGAAGAGCAAGTCTGGAGGTGATGGCGGGACCGGCGGTGGCACCGGAGAACCAGCCTTCAACGAGATGTGAACGTGGTTAACGGAGGATTAGGGATTTTGACTTCGTTTTTTTGAAAGAAAAAAAGTCGATGGATTTTTTTGTTGTGTAATAACATGACTTGAAGTGTGGGATATACTAGCTCCATTAATAACATTCGATGTATTTAGTTAATATAATATATTATCTCTTCAAAGTGTGGGATATACTTTTTCACATGACTTGAAGTTTTTTAATCGTGATTGGTCATATCAAGATCATTAATTTTATATGTTGATTTTTATCCGAAAATAAATACCTAATCAGGGGATATAAATCTGATTTTGTTTGACTTTTGAAAAAGAGATATTTATAGTAATTAGAGATTTGAAAGAAAACAATCAATTAGATTATAAAAACAATAAAAAATATTTTAAGATTTTAGACTCATTTGTAGTGGTTTCAAAAATGCATTACAAACTCTAAATTTTATGCTTTTTCTCATATCAATTCAAAAAAATAGATATGATACAATAGATATAAAACTAATCTTATATATGTGTCATTTACATAAAAAAAAATCATTGGAAATCTTAAAAATATTTGACATTCATTAAAGATATTCTAGAAATAGGCTAGACTATCAACATTGGTTTTAAGTTTCAACACCCTCCACATCATCCATCTCTCTTCCACATCATTTCTTCTCTCTTCCACCTAATAATTCAACACCCACTCAAATTTTTTTATTCTACAATGGTTTGTTTAATATAATTCAACACTCTACCCCACTTTTTTAATTCATTATTCTTTTATGTTTTTAAATTTATGATTACAAATTAAAACCAATGGTTTGTTTTTTTTTCTTATTTCATATTCTTAATTAAAATTACAAATAATAAAAACGAAATAAAGAGAGTAATTATTAAAACAAATAAAATTATGAAAAATTTAAAATGCAGTACAACACAATAATAAGCACACAACACAACCAATAAAACACAAATAATTTAAATAGTAACATAAACTCAACTCACAAACTTAAAAATCTCTTTGATCACGAGACATTCCGAATCTTGTCCATATGTGTTTGACTAGATCTGCTTGCAATTCGTGATGCACACTTGAATCACGCAACTCGGATCTAGCACGAACATGATTTGCAAATGCAGGTAGCACCTCGGTCGAGAATTGTTGCGGTGTACTAGACCCACTTGCCTCAGATTGATCAAAATCGGTCCATCGTTGTGTATATGTATCACGTTCATCCTCAACAATCATATTATGCAATATGATACATGACCTCATTATGATAGCTAGATCGGCAATGTCCCACATACGAGCTGGTTCGCGAATGATTTTAAATCGGGCCTGCAATACTCCAAATGCACGTTCGATGTCCTTCCGACATCCCTCCTGAACATCTGCAAATAACTTGTCCGACTCACTTTGAGGAAGCCTAATCGATTTGACGAAAGTCGGGTAAGAAGGATAGATACCATCAGCTAGATAATATGCCATATTATACGGACGTTGGTTTACGATGAAGTTCACTCGTGGAGTATTCCCTTGTTCAGCATCATCAAAGACTGGTGAACGATCTAGAACGTTTATATCGTTCAATGTGCCCGGACATCCAAAAAAGGCATGCCAAATCCATAGATTATCGGATGCGACTGCTTCAAGAATAACAGTGGTGGTTCCTTTATCTCCCCTAGTAAATTTTCTCTTCCTACAATGTGCGTCGTCAACCAGTCTTTGATTTGCCGCCGCATGATCTCTCTTGAAGTATCTTCTCTTCCTACGAGGTGGATAGTCTTCCTTTATTTTCTTTCGACGCTCGCTAAAATGGTTGAGGATATACCTATCTTCAATTTCAGACTGCCTTTTGTAAGCTTCTATATCAAAAAGAAATTTTGATGGATCATTTAGATTTGTGGTATTGGTACATAAATGGAAGAATGAGTCTCCATTTATAATATAATGAAACAAATGCGACAAATATACATTATTAAAGCATAAAATGACAAACATATATTATTAAAGGATAACATGATAAAAGAAAATTATTAAAGTATAACGTGACAAATGAACATTATTAAAGTATAACATGCCAAATAAACATTATTAAAGAAGAAAGTGACAAAGATACATTATTAAAATAGAACGTGACAAAGAAATTTTATTGGATTCTTCCAAACACTAACACAGAAAATGACAGACAAACATTATTAAAGCATACAAATTGACAAAATGGAAACATACACTTGACAACAATTAATCAAAAAGATCGTGGCACAACTTCCCAAACAACACTTTGCTTTGGTCATCGAGATCCTCCTTCTCACTTAGCTTCAAATACATCTTCATCTTCTTTGCTTGAGTTTTTTCTTTCATCAATTGGTTTGCTTCCTCTTGCTTTCGGTTTGCCTCCTCTTGCATCATGACTATTTTGTCCAATCGTTCAAACTCTCGCTCCTTGATTTGTCTGAATTCATTCAAATCTTCCTTGACCACTGCCAAGGCTTCACCCTTACCTTTCTTTTTAGCCTTTTTTTAGATGCATCCCTCCCCATTGGACGAGCACTGGATCCTACGGAGTTAGAGTCACTAGCATCACTTTCGTGGGCTCTCTTAGATCCACTACTTCCAAAGCCAGTATTTCCTCTTACTTGGCTACCATATTTTGGTTTATCACGGAGCGATCCATTCTTTCATAAAATTGAAATTTCCGTTACCACCACTTGAATATAATTCATGCGCTTTCGCCAATACATCATGTTCTGACCACCCACTTTGTTGCATACGCTTAGCGTCATCGTAAACGCCAACCCATTTTGCCAATTTTCTATTGATATAGTTGTAATTATTTCTGCACGAAACTCCATTAAGCGGAGGATCAAATGAACAATGCTCATTACAGTACTCAACAATCTTACCCCAAAATTCTTCACTTTTTTTGTTTCTTCCAATAATGATGTCTGTTCCATATTTGATCCACCCACCCAGCATCACCAAATTTTGCTCAGTAGTCCATTTGGGGCTTTTCCGGAGAGCAGGAGTTGAATCGTTTGCACTTGGAGTGACTTCATTAACATCACTCATACCACCAAGAGTCATTTGTGTAGAAAATTCGGAAAATTCAATTGTTCCAACATTTGAAACAATTGAATTACCCAGTGGAGTAGAAGAATAAGGAGGTGGTTGAGATGAATATGGCATCGAACTGTAATATGGACGATAGTTCGGAATAGCTGACGGCATGAAGAAATTTGGTGAAAAACCATAATTTGGTATATTTTGGGGTTGGTTGGAAGATTGATTTTGCAATGGATAATTGTTGGGATTTGGATAGTTAAAAGGGTAATTAGATAAATTTTGGGTGTTTGAAGGGTTATTGTTAGGATCTATTTTGGTAGAAAAACGAGATTTTTTCTGTGTCCAAATCTAATGAAACAAGTCTCTATTTATAGAGTACGAAAAATTATGAATTTTGATATAAATATTTAATAATATACAATAGTTTTATATATAATAATTGATCGTAAATGGTTTAGATGCAAAAAAATCAAAAATCTCAGCACCCAATTATATCACAACACATGTATAGTTCTTATTTAATTATCTAAAGAAATATGTAGATCCAATAAAATAATGCCATGTGGCCACTCTTCTTTGATTTCAACTGAGTTGAAAACTTTCAACTCCAAATAATACACCTCATATTCACAAGTTATTCAACACTTTTATTGTGGAGTTTCAACTCTTGAATAAAAGATTCAACACCTCCATTGTGTGTAGTCTTAGACTATATACAATGAAGCCGTTGAATAATTAATTCAACAGTTGAATAACTCCAATGAAGCTATTGAAAAAAATAAAAATGATTCAAACTAGTTGAAAACATTCAACACGTTGTAAAAAACTACTGGCACCACAAGTGCCACATGTCCACTTCAGAACCAATGATGGGAAGCAAGGCAGGAGGAAGGAGCATTTGAAGACAGATATGGTACACATTTTGGAAAAAAATAATGGGTCTGAGATTTTTTTTTTTTACTTGCACATTATTAACAATTATTGTATATAAAATCTTATTTTTTATAAAAAAATTATATTAAAATTCATCATTTTTCTTTCTTTATAAATAGAGACTTGTTTCATTAAATTTGGTCACAAAAAAAATCATATTTTTAATAATAATTTTCTATTTAGTCTCTCATAAACATTCATTTTTATCATTTCAAGTCTTGTTCGAAAAATAGATCCACACAATAACCGTTCTAATACCCATTTAATTATCTAAATCCCAAAAATTATCCGTTTTAAAAATTATTTAGCTCTCAATTAATTTAATTTAATTTTAATCGGTTATTAGTCTTAATATGTTATCACAAATTTAAAATTATAAAAAAAAAAAATATTGAATTAAAAATAGTGGGGTAGGGTGTTAAATTTTATTAAACAAACTATTGTAGAGTAAAAATTTTGAGTGGGTGTTGAATTATTATGTAGAGGAAAGAGAAGAGGATGTGGAAGAGAGAGGAATGATGTGAAAGGTGTTGAAACTAAAAACCATTGTTGATAGTCTAACAATTATTTTAAAGATTTAATTATATATTTACAAACAAACAAAAAATATAATATACACTAAAATTTCCAAATTTCATCATAATAAATATTCTACTATAAATATTCCATTTTTGGAAACAATTCTGAAAATAATTTTAAAAATCTCCAAAATACATGGTAAAATATTATTTGTTTCATTTATTAAACCGAAATATATGATAGCATATTTTAAAAACTATTTTCAAAATCTGTTAAATATATATTAAAATAAAGCATCTCCAAAATTAAGTGTACATCACATTCTTGCATATCTAAACAAAACATAACTCAGAAAGGAATATCACATATAACTAATTCTATTAATTTTTATGAAATATCAAATATATCGATATGTATGTGAAAATATGACATTTACAATGAATAGTAAATCAAAAGAATCATAAATGAATGTGAAAGAGACTATATAAGAATATATAAGACTATGTAACTACCATCGAAATCCATTTTCGCATCATTCCTTCAAACATGTGGGGAAACTTGTAATTAAGTGTAAATACTCTATTATGGATATGGTTGTTATGCAGTTCGTGGGGACTGTGGCTGGGCCACAGTTGTAGAATTAGGCTCCAAGATCTCCTTGTTATTTTTGTTGATTTGAGCTTCCTTATTTCTCATGTACTCTATAGTTTTCCGGTTTGAATCCATCTTCGGTTCCTGGATAGACAATTTGCCATTCTCAAATTTTCAGACATTGATGCTTGAATTATTGTTTTTTCTTTAGCTTTATACGGGCCTTATGCGCTGTTCCTCCTCAGTTTATGAAGCCTCTTGATCTTTTCTTTGGTTTTCCTCCTGGATCGATGTACCGTTCTGTTGCACCCTTGGTCTCCATTCCAAATTGTTCCTGTACTTCTCTAGGGTCACCCTTAATGTCGAATTGCGATCATATCGCCATGCACTATAGCTCTGTCTGAAATCGTGTGTTGTGAATCTAAGGACACTATAAAGCGTTGACTCTGATAATCATTCTCTTGCAGAGGATCTCGAGGTCCATCTGTACGATATCCTTTTCGGATGTCTATTGATCGAGTATGAGAGTCTCTCAATCTTCAGATAGAAGACAAATACTCATCTCCATATTTTACCTTGTGATCTCATGATCAGTCTATCGACAAGGGTGATATTTCTCCCGATTCCGGGGATAATATCGAGAAGATGTTCTGTCCAATATGTACCAAACATCCTTACTTCTCAGTTGTTTCTTTCTTCTCATGGATGATCTTGTGCATGTCATGTTGTTGTTGTTGATCATGTTCAGGCTTATCGATTCCTCTTGATCATGTCTCTAATCTTCTGCTTTAATCACCATCTTGTCTTAACTCTGTGAAAGCAGCTTTTTGCAGTATAGAGAATGCTTCTTTGGCAGCTTGTTCCTCCTTCATCTACTGATCAAGCCTCGCTAATCTGTTCTGCACTCTCTGAATTTCTGACAACTTAAGGCATGTTCCTTCTTCAAGAGAGATACATTTACATGCAAATCAGTAGCAATAAAGATCTTCTTACTTAAGGTTAACCTTCACGTTCTCCATTCTCAAACTCAGCCCTTCTGTCAAATTTTAGTGGTTCATCTGCATTTAAAGAGACTCTCACTCTGCATCCATCCATGTCCACCTTGTCCACCACGCCTAAAGCCCTTCCTATATTGCGAAAAGTCGCATCTTTCATGTAATGACCTTGAATGACTAAAACTCATACCCAAAACATCATAGATTTTGGAAAACCCTCTCTGATACAAGACATCCAACGCTCCATTGAGAAGTCCACTTATTAAACTTGCATGGTATCTTATGAAACACCTTCAATAAGTTATGTTCATTATGGAAATCGAACTGAAACTTGTTGTTGGATATGGGTTTCGCACCTATCCATAAGCCCATTGAAATCTACCACCTCATCAAAAGCATTTCGTTCCAAAGACTAAATCCCGCGATGAGTCAACAGCCCAACAAGAAGTCAGACCTTTTTCACAATAAATAGACCCTTCAGTGTTCTTTTTAGACACATTGTAACTTGCAAATGCTCCGAGCTACGCTTATAAAGTGACGAGCCCAAGCAGACTTTAGGGAGCACGCCAATTGACAGTCTCCCACCTCGTAATCATGGTCATTGTTCGGCTTCGGCCTAATCATTAATACATAATAATTTTGATTCCCACTTAAATTTATTATTATCTTGTTAGTTCGGACCCCTTTAATCGTAACCTAGTCTCTTTCGGACTAGATCAAAATTCAGTAACAACAAATGGCGCCGTATTTGGGGAAAAGAGAAACTTTTCTACACTTTAGACGAAGTCAAAGATGACAGGATCAGCCTTGATCAGTGATAACACCGAGTCATCCGAGCAGACTCCAAACCCACTCCCTCAAAGCTCGACCTCTCCAAGCTCGGTCGTCAGGAAAAATTCACCAGCTCCACCTAGGGACGCTCACGGTAACCAAGCCAGGACAATCGACTCCTACGGGGACGTTGAGCTGACAAACCCAACTCCAGACACTCATGACGTTTCCTCCCTTATAAAGACCCTAATGACACTAGTCGAAGAACTGACCCGAGGCAACAATACCTGCTTCCACCAGCTCACAACCCCTCATAACGTATGTAGGGAACAAATCAATGACCTCCAAACACCCGGACATCGAACATCCCGAGAAACTAAATACATGGCCCTCGATATTAAAGGGTCATGTTCGCAGTATCACCAGCTCTGAACACCGAGCCAAGAAGGTGACCACCTGCACATATAGGACCACTATCAACTGGACTAGGAACTGACCAAACAAAGTCCACCGAACCAACACGAAGCCAAGAAAAAGCCACCAGAAACAACGACCTCTAACTACTAAAGGCGAAACTGGATTATATGACTTCAAAGGTCCATAAGGAAACCAGATCGGCACCAGATATCGACCAGAACACACCATTCACGAGCTAGATAACTGACAGGCCGATCAAACTGTTGGAAAGCCTAGGATCTAGGGTTCGTTATATTGAATCACTAACCTCGTTCTTACCTTGTACTGACAGCGGAATGATTGGTGAAACGAGATCAGTAGCGACTCAGATGCTTCGCCTCTACGAGATACACACGCACACAAACCTGGAAAGCCGGGATGCTAGTGCAGGATCTTGGGATTTCTGAGTTTCTGGTGTTTCTGCTTTCTCTGTCAAGAAAAAGTGAACGGCTAGGGTTTCAGGTCGAAACTATAAGCCTTATATAGACCTGGAATGACTAAAACCGAGCATTGGTTAATACCAATGTTTGAAAACTCGTTAGGCGTTAGTCGGGCGGCTGGGTTGGGCCTAGCGCCTAAGAAAAAATCGGGAATTAATCGGGGTTTACGCGGAGAGGAATTTTAGAAAATAAATCTAGTTTTGTTTATTTATATTAGATTTGCTTAGTATATTTAGGTTATTAATATAGATATGTCGTTAGACTACAATAAATATTTGTTGGTCTGGTGGTTAAAGTTCAGCTATTATACCTTCATGTCACGTGTTCGATACATAAGTAGAGTGCTCTTCCTTTTTATTTCGATTTTAGTAAGTGAGATCATAAATTTACATTTATACCCTTGTCTCCTTCCCAAGAAAACTGGTAAAGCAGCAGCCTCCCTCCATTAATGCTTCACGATATCTTCATTTTTTTGTTCTTTTCTGTTGTTTATGGCCCAAAATCGTGGATCTGTCAAATATATATCAATTCATGTCTTTAAATCGAAGAAAAATCAATTTTTTCTTGAAGCAACGATTTTTTCCTCCGATTTGTGTAACTCCCGGAGGTTAGTGACCGCCGACCGCGTCTCCGGCGACTAGTCGGCCATAGTCGCCGAGTTTTCGAACAGGGGTTAATACCAATTCGTTTAAGTCATAAAATCAAAACATCAGTTTCGAAACCCGATCTGTGTCGGCCGACACACATACTGTGTCGATCGACACACCACTATAAACTCAGTATTAATGTGTATCCAATACACATCAATATGATCATTACCATAATGATCATTCCCATATTTTACGTTTCCAGTTTGCTTAGGTGTGTGACCCTATAGGATCATATAATACTGGCAGTAAGTCTACAACTTACAGATTGCAAGAGGCTTCTAGCAAAACATTGCAACCGCCCAGTATTATACGAATGTCTGATCTCGACTCATAACTATCATCAGGAGTGAGTAAAAGTGTGATTTCAGGACACAATCCCAACAATCTCCCACTTGTACTGGAGTCATCAATTCCTATAATCCTTTTGTCTCTATATCTCGATTTGGCATAAGGCAAGATTAGTGTCATCCTTATTAAGCCAATATCGTGTTTATCGAACTCCTGATCTATACTGAACAAGACAAACAACTGAACTACAGTTCGTTTGAGTGCGGCCACACATTTTCTCAGTATAAAATCTTCGATAGGCCCTGAGATATTTATCTTCCGTTATTCAGGGGGGACAAATCCCTTCTTGTTCCATCCCTGTTTCAACACACACTTCATGATACACCTGAGCAGTGCCGTTATAGTCGCCAATTACGGGTCGACGTTTGACAAGGTCAAAGTGCACCAATTCATATGTAAGAAAACATGATGAACTCAGGTCTAAGGACTATACTCTATAGTCGTAATGAGAATCTCTCATGACACAGATATAACTATCTTGGAGACTTCTCATTAGCGGGTCATGTCCGATCATATGTTCATCAACATATATCTATGTGACTGACTGTGATACTCATATCACTGACTCCATGAAACTTAGTCAACAGTCACCTCACAAGCTAGTCTCTCGCGGTTGTCAGTGTCCCACATTGACAAGCTCGACTAGGGACATATCATAATTTATGACATCTATAACTTATAGGGTTTCATGATCAAGTCCTCAACTTGACGACCTATAATATGACATAAACTTATTTTGGGACCATTATTTAGATCACAATAAATAATGCTGAAATCAAATTTCATTAAACATATCCAAAAGTATGTTTACAAGAACATCTTAATATAACTGAAATAAAACCATAAAAACTCCCACTAGAATCAAGATTACATCTTAAGATCTCTAATGCCTACATCAGTAGTGTGACACTCATGCTTAGGCCTTGGGAGTGGCTTAGTCAGAGGATCAGCGACATTCTCGTCCGTCGGAACTCGACTGATCTTTACTTCTCCTCTATTGACGATATCACGAATCAGGTGATATTTCCTCTCTATGTGTTTGGACTTCTGGTGTGACCTGGGTTCTTTCGCCTGAGAAATGGCTCCATTGTTGTCACAAAACAAAGCCACTGGCTCCAAGATACTAGGAACCACACCAAGTTCAGTCATGAACTTCTTGATCCAAAAAGCTTCCTTTGCCGCTTCTAAAGCAGCAACATATTCAGCTTCCGTCGTGGAATCAGCTACGGTATTCTGCTTAGAGCTCTTCCAGCTCACTGCACCGCCATTAAGACAGAAGACATATCCAGACTGTGATCGGAAATCGTCTTTGTCCGTCTGAAAACTCGCATCAGTGAATCCATTCACTACAAGCTCTTCCCTTCCTCCATATACCAAGAACTTATCTTTGGTATGTCATAAATATTTGAGAATATTCTTGACAGCCGTCTAGTGATCTTCACCTAGATCAGATTGGTATCTACTCGTTATGCTTAACGAGTAAGCTACATCTGGACGAGTGCAGAGCATGGCATAAATGATAGATCCTATTGCAGAAGCATAAGGAATCCTATCCATGCGTTCTCGCTCAGCATGTGTCGCCGGACACTGCTTCTTGCTGAGACTAATGCCATGAGACATCGGTATGAAGCCCTTCTTGGAATCATGCATCTTGAATTTGTGCAACACCTTATCAATATAAGTGTCCTGGCACAATCCAATCAGCTTGTTCGCTCTATCTCTGTAGATTCTGATTCCAAGGATGTACGCGGCTTCTCCCATGTCTTTCATGGAAAAACAACTTCCGAGCCAAGTCTTAACAGACTGAAGCAACAGAACGTCATTACCGAGAAGAAGTATGTCATCGACATACAGTACAAGAAACGCAATTCCGCTCCCACTAGTCTTCTTGTATACACATGGTTCTTCTTCATTCTTGATGAAACCAAATTGTTTTACTGCTTCATCAAAACGAAGATTCCAACTCCGTGATGCTTGCTTCAATCCATAAATGTATTTAAGAAGCTTTCATACCTTCCCAGCATTCTTAGGATCTACAAAACCCTCAGGTTGTGTCATATACACATCCTCTTCCAAAATTCCATTCAGGAAGGCGGTTTTGACATCCATCTGCCAAATCTCGTAATCATAATAAGTGGCAGTTGCTAGAAGAATCCGAATGGATTTAAGCATAGCGACTGGGGAATAGGTTTCATCCTAGTCAATACCATGAATATGTTTGAAACCTTTAGCCACCAACCTAGCTTTATAAATTTGGACATTGCCATCCACATCAATCTTCTTCTTGAAGATCCATTTACACTCAATGGCTTTTTCACCATTAGATAAATCAACCAAGGACCATACTTGGTTTTCTGACATGGATCCCATTTCGGATTTAGAGGCTCCAAGCCACTTTTCGGAGTCCGGGCCCATCATTGCTTCCGCGAAGGTCGCCGGTTCGTCACTTTCATTGATCATCAGATCATTGCAATTAGTCACGAGAAATCCATAATATCTCTTGGGTTCGTGACGGATCCTTCCGGATCTGCGAACTTGAGGCTCCACAGGTGTGGGCTCCACAGAACTTTGTGGATCCAACTGCTGCACTTCCTCAGCAGGTTGAGCAGTCTCCTGTGCATCTTGAATTTCTTTGAGATGTACTTTACTCCCACTATTTTTCTTAGAAAGAAACTCCCTCTCAAGAAAAGAACAGTCCCGAGCAACAAAGACTTTGTTCTCAGATCGGTTGTAAAAGTAGTATGCCTTGGTTTCCCTAGGATAACCAACGAAGTAACATTTATCTGATTTGGGTGCGAGCTTGTCATAGATTAAACGTTTGACATAAGCCTCACAACCCCAAATCTTCAGGAAAGACAGACTTGGAATATTCCCAGTCCACAATTCATGTGGTGTCTTTTCCACTGATTTAGATGGCACCCTATTTAGTGTAAACGCAGAAGTTTCTAGAGCGTATCCCCAAAAGGATAATGGAAGATCTGAATGACTCATCATAGACCGAACCATATACAATAAGGTTCGATTCCTCCTCTCTGACACTCCATTCCATTGGGGTGTTCCAGTAGGAGTGAGTTGTGAAACAATTCCACACTCGCTCAGATAGTCACTGAACTCTTGACTCAAGTATTCTCCTCCGCGATCCGACCGCAGAACTTTGATACTTTTGCCAAGTTGGTTTTGTACTTCATTCTTGAACTCCTTGAATCTATCAAAGGATTCTGACTTGTGTCTCATCAAATAGACGTAGCCATACCTACTGAAGTCATCAAGTTATTCAACACCTTTATTGTGGAGTTTCAACTGTTGAATAAAAGATTCAACACCTCCATTGTGTGTAGTCTTAGACTATATACAATGAAGCCGTTGAATAATTAATTCAACAGTTGAATAACTCCAATGAAGCTGTTGAAAAAAATAAAAATGATTCAAACTAGTTGAAAACATTCAACACGTTGAATGAAAAACTACTGGCACCACAAGTGCCACATGTCCACTTCAGAATCAATGATGGGAGCAAGGCAGGAGGAAGGAGCATTTGAAGACAGATATGGTACACATTTTGGAAAAAAATAATGGGTCTGAGATTTTTTTTTTTACTTACACATTATTAACAATTATTGTATATAAAATCTTATTTTTTTATAAAAAATTATATTAAAATTCATCATTTTTCATTCTTTATAAATAGAGACTTGTTTCATTAAATTTGGTCACAAAAAAAAAATCATATTTTTAATAATAATTTTCTATTTAGTCTCTCATAAACGTTCATTTTTATCATTTCAAGTCTTGTTCGAAAAATAGATCCACACAATAACCGTTCTAATACCCATTTAATTATCTAAATCCCAAAAATTATCCGTTTTAAAAATTATTTAGCTCTCAATTAATTTAATTTAATTTTAATCGGTTATTAGTCTTAATATGTTATCACAAATTTAAAATTATAAAAGAAAATAAAATATTGAATTAAAAATAGTGGGGTAGGGTGTTAAATTTTATTAAACAAACTATTGTAGAGTAAAAATTTTGAGTGGGTGTTGAATTATTATGTAGAGGAAAGAGAAGAGGATGTGGAAGAGAGAGGAATGATGTGGAAGGTGTTGAAACTAAAAACCATTGTTGATAGTCTAACAATTATTTTAAAGATTTAATTATATATTTACAAACAAACAATAAAAATATAATATACACTAAAATTTCCAAATTTCATCATATTAAATATTCTACTATATATATTCCATTTTTGGAAACAATTCTGAAAATAATTTTAAAAATCTCCAAAATACATGGTAAAATATTATTTGTTTCATTTATTAAACCGAAATATATGATAGCATATTTTTAAAACTATTTTCAAAATCTGTTAAATATATATTAAAATAAAGCATCTCCAAAATTAAGTGTACATCACATTCTTGCATATCTAAACAAAACATAACTCAGAAAGGAATATCACATATAACTAATTCTATTAATTTTATGAAATATCAAATATATCGATATGTATGTGAAAATATGACATTTACAATGAATAGTAAATCAAAAGAATCATAAATGAATGTGAAAGAGACTATATAAGAATATATAAGACTATGTAACTACCATCGAAATCCATTTTCGCATCATTCCTTCAAACATGTGGGGAAACTTGTAATTAAGTGTAAATACTCTATTATGGATCTGGTTGTTATGCAGTTCGTGGGGACTGTGGCTGGGCCACAGTTTTGTAGAATTAGGCTCCAAGATCTCCTTGTTATTTTTGTTGATTTGAGCTTCCTTATTTCTCATGTACTCTATAGTTTTCCGGTTTGAATCCATCTTCGGTTCCTGGATAGACAATTTGCCATTCTCAAATTTTCAGACATTGATGCTTGAATTATTGTTTTTTCTTTAGCTTTATACGGGCCTTATGCGCTATTCCTCCTCAGTTTATGAAGCCTCTTGATCTTTTCTTTGGTTTTCCTCCTGGATCGATGTACCGTTCTGTTGCACCCTTGGTCTCCATTCCAAATTGTTCCTGTACTTCTCTAGGGTCACCCTTAATGTCGAATTGCGATCATATCGCCATGCACTATAGCTCTGTCTGAAATCGTGTGTTGTGAATCTAAGGACACTATAAAGCGTCGACTCTGATAATCATTCTCTTGCAGAGGATCTCGAGGTCCATCTGTACGATATCCTTTTCGGATGTCTATTGATCGAGTATGAGAGTCTCTCAATCTTCAGATAGAAGAAAAATACTCATCTCCATATTTTACCTTGTGATCTCATGATCAGTCTATCGACAAGGGTGATATTTCTCCCGATTCCGGGGATAATATCGAGAAGATGTTCTGTCCAATATGTACCAAACATCCTTACTTCTCAGTTGTTTCTTTCTTCTCATGGATGATCTTGTGCATGTCATGTTGTTGTTGTTGATCATGTTCAGGCTTATCGATTCCTCTTGATCATGTCTCTAATCTTCTGCTTTAATCACCATCTTGTCTTAACTCTGTGAAAGCAGCTTTTTGCAGTATAGAGAATGCTTCTTTGGCAGCTTGTTCCTCCTTCATCTACTGATCAAGCCTCGCTAATCTGTTCTGCACTCTCTGAATTTCTGACAACTTAAGGCATGTTCCTTCTTCAAGAGAGATACATTTACATGCAAATCAGTAGCAATAAAGATCTTCTTACTTAAGGTTAACCTTCACGTTCTCCATTCTCAAACTCAGCCCTTCTGTCAAATTTTAGTGGTTCATCTGCATTTAAAGAGACTCTCACTCTGCATCCATCCATGTCCACCTTGTCCACCACGCCTAAAGCCCTTCCTATATTGTGAAAAGTCGCATCTTTCATGTAATGACTTTGAATGACTAAAACTCATACCCAAAACATCATAGATTTTGGAAAACCCTCTCTGATACAAGACATCCAACGCTCCATTGAGAAGTCCACTTATTAAACTTGCATGGTATCTTATGAAACACCTTCAATAAGTTATGTTCATTATGGAAATCGGACTGAAACTTGTTGTTGGATATGGGTTTCGCACCTATCCATAAGCCCATTGAAATCTACCACCTCATCAAAAGCATTTCGTTCCAAAGACTAAATCCCGCGATGAGTCAACAGCCCAACAAGAAGTCAGACCTTTTTCACAATAAATAGACCCTTCAGTGTTCTTTTTAGACACATTGTAACTTGCAAATGCTCCGAGCTACGCTTATAAAGTGACGAGCCCAAGCAGACTTTAGGGAGCACGCCAATTGACAGTCTCCCACCTCGTAATCATGGTCATTGTTCGGCTTCGGCCTAATCATTAATACATAATAATTTTGATTCCCACTTAAATTTATTATTATCTTGTTAGTTCGGACCCCTTTAATCGTAACCTAGTCTCTTTCGGACTAGATCAAAATTCAGTAACAACAAATGGCGCCGTATTTGGGGAAAAGAGAAACTTTTCTACACTTTAGACGAAGTCAAAGATGACAGGATCAGCCTTGATCAGTGATAACACCGAGTCATCCGAGCAGACTCCAAACCCACTCCCTCAAAGCTCGACCTCTCCAAGCTCGGTCGTCAGGAAAAATTCACCAGCTCCACCTAGGGACGCTCACGGTAACCAAGCCAGGACAATCGACTCCTACGGGGACGTCGAGCTGAAAAACCAAACTCCAGACACTCATGACGTTTCCTCCCTTATAAAGACCCTAATGACACTAGTCGAAGAACTGACCCGAGGCAACAATACCTGCTTCCACCAGCTCACAACCCCTCATAACGTATGTAGGGAACAAATCAATGACCTCCAAACACCCGGACATCGAACATCCCGAGAAACTAAATACATGGCCCTCGATATTAAAGGGTCATGTTCGCAGTATCACCAGCTCTGAACAACGAGCCAAGAAGGTGACCACCTGCACATATAGGACCACTATCAACTGGACTAGGAACGGACCAAACAAAGTCCACCAAACCAACACGAAGCCAAGAAAAAGCTACCAGAAACAACGACCTCTAACTACTAAAGGCGAAATTGGATTATATGACTTCAAAGGTCCATAAGGAAACCAGATCGGCACCAGATATC
This sequence comes from Orychophragmus violaceus, assembly GCA_030180135.1. Classification (NCBI taxonomy): domain Eukaryota; kingdom Viridiplantae; phylum Streptophyta; class Magnoliopsida; order Brassicales; family Brassicaceae; genus Orychophragmus; species Orychophragmus violaceus. The sequence continues at coordinate 24,373,883 of CM058229.1, forward strand.
GACCAGAACACACCATTCACGAGCTAGATAACTGACAGGCCGATCAAACTGTTGGAAAGCCTAGGATCTAGGGTTCGTTATATTGAATCACTAACCTCGTTCTTACCTTGTACTGACAGCGGAATGATTGGTGAAACGAGATCAGTAGCGACTCAGATGCTTCGCCTCTACGAGATACACACGCACACAAACCTGGAAAGCCGGGATGCTAGTGCCGGATCTTGGGATTTCTGAGTTTCTGGTGTTTCTGCTTTCTCTGTCAAGAAAAAGTGAACGGCTAGGGTTTCAGGTCGAAACTATAAGCCTTATATAGACCTGGAATGACTAAAACCGAGCATTGGTTAATACCAATTCGTTTAAGTCATAAAATCAAAACATCAGTTTCGAAACCCGATCTGTGTCGACCGACACACATACTGTGTCGATCGACACACCACTATAAACTCAGTATTAATGTGTATCCAATACACATCAATATGATCATTACCATAATGATCATTCCCATATTTTACGCTTCCAGTTTGCTTAGGTGTGTGACCCTATAGGATCATATAATACTGGCAGTAAGTCTACAACTTACAGATTGCAAGAGGCTTCTAGCAAAACATTGCAACCGCCCAGTATTATACGAATGTCTGATCTCGACTCACAACTATCATCAGGAGTGAGTACAAGTGTGATTTCAGGACACAATCCCAACAATCTCCCACTTGTACTGGAATCATCAATTCCTATAATCCTTTTGTCTCTATATCTCGATTTGGCATAAGGCAAGATTAGTGTCATCCTTATTAAGCCAATATCGTGTTTATCGAACTCCTGATCTATACTGAATAAGACAAACAACTGAACTACAGTTTGTTTGAGTGCGGCCACACATTTTCTCAGTATAAAATCTTCGATAGGCCCTGAGATATTTATCTCCCGTTATTCAGGGGGGACAAATCCCTTCTTGTTCCATCCCTGTTTCAACACACACTTCATGATACACCTGAGCAGTGCCGTTATAGCCGCCAATTACGGGTCGACGTTTGACAAGGTCAAAGTGCACCAATTCATATGTAAGAAAACATGATGAACTCAGGTCTAAGGACTATACTCTATAGTCGTAATGAGAATCTCTCATGACACAGATATAACTATCTTGGAGACTTATCATTAGCGGGTCATGTCCGATCATATGTTCATCAACATATATCTATGTGACTGACTGTGATACTCATATCACTGACTCCATGAAACTTAGTCAACAGTCACCTCACAAGCTAGTCTCTCGCGGTTGTCAGTGTCCCACATTGACAACCTCGACTAGGGACATATCATAATTTATGACATCTATAACTTATTGGGTTTCATGATCAAGTCCTCAACTTGACGACCTATAATATGACATAAACTTATTTTGGGACCATTATTTAGATCACAATAAATAATGCTGAAATCAAATTTCATTAAACATATCCAAAAGTATGTTTACAAGAACATCTTAATATAACTGAAATAAAACCATAAAAACTCCCACTAGAATCAAGATTACATCTTAAGATCTCTAATGCCTACAGCAGTAGGCCTTGGGAGTGGCTTAGTCAGAGGATCAGCGACATTCTCGTCCGTCGGAACTCGGCTGATCTTTACTTCTCCTCTATTGACGATATCACGAATCAGGTGATATTTCCTCTCTATGTGTTTGGACTTCTGGTGTGACCTGGGTTCTTTCGCCTGAGCAATGGCTCCATTGTTGTCACAAAACAAAGCCACTGGCTCCAAGATACTAGGAACCACACCAAGTTCAGTCATGAACTTCTTGATCCAAACAGCTTCCTTTGCCGCTTCTAAAGCAGCAACATATTCAGCTTCCATCGTGGAATCAGCTACGGTATTCTGCTTAGAGCTCTTCCAGCTCACTGCACCGCCATTTAGACAGAAAACATATCCAGACTGTGATCGGAAATCGTCTCTGTCCGTCTGAAAACTCGCATCAGTGAATCCATTCACTACAAACTCTTCCCTTCCTCCATATACCAAGAACTTATCTTTGGTATGTCTCAAATATTTGAGAATATTCTTGACAGCCGTCTAGTGATCTTCACCTGGATCAGATTGGTATCTACTCGTCATGCTTAACGAGTAAGCTACATCTGGACGAGTGCAGAGCATGGCATACATGATAGATCCTATTGCAGAAGCATAAGGAATCCTATCCATGCGTTCTCGCTCAGCATGTGTCGCCGGACACTGCTTCTTGCTGAGACTAATGCCATGAGACATCGGTATGAAGCCCTTCTTGGAATCATGCATCTTGAATTTGTGCAACACCTTATCAATATAAGTGTCCTGGCACAATCCAATCAGCCTGTTCGCTCTATCTCTGTAGATTCCAAGGATGTACGCGGCTTCTCCCATGTCTTTCATGGAAAAACAACTTCCGAGCCAAGTCTTAACAGACTGAAGCAACATAACGTCATTACCGAGAAGAAGTATGTCATCGACATACAGTACAAGAAACGCAATTCCGCTCCCACTAGTCTTCTTGTATACACATGGTTCTTCTTCGTTCTTGATGAAACCAAATTGTTTTACTGCTTCATCAAAACGAAGATTCCAACTCCGTGATGCTTGCTTCAATCCATAAATGGATTTAAGAAGCTTTCATACCTTCCCAGCATTCTTAGGATCTACAAAACCCTCAGGTTGTGTCATATACACATCCTCTTCCAAAATTCCATTCAGGAAGGCGGTTTTGACATCCATCTGCCAAATCTCATAATCATAATAAGCGGCAGTTGCTAGAAGAATCCGAATGGATTTAAGCATAGCGACTGGGGAATAGGTTTCATCATAGTCAATACCATGAATCTGTTTGAAACCTTTAGCCACCAACCTAGCTTTATAAATTTGGACATTGCCATCCACATCAATCTTCTTCTTGAAGATCCATTTACACTCAATGGCTTTTGCACCATTAGGTAAATCAACCAAGGACCATACTTGGTTTTCTGACATGGATCCCATTTCGGATTTAGAGGCTCCAAGCCACTTTTCGGAGTCCGGGCCCATCATTGCTTCCGCGAAGGTCGCCGGTTCGTCACTTTCAATGATCATCAGATCATTGCAATTAGTCACGAGAAATCCATAATATCTCTCGGGTTCGTGACGGATCCTTCCGGATCTGTGAACTTGAGGCTCCACAGGTGTGGGCTCCACAGAACTTTGTGGATCCAACTGCTGCTCTTCCTCAGCAGGTTGAGCAGTCTCCTGTGCATCTTGAATTTCTTCGAGATGTACTTTACTCCCACTATTTTTCTTAGAAAGAAACTCCCTCTCAAGAAGAGAACAGTCCCGAGCAACAAAGACTTTGTTCTCAGATCGGTTGTAAAAGTAGTATGCCTTGGTTTCCCTAGGATAACCAACGAAGTAACATTTATCTGATTTGGGTGCGAGCTTGTCATAGATTAAACGTTTGACATAAGCCTCACAACCCCAAATCTTCAGGAAAGACAGACTTGGAATATTCCCAGTCCACAATTCATGTGGTGTCTTTTCCACTGATTTAGATGGCACCCTATTTAGTGTAAACGCAGACGTTTCTAGAGCGTATCCCCAAAAGGATAATGGAAGATCTGAATGACTCATCATAGACCGAACCATATCCAATAAGGTTCGATTCCTCCTCTCTGACACTCCATTCCATTGGGGTGTTCCAGTAGGAGTGAGTTGTGAAACAATTCCACACTCGCTCAGATAGTCACTGAACTCTTGACTCAAGTATTCTCCTCCGCGATCCGACCGCAGAACTTTGATAATTTTGCCAAGTTGGTTATGTACTTCATTCTTGAACTCCTTGAATCTATCAAAGGATTCAGACTTGTGTCTCATCAAATAGACGTAGCCATACCTACTAAAGTCATCAGTAAAGGTAATGAAGTACTTGTGATTTCCTCTGGCAACAGTGCTCATCGGCCCACATACATCAGTATGAATAAGGCCCAATAAGTCACTGGCCCTTTCATTCGGTTTGTTGAAAGGGGCCCTAGCCATTTTGCCCATCAAGCAAGATTCGCATTTCTCACATGATTCAAAATCAAATGAGCCCAGAAGCCCATTTCGATGGAGTCTCTGAATGCGTTTCTCATTGATATGGCCCAAACGACAATGCCATAAGAAAGTCGGGTTTTCGTCATTTGACTTAAACCGCTTTGTATTTATGTTAAAGACAGACATTTCTTGGTTTAAGACATATAACCCATTATCTAATGGGGCGCTACCATAAAACGTACCATCACGATTAAAAGAACAAACTTTATTCTTAACAGCAAAATCAAAACCTTCCAAATCCAAAACGGAAACTGAAATTATGTTTCTGCTAATCGCAGGTACAAAGTAGCAATTATTCAATTCTAAAACCATGCCAGAAGGTAAAGACAAATCATAAGTGCCTACGGCCAGTGCAGCAACCTTAGCTCTATTCCCGACCCGTAGCTCCACTTGTCCTTTCTTCAGCGTTCTACTTTTTCTTAGTGCCTGCACATTAGTACAAATATGAGCACCGCAACCGGTATCCAATACCCACGAAGTAGAACTAGAAGACATAACATTAAGTTCGATAACATAAATACATGAGTCAGACGCATCATACGTCTTCTTCAGCTTCTTGTAATCTTCCATGAACTTCTTGTAGTCTCTCTTCCAATGCCCTAGCTGCTTGCAGTAGTTTCATTTGTCCTCAGGAGAAGGCCCGAATTTGGGCTTGGGCTTGGACTTGTCTTGACTCTTAGTCTGGACAGCTTTAGCTTTTCCCTTATCCTTACTAGGTTTCTTAAACCTTTTACCCCCTTGTACCATCAGTACATTAGGAGTCGCCTTCTTGAGATTCGGCTCTGCTGTCTTCAGCATGCCGTGCAACTCAGTCAATGTCTTAGTCATGTTTTGCATTTGTAGTTCATGATGAACTGATCAAAACACGACGGCAAAGACTGCAGAATCATGTCAGTGGCTAGCTCCTGGCTAATGGCACAGTCCAGTTTCCCCAGGTTATCAATGTAACCCATCATTTTAAGCACATGAGGACTCACTGGATTGTCCTTAGCCAGCTTGCAATCCATGAGAGATTTAATCGTCTGGTATCTCTCTGTGCGAGCTTGCTCCTGAAACAAAGCTTTCAGGCTGTTAATCATCTCAATCGGTGACATCACGTTCTCATATTGCTTCTGCAGCTCAGAGTTCATAGTCACCAGCATTAGAAAATTAACGTCTTTGACATCAGCTGAATGCTTATCCCAAGCACTCTTATCTGCCTGCGTGGCATTGGAACGTGGCCTCTCGGGGAGAACTCTTGTAAGGACATATTCCTTGTTCTCCTGCCTGAGAACTATTCTCAGGTTCTGATACCATTCCAAGAAATTTGATCCATTAAGCTTGTCCTTCTCAAGAACGGATCTTAGCGAGAAAGTGTTGATGTGAGTTGAGACAGACATAGCTGTAATTAAAAGAGGTAGAGGTTTTAGTTATGATGCTCAAGGAAATGAGAATTCTTATCTAATAAGAAAACTTGCATTGTATTCAAAAACTATGTTTCCTCAGATGAATACAATGAACCACGATCCTCAGCTCACCAAAATTTGAGTGGGCGACTCGCCATCACCCAAACTTTAGTTATCTAGGTAAGCAAATCATTGCTAATTGTACCCAGTACAACTCTTGGTCGCAGATAAGACAATCCATGTCTTATCCACTCTGATGTCTCTGGGCCCAGAACTTCTGATAGCCCAGTCAAGTAAACCAATCTCTTCAGTCTTGTGATCATTGACAGTCGCACTGCAAGTCTATCAATGATCACCTGCCTTACTCATGTAGTTGTGGATACCAAGGACTCCAAGGCTATCTAACAACGAAACGAGAAGATCGGGCAAGACATCAAGATCACTTGATATTTAGTTGAGGAAAAGAACTATTTAATATTGATGCATATCCAATATGCATCCAAGAAGTTTTTAAGTTGTTTAAAACATCTAGATTTATTAAGTTTAGGTTAATCTAGAACTTTAGGAGTAAATTTGGTCCGGTATTTGCAAATTTGAGGTCCAACCATCAAGTGTGCGATTGGTGTGTCGATCGACACCAACCATTGGCGTCGGTCGACACAACCCAATTTAAACCGGACTTCGATAGCCGGTCAAACCGGATCAAATTTCCTTAACCGATTCAATCTAATTGAACCGGTCCGGTTTAATGGTCCATGTCGATCGTCACACAACACTGTGTCGATCGACATTAACCAACCAGAACCAAATTGGTTAATTAACTTAACCAAGCGAGATAACCGGTTCAATCCAATTGAACCGATCTATCCTTTCGCTTTGCATGTGTCGACCGACACACCCAGTGCATCGACCGACACAGCATGGATACGGATATTCGATCACTGATCGAAACCCTAAAACTTTTACGTGTTTTCGCGGTGTGTCGATCGACACTGTGCGAAAACACAGGTTCATCGTTTTTCAACAGAGACTTAATCCGAGATTAAATTCTACAAAACACGATTTAACAAGCACTAAACTAATCAAATTCATCAGTATTCGATTTAAATGCCTTAGATTCAATAGATTAAACCCTAATAGCTCTGATACCACTGTTGGAAAGCCTAGGATCTAGGGTTCGTTATATTGAATCACTAACCTCGTTCTTACCTTGTACTGACAGCGGAATGATTGGTGAAACGAGATCAGTAGCGACTCAGATGCTTCGCCTCTACCAGATACACACGCACACAAACCTGGAAAGTCGGGATGCCAGTGCCGGATCTTAGGATTTCTGAGTTTCTGGTGTTTCTGCTTTCTCTGTCAAGAAAAAGTGAACGGCTAGGGTTTCAGGTCGAAACTATAAGCCTTATATAGACCTTGAATGACTAAAACCGAGCATTGGTTAATACCAATTCGTTTAAGTCATAAAATCGAAACATCAGTTTCGAAACCCGATCTGTGTCGACCGACACACATACTGTGTCGATCGACACACCACTATAAACTCAATATTAATGTGTATCCAATACACATCAATATGATCATTACCATAATGATCATTCCCATATTTTACGCTTCCAGTTTGCTTAGGTGTGTGACCCTATAGGATCATATAATACTGGCAGTAAATCTACAACTTATAGATTGCAAGAGGCTTCTAGCAAAACATTGCAACCGCCCAGTATTATACGAATGTCTGATCTCGACTCACAACTATCATCAGGAGTGAGTACAAGTGTGATTTCAGGACACAATCCCAACACAAACATCCTGGAAAGATAAAGTTTCCGACCTATGAGCGAAGCTCGGTCCCTTGACAGTACATAACCTCCTTTGGCATCACAATGGGGCGAACACAGTTCTCCCCCGAGGAGTGACACGTCGGTTTTTGCTAAATCTTTGTCGAAAATCAAAGCGGAGCAGCCCTAAACTGGTTTTCGCATCTCGAGGCACACTCCATCGACAACTATCACCAGTTGTCGACCACCTTCCTTAAGTACTACTCCATGTTCATCTAATAAGGAGCCTCAAGCGCCGAACTCTGGGCGGTAAGCCATGGACCAAAGGAATCTCTCAGATCGTCATAGATAGGTTCAAGGTCATCGTCTCTAAAATATCAGTGACCGACAACAAAGGTTACCGAGCTCTAAGAAATGAACTATGGTAAGAGTCACCATTTCGCGACGAGTTAGCCATAAACAAGCCACAAAATCTTGAAGAAGCTCTCCACCGAGAAGCCGTCTTCGTCGAAATTGAAGAAGAAAAAGAATTGCTAACCAAGAAGTTCACGACAACAAAAAAATGGGAAGGAGCAAACGCGAAAGTGTCTCGACGAAAAAGGTGAGAAGGCAGCGACATGCTACGTCAGAACAACATTCAAACCGGCATATAAACCAGAAACAAGGTCGCAACCAGTCGAACAACCAAAAAAATTGAGCGTGGAATAAATACGTTCGATCTGACGACCAGAAAAAAAATCTTTCTGCAGCTTCCATTAGCGTTCCGGACACGACACGAGTGACGACACCTACAAAGTCTCCTGCTCAGTGAGTACCAGAAAGAAGTAACGAATATAACAACCTGAAACGCGCCCGAAACTCCTGGAAACCAAGAAACGCAGCGAGAACCCAAGAACGTGGGAGAACGATTCCAGCTCGTCCAGGAGGAAAAAAGAAAGGCAAGCCAGCAGGCAGAACATGAAGATGCGGACACAGAATCACCCAAGCGAACTCGCGACGATGACAAGGATGAAACCCCCATGTCGTGAAGACGCATCAACATGATCATGGAAGGGCTCCTGACTTGAAACGACTCAGTGTGATCGATTATGACATATGGCCAGAAAGAACGTACATCCGCAGTGGAACAGGAACAAATCCAAGGAACTAAAAGTTGTAAGTGAAATCACATTCACCAAAGAAGATGAATAAGGCCTCGATAAGTGCCACAATGACCCAATCGTCTTCGAACTCAATATAGGTGATTGCGAAGTCACCAAAATCCTAATCGATATGGAAAAGCTCCGTCAACCTCATCTTCAAAGAAACTTTTCAAAGAATGGAATTGTGAGACTACAAGTTGATGTGATCGGAAAAACCTCCACTGGTTTAGATGACGACACGACCACACAAACGGAAGAGTCATACTGGCGGTGACGTCGGACGAATAACGAAAGTTACCAAATTCGTCATTATAGATCGACCTCGGATCTACAATGTAATCCTAGGAACCCTCTGGATCCACGAGATGAAGCAGTCCCCTCGACTTATCATTAGTGCATAAAGTTCCCGACCTCATGAGTAATTTTCACGCTCCGAGGAAGTCAGAAGATATCTAGATACTGCTTCGCAGTAGAGCACAAAATGAGACATGCATCTTTCCTCATAACTACTCCAGACGATCATGAATCTGGTACCAAAGTAAACGAAAAAGGTTTGCTTCTCGGCGGAAGTACCACTCTAGCGGGCTTTGGTCCTATCTCCAAAATCAAGAACGTACGCGAGCTTCAGCTCCTACAAAAAATGCAAGCTCCACAGCTATATATATATATTAATCGAGCCCCAGCTCAGAACTTGTAAAAGAAAAATACTACTCTCGACTTGATCTCTTTTTGGAGAGTACGTAGGCAACCTCTACGAGGTGCAACCACCCTTATATTTCCAAAGTCTTAAATATCTCTTTTTCAGAAATGATTGTGTTTGTCAGTACTTAACAATTGGCATTCTGGCAAAATGAAACAAATACGTGTCTCATACATAGTGACATCACACGTCACATTGTCGGTAGCAACGACCTTAAGCCGGGGCCAGACACACACAATCCTTAAATAAGTTTCGTAAGCCAAACCTCATTCGGACCAATAAAATTCAAAGACTTCACAGGATAAGCCGAGCATGTATCGGCGCCTAAAGAGCAAGGTAACCTGAGCCCAAGCTCGCACCTACAAACATTTGTAAAAAAAGACGAGCATGTTTCGAGTCTGAAAATCAAAAATAGGATAAGCCGAGCACGTACTCACACATAACCTTTGATCTCTCCCAAAAAGCTAGGAATCACCTTGCACACTCCTTTAAATTCTTTTTCCCAAAGGAAAGAATAAAGTTATTATGTGTGTTCGCCTCAAAATAAAAAACAAGCACGACATAAAGCAACAGAAGAAATAAAAGGAAAACATTACGAGCTTGCACTCAGGCTGTGTGATTCCGATCTCGAACAATATATATATATATATATATATATATATATATATATATATATATATATATATATATCTCTTTTTATTCGTTTTCTTCGTCAAAGTTCAAGGAAATATACAACACCAAAAAAGGAAACACAAAAGAAAGCTAATTTCTTGAAAGACGATTTCGTCCGGATCGGAGTTCGCGCATCGAGCTCGATCTCATCCAAAAAGGATTCGAGCTCCTTTCTTGAAAGACGATTTCTTCGTTTTTTCTCGGTAAGGCTGTCCTCGAAAGGCAGCAGCCGAGATAGAGAACAACGACGAAATTGAATTAGGGTGGGTCGTCATAGGGTAAAAGAACCCGGAAAAGTCAACCTCAGCACATCTAAAAGGTCAGCTGGTCTCCAAAACCGGACCCCATTGTTCCCCTGGACAATCTGATGTCGGGCGTCTCATATGCAAAAGAATAAGGGCCAGTCTAACGCACCACCTGCCACCCTGAAAACAAAAAAGAAGAGGACCTTCAGAATGAGCCTAGAATAGTGAAGTAAAGAAAACAGAATACTTATGTAGACATCGATCAACCCAGGAGGGAGCAACTCTTGGCGCATTACTGAAACTAATGACGCATCACATCGATCTGAATGAAAGATCTGTGCGTCGCACTTAAGTTTGGAAATGTGATAAATGATATACCATGGATTTTTAAGGATTTTAGCCATGGTATATGTCTTATATATCGAGTCTTTTATTATGTTTTGGAGTCTTTTCAGGTGTTTTACAGGTTTAAGGATATTTGGAGCCTAATTGGACGTTTTGGAAGCATTTGGGTCAATTCTGCACTGTTTAGAGATCTCACAGAGTTCACTGGCTGCGAAATCACCTTGCAACGATCGACGCAGTCTGTGCAGTGGTCGACGCAAGGTGATTCCAGGGTTCTGCGCCCAAAAATCTGCATTTTGGAGAAATTACAGTTTTTGCCCAGAAACTTCCCAGACTTACAAAAAGGCCCAAAAACGTGTTTAGACTTATATATTAGGGTTTAAAGCCATTGTTTAGGCTAAGCTTTATTTTACATTCAGAGAGGGCTGATCTTGTTCTTGAAAGAGAGAGGATTTCGAACCCCAGTTTTTTATTTTATTATATGCTATTTGGTTTTCTATTCATGATGTCTTCTGTTTCGATAATCATGTCTGAGTAGTTTACCAGTTAGGTTTAGGGATTCTCATTAGGGATTTCATGAAATTATAGGTTGATAAATCTGTAGGGATTCACATCTGCTAGTTCTTCATCTAGGGTTGTTCTTAATGCTTAATCTGAATTAGCTACCTAGATTTATGATGTTAGGTTAATTTCCGCAACGACAGTTGGTTAATTAACTAGAAAGAACCTAGATGAGCAATTTGATATACTCGCAAGGAAATTTGGTTTAGAGAAATTGTGAATGAAAGAACTTGAGATTAATGCTTGTTTAGAACTCTAGAATTCGCAACGAAAGTTGGCTTGCTAGGTTGTTAGACATAGATAGGATTCGCAACAAAAGTTGGCTTCTTATACTTCCGTGATTCCAGTTCTAGAACAGTTCTTAATTAGATCCCGATTGATTGATTAGCTTATGTTCCTGATTTCCTGATAACTCTCTTGACCTGGCGCTTTGCCTTCTTGCTAACAAACTGATCTAATTACTTTATTGCTTGATTTACTGCTTATTCTCTGTTTCGCCTAGCTTAACCTGACATTCTACAATCTATCGCAAGAATCTAGAGTCTCTGTGGATCCGATACCCTATATACTACTAGTTAACGTCTGTGCACTTGGAGCGTAGATCTAGGGATTAAAACCTGATCCTATCAAGTTTTTGGCGCCGTTGCCGGGGACTCTTTTGAGTCTTCGATAGATTTGACCTTAGGGTTTAGATTAGGTTTTTCGTTTTTGTTTTTTTGGTTACTAATTTTTTTTATTTTTCTTGCGTTTCAGGTACGCATGTAATCGCACTGCATCGATCGACACGGTCCTGGGTGTCGATCGTCACATCTTCGTAGTTGCATCGATCGACACTACATTGCATCGATCGACACAGAGCGTAAGATGATGGGAATGATGGAACGGATCTTGGAAAATCAGCATAATAACTCATTCTGCAGAGACTATGGTTCTTATTCATTCAACAGAGATTATGAATCTTCATCATATCAGCATGTTCCTCCTCAAAATACGCAGTCTGATAAGCTGATAAGTATGATGGAGCAGTTACTGGAAAGACAGGAAAAGGATTTGAACTACATCAATGGCTCTCGATTCCAAGGAAACAGGTTTGGTAATCAGCAAGGTAACAAGTTCTTTAATGGTGGACAGAAGAGTGCTTTCACAAGCAATCAGAACTCTTCTGGATATGGACAAAATGCTGGTTATCAGAAGCCTTTTTAGCAAGGTAACTATTATCAGAAAACCTATGGATCATCTTCTTATCAGACACCTCTTGCTGCTAATGCTTATGAGAGTAAGATGGAAGCCATGATGGAGCAGTTGCTAGAGGATTAGACTAAGACTGCTGTAGACTTCGACAGGAAGCTGGATGCTATGCATAAAAATCTGAATGGGAAGTTTGAATCTTTGAGCACACATGTGAAGAAGCTAGATGTTCAAGTCCAACAGACATCTCAAGCAATACAAAGGCAAAAGGGATCAGGAAGAGCTGAACAAAAGCAATACGTCCATGTTGTGACCACAAGAGATGAGATTGAGTTGCTAGGGGAAGAAGAGAGCATAATCTCGGATTTTTTGGATGAATTATGTCTGTCTGAGACAAGCATCGATCGACACAACTCTTGCATCGATCGACACAGTCCCGATACGTCTGTTGAAATTGTTCGAAATCGCCTTGTGTCGATCGACACACCCTTTGCATCGATCGACATAGATCGCAGATAGGACCAGAAACCTGCAACAGTCCTGGAACGAGTCTATAAGCCCTATGTGCCGTATCCTAAGGTTCCTAAACTGTCTAAACAGGAGATGGAAGTGGCTAAATGCATGAAAGTGATGGAAAAGAAGCTGATTCAGATTACAGAAAAGCTTCCCAATCCAGGAGCATTTGTGATAGACTGTTCAATCTCTAAGGACAGATTCAAGCGTTCTGTGTGTGACTTAGGATCTTGTGTGAATCTCATGCCATACTCTGTGGCTGAGAGATTGGGAAAGATGGAATTCAAGCCTACTAGGATCTCTCTTATCCTAGATGATCGTTCAAAGCGATATCTGGAAGGAGTTCTTAAGGATATTCCTATCAGAGTTGGAAACTTCTTGATTCCAACAGACTTTGTGGTGCTGAAGTATGAGATTGAGCCTGATGATCCTTTGCTGCTTGGTAGATCTTTCTTAGCTACTGTTGGAGCTGTGATTAATGTGCCACATGGTCTAATTGATCTCCACCTGGGAGATGAGACATTGAGATTTAAGATGGATAAGTTGCAGAAATCCACCATTGATGGACAGAGCTTCAGTGTTGAGGTGGAACCAGAGGTTTCCATTGGAGAGAAGAAGATGGTGGTTCCTCTTGAACCTGCTCTAACATCTTCAGTGCCTGCAACTGCTCATAAGCAGAAAGCAACAGACATCTCATTTCCACCAAAGGTAATGCACAAATCATCTAAGCTTAAACCTCCTAACCACATTGCTTTGAATGCAGGAAAACGCAGAATCCCACCCATGCTTTGCTCCCGCCCCGGTTCTGTTTACTCTTTCCTTGGGAAATCTCATGATCCGACAGCATATACACCACCTTGGATGAGGAGACATTCACAGAGACACTCAAAGTCTCTGTTGAAACCGCCATGAGTCTAATCTCTATCCCACAGTCAAGCTAATGACTAAAAACAAGTGTTGAGTTTGAGACAACCCACTATAGAGTCAGTTTTCGTTTTTATTTTTCATTTTTAGGAGTTTGTTACTTTGATTTTTCGTTCTGGTGTTTTCAGCGAAGAGAACAGGTCAAAAATCGCCTGGCATCGATCGACACGGTCCTATGTGTCGATCGACACAGAGCGAACACACGAATGAATTGAGCAAATGCGACTTGCGTCGATCGATGCAGTCCTGAGCATCGATCGACACAGTGCGACGAGAGGTACGTAACTCTGGATTTTTCGAACTCTTTTCAATTTGATTATCTGTTTTCACCGAGCTCATGCTTTTATTACACTGGGGACAATGTAGTTCAAGTGTGGGGAGGTAGCTACTGATGCACGCTTTTGTTTTCTTAGTGTCAGTCCAAATTTATTTTATTGAGTCAAATTGAGTAGGAAACAATGACTTTTTGAGGAGATTACCACACTTACATGAACTTAAGTGACCATTGGATGACTTGCAGATGATCTATGACTATTAGAAAACCCAACACAGACCAGCCTACTGAGGACACCCATATCACTTCAGGTATTCGGAGGATCCATTACTTGACCTCGCACCTTTAACTTGACTTAATTTTATCACTTATGGGCTTGGTATACCTTGAGTCGGACTCCTCTGTTAGTTCTGACACAGCTTGTAAACCTGCCCGAGTAAGGTTCCCTTCTCCCCTTCTCTAAAAAAAAGAGAATAATAAACTGAGGATGAGCTAGTAGCTCCGAAGTGGTCACGGGAGTAGTAGCAACCACTATTACCTCATGTGCATTCATGGAATGTGTCCAAAGTACACCCCATAACGGGAAGAGCACTGATAAAAAATGATACCCAATGGGGAAAAATCAGTTGCTAAGGAAGGGAAAAGAGAAGAAAGGAACCAGAAAAAGATAGTATGGTGGTCTAAAGCTATCAAAATAAGAGTCCATGTGTTCTTTGATCGAAACCCCATAGGTGAGACCGCACTTAATAGCTTATAGAAGTCAGTATGGTGAATTTGGATGCTCTGAATGTGATTGTGGAGTTTACTCAGGATAGTTGCTAAATGTGGGGGAAGTACATGTTGGTCTTGATGTTTGCAGGTTCATTTTCATGTGGCTTACTAAGGCGAATCTGAGTGTGGTGCTTCTACGATGAAACGAGTTTCTGAAGTTTTCAAACTTTTTCTCCTGATCTTGGTCTTCTGTTTGCTTGAGGGCAAGCAAAAGCTAAGTGTGGGGGAGTTGATATACCATGGATTTTAGGGATTTTAGCCATGGTATATGTCTTATTTATCGAGTCTTTTATTATGTTTTGGAGTCTTTTCAGGTGTTTTACAGGCTTAAGGACATTTGAAACCTAATTGGACGTTTTGGAAGTATTTGGGTCAATTCTGCACTGTTTAGAGATCTCACAGAGTTCACTGGCTGCGAAATCACCTTGAAACGATCGACGCAGTCTGTGCAGTGGTCGACGCAAGGTGATTCCAGGGTTCTGGGCCCAAAAATCTGTATTTTGGAGAAATTACAGTTTTTGCCCAGAAACTTCCCAGACTTGCAAAAAGGCCCAAAAACGTGTTTAGACTTATATATTAGGGTTTTAAGCCATTGTTTGGCTAAGCTTTATTTTACATTCAGAGAGTTTTATGGGCTGATCTTGTTCTTGAAAGAGAGAGGATTTCGAACCCCAGTTTTTTATTTTATTATATGCTATTTGGTTTTCTATTCATGATGTCTTCTGTTTCGATGATCATGTCTGAGTAGTTTACCAGTTAGGTTTAGGGATTCTCATTAGGGATTTCATGGAATTATAGGTTGATAAATCTGTAGGGATTCACATCTGCTAGTTCTTCATCTAGGGTTGTTCTTAATGCTTAATCTGAATTAGCTACCTAGATTTATGATGTTAGGTTAATTTCCTCAACGACAGTTGGTTAATTAACTAGAAAGAACCTAGATGAACAATTTGATCTACTCGCAAAGAAATTTGGTTTAGAGAAATTGTGAATGAAAGAATTTGAGATTAATGATTGTTTAGAACTCTAGAATTCGCAACGAAAGTTAGCTTGCTAGGTTGTTAGACATAGATAGGATTCGCAACGAAAGTTGGCTTCTTATACTTCCGTGATTCCAGTTCTAGAACAGTTCTTAATTAGATCCCGATTGATTGATTAGCCTATGTTCCTGATTTCCTAAGAACTCCCTTGACCTGACGCTTTGCCTTCTTTCTTACAAACCGATCTAATTACTTTATTGCTTGATTTACTGCTTATTCTCTGTTTCCCCTAGCTTAACCTGACATTCTACAATCTATCACAAGAATCTAGAGTCTTTGTGGATTCGATACCCTATATACTACTAGTTCACGTCTGTGCACTTGCAGTGTAGATCTAGGGGTTAAAACCTGATCCTATCAACAAACATAGGCAGATATCGGCATATTTTCATATATCGTCAATCTCCTCTTTTGTAGGAAGAATACGAGCATGTCCAAACGTGACAATGACAAACCCAAAAACTCGGGAGGTCAGAAAAGACCAACCAAACAGGAACGAGAAACTCATAGGCAGAGAGGCTTTTCTGCTACAATCCACTGAGATTCAGACCTCCAACGCCAAAACACAAACCCACTCGGGAAGAACAAAGTGCCAAAAGAAAAAAAAATGGCTATAAAAAGAGAAGAAATAAAGAAAGAAGTGTGTTATGGAAAAATCGAAAAAGGGGGGACAATACTTATAGCCAAGGAAAGTAACGGTTACCAAGGTAGCATTCAATATAATACGACGGTTACCAATGCAACCCTTAATGAAAAGCGGTGGTCCACTCCCCAAAAAACACGCAAAGTAGTTATTAAGGGACAATAATGACGTGTGAACCAAATCATTGGAATCAAAAGAAACATCTTTAAGATTCTAAGGTCGGCAAAATGGCCAATACAACGATCAGAAAACAAGCTCTAAGTACCAGTCGACTGACAAATTACAAAAAACAAGACATATTTGCATAACCTAATATTCAAAGACTACTAAGTTCGAGCCAAAACCCACAACTAAAAGGGGGGAGAAAACGAGCCCAAAATGTAAAATTGTTTATACAACAACCAAAATACAAAATAAAGGTTACAACACCAAAAATCGTCAACCATAGAAGCGGGAAACATACACACATCTGCGGGACTCATGTCGTCAGGCCTCAGCGCATCAACCTCTTGCCTCAGGCAAGGTTCATCCTTCTCAATCTGGGAAATCAGGGCAGAAGGATCTGGGACACCTCCCTGCACAAGCAGCCGATAGGTACCAAGAATGGCAACCACCTGATTCAGCTCCAGAAGCTTAGTAGAATGAAGCTCGCCATGCTTTCTCTCCGACCCAAGTTTTTCAAAACGATAAGATACCTTCTTGTGCAGCGTTTGTCGTTCAACGCGGAGATGCTAGTCAAAATAAGCTTGGAGTTTTCATACTGAGAAACCAGACAATCGACCTCAGATCTGAGAGAAGCAACCTCACCCTCGTCCCTGCACTGAAGCTCGCGCTTCTCATCCTCAAGATCAATCACCATTTTTCCATCTCCTCGACCTTTTGCTTCTCCAATATAGAGCAACACCGACCCCCTCCACCTCATCAGTCTCTTACAAGCCAATTTCATCTTACGAGCAGGGCCCCACAGCACATCAACTTTCTCCCTAAGGACACCCTATGTCGACTTAGCATGCTTCATCTCAGACTCATACGAGTCCCTGAGCTATTTAAGGTCCACAATAGCCTGCGAAGAAAGAAATACATTCAATCCTTAAATACATTTACGCTCCAAAAAAAACAAACACATCAGAGCAAAACCAAAACACATACCATAGGTGATGGTTGAGCTCCTCATGAAGGTAAGGCTTATGCATCTCACTAACGGGAACCAGAATACGGGATGTTCCTGATGAGATCTTATGGACAAGTTTTGCGCACGACAGCTTTTCATTCACCAAGGAGCCCTTTCCCTTGTGATGATACGACTAAGAGAAGTCCCACGAATCAAACTCATGGTCTACTCTTATCCCACTTTCGTCCCCCTCAAGGACACGGGCACTAGCAGCAGAACCATTAACCGGATCCACACAACCCGGTTCGACAATCAGCTCAACGACACAAGCAAATACAGGAGAAAAACCCCGCGTCTTGAGAACGGTCAACATTATTCCCAGATAGCGACATGCGCCATTTTCTCCCTACCTAGCAGCGCAGACTGCGAGGAACCTCAAAACCATCATTCTGCTCCTCAAGAAGCACAGCGTCTCGATCTACGATATTCTGATCATGCTCGACCCCCTGATCATGGTCTACGTCTCGATCAGGAATGACATCCTGCTCGTAAACGATCCCCCTGCACAAAACCGATCTCATGATCCTGTTTGATCTCCTGACCACGGTCAACCTCCATCTCCTCGATCGCAGCCTCCTCATCTTCGCCATCTTCACCAACCACCGACTCGACACCAGCCTGCTCAGTAGCAGCCGGACTCGCCTCAAGTCGATTACTTGAGGGTCTTCTGCAATTAAAGGTCTATAAAAAGTATGATCAGACAAACACACATTTGAACGACCCATCATCCAACTGGATACCTTACTTATCTTTCTACACAAACGAGAAGACAACGATTCGATAACCGGGTTCGGAGAAGAAGTCGGTCCCAAAAATGCTATCAGAAAAGAACAAGAAAACCAGTAAGGGCTGCCCTTTCCAAATTCAAAAAGAGGGGAGGGGGGGGGAATACACATGAAGACAAAAGAACAAGAATCATACCTGAATCAATCTTCTTAAAGCAATCTCGGACCCTCTTCGCAAAAGTGCCTTGGTTTTTTTCGGAGGAGGCCAATCTATCGCACTATAGGCTTTCAGTTTATGCAAAGCACTTGAAAAACATGCAGACCAACGACCCGAGGACGAGCGTCTGCAAAACAAAAGGAAAATATGAGGCAGTCAATATCAACAACAAGCACAAAGGAGAAAAGGAAACTACAAGGCTCATGATTCCAAGTCGATTTTAAATCCCTATCCGTATCAAAAGCCAGCGCGCTATTAATCCGCACAAAAAGTAGTTATCCTGCCAAGCAGAAGTCTTGTCCGGAGGATCGAACACAACCTTCAAATGATTCCTGAGCCTAATCGTCACATAGAAAGTCCCATACATCCCTCGATTGGTGGAAATTGAGGTCAGTTCTTCGAAGAAGCGATTAGACACGCCAACGTCACTGTCAGCCGCCAGAATCAAAACACCAAGCATGTTACGAATGGCCGCTTGAAAATGGTGAGAAATAGTCATCTTTTTCGCCTCGCAATACTCAATCAGGAGTCTTGGAAGAGGGAATGTCAGATGGCACTCGGAGAAAAAACAATCATAGAAGTAAACCCACCCATGAGGAGCATCCCAAGGCCGCTCGTCCAAGGTCGGTAAACGAAGCTCAATGCTGGGAACGCGGGAACAATCCCGCATGATAGTGTCCAAAAATGTCTATTTGAAAACAAACGAATGAATCACTCGAGGAACAACAACCTTCTTCTCTGACGCTATATCCTCTTTTTCCACGCCTTCTTCTTTCTTCCTTTCTCTTTTCCTCTCAATACGCCCGATCGAGAGCGATTACCAGAAACGGTTGCACTATGCCTTGAGCGACCACCCTCCGAACCAGCAGGATTTTCGCCCTCACTTTGACGACCTTGCTCGTCATTCCCACCATTTGGATTTCGCCTGTCTCCGCCTCCCTGGTTCCTATCAGCACACGAATCTGAATTCTCCCTCTCAGGAGGATGGGAAGGAAAAGCATCGACAAACGGTTGGCAATCAATAGGTTCCATCTGAAGGAATTTCTAGGCGGTTCTAATCACAATTAGCAACCCTAAGTATAAATTCCATAGCCTAGGATCCGGGGTCTAAGTTTATTGAATCATAAGGATCTCGAAGATACCTGGAAAGTTATGCAGCGGAAGATGAACAGGTATTCGAGATTCACGAGCGCCTCAAATGTTGCGCCTCTACTGGTATCCACACGCACACAAACTGGAATGGACGGGATGCTAGTGCCGTAGAGATCAGATCTCTCAGAGGTTTCTCAGTTTCTCAAAGGTGGCTGTGAATTGAGTTCGGTGGCTGTAAAATTCGACCATATATCATATATATAGACTTTTACCACGACCTAATTAACCGAGGATCAAACCGTAGTTAATTAAGTCATAAACCAAAATCTCTATTTTGGTTTGTGACCTGTGTTGATCAATGCACCTTCTGTGTCGATCGACACAACCTCAGAGAATCGTTATTGAATGTATATCAAATATGCATTCACCAGATCATTACACTAATGATCAACCCCATATTAAATATCCAGTTTGCTTAGGTGTGTGACCCTGTAGGATCATATAATACTAGCAATGAGTTCTAAACTCATAGATCATAAGTGGCTTCTAGCAAAGCGTTATGATTACCCAGTATCATACGAATGTCTAATCTCGACAACACAACTATCTCTAGAGTGATTACAAGTATGATTTCAGGACATTCCCAACAATCACCCACTTGTACTGGAATCATCTATTCCCATAATCCCTTCGTCTCTATATCTCGATCTGGCATAAGGCAAGATCTGTGTCATCCTTATTAAGCAAGATCATGTTCATCGAACTCTGATTTATACTGACAAGACAAACGACTGACAATCACCTCGTTTTAGTGTGGCCACACATTTCTCAGTATCAAATCTTCGATGGGCCCTGAGATATTTATCTCCTGTTATATAGGAGGGACAAATCCCATCTTGTTCCATCCCTGTTCCTTAACACACTTCATGATACGCCCAATCAATGCCTTTATAGTCACCTGTTACGGCTGACGTTTGACAAAGTTAAAACGGACCAATTCATATGTAAGAAAACATGATGAGCTCAGGTCTAAGGACTATACTCTATAGTCGTAATGAAAACTCTCATGACACTTATATAACTATCCTGTAGAGTTCTCATTAGCGGGTCATGTCCGATCTTGTGTTCTCTAACACATATCTATGTGATTGACTTTAATACTCTTATTAATGACTCCATGAAACTTAGTCATCAGTCACCTCACATGCTAGTCTCACGCGGTTGTTAATGTCCCACTTTAACAACCTCGACCAGGGACCAACATAATTTATGTCATTTATCATTCAAAGGGTTTCATGATCAAGTCACATACTTGATGACCTATAAAATGTCATAAATTACTTTGGGACTATTATTTAATAACATAATTAAATAATATTGATGTCAGAGTTCATTAACATAATCAAATTATTTTTACATGAACATCATATCATAACTAAAATCAACAACAACAACTCCCACTAAAATTAAGATCACATCTTAATACATCTAATGCCTTTAGCAGTAGTCTGACCCTCATGCGCTCTCGCTCAGCATGCGTCGAAAGACACTGCATCTTGCTAAGAGTAATGCCAGGAGTCATTGGCATGAAGCCCTTCTTGGAATTATGCATACTGGACCTGTGCAAGATTCGCTTGGATTCACAATCGAGCTCGTCTTGCCATCACCTTTGTTCTTACCAAGTTTCTTAAACCTTTTACCCTTTTGTACCATGAGGACATTTGGGGTGTCCTTCTTGATGTTAGGTTCAGCAGTTTTGAGCATCCCATGCAACTCAGTCAAAGTCTTTAGCAAGTTATTCATGTTATAGTTCATAACAAATTGATCATAGCTTGACGGCAGTGACTGCAAAATGATGTCAGTAGCCAACTCTTGGCTAATGGGACAATCCAGTTTCCCCAGGTTATCAATATAACCCATCATCTTAATGACATAAAGACTAACTGGTCCGTCCTTTGGTAGCTTGCACTCAATTAGAGACTTAACCGTCTGGTATCTCTGAGTTCGTGCCTGCTCCTGAAACATACTTTTCAGGTCAGTGATCATCTCTATTGGCGACTCCACGTACTCATATTGGTTCTGCAAGTCCGAGTTCATGGTAGCCAACATGAGACAGCACACATCGACCACATCATTAGAATGCTTATCCCAAGCATCCTTCTCTAACTGCCAGGCATTGGCTCGGTACTTCTTGGGGAGAACTTTCTCAAGGACATAGTCCTTCTTCTCATGTTTGAGAACAATTCTCAAGTTTCGATACCATTCGAGAAAGTTGGATCCATTTAACTTGTCCTTCTCAAGGACGGATCGCAGGGAGAAATTGTTGTGATGGTTTGTGCTAGACATAGCTGAAAACAAGAGAGGTTTAGTTATGATGTTCAAGAAATGAGAAATCGTAACTATTAAGAAGACTCGCATTATATTCAAGACAATGTTTCCTCAAATGAATATAATGATCCAAGACCCATACTTCACTGAAACTTGAGTGAGCTTTGGCTCATCGCCCAAATTTCAGCTATCTAGGTAAGCAACAACTTTGCTAGTTATATCCAATATAACTCTTGGTTGTGGATTGACATCTCATGTCCAATCCACCTAATGTCTCTGGGTCCAAAACGATTTTGATGACTCAGTCAAGTATACCAATCTCTTAAGTCATGTAATTGTTGACGTCTTGCACTGCAAGTCCATCAACACGATTACCTCTTGTCTTACTCATGTAATTGTGGATACCTTGCACTGCAAGTCTATCGCACAATGAAACGAGTCTTGACAGTTGACAAGATTGGAAAGACATCTAAACATACTTGATATTTAGTTGAGGAACGGAACTTTTAATCTAATATACACATCATATATGTATCTTAGAAGGATTATAATTAATTAAAAACAACTAATCTAACTGAGTTTTAATTATTCTAAGAAATGGGATAAGTCTTTGGTTCGGTTTTTGCGATTTTTGGTTCAATAACCAAAATCCCGAGTGGTATGTTGACCGACACAACTCCAGTGTGTCGATCGATACTACCAAACCAAAACCATTGCGATAACCGGTCAATCAAATTGACTTGGTTCGATAACCGGTCAGTGTCGATCGACACAACACTTGTGTCGGTCGACATCGACCCAATTCAATCAAATCGCAATTAACCGATCAAACCGGTTTAAACCAATTTGCGATAACCGGTCCAATCTAATTGAACCGATTCATCCAATTTAACCGATTTAGCCAATTTTAACCAAGCGAGATAACCGATCCAATCCAATTGAACCGATTAAACCAATCGCAAGGTCCGTCTCGACCGACACAACATTTGTGTCGATCGATACGATAGGGCATCAGGAACTTTGACCTTTATGATCGAAACCTAAAATTTTATTCGGGTTTCCATACTGTGTCGATCGATGCCAGATTGGTGTCGATCGACACTATGCGAAATCACATAATCGATTTTTTGAACAAGAACCCTAAAACGAGATTTCTTTGAACAAAACTCAATTTAGCATGCATATATCACATATATAACGATCCAGATTCAACTAATCTAATCATCATGCTACAGATTCAATAGGAAAACCCTAAGGCTCTGATACCACTGAAGAAATTTCTAGGCGGTTCTAATCACAATTAGCAACCCTAAGTATAAATTTCATAGCCTAGGATCCAGAGTCTAAGTTTATTTAATCATAAGGATCTCGAAGATACCTGGAAAGTTATGCAGCGGAAGATGAACAGGTATTCGAGATTCACGAGCGCCTCAAATGATGCGCCTCTACTGGTATCCACACGCACACAAACTTGAACGGACGGGATGCTAGTGCCGTAGAGATCAGATCTCTCAGAGGTTTCTCAGTTTCTCAAAGGTGGTTGTGAATTGAGTTCGGTGGCTGTAAAAGTCGACCATATATCATATATATATATATATATAGACTTTTACCACGACCTAATTAACCGAGGATCAAACCGTAGTTAATTAAGTCATAAACCAAAATCTCTATTTTGGTCCGTGACCTGTGTCGATCGATGCACCTTCTGTGTCGATCGACACAACCTCAGAGAATCGTTATTGAATGTATATCAAATATATATTCACCAGATCATTACATTAATGATCAACCCCATATTAAATATCCAGTTTGCTTAGGTGTGTGACCTTGTAGGATCATATAATACTAGCAATGAGTTCTAAACTCATAGATCATAAGTGGCTTCTAGCAAAGCGTTATGATTACCCAGTATCATACGAATGTCTAATCTCGACAACACAACTATCTCTAGAGTGATTACAAGTATGATTTCAGGACATTCCCAACACCATCAACAATGGAGCACCACGATATGGACGAGATTTCCACCCAGCACAAGATTTGAATAAATCGTCGTCTCCTTTGATTAGCTAGACTAAATGAGACTCGAGACCGGTGGCTCTGAAGAATCAAGGTCATCGCTTCTAGTAGACTAATTATTACTAGATTATACTTACATACTAAACAAAACCTAAAGTGAAACAACAGAGCACAATAGCCGGAAAAGCGGACACAAGACAAAGATTACAGAAAAGAGCGATTACCTGAGAAAGATGACGGAAATTGAAGAGACGAAGACTCGAAAAAGGGTTTTATAGAATAAATAACAACTCGAAAAGTTGCGCCGTCAGCGGTTCGTGTCTCTTCATTCCTTAAAGCTGAGAAATAATCCAATGATCCAATCAACGCCGAGCAAAGCTAGATAAGCCGATCAGATTTCTTCCTGACTTCGAAATTCAAAATTCATCGACTTCGGCCCAAGCCAAAGACCGACGAACTGGGGGGGGGGGGGACAAATTATTGGATATGGGTTTAGCATCCAACCATAATCCCAATGAAATCTACCACCTCATCAAAATCATTTCTTCCCAAAGACTAAAGCTTGCGAGGAGTCAACAGCCCAACAAGAAGTTAGACCTTTCACTATATATAGACCATTCAATGTTCATTTTAGACACATTGTAACTTGTGAAGGCTCCGAGCTACGCTTATAAAGTAACGAGCCCAAGCAGACTTTAGGGAGCACGTGAGTTGACGAATTCCTATCTCGTAATCATGTTCGTTGTTCGGCTTCGGCCTAATAATTAATACATAACAGTTTCGACCCCCACTCAAATCTATTCTTATCTTGTTAGTTCGGATCCCTTTGATCGTAACCCAAACTCTTTCTGACTAGATCAAAATTCCGTAACAACACTTGCTATTCCCGAGATTAATTCTGTGAACTCTTCCTTCAACGTCCCAAATTATGTGTTTTGGCATGTGCCTTAACAGCAGTTCTATACACCGTCCATCAGCATGGAACATACGATGTACCATAGTTAACTTAAATTTTCTCCACTATATCTAAATAGTCAAAATCCAGGATCTTTATGATGTCGTCTTCCTCTTGCCCACGGCTCTCTGCGGATGGCCTTCATTGCAGTTAACATCTTTATCAAATCTACTCAACTTATATACCATTCCAGTCCAAGAAACAAAACAAACCCTTTGGGAGGGGAAACTGGAAGCTAAACAGAGTTCATCAACCTAGAGATGCAATACCATAGGCGAGAAGCAATCATATAAAAACAATATCGGGATGAGATTCCAGGGAGAGTGGATCGAAAAAGAGATGAGAGGAGTGTGGTTAGCCCCTATGTGAAGCAATATCAAATCTAGGATTCACCGAAAAAATTGCCTAAAATCCTAGTAGGAGCCGTCATTGTATCCCTATACAAATTAAATTACTAGAATTTTGAAAAGTCACTAAAACCAAAATATTAGCCCATTTATCATTTTATCATTTTTGGATTTATGTGTAACATTTGGACTTTGGCCCATGTTATAAAATTATGTTGACAAAAAAGCTAGTAGGATATGAACGGAATAACCGATTTCGATTTATCTGGTTTCCTATGAAAGACTACTAGTTTGGATTATAACTTAGGAAAAAAAAGTTAGCACATGAACTTTCTCAATAAAGAAAAACTAATCTGAAAAAAACTACAAAAAGAAAGAAGCACTTGTTTACTAGAGAAGATACAAATAAAGAAAGAGCATCCCAACTGGGCTTAATAAGCAGATTCCTTATGTTTCATAGGAAACACTTTAGCATTTCGTTATTTATTTTAAACTTACTTACAGGTTCTCTCTGTTGTTGTTCGCTTTACTACAACAACAACAGTTAAAAGGACTTGTCGTAAAGTAAACATTTCTCAAATGTGAAAGAATAAATACCGACGCGCGCGTGAGATTTCATGCGATTGTCTGTTTTCATCTCTAGCAAAGAAAGGTTTCGTCTTTGTTTTTATCGCAGGTTTGGAGGCTTCTCCGGTGGCTGACGGCCTACGTCGGTGCCGTGAGAAGCCTCAGGTAATCACTCGCGCTTCAAGATGAACCGTGGTCACCGTTTAAACCCAGAAGTGCCGTGGATTTGCTTCATCGGAAACTCAGCAAAGGATTTCTTGCGGCGGAGCAGGAGGAGGTGGGAGTCTTCAAATCGCCAGATCTCATTAGTCGGCGGTCTTGTGTGCCGCTTGAGGACGGTGGCGGAAGTGATCGCGTGCAGAAAGACGGTGAGGCGAAGCAGATCTACCTTCGCTCCTGCGCGGAAGTCATCGCGAGAATAGGTGGGTCGGAGCAGAGCGAAGAGGAAGCTTAGCGGTGGTCCTGGACCAAAGCTCGTCTGAAGCTTGACCGACGGCGACTGGTGCTAGCCCTATTGTGCGTCGGTGGCGACGGATTGTGGTCTTCTTGTTCGGCGAGGTAAGTTTGTAGCTGACTGAGAGAGGTAGATCGATGAATCGAAGAAAGCAAAAGAGATGACGACGAAGGATACTCGCTACGGCGGGTGTTGCCGGTTCGGTCTGTGGCCGGCGATTTCGTACTCGCAACCGTCGCGTATCGGAGGCGGAGTCGTTCGGAGTGCCCCTTAACAAGTCGTCGTTTAAATCTCCGATGTCTTCTCTCGATTAAGATTCTTTCTGGTTAGGTTACGATTTTTGCTTCTGGTTATTATGGTTGTACCCGGTTCCCCCCGGTTTGGGCGATATAATTATATATATAATATTATATTTAAAAAAAAACATTCTCAAATAGTAGCGTTGATTAAAAAGTTACAAAGATAAACATTAGTTATGCTCTTCTACTACAAGAACTTATGATCTAATATAATCTTCATATGTCATAACACTAATCTTTTGAGAGAAAACCTAATGTAAAATATTTTTTTCACCATATACCCATCTCATATTTTTCATCTTTTTTACTAAAATAGTTGAAGAAGATTGAATTTTCCCACCAAAAAAAGGAGCTTCATCATGTACTAAACAAACTTATCTGTAAATACCTTTTCCTCATTATGGTGTTTTCTCTTGCTTGAGGATTCTAGCTTCCTAGTTTCTCCTTTCTCAAGTTTTCTTATATTCTCATACATGTCTTCGCGTCCCTTCTCTCTCCCATCCCAAGAAATCTCTGATTCTATGATTCTCCTTTTTCTCTTCTTCATCTTTATATATAAATAATATATATCTAATACCTGAGAGGGAACTTCTTCGCAAGCATTCTATCTTTCCTCAACCAAATCCCAAGACTACCTGAGAAGTCTCTTTCTCTCTCTCTTTCCCTCTCTCAAAAGCTTAACTTACACAAGGAGCAGTGGGGAAAATGACTCACCGTATAGCTCCTCGATGTTTCCAGATCATGCTTCTATGTCTTCTAATCACTCCACGTAATCTCTCTGCGTTTGTATACAACATTACAATCGTGAATAAGCTGCTCTGTTTTATTGTTTCTTGCACACTCTAGAAAGTTTTGTTATGAAAAGAATGCAGGTGAGAGAGTGTATGTTTTTTGCAAAGAACTGACCTGTTTTTTTTTTTTAATAAATGGTTTGGTTTCAGCTCTAGATGTTATAGCTCAGGGAGGACAAGGTGATATACCAGTTGTTAATCCTATATCTCCCGGTGGTGGTACCACCACACCAACCATAACCCAACCATCACCGCCTTCCTTAACATATCCAGGTCCAGTCACAAACCCAAATCCACCAACAGGTGGCTATCCACCACTCGATGGTACAACACCACCAACAGGTGGTGGCTATCCACCACTTGATGGTACCACACCAACCGGTGGTTATCCACCACTAGATGGTACTACACTACCAGGTGGTGGTGGTGGTGCACCTGGTGGAGGCGGAGGTGGTGACACTGGTGCAGGTGGTGGTGGGGGCGGTGGTGGTGGTGGTGCACCTGTTGGTGGTGGTGGTGGAGACACTGGTGGTGGTGGTGGTGGTGGTGGCAGTGGCAGTGGCCAGTGGTGTATAGCGAAAGCAACTGCTTCGCCAACATCATTACAGGTGGCTTTGGATTACGCATGTGGGTATGGAGGAGCTGATTGTGGCCAGATCCAACAAGGTGCAAGCTGTTACGAGCCTAACACTATTCGTGATCATGCTTCCTTTGCTTTCGATAGTTATTACCAGAAGCATCCTGGTTCAGACAGCTGCAATTTTGGAGGAGCTGCACAACTTACCAGCACAGATCCAAGTAAGACACTTTTATCTTTGTATCTACATGTCTACAAAGACTTTATCATAAGATCCAGGAAAGTAGAATTAATTTACCTGCATACTAGCATCCATATATCCTGCTTCTTTCTCTGCTGCTTCCATGTATGGTGTGAACTAATTGAGAGCTCTACAACTGATAGATCTTTTGAGTGTCTAGATTAAGTTCATGAACCTTAGGAATGCCTTATCATTCAAATCTGCTCTTATACTGCTCCAGGTAAAGGAAGCTGTCGCTTCTCATCATCATCAGGAACAGTCAGGTACGTTTCTCTTTCCACTAAACTAACGTCTTCACCTGCCAGATAAATGTGAGAAAAAATAATACTGATTTTCTATGCCAAATGCAGCACAAGCCCGCCAAGTCAACCGAGTCCACCAGATTTTAACTCCCCACCTTCTACTTCTACATACCCACCCCCAATAACAACTCCACCTACAGGGATATCTGGTTCTGGACCACCCTACGGCGTGGCCGAGCCAACAGGGCTTCCGAGTTCAGCAACTCATGTGTCACGTAGCTTCCTCTCAATATTTACAGCAGTTGGGATACTAGTGCCACTGCTCAGGCAAAATTATCTTTAAACGGACAAGGGTGTCAGGGTTTCAATCATTCTCTGCAAATTACGAGGCGTGTGAAGTTCAAGAAAGCAGCCGTGATCAGCAAGAAGATTTTAATCCAAGACCTTACTCTCATCATCTGTTCTCTTGCTATAGTTCATAATGGAAGTATATTTATTTAGTAGGACATATTTACAAAATCAAAGGGTTTAGGTTATATACATTCTTGTAGACACATTAAGCATAATGTATCTTTTTACAATTTTAGAGAATAAAAATACTTAGGGAGTGGTTAAAAAATACAAAAGAAAGGAAAGATATACAACAAATAAAATGAAATGCTACTTCAAGTGTAGTTACATACCTGCAAGCATTCCAAAACGGGTAGGCACAGCGACGATGGAGAGACAAGCTCCACGATACCTGCAGCATTATAAAACAGTTGCATCCATCACGATATCCTTAAAAATACTCTTCCATTTTCTCTATTTCTGATCTTGGAACTTTCAACCCCAAACCAGTTCATCTTGGAATAGTGCCAAGCGATACAAGCATCTCATAAGACACCGGATAAACATAAGCACATTGACTTGAGTAACATTGACTAAATTTATTACATCACATTACATCTTGTCTCTCCATACACATCGTTACAGTTATTTACAGATGACAGTTATTTTGTCGCACGCAGGAGTACAGTTATATCAAGAAAAGGACCGATACAACTGTGACAGCGATGATGCCTAAAGTGGCAACAACTGAACCCTGATCAAACGCTTTCTGCAAGCTGCCTGCTCGTGAGAAATGCTGGAAAGCCAGGAAACAAGATAATGCCAAGGAAATAAGAGCCCCTTCTTGCCTCCCTCTGCAAGTGGAATGGAGTCAATGAGTCTAGCTCGACTAAAGAAAAGACAACCACTGAATTCAAAAACATTGCACTCTCTAAAACTCTAACCTTAAGCTCATAACTTGATATGGCGCCACAATAGCCAAGAGTAATGTAATGAAAGGCAGTTCAAGTTCACCTAGTAAAAGAAAGAATAATTACAAGCAGATAAAGACAGGAATTAACTTGTGCAAATTTAAGACCTGACGAGACAGACGAACGTTTTTGATTATAACTGCCAGTAAAAGGCAGTTGAAAAAAAAGATGACAACCTGGAAAAGCAAAGAAGAGTCGAGCAAGAAGGGCCAAGAATGCTGTCCAGATGCCATATTCCCCCCTGCAAAAGTTGAATGACTTTAAGATGGGCAGTAGGAGCAAACAGAGTTCTCTCATCATCCAGAATAACTAAAAAAGAGAACCTACATAACAAAAGCCACAAGCTTTATAGTAACGACAAGGTAGCCAGTTAAAAAAGCTTACTTCGCCCAGGAGATAAAGTCTGATGGTGCGGTTAGAGCGAATAGCGGAACAACAAAGGACTTGTGGATACCAGTACCCCTGGCAAGCATCAATGCACTAGCAAAGAAACACCATTCAGTATAGCAATTGAGCTTATGCTGTTGATGCAAACACTCAAATTTACCAAATCAGCTTATAATCTCAGTTCACTATAACACATGATTAGAACTCAAACGAATAGATACGAGCTGAATCATGTATAAAACCACTTGATTCACACTTATTCCTATGGTGAGATCATTTGCCAAATTCCAAATGAAGCTATATTTCTAAGGAAATTCACACATAGCATATTCGTGATCATACACGCAAGAAATTGCCGAGATCCATTGTAGATTATGAACAGACATCGGAGCAGCAAAACAGACCACACTCGATCCTCTCTTTCGCTGCTTCTCAACCCTCGTCGGCACAGTAGCGGTTCGCTGATGATCTATCGATACTCTGCCAAATGCCAACATTCAGAAGTAGAAAATTAACACAAAAACGAATATACAAAAGGAATTTTCAAATCCACTATTATAGAAATTGGAATTGCGCATCTCTATGTCTCTCCATACCTTAGCGGATTGAAGCAAACGGCACTCGAACCGTGACCTAGACAGGCGAGATCCGACGACCGTGACCGGGGTTTAAGAGAGAGAAACGGTTTTCGGTGGTGGAGAGAGACGATCCGGGACGATGAGATACAGAGACTGGCCATGTCTTCCGTTAGAGACGGTGGATGACGGAGTGATCTTTCCGTTAAATTGTATGATTGCATCCAATACATTGTCGTCACGTGGACGGTGTACGTTTTCTCGCAAATGCTTTACACGTGATTGTGGAAAACGAATGGCGTTCACAATCTCAATCATCAAAGAATCTTGAATCTCCACCGTTGGCATCAGCTCGTAATATGTATGTAAATCCAGCCACGTATGTTGGATTCTACGTCATCTTTAAAATATCCAAATTATTAGCACAACCGTATACCGGCATGATCCGCACGTCGCGGGATTATTTGTTATGTTTCGGATTAGACTGAATTTTATCCAAGAGA
The DNA here is from genome assembly GCA_030180135.1 of Orychophragmus violaceus. Taxonomy (NCBI): domain Eukaryota; kingdom Viridiplantae; phylum Streptophyta; class Magnoliopsida; order Brassicales; family Brassicaceae; genus Orychophragmus; species Orychophragmus violaceus. The sequence continues at coordinate 24,404,953 of CM058229.1, forward strand.
CGACAAAAGACTTGAGAGTACTCTGTTTTACATTACTGTACAAATTGCCAAAGCTTTTAATAGATAAAAGCAACAAGAGTCACAGAGAGTTATAACATAATACCCACATAAAACCGAGTATTCATGGTTCTTTTTTAATATATACTCCATGAAACCAAAAAAAACATGAAAAAAAAAAAAAACAGAGTAGGTAGATACTCCAGCTGCAGCATTTAAAACCTGAAAATCGAAAACACACTTTGCAGGTCCTGCTGGTTCCGTTTACCAATATGTACGGTTAAAAATTAGTACTTAGAAAAAACGCAGCCATGATCACAACACCGAGTCTTCTTTACTCTTGTGTCAGCTCTTCTATCTACCATCACCATGCTCAGAGTCAAGAAGATCCATGTTCTTAGTTTCCTTAACAATAACCTATACAGAACATAAAAAACCATAACCATGCATCAACGCTATTATGGGAGTATTAACTTCCTTATCGATCATTTGGGTTGTTGTTTCAGACCAAAGAGTAACGTTTTTTTTTAACCTGTTCAACAGAGTCTGAGTTGTTAGGTGTGTCGAAGATAATTGGACGGCAACGCATGTCTTCATTCATCAAGCTTGAGTTCTGAAAATGGGCTATCAGGGCAGATTTTCCTTGTATCCGACCGTATGCCAATGAAGCTACTTTCTCACTGTTGAACTTCTCCCACTTCTTCCCGTTAAAAGCCTGCAAAATATGGATGTTTTATGTTAAGTTCATCTTCTGAGTTACCTTAACTGAGTTCAACAATTATCTTAGAGATGGAGACCTCGTAGAATGGAATGATGAGATCTGGAGAGAGCATGTTGATGAACGCATAGCCAACGTTGCACTTGTTCTGCAAGACCAAGGACTTATTATCAGTTCTAGAATTTATAACTTCGAACCTGAATGAATCATTTTACCTTAAAATCAATGGGCAAATAGAGAAAGTTGTAAGTTCCTTGGTTCTTTTCATCGATCGCCGCTAACAACATCTTTGAGGTGTATCTGTTGATAAAAGCATGAAAGAAAGTTATATCCTGCAGAAATATTTCATAACGACAACGAAAAGAAAAGCTTACTTATTTGGAATGTTCTTAATCATCAAGGTAGTCCGGGAATCCTCCCCATTCATAATTTTGTCCAAATCAAGCTGAAACTGTTTCCTGCTTTCGACCTGGCACGAATTGTTCTCGACTCTACGTGCCCTTCCATTCTCATACAAGCCATCAAAGCCAGAGGCGAAACGTCCGGGATTTAGACCACTGCTTAAGAACATGGGGCTGAACCTCGGTGAAGACATCATTCTGTAACTTGAAAAACCGTTCTCGGCCATGCTTCCGGGATTCATGACCCCATGATTTGCCATTTTTGACGGGAAACTTCCACCATTGAGACCCATTCCACTCGTTCCTTGAAGACCAACAGAGTTCATGTACAAAGTGTCCTTAGAAGACTCTGGAAAGAATCCAAAATGCTTTTCTAGAGGAACACCAGATGGTGCAGATCCAACGTTGAGATGATGATGGCTGCGAATTTGAGTCTGATGCTGATGCTGAAATGGAACAGACCGGTCTACACGAGCTGAGGAGAATGGAATCCCAGTGGATGATGTTGACCAAACCGAAGAGTTTGAAGGTTCAGAGCGTGTGTTAGGACTTCCCCAGAGAAACTCTGACCCTGATAACGTCTCAAAGCCACCTCCATTTGAGATCAATGGACCAGAAGGGGAAAGATTTCCAGTGTACTTGTTATCCAGCTTTGGCTCTTGGAACAAATGTGAAGACTGTTGGAAGTTGCTACCAATTTGACCCCTACCGATCGGTGCAAGCTTGGAGCTTGGTCCTTGAGAGTTTAGAGCAGAAGCCAAACCAGACAAGTGGCTGTTCCTTGTAGGACTTACCCCGAAAACGGGTGACCTACTGATTACACTCTGAAGTGGACTACCCTCAACAGGACTGTTCAGCTGCAGCCAGTTACCTGCAACCACAATAAACAGTGTTAGCTTTAAGGATGTCAAAATTACAATTTTGTTTGAAGTGAAGCATAAAGCTAACAAACCCACTTGGAGGAGAGTTTGCCATGGGTGAACCAAGCAGAGGTAGGTAATGCAATTCATCGTTCTCAAGTTCTTGATTAAGTTGCAGCATCAAGCTAGAAGATCAAATATTTAGTTAGAAGAAATATAATAAATTAATTATTGAATGTGGCAACTCAAAAAAAGATACTAACCTTCGACGAGCTCCTCCAGGGCGACTAGGTTCAACTTTTATACGTTTTCCGCCAATCTCACACCTATTTAAAGCCTTCAGTGCTGCTTCAGCAGCTCGAACATCATAAAACTCGACGAATTTGTGATGCCTCTTATGCGGAGTTTCCCTTATCTGCTTATCAGTAAGAAAAAAACAGCACTTAACATGGATGCTTTTTTCTTCCAAATGGACTCAACGGAATCAAATACACAAAATGATATGGATCACCTCTTTGATCTCGCCATGAGCACCAAATATTCCATGCAAATCATCGTTAGTTATTGAGGGATCCAGGTTAAAAACCACTAGTGTCCCCTGATTCATATCCTTCTCAGATGGATTATCCTACAAATTACACAGGGAACATGCGCATTAGATACAAAGTAGAGCAGTAACAAGAAACACGGACAATTATAACAATTAACCACTAGTAAACCTTAGGAATTGAGAAGTGAATATCCAACTTTCTGCGTCTTAATGGCTTGTTCTGTAAAGACCGCATAGCCATTCGAGCAGCACGAATGTCATAATAAGATATCATGACAAATCCCCTATGCTTACAAGTAGTATAGAGCGTTCTAATGTCACCGTATTGCTGCCACATATCACAAAAACAGAGTAAGTTTGGTATAAAGAATACAACAGTGTAGGTCAATTTTTGTAGAAGTTACCTCAAAGAGAGCCTTGAGTTCAGAGTCCTCTACATTGCTGTTAATATTCCGGACAAACAATGTTCTAGAGGGATGTTCCCCATAAGGATGCTCACCAGCAACCGTTCCCGCACCATTTTGAAGACTGAATTGCGGAACTGCATTTCCACCAAGACTTGAAATGGATAATCTTGGAGGACCACTCATGCTCAAGACGTCTCGAAAATCAGTGTCAAGTTCCATTCCTCCTCCACTACCGAAAAGATCATAATCATCAGCATCTGGTGGTAACTCGGTAAGGTCAAGATCATCCATCATTCCTGTCAAAAGATCCTCTTCATCAGGGAGCATGTTTCCAATGGAATGAGACTCAATGTCGTGAAACTTGTTGGGACGAGAAGCAGCCGCATCATCTATGAATGAGAAACCATCTCTGGTGTGACTCGATTGCACTGCAACGAAGTAAAACTTGTAAGCGAGAGAGAATATGTGTCTATATAGCATACATAATGACTAAGGGATTTGGTTTATACGTTTTCCATGGGGAAGAACAGGTAACGAACTGGAGAACAAAGAAGCATCATTGGGGAGATGACGGTGGCGACCAAGTCCAGAGGGAGTCCCCCAAGCTCCAGCTACTTCTTGTGGAATATCCATTCAGAAAGTTATGTTCTTTAATCTGCTTTGCAAATAAAAGACAAAACAAAAATTTGATGAACAAGCTGGACCAGATGCATTAAACATCATCGGTCATGTGTTGAAAAAAATTAACATGCAAGCAAGAAAGATTGATTTGAGGAATAAATCAAAACCTCAAAGAACAAAAAAAAGCTTGATCAAATACGAAATTATGTACAAACCAAACAATAAACTCTGCAAAGGTTGAAGAAATAATCAACTTTGCATCCAAAAGAGTATGAAAGTAATCTTTTTTTTTCTTTGCTGTTGAAGAAAGTCTAAAAATTTGAGTAATTGACTAACAAATCAGTCAATTGATTGAGAGCTTTAAACCAATACCAATAGTATATGCAATCAGAATCAAAAGTCAAAACTAAGAAGATAGTTGAACAATTGAGATGATTAAACACTAAGAACTAGGTTGCTTGGTGAAACGAAACTAACCCAGTTTGCTTGTCCTGTCCGGATCATCAAAAGCTAAAACCTTTCAGAAACGATATTGATCGATACTGCCGACACGAACAATTTACACAAAAGTTCACCTTTTTAAAGAAGAAGAAAAAACTCTTAAAAATCTAAGAAAGGGTTTTAGACAAAAAAAAAAAACCCAGAAAAAGAGAATAGATTTCAGTAGAAAAACCATTCGATTGGCGAAGAAAAACATGAAAATCAGCATTCGTTGCGAAAAAAAGGGGGAAAACTGGAAAGTGAGGAGGTAAGAGTTAATACCTGAAAATGGGCAGTTACCAATACCGACGATGATCACGATACAGAGCACGAAGAGAAAGAGATTCTCTACCACCAACCACAAAACCCAACAAAATAAATCAAAAAAAAAAAAAAAATAGAGAAGAAGGAAGAAAATTTGGATTTTAATAGAGAAGAAACAATAATGGGGGAAAATATCAGAGAAGACAAGAAAGGATGAGAATGATTGACTGATGGATGGCTAAAGAGGTTTTTCTTAACTGTATTTAAATACATTTTTTGAGTCCGGTTTTGACACTTTTAAAAATAAAATAAAAACTTACGATTTTCCGTATATATTTATTTATCTTTTATGATCTCAAGCAAAAACAACAAAAATTATCTCCAGTTATTATCCATAAATGTGTCCGGGTTTATCAAATCAATATTTGATTTTTCCTTAGCACACATAACATTGCAACAGTCTGCACCGCATTTTCAACAAATCCTTCTGATACAGTATCCTATCCATTAATGGTTGGGATTATCCAGGTGAATATTTAGATTCCTTTAGGCGGTATATCGTATCTACACGCAATTGTACTCTATGTTTAAATTAATTTGCTTCTCAGTTTACATTAATGTTTTGTAAAAAAACTTTACATTAATGTTTCCGAACTAGTTTATATTTATCCATAAGAAAACAAAATTTATACTACTAAAACAAAAAATTAATAAAATTAATATTTAATTGACAATGGCAATAGATTAATAAATATTTTCATTATTCAATACGATCATTTTTAGATTTAATAAAATTAGACTACATTTAAAACATGTTAAATATTCTCTAACTAATTATTTTATTTCAAAATATATTCATAATATCTGTTAATATCGTTTTATTTTAAATATAAATTTCAATTTATTTTTTTGATTTTTAAGAAAATAATTAATAATTTCGTATTATTAATAAATTTTATTATAAAATAATTTTATTACATTTTAATCTAAATATTCACTAATTTGTGATTTTATTCAAAATATATTTATAATATTTTAATATTTTAATTTTCAATATATATTTATATTTTATATTATATTAAAATTTTAAAAACTTAATTTTAGTTTCTTGATTTGTTAAAAAATTACTAAATTTATATTTAATATTATTCTTTATTGAAAATAATTTTAATTACATTTTATTTTATAAAATAAACACAATATAATTATATTTAGACTACTATGTGTTAACCTACGGAATGCCTTTGATATGTGTGTAGTCCGGAGAAATGGGGTCGCGTCCTAAGATCGGGCTGCATGAGAATTTTGGCTATCTAGAGGTAGTCCGAGTCATTGCGTATCGATGGACGGAGAATGGTGTTCTAGTTGTAGAATTTTGTGTTTACGTCTACGAGTCATGAGAGGTTTTAATTATCATGGGATATCTAAGTGTTCCCATGAAAAATTACTGAGTTCGCGTTATGGGCCATGGTGTCGAGGTTGCGTTAGAGATACGTTTAGTATACATCAATGTTGGAAATGTCCTGAAATCACACTTGTAATCACTCTAGAGATAGTTGTGTTGTCGAGATTAGACATTCGTATGATACTGGGTAATCATAATGTTTTGCTAGAAACTGCTTATGATCAATGAGTTTAGAACTCATTGCTAGTATTATATGATCCTACAGGGTCACACACCTAAGCAGACTGGATATACTTCATATGAGAATAATCATTAAAGTAATGATCAAATCAAATGTGTATTTGATACACATTAATAGACGTGTTTTTTAGAGTGTGTCGATCGACACAAGTGTTGTGTCGATCGATGCAAAGGCGCAGATCGAAATATCGTTTCGATTTAATGACTTAATTAATCTCGGTTCGGTCCGGTGATTAATTAGATTTCCCAAGTCTATATATATGATATAAGCACGACCTGGAGTAGAAGTTTTAAGCCTAACGGCAGCCACCTCTCAGAAACAGACGTATCCCAAAGAGATCCGATCTCCCGGCACTAGCATCCCGGCGGATTCCAGTTTCTGTGCGTGTGGATACCAGTAGAGGCACAGCACTTGAGGCGCTTTAAGATCTCGTTTATCTGTTAATCTTCCGCTGCTAAACTCCAGGTAATTCGAGATCTGATGTAGATTCAATATACCTAGACCCTGGATCCTAGGCTTGGAATTATACCTAGGGTTGCTAATTGGATTAGAACTGCTAGAAATTCCTTCAATCAAGTCTAATTGAGAACATGTACTGCAGTGATCTCAATTTCCTTCGTTAATGATATGTGTTGTTAATTGAATGCTTGTGTGTTGTGTGGAGTCCATTACGTATTGATAGTACGTGATCAGCTGTTTTATTTCATTATTTATTATTATATATTATTTTGGGTTTGTCGAGTGGAGTTTTCAGTCTTAGTAGTTGGGAGCTAACTCACTGGATAATCTTAGATTGCTCATTAAACTCTCTTTTGTTTTTAGGTAACCTTAGGGAGAGACTGGATAGTGAAAGCTAGACGTTAGGACCACTGGAGTAGATTGCAATGCCTTTGTAAAAGTGGTATTTTTGTTTAATGTATTTAATCAAGTCTTTATAAGTCGGTGTTTTTATTTAGTTATATCAAATAGTTTATTTAATTAAATAAAATTAAGTATTTTATATTTATAATATGAGTAACTCTGATATTAAACTAGTCCGTTTTAACATAACCCGTTGACGCGATACGGATTGCAAAACTTTTAGCCATCAATGCGAGGAAACAAAATTGAGGTTAGAGATGGATTGGCTAGAGTTTCTGACAAGATTAAACTATCTCGGGCTTCGAACGTAAAAACTCATTCCGTTTGACTGCACAGGTTCGAACGGTTCTATTTTTATTTGATTATTGGCCGGTCAACTCGTTGATCAGCGTAAAAACGGAAAAATCGTTACAAGAGGAATTTGTAAACGAGATGGAGAAATAGTTGTTACCTCATCCTTTTATGTTATTCCCTCAGCAAGATTGTTTTAAAAATTGTGCGTACTTCTGTTAACCACAGTCTAATGTGACTCAAGATCTTCTTCTTCTTTTGCAGTAGGAGTCTTAAAATTGTCAGATTCTTCATCCTGTTGATTTCTTGACCATGTTTATCATTTGGAACTTTTGCTTGATCAGGTTCTTCATCATGATTCTTTGCTTCTTCATATAACAAAATTTTCGCTTGATCATGAGCTATATCCTTTGTAATAGTCATTGCAGTTGAGTTGCTTGCCTCCAAGATTATTTACATTGTTTCCCATTTGAAGAGAAAGAGTTTCCAACTCAAAGAGGAGGTTACTAATCATTGTTCCCTTTGTAATTGTCTCAATAGTTTTTTTTCAGCATTTTCAGGATCCATGTTGTCTTTCTTATTGTTGTCTTTCTTCAGAATATTAACAAAAACGTTTGAGAACTTAACTTTCGTGTCCCCATTTCCGACATAAACCACATTTCAAAGAGACAAAGGATATTTAACTTCTAATTCCACCTCTTGACCATCCAAATCTTTAAATCCTATGCTCTTTACTAGTGGGATTTAAAGGTTAACCTCCACCAATAATCTCGCAATATCCAATTTTGTGCAACACTCAGTATTTGGATGTAACTTCATACATTTACCAGTAGGTGCCGCTAAACATTTGAGGTCATTTTCCGAGTACAGATAGTTTGGGATGTTGATAAGATTCACCCATAGTGGCATGGCTCTTATATTTGGCAGAGCTAACTCATTTGACAGTGTCCAATCATTCATTTACCTTTAGTGTAAGATCATAAATGTGCCAATAATGCCTTCAAATACTCTTTTCTCATATGCATGTTATCTAATCGGGAAAAAATTACGATCAATGAACTAGACGTCTATTCTCGAGCTTCTTACCCCATTCTTACACAAACAATTTATTGTAACATGAATCACTCCGATGTGGGGTGTGTTTCCGATAAAGTATCCGACAATGAAACTTTTTCAAAGAAGGGTAGAATCATTGAGAATATATTCATGGATATGGAGGGATGCTACTCCGTTGATCACTTCAAACACGGGACTGACAGAAGATGGGCTTGTGGGCTTGGTTCATGAAATTTGGGTCTTCAAAACTGAGATTGAATCCGAGGTAGAGCTTCGGCAGAGACAAAACCCGCGTGAAACGGTGGCCTCATGATATACTTTTAGTTATATATATAATTTCTTAATATTTAGATTTATTTTTATTTATAAATTAAAATTTAATTAACAATAAGTTTTATATTTTTATAGTATTCAAATTATAAAAACTATAAAGTAATCTGACAAACTCGTCTATGTTTTAATAATATAGATAAATGATATATTTTTGGATAGAGAAAAGAGAATTTTGTTGTATTCAATCTCGTCTAAAATTGAAAAATGAATAAATGATCAAAATCAGTTAGACCCGTATTCTAAAAATCGGCGAGGAAGACAGTTAACTCATCGAAAAGTTGTTAGCCGGACAAGAGCCACCGCTAATGTGCTAAAATCGGCCAAAACTCGGATCTTTACGAAACCCTCGTTTTTATCGATCTCATCGCTGAAATCGAACGTGATTTCATAGATTTATCAAACAATTAGCATAGGTTTAACAAAACCTTAATGAAAAGTGTAAAAATGAAGGAAAAAATTCTCATCCCCCAAAAATCGTAGCCCCCAACTTCTTGATTAGCGCGTTAGCCAGTAGACCAAGCAAACAATTTATGTTTTTTTTTTTGGTCAAACAATTTATGTTTTCAGTTACGTTATTTAATATATATATATTTCCTCTGTATAAAAATAAACTAAGACCCCGGACCTACGGTCAAGAAAGCAATAAAGAGATTGATTACGGACGAGATGAATGAGGAGTTAACGAGGATTCCAACAACAAAGGAAATCAAGGAGGATTTCTTCTCTATCCACGCTGATAAAGCGCCGGGACCAGATGGCTTCTCGGCAAGTTTTTATCACACCAACTGGGAGCTGATCAAAGGAGAAGTAACGGAGGAAATCTCTGGATATTTCAGAGCAGGCTTGCTCCCAGGAAAAGTTAACCATTCGCATATAGGGAAAGAGCCCAAAAGGAGTAAAAGACTACAGGCCTTTGGCCCTTTGTAATGTATTATACAAAGCCTTCTCTAAGATCCTGGCGGGGAGAATTAAGAAGGTTCTAAACTTGGTTATCTCGGAGAACCAGTCCGCTTTTGTCCCGAGAAGAGCTATAACAGACAATGTTTTGATAACACATGAGATGCTCCACTTTCTGAAAAGATCTAAGTCGGTGAAACGATGCACCATGGCGGTTAAAACTGATATGAGCAAAGCATACGATAGATTGGAGTGGCGATTCATCGAAGCGGTCCTTATTGAGTTTGGTTTCCATAGAAGGTTTGTGGATTGGATTATTCTCTGCATATATACGGTTACTTTTGTTGTGCTAATAAATGGAGAAGCCAAGGGAGAGATTGTGCCGCAAAGAGGAATTAGACAAGGGGATCCACTATCTCCGTTCTTATTTATTATGTGTAGCGAGGTGCTATCGGGACTTTGCAAGCAGTCTCAACGGAATGGAGAGCTTATCGGAATCTAAATCTCAAAAGGAGGACCAAGAATCAACCACATTCTCTTCGCAGATGATACTATGTTTTTTACGAAAACAGACACAAAGTGTTGCAACCATTTGAAGAGAATAATTCTTGAGTATGAGATGGCATCAGGTCAAACTATTAACAAAGAAAAGTCTGTCATCACCTATTCATCCAAGACGCCTCTAGAGATTAAAACAAGAGTGAAGAATTTCCTTGAGATTGAGAAGGAAGGGGGCTCAGGGAAGTACTTGGGGCTACCAGAACTGTTTGGGAGGAGGAAGAAAGACTTGTTTACATCCATCGCCGACAAGATTAAGCAGAAATCAATAAGCTGGGCCACAAGAAGAATATCGGTAGCCGGGAAATTGGTTCTTCTTAAGGCAGTGCTAATGGCTTTACCCACCTATACTTTTATTAGCTTTAAGGTACCAAAGAGTCTTTGCAAAAGAATCCAATATGCCCTTACTAGATTTGGTGGGACTCCAATCCGGAGAAGAAAAGCATGTGCTGGATAGCTTGGGATAAAATGACGAAGTCAAAGAGAGATGGAGGCTTGGGGTTTAGAAACATCGAGGCACTTAATGACGCTCTCTTGGCAAAGAATAGTTGGAGGATTCTTTGTAATCCTGAAAGTCTGTTGGCTAAGCTCCTTCTTGGGAAATAATGCACTAACGAGGACTTCTTAAATGTCGAATCGGTATCATCGACCTCTCATGGCTGGAGAGGGGTTTTGTTGGGGAGAGATCTACTCAAGAAGGGAATGAGTTACGTAATCGGAGATGGGAAGGAGGCAAAGATTTGGGAAGATCCCTGGATCAACCTGGAAAAACCAGAGAGAATTCATGGACCAGCGACAAAAATTACAAGGAACTGGACAATCTCAGAGCTTTTTTATCAAGGAACGACGGAATGGAACACTGAGCTAATTCATGAACTGTTTCCAGAGAGAGAAGAGGAAATTCTGAGGATTAAACCGAGCAATCAAGGAGCCTGCGACAGGATGTTCTGGCTGAATGGACATTGTGGACAATATTCAACAAAGAAAGGCTATTACCAAGCAATAAACGAAGCATTTGAGGACAGTGAATGTGAGGATGATGAGCGAAATTTCGAGTGGAATAGCCTAATATGGAAGCTGAGATCGGCACCAAAGATTCAATTGATGGTGTGGAAAGCAAAAAAAGGAGCAATACCAGTGGGAGTTAATTTGGCCAGAAGGAAGATCATCACAGACGACAAATGTCAGAGGTGCGGACAACAAGAAACTACGGAACATGTACTACTCCATTGTTACTATGCGACTGAAGTTTGGGCACTAGCGCCTTTCAAGGATAAGATAAGAAGCGAGGACTGGAGCAATATTTACGATGTTCTGAGACAAGCGAAGGAAATGAAGGCACTTCCTCCAACAGGAGTTAATGGAGACACGCTAATAGTTCCCCTACTGTGGTCTATCTGGACAAGTAGAAACAAGGCCACTTTCGAGAACCGATGGATAGGACCAGAAGAATCCTGCACACAAGCAGTAGCGGAAGCTCGAGAATGGTGGATAGCTCAGGAAGAAAGGGAAGGGGCGATCAATGGAGAAGACGAAAACAGAGCAGTACAGGGCATTGAAAACAGGGGAGAAAGACGTAACGAGAATATTCACCGATTCTGCCTGGGATTCACAAATAAAGAGAGCGGGAATAGTTTGGACAATTAAAAGCGAGGAAGGAGGACATGACGTTACATGATACATAACAATTTATATTACTAAGATTGCATTCTATACAAAAAATATTGATTTTAACAACTTTCTAGTAATGAAATAAGGGATTGAACTAAGTTAAAATTAATTTTAATGAAAAAATCCAATAAAATATACAAGCGCTTTTACAACAATAAAGTTAGGTAAGCTTCTACTAAAAATAATAACAAGCCACATATATTAAAAGTTTAATAAACAATATCAAAACAAAAACAAAACCAAAATCTCACATTTAAGACCATATCATCATATTTTCATTTAATATATATTGGATTAAATAGTTAATAATTAATTTATAAAAATATAAAATTCAAAATAAAAAATATTTTTTAAAAAACATAAATCTGTGATTCTTTAACGTGGATCAAAATCTAGTAATTATTATAAAAAATACAAAATAAAATATACATGACAAAACTAGATGCTATTATGTAAATATAAACCCAATTTTATATACTAGAAACATTGAAGCTTCAACTGATGACCATGAAAATAAACATTATAATATATGAAATAAATAATGAAAATTTTAGGAACTTAGATGAATTTTTCCTAAATAAAATTTAGAACCCTAGTGACTATGAAGGAGTGTGTTGAATTAGTGATTTAGAATGATTTGATAAATCATGTGTATTCAAAAATATTTTAAAAAGTCATTCAAAATCAAGTATCATTAGAGATAAAGTTAGCAAATGTTTTTGACAATCTACTTAAAATCTACTGTTATTGAAATAATGATTTTTAATTATTTCAATTATGTTGCTATTAAAAATATTTTAAATATTATGATTTTAATGATTGCAAAAGATTTTAGGAGATTTCAATAGAGTTTTTAATTAAAAAATACAAAAATGCAAATCTTATAATTTCAGGTAGGATTTTATAGGTTTTTAATACTAAATCACAAAAAATTTCTTAGATTTATCTAAAATCAGCTGCTACTTTAGTTGAGTTTGTTAGTTTTCAATTATCCTTTTATTTTATTTAAGTTGTTTTTTTAGTTATAACATTTGTTCGATCAATTTGCATATAGATGCTTATATTTATTCGTTTTTTAATAACCTCATGTATCTTCTCTTCGTAGAAATTGAACTTTTTGACTTTATTACAAGTTTGTTTAAAAAAAAAATGTACTATCATTTATCAAAGAATCTAATTACAGAATTATAGAAACTTTTAAATACTGAATATGACAGTCAGACCGAATTAGCGTATTTAGTTTTTTTTTTTAACACAAACAACTAGATTTTGACCCGCACTTAGAAAGTGCGGGTTTAATTTTCTTTACAAATTTTACTTTTTATTTATTTTGTTAATAGTAGTTTAGATTTTTATTTATGTAATCTAATTTTGATTATAATTGGTTAATCAGCATTATAAACAGTGAGTTAGCAATTTAGTTTTTTTTTAATGAAATATGTGTTATTTGGAGGAGATATATCGTAAGGATTAAGAGATTAAAATAACGATTGCGCATTATATGTTTTAATCTGTGTTGTATCGTAAGATCATGGAGAAAATATATATATGAAAACAACTATTGTAAAAGTTATGTGGTATAGGTTTAATTGTTATTATATTTATCTAAAATATTATTTTATAAAACACATGTTGTAATCATATATATAATTTGCAACTTGGATGGAACAACCCGTTAAAACTTAATTCAAACATAAAACATAATTTCACGCTTCAAATATTTGAATAATATAAATATGAAAATTATTTTAATATTTTTATTAAGTTTAAAATATATCAACTGAAATTATTTACTATATGTATACATATATATGTATATATATTTTAAACTCATGCAAATTTTTTTAGAAAATTTATAATCAAAATTGGCTAATTAATTTTTCAACCCGTTTAATTATTTAAATATTTTTCAGTTTGATGGAAAAACCTGCTAAAAAGTACAATCGTAAAAACATCAATTGTAATATATATATATATATATATATATATATATATATATATATATATATATATATATATATTTGAAACAAAATAAAAATATATAAAAATATATTATAAATATATTTTGAATTAAATCATAAATTAGAGAATATTAATTTATATATATAATAGTAGATGTATAAATTATTAATTATATTTATCAATTAATTTGTTTTGATTTTAATTAATTCGGAAAGTGGGACACATTATATTTTGGTTGTTTGGCTACATGTTTAATATTATATACTAATTTCTTATTTTAATAATAATTTATTAATTTTAATGATTATATAATTTATAAAATAATTATGTATTAAATTATATAGTTATATATACCAATTGATTTAGTAACTTAATTATGCTTAATTTTATTTTTTTATCATAAATTTTAGTTAAGAATAATTTATAATATTTATTTTAATATTAATTTCGAAATTAATTATTATTTTATTAAATTTTTGAAAAAGTTTTTCGTTAGATATGATTAAGATAGAAAAAAAAAAAGATATTATAAGATATTATGAATAAATCAAATATAAATTGTTTTACAGTTTTACCCTTAATGAAGGTTACAAATCCTAATAATATCAAGGGTAAATTCCGGGAACAACTTTTATGTACCATGGCAAACCTTCCTGTTTTAATAGAATAGATATTTCCCAAGAAGTTAAGATATACCACATGGTCCACACCGCATCATATAAGTGGACCCGTTAATTTATTTTATTTCTTCTTTATTGCTAGTTTCATTTCTTCACGTTAGAGCTATAATATAGTGTATATATAAAAATAACTGATATTAAGGGGTTAACATCATAGTAGAGTCACTTGGGTTAACATCATAACATCATAGGCTTACTTTTTTATTCCAAGTGCATCCAATTCACAATTTAGTCTTATTGCTTTACGGCTTAGGTGATGTTAAAAATAAGATAATGCGAAGCCACAACAGGATAATCTTCAAGCATATGCCATAATGTCACTATGAATATTCCTTTTCTTTTTTATAAATTGTGGTAAATATATATTTGGTGAATTTATGAATATATAGCAAATTCATAGTTTACTAATCTTATAAAATATCTGATTAACTGCATAGATTATGAATCCATTCAATCTTTTTAATAAATGATTCAATCTAAATTTGAAATGATTGTTTAGATATTACCATTATCATGTACCTGATATAAATGTGAAATATACATTAAAACCTCATATATAACTAAATATTTGAAAATGAAAATATAGAGATAATAATTATTATACCATTGACTTAGAATCCAATGGTTAGAGACAGAAGTTAGAATCGTCTCCACATGTGACAATTACATATGGACATTACTGTCCGATTCAGATTTCAACAGGCTACACTACATACTGTTTTGAGTTTTATTGAATGCTATATATGAATTTAGAATAATTTTTAAGGTAAAAAGATGTAGAACAGTAGAAGTAGTCATGGTCTTTAAATGAGGTCATTTGGATCCATGATTTTTCTTATCTATGAAAAAGCGACTTGTTCAAACAATATACATATTTGCGATTTGAAACTTGAGGTATTTTTGAAAGAAAATTATTTTTGATAACAGGATTAGGAATGAGTCTTGTTGAAGCTAACGAATAGCAAGTATTTAGGAAAATAGATTTATAACGGATGTTGCTTCATCGGTTGGCTCATTCATTGTCTAATTATGTACAACATAGCCATTTACAGTTGACATGTAACATCACAACACAAGTTATTGTAGAGGTCGAAAGAGCGAGTCATATGATTCTACTTGATGGATTTAGCACAATCTTTATACAATTACTATCATTTGCACTATGTAGCCCTGTCACACGGATCAAATCCGTGATCCGCCCCGTGACAGATTGAACTAATTTTTGATCCGCGTTAATCCGCCCTGCCAAATCCGCAACACAAAAACAGTCGATCCGCAACCGCTCCGCTTAAATTTGCGGGTATCCGCGGGTAACCCGCAAACATTTAAATATTAAATAAAATTTAAAAATTACAAATAAATTTAATAAAATAATATTATTAATAACATTTTAATATTAAAAACGTAAAATAATAATTTTTATTTAAAAACTAATTTTTGAAAGAAAAAATGTATTTTTATTTTATTTTTCAATTAACACTTAAAATTCTTAGATTAACAATAAAATACTTATTTTTTAAATAAAAAATAATAATTTTTGCGGATATCCGCAAACCCGCGGTTCTAAATATTCTGATATATTGATATTAATATGTATTAATAGTATAAATTAACTACTTTATCAAAATTTATTATATATATTTTTATTTTATCTCTATATTATTTATGTGTGGTGACTAGTTAATATAGTTTATCTATTGACTTTAATAGTTTATATTGTTATATAAAGTAATCACGTGTTTGAATTGGTTCTGTATATCAAAATTTGAATATATGCCTATTTGTGCAGCCCAAAAGAAAATGACATAATACATTTGTACAAATATTGTAAGTAACTAAATTTAAGAAATAAAGTATTTAGAACATTAAATACACATTAATACATCTGTACAAAAATTATATTTTGGAGACAAAATTAATAGTGTAGTTAATAGATCTTCTTACATTTTTCTTGCAAAGAGGGAAACATTAAATCACAATCTAATGCCAACGCTTATGTAACATTAATGATATGTATTTAACAATTATTTTGAAATAGTGATTCAATTGATTTAAAAATGTGAAATAGCAAAATAATTGTTTTACAAATCTGACAAAATCAATTGTATTTTTTTGTAAAAAGATTTTTTCAAAAAATAATATAAATTGGATTAATATAACACATTATAGAAAACGTTTCAAAATTATAAGAAAATATTGTTTTATATTTCATGACCTCCTAAAATACCATATCGGTTCTAATGCATATTAATCGATCATGCAATGTACAAATATATATAAACATAAATATATAACAATGATATTACTGAAAATATAAAATAATTTAACATTTACGGTAAATATGAACAATAATAACTACAACATTTAAAAGATAATCAGATTATTAATTCTAATCGTGCATTTCATGCTAAATTAGCTAGCATTAAACGAAAAATAGCATAAGCATATGTTTTAAAAAAGGGACCTTAGTACATAACCGATAATGTTATCAAGGAAAATCATGTAATATTACAGGCAGATAGAAATAAGTTCATTACATTTAAAACATGATTATAATAGGCAACATAATACTTGAGTCGTTTCCACCAGATTTTCATTCATTCACTAAGTTCAAATCCAGCAAAAAACAATGATAATGATTATTATTATTTGCTTTGTTAAAAAATATTCTCTCTGTTTCAATATATAAGTAGTATTAGTGTTTTTGTTTTGTTTCATATCTCAAGATAACTTTTAGCTTTATTTAAAACTATGTGATCAGTAGTACTTTATTGTTTGTTTTATAATTGGTTTTTATTTACATTTTTATTGATGCTTTTTAAAGGAAAAAATACATTTCTTAATATTCGTGTTTTTTAGGGAAAACTACTAATATTTAGAAACAGAGGGAGTAGTTTATTTGATAGTTAAATAAACTTCATTTACCACTTTTTGATGGAAGTGGTTTCTTCAATTTCTAGATCGAAGATAACAACAGATATTTCACCAGAATCTTCAAGTATTGGTATTCCTAATATATAGAAATTGTTTGAGATTATTGCTTATTATTTTTAAATGTTTTTTTACTAAAACTCGAATGACATCAAAATAAAATACAATGATAAAAATTTCTCATTTGTAGAAGTATTAACCTGCTAAAACCTCAGACACACAACTATTTTCTGATTTCCACTTGAGTTCCAAAGATCATTGAATTTTATGACGACCCTACCCTTTGCAACACATGTTATGAATGTGTTGTTTCATATAATTGAATAAAATTAGATAAAGCTAATGCATAAATATAAACACATTTTAAAAATTTGAAAACGTTTGTCAACTAAATGCTTACTCTATTTCTTTAATCCAAAATTGGATTGTGTAGTCTTGGCTCGAGATGAGAGTTCCAACACATATTATTGCACATATTACATCTATATACATAAAAAAATTAATTACATCTCACGATTATTATAATAGATTTTATTAAAACTAATTATTTTATTTTATTGAAAATTAAACCAAACATACCAATGCTGTAGAGATATTGCACACAACCTTGCAAAATGTTCTTGAAGATCACAAATTCACAGAACATATCATCAGATCCATTGGATGTTTGTCGACTTGGGTGTCTTCCTCAAGGTAAATTTTCTTTTCAGCATAAATATTTCTGAAGTTTCCAATGGAAACTTAGGACGGGAACTTAGGACAGGAACTTAGGTAAAGGTGGAGTAAAAGTTGGTTTATAAGGTAATGGGAACTTAAGACGGGATTTTTCCGAAAGGTTTTGATCGGTTTCAATGGCGGGATTGAGGGAGGTGAGAGGAATAGTAGGGGGAGAAAGGGGATTGGGTAGTAAAGGATGGGAGGCTGGGGGTTTTGGGTTAGTGCTTGTAGCACGATTAAAGACTAATGGTGAGTTTTGCTTAGGAGGAAGCACGGTGTATGACTGGTGAATAGTAGATCTTGAATCAGATCCAGAGCACAGAGACTCTGACCTAAGTTTTTCTGGAACAGGAGAGGACAACATTTCCTGGTCATTGACAGTACTGGACACGGGGAAAAGCTGAGTCACCAGAAGGTTTTGGCGGAGTTGAGAGCTTACAGGAGGAGGGTTTAGGGGATGAGAGAGAGAAGGGGAAAAAGGGACATGGGAAAAGCTAAGTTAGGATTTGGAGGGTCATGAGGATGGGGAGACAGAGGAAGGAGCTTTCACGAGCGGTGAGGGGAGGAGGAGCCATGCCAGAAACGAGGTCAGACATTTTCCAAAGATTTTGCATTGGATACCGTGCCTGGAAAAGAAGTCAACTCGGGCGTTGACCCAAAACTTTTACTTTTATCTTAGTTTACATATTACATTTTTTATGTAGTTGAAAGCAAATTTTTGTGAAAATATAAATACAATTTTGGTATGACATATAAAACACACATACATAACTTGGAATAGTTTTATGTTTCTCTACAAATAAAATCAGTATAAACGATATAGAGTAAAAAGAAAAAGCAAATTGGACTCAAAAATACAAATAAGTGAATTTTGAATGAAAAGATTTTGCGAATTGTTACTAGAAAGTACAGTAGGTAATCTGCGCAACAAAATGAACAAATATTAGTAAGAACATTCTTTTTTTTTGGTTTGATGATGCAGGAAAAAAAAAACAGAGAGGGTTGGTATAACCTGAGTCATGTCGTTAGGATATATCGAGTGTAAGGGTGAAAGACCTCCGTTTGCTTTGCGTCATATATACAATATAATTTGTGTGGTGTCTGTTTCCTTTAAACTTTGGGTTCAAAATGATCACGCAAACTATATACACCATATGTACTAATATACATTAACCTAAAATTGGTGTTGGACAAAAGAAAAACATTAATTGAACAACTTTGTTCAAAAAAAAAAAAAGACAAAAGAAAAACACAAGTGGACTAAGAAGCAAGATAGCAGAAGAATGAAACCATTAGTAAATAAAACAGAAGACATTCTTTGTCCTTTTATATATAGATTTTTTTTTTAAAAAGATCGATTGTAAACATTAAGTGTGGACGGATCCAGATATCTAATTTTTTTAGGATGTCCGAATCCAGGTCTGAAAACATTATCCGGATCCAGATTCGTGGCTTCCAGAAATCCGAGTTTTGATATCTATCTAAAAATTAAGATATTCGCGGATATCAGGATTTAGATCTAGATCCTAAAAAATAATAAAAAATAAGAATAAAATCTTAAAAAACTAAATTTAATTATAAAATTAGTATTTTATATAAAATCTTTGAAAAACTCTAATATAACATAAATATAATTAAAATTAATATATATATATATATATATATATATATATAAGAAATTATATTTTATATGTATATATATATATATTTAAAAAATATATTAATTGGGTCGGATCTGGATATTCGGATCTCAAAATTAAGATATCTGGATTCGGTTTGGACCATCCTAAATTTTATTATCCGGATCTGGATCCGGCTCTTTGAATATTTGAATTTTTAGAGTGGATCAAAGCGGATCTTGGATCGGATCTTGAATCCCGGGATAATAGTTCGATCCCTAGTAAACATGACACTCAAAATACAAAACATCCCAACGTGCTTTTATTGCTTTTTTGTCTGATATTGGATATTTAGTTGGGCCTATTTGAAAGCCTAAGCCCATTTTATAAAGCGGTGTGGTTTTCTGAGAGGCGTCAAATAATGAAGAGGGAGGAAAAGAAACCCTAAAACCTACGCAGTCGTTCTGGTTCTATATAAAGCTAAAACCTTTACAATCTCTTCCTAAAAAAAATACAATTAACGACGGGTTGAAACCGCTAATATCAGTGTTGCGCTTTCTGTTTATCTTTCTTCGGTTATTGATGTGTGTCTAGGAATCTTAGCCTACTTATGCGTAGGTGTGTTTTGTCGATCTTAATTGTTGTGATTCTTTACTGCTTTTTGTTGTTGATGAAAGTGATGATAAGGAATTGTCGCCCCAGTCTTACTTGCATTCATTGCGATGGATGTAACATGGTGATTGACTATTTTCGTCTGATTCTCAAATTTTAAAGAGTCATATTTTTGCCTTAATCTTAGGATTTAGTGTTTTTGGATATGATGAAATGGCATAATGTTTTGTGACACCCAGTCTGATCTGCTTCTGCAGAGTGAGTGATTTGCCATATTCTCTGATCCAAATTCAACGATAAAAATTGTGATTTTCTTTCAAATATCTTTTGTTTGTTTTTTGGATATCGGAGGAATGAGGATTATATAACCATACGTCTGCAAATCTGAATTACAATGCTGATTCTTTGACATGCACTACCATCTGACCTCTTATCAAATTATCTTGTTTTTTATGTACCTGTTTTACTCCTCTTTTTAGGCTTCTCTGCAATCAATGATGAACAAAATCGTCCATATTTAATGACAATCCCGTGATTCTTAATCACAAGATCACCATCTTTCGACTGAGATTGCGTTTTACTATTAAAACTCTGTACTTAGTTTTTATGCTATTGCCTATGGTATCTGATGTCTAAAGTTGAAAAAAAGTAGTTGGACATTTCGTTTTTCAGAGGCAGAAAGTGAAGGAACAGGCCTTTGCGACACTGTTAGCTTCTTACTCAATAAGCTACATGTTACCTTTTTATCTGTTTATAATAGTTTTATCTCTTGCTTTTGTGTTTTCATCCGTTTATTGGTTTGTATGCCTTCTTTCTGGGTTACTCTTTACATTGAAAGATTGATAAATGTAGCATATATTCTAAACAGATTTGCATAATCTGTTCGATTTTTCTTGCCTAAACAGATTTGCATAATCTATTTGACCTTAGCAAATTCATTCTTCTTCATTTAAAGAAGTGCGAGTACTTATATGACATGGGAAATTATCCTTTAATAACCCGGTGCGCAAGAATACGGATGTGTTTAGACAGAAAAAGACGACGTATGCAACTCGTGAACAAATGAGTGCTCAAGTGATTATGTTTATGGCATTATAGGAACCCATCCAACCTATATGCTATCTAGCGACCAATAGGCTGACCATCACCCATGATAACAAAGTACATAGCCGGGCAAATGATCTCATTGTCAATGGCCAAGTTCATATCACACTTTGGGACAAGTGTTCCCTTTGGGATAGTCATGACAACATTCACATACCTTCACAATTATGCCATTTGTTTTCCTTTCCTTAGGCCAAACACCATGAGAAACAACAGTGGAAACACCTTCTCGGAGACTGAAAGGGTATCAACGGGTGAAGTCAGCACAACGGGTGAAGTCAGCACCTTCCCGGTATGAGTCGTAGCGTTGAAGATAAATAAAGACGATGGGCAGAGAGGGTTATTGATTAGTAACCAACCTTTTTCCACCAACAACACAGACATCGCATGTATTTATATGCCTTGATTACAAATTTTGAATTCAGTTTCAACAATTACTTGATACATTGTATTCAAATATATATTGAAATCTTACTAAAATAGAAAATAAATAAAAGGAAGTTCAAATTGAACAAATTAATCATCAAATTTATCTTTTCCATTTTCATTCTCTGAAACTTTCTTTCTTTTATCATCTCAAAAAATCAGAAATCAATTTGTACATTTCAGATATTTAGCCACCAAGATTATGTTAGTTAGTGATATATGAATTAATATAATATGAAAAGAGTGATCTTTTGTATATTTACATAGCTAAATCACTTGTATGATCAATATCTACATCGACGTGGGAATTTTGATCGAGTACTTACGTAGCTTCTTGACAACAAATTGAACAAGTTCTATTCTAATTGACAACCGAATATATTAACTGATTTCGTTTTTCCTTCTGTTTCGAATTAGTTCTAGTTTATTAAGTTAAGTCAAAAGGATGTTAACATTTTCAGGTTTACAAACTCATGCAAAATTGTAACACTCGTCCCTTCGGATCCTAAGTCAACGACTCTTTGACTCCACGAGTCATAGTCCACAACAGCGAACCAAGCCATAAACCAGAACCGACACCCAAATAGTTGAAAAGGTTTTACTTTATTGAAATAGAAAACGAGTCTTACATAAAAATGAATCAACTGAAATAGCTTAAAACGTGAAAAGGAAGAATCGCATAAGTCTTATTGAAATCGAAAGAACGAAAAAGAAGAGAAGGAATCCCCATTCCTAAAACATACACCACACCGTCCGTCTACCCCTGCAACGCTCCAGAGTTACCTGCAAAACAATCAACGAAAGAGGCATGAGTATTTGGTTTACACCAATACCCAGTGAGGGCGGATTCTAGGAATACCGCTATCTCAACTTTAAACTAACACAACATCAAACAAGAGTTCACGGTTAATAACACCTTGCACCCAACGCCCGAAGGCACAAACAAACTAATGTCCAGATCGTGCTGCAGGCGCCCACCACCCCGCACTCTGGACTCCTACCGCCAGAAGCGCAACTAATTCACGAGCCCCGGGACCCGCCATTGGCCCCGGTGCCCAACAACTCAACCACTTGGTGGGCTCGCCAAAACCCCCTTCCGACGAAGCAAGGGACAAGTACGAAACGCAATGTACATGTGCCGCCACCAAACACCCTTTCGGGGGACCTAAACAGTTCTATCAAGCATAACCTTCACACACAAACAACGTTTTCAGTTCAAATGGTAACCTAGCGTCTAAGTTCCGTTTTCGGTTTAAGCGACAACCTAGGTTCTAAGTTATCATCAATCACATCAACGCAAATCAACAACTAGATCTACACTACTTAGGAAAGATACTATTAAACGGGGATTCGAGTCCCAACACTGCGGTAGAATAAAGAAGGAGATCACGATCGGTCCCCACCTTAGTCTAAAATCGAAGAAGAAGAAGAAGATCGGACGAATCCGGCTATAGATATGGTGATCCTGCACACAAATCTAGGGTTTTAGACGACATATCTAAAGAAAGAGAACGGATATAGGGCTTTCGGCCAACAGATCTGGACAAACGAGAAGATACGGTTCAGATATACAACTTCTATCCATCAGAAGCATAGATCAGAAGCAGATCTGAGCAAACGAAAGAGATACAGTTCAGATCTACAACTTCTATCCATCAGAAGCATAGATCTGAAGCAGATCTGAGTGAGAGAGAGACGGGGAGAATGATACGGTTCAGATCTACGACTTCTACGTATCAGATCTGATCTAGAAGCATAGATCTGAAGCAGATATGGGGTTTAGAAGAAGAAAACTAAGCAGATATGAGATCCGGGAAGTCTCACCTTAAGAACGCGAAGAACGGATGGCTCTACACTCAAAAGAATCAAGAAGATGGCGACTCGGAGTGCGGGATCGAAAGCGGCGGCGATCGGCGGTCTTCGAAGAAGATTCCGACGAGGCTGGCCGGCCGTGGTGGCTCTCCGGGCGGTGGCGACCGGCGGTTTCCGGCGGTTTATCGGCAGCGGGCGGTGGCTGGCCGGCGGTCGTCGGCTGCTCCGGGCTGGTCGTCGGTCGTCGGCTAGCTCCGGCTGCGGGCAGAGCTTCAATGTCTCGAACTTTGTGCCAAATGAGAGGGGCTGCTTCTCCTTTTATAGGGAGTGGAGCTAGGGTTTTCCCTTCCCACGAGTTGGGCCTTGGGCTTCTGGCCCATTCCCCTATTTCCTTTGGGCTCAAGTAATTCCTCTTGGCCCTGTTGGGATAGTGTCCTGAAATCACACTTGTACTCACTCATGTGATAGTTGTGTGTCGAGATCAGACATTCGTATAATACTGGGCGTTTGCAATGCTTTGCTAGAAGCCTCTTGCATTCTGTAGGTCGTGGACTTACTGCCAGTATTGTATGATCCTATAGGGTCACACACCTAAGCGAACTGGAAGCTACGACATGGGAATGATCATTGTGGCAATGATCATATTATGTGTATTGAAATACACATAAGAATCGATATAATGGTGTTGTGTCGATCGACACAGCTTGTGTGTCGGTCGACACAGTTCGGATTTTCCGAACAGGCTTTTCGGGTTATGGCTTAATTGAGTCTGGCCCGTTAAGCACGTTTAGGTCGAATAAAAGATGATTAGTTTCGACCTAAACAATAGAGCCGTCCAGTTTTCTTGAGAGAAACACTTGACACACCAGACACCATCGATCCCCATTGATCCGGCACTAGCATCCCGTTTCCAGCGAGCGTGCGTGTGTATCTGGTAGAGGCAAAGCGTTGCGTTGCTCCACTGATCTCGTTCACCATCTTCTTCCGCTGCCAAAGGTAAGAACGAGATTGGTTCTAAATTTCAATATAACAAACCCTAGATCCATCGGGATCCAACAGTGGTATCATAGCATGCTTAGGGTTTAGCTATTGAAACTGGTGATATAAAATCGAAACTTGATGTTATTGATCTGTATATTGCCTGTTGAAATCGTTTTTCATTGATTAAATCTCGGATTTTTGTCTCTGTTCAAAACAATGGTATTGCTGAAATCGCACTGTGTCGATCGACACAAAACGTGTGTCGGTCGACACGCCGCGGCGCAAAATATAAAATTTTAGGGTTTGTCGCAGGGTGTCGATCGACACAAAGCGTGTGTCGGTCGACACAGAGCGAAAACTCGCGAATAAATTTTAGGGTTTGTCGCACAGCATTGATCGACACAAAGCGTGTGCCGGTCGATACAAAGCGAAAATCCGCAAATAATCTTTAGGGTTTCGATCTGAGATCGAGTACCCGTAATCGTTCTGCGTCGATCGATACACTGGGTGTGTCGGTCGACACAGGCAATACAATTAGATAGATCGGTTCAATTGAATTGAACTGGTTATCTAGCTCGGTTAATTTTATTAACCAAAATTGATTCTGGTTTGGTCATATCGATCGACACACAGTGTGTGACGATCGACATGGACCATTAAACCGAACTGGTTCAATTGGATTGAATCGGTTAAGTAAATTCGATCCGGTTTGACCGGTTATCGAAGAACAGTTTAAATAAAGTTGCATCGATCAATGCCAATGGTTGGCGTCGATCGACACAACATCCGCAGACTTGTTGGTTTGACCACAAATTTGCATGAACCAGAATAATTTAATCCTAAAAGTATTAGAAGAATCTAAACTTAATAAAACTAAATGTTTTAATTAAAAGTTATTATTTTTGAAATATATAGTGAATATAAATCAAGATAAGATTAGTTATTTTCCTCAACTAAATATCAAGTGATCTTGATGTCTTGCCCGATCTTGTCTACTGTCAAGACTCGTGTCGTTTGTTGGATATCTTGGAGTCCTTGATATCCACTGCAACATGGGTAAGGCAGGTGGTCAATGACAGACTTGCAGTGCAACTGTCAGTGATCACAAGACAGATAAAAGATTGGTTATACTTGACTGGGCTGTCAGAAGTTCTGGGCCCAGAGACATCAGAGTGGATTGGACATAGTTTATCTCATTCACGACCAAGAGTTGTACTGAGTACAATTAGCAATGATTTGCTTACCTAGATAACTAAAGCTTGAGTAACGGCGAGTCGCCCACTCGAATTTTAGTAATCTGAGGATCTTGGCACATTGTATTCATATGAGGAAACATAGTTTGAATACAATGGGAGTTTTCTTATTAGATAAGAATTCTCATTTCTTGTGCTTTATAACTAAAATTTACCTCTTTTGAATTACAGCTATGTCTGTCTCAAATCACATCAACACTTTCTCACTAAGATCCGTCCTTGAGAAGGACAAGTTAAATGGATCTAATTTCTTGGAATGGTATCGGAACCTGAGAATAGTTCTCAGGCAAGAGAACAAGGAATATGTCCTTGAAAGAGTTCTCACCGAGAGGCCACGTTCCAATGCTCCGCAGACAGAAAAGAATGCTTGGGATAAGCATTCAGCGGATGTCAAAGATGTTACTTGTCTAATGCTGGTGACCATGAACTCTGAGCTGCAGAAGCAATATGAGAACGTATTGTCACCCATTGAGATGATTAACAGCCTGAAAGCTTTGTTTCAGGAGCAAGCTCGCACAGAGAGATACCAGACGGTTAAATCTCTCATGGATTGCAAGCTGGCTAAGGACAGTCTAGTAAGTCCTCATGTCCTTAAAATGATGGGTTACATTGATAACCTGGGGAAACTGGACTGTGCCATTAGCCAGGAGCTGGCCACTGACATGATTCTGCAGTCTTTGCCGTCATGTTTTGATCAGTTCATCATGAACTACAATATGCAAAACATGACTAAGACATTGACCGAGTTGCACGGTATGCTGAAGACAGCAGAACCGAATCTCAAGAAGGCTACTCCCAATGTCCTGATGGTACAAGGGGGTAAAAGGTTTAAGAAACCTAAGAAGGGTAAGGGTAAGGCCCAGGTTGTCCAGGCTGAAAGTCAGGACAAGCCCAAGCCGAAGCCCAAATCCGGGCCTTCTCTTGAGGATAAGTGCAACTACTGCAAGCAGTTGGGGCATTGGAAGAAAGACTGCAAGAAGTTCATGGAAGATTACAAGAAGCTGAAGAAGACGTATGATGCGTCTGACTCAGGTATTTATGTTATCGAACTTAATGTTATGTCTTCTAGTCCTACTTCGTGGGTATTGGATACCGGCTGCGGTGCTCATATTTGTGCTGATGTGCAGGAACTAAGAAACAGTAGGACGCTGAAGAAAGGACAAGTAAAGCTACGAGTCGGGAATGGAGCTAAGGTTGCTGCACTGGCCGTAGGCACCTACGAGTTGTCTTTACCTTCGGGCATGGTTTTAATTTTGAATAATTGCTACTATGTACCTGCGATTAGCAGAAACATAATTTCAGTTTCCGTTTTGGATTTGGAAGGTTTTGATTTTGCTGTTAAGAACAAAGTTTGTTCTTTTAATCGTGATGGTAATTATTATGGTAGCGCCCCATTAGATAATGGGTTATATATATTACAAGAAATGCCTGTCTTTAACATAAATACAAAGAGGTTTAAGTCCAATGACGAAAACCCGACTTTCTTATGGCATTGTCGTTTGGGCCATATTAATGAGAAACGCATCCAGAGGCTCCATCGAAATGGGCTTCTGGGCTCATTTGATTTTGAATCATGTGAGAAATGCGAGTCTTGTTTGGTGGGCAAAATGGCTAGAGCCCCTTTCAACAAACCAAATGAAAGGGCCAGTGATTTATTGGGCCTTGTTCATACTGATGTATGTGGGCCAATGAGTACTGCTGCCAGAGGAAACTTTAAGTACTTCATTACCTTTACTGATGATTTCAGTAGGTATGGCTATGTCTATTTGATGAGACACAAGTCATAATCCTTTGATAGATTCAAGGAATTCAAGAATGAAGTACATAATCAACTTGTCAAGAGTATTAAGATTCTGCGATCGGATCGCGGAGGAGAATACTTGAGCCAAGAATTCAGCGACTATCTGAGCGAGTGTGGAATCGTTTCACAACTCACTCCTCCTGGTACACCCCAATGGAATGGAATGTCAGAGAGGAGAAATCGAACTTTATTGGATATGGTTCGGTCTATGATGAGTCCTTCTAATCTTCCACTATCCTTTTGGGGATATGCTCTAGAAACGTCTGCGTTTACACAGAATAGAGTACCATCTAAATCAGTAGAAAAGACACCACATGAACTGTGGACTGGGAACGTTCCTAGTATGTCTTTCCTAAGGATTTGGGGTTGCGAGGCTTATGTCAAACGTTTAATCTCCGACAAGCTTGCACCCAAATCAGATAAATGCTATTTCGTTGGTTATCCTAGGGAAACCAAGGCATACTACTTTTACAACCAATCTGAGAACAAAATATTTGTTGCTCGGGACTGTTCTTTTTTTGAGAGGGAGTTTCTCTCTAAGAAAAACAGTGGGTGTAAAGTACATCTCGAAGAAATTCAAGATGCACAGGAGACTGCCCAACCTATTGAGGAAGAGCAGCAGTTGGATCCACAAAGTTCTGTGGAACCGGCGCCTGTGGAGCCTGAAGTTCGAAGATCCGGAAGGATCCGTCACGAACCCGAGAGATACTATGGATTTCTCGTAACCAATTCAAATGATCTGATGATCATTGAAGGTGACGAACCAGCGACCTTTGCGGAAGCAATGATGGGCCCGGACTCCGAAAAGTGGCTTGGAGCCTCTAAATCCGAAATGACATCCATGTCAGAAAATCAAGTATGGTCCTTGGTCGATTTACCTAGTGGTGTAAAAGCCATTGAGTGTAAATGGATCTTCAAGAAGAAGATTGACGTGGATGGCAATGTACAGATTTACAAAGCGAGATTGGTGGCTAAAGGTTTCAAACAAATTCATGGTATTGACTATGATGAAACCTATTCCCCAGTAGCTATGCTTAAATCTATTCGGATTCTTCTAGCGATTGCTGCTCATTATGATTATGAGATTTGGCAGATGGATGTCAAAACCGCATTCCTGAATGGTATTCTGGAAGAGGATGTGTACATGACACAGCCTGAAGGTTTTTTCGATCCTAAAAACGCTGGGAAGGTATGCAAGCTTCATAAATCCATTTATGGGTTGAAGCAAGCATCACGGAGTTGGAATCTTTGTTTTGATGAAGCAGTAAAACAATTCGGTTTCATCAAGAACGAAGAAGAATCATGTGTATACAAGAAGACAAGTGGGAGCAAGATTGCATTTCTTGTACCGTATGTCGATGACATACTCCTCCTCGGTAATGACGTTCCGTTGCTTCAGTCTATTAAGACTTGGCTAGGAAGTTGTTTTTCCATGAAAGACATGGGAGAAGCCGCATACATTCTTGGAATCAGAATCTACAGAGATAGAACTAACAAGCTGATTGGATTGTGCCAAGACACTTATATTGATAAGGTGTTGCACAGATTCAGGATGCACGATTCCAAGAAGGGCTTCATACCAATGTCTCATGGTAAGAGTCTCTGCAAGAAGAAGTGTCCGGCGACACCTGCTGAGCGAGAACACATGAATAGGATTCCTTATGCCTCTGCAATAGGATCTATTATGTATGCCATGCTCTGCACTCGTCCAGATGTAGCTTACGCGTTAAGCATGACGAGTAGATACCAATCTGATCCAGGTGAAGCTCACTGGACAGCTGTCAAGAATATTCTCAAGTATTTGAGACATACTAAGGACAAGTTCCTTGTGTATGGAGATAGTGATGAACTTGTGGTGAATGGATTCACCGATGCGAGTTTTCAGACGGACAGAGACGATTTCCGATCACAGTCTGGATATGTCTTCTGTCTAAATGGCGGTGCGGTGAGCTGGAAGAGCTCTAAGCAGAATACCGTAGCTGACTCCACAACGGAAGCTGAATATGTTGCTGCTTCAGAAGCGGCAAAGGAAGCTGTTTGGATCAAGAAGTTCATGACTGAACTTGGTGTGGTTCCTAGTATCTTGGAGCCAGGGGCTTTGTTCTGCGATAACAATGGAGCCATTGCTCAGGCGAAAGAACCCAGGTCACACCAGAAGTCCAAACACGTTGAGAGGAAATATCATCTGATTCGTGATATTGTCAATAGAGGTGATGTGAAGATCAGCTGAGTTCCGACAAACGAGAATGTCGCTGATCCTCTAACCAAGTCACTCCCAAGGCCTAAGCATGAGAGTCATACGACTGCTGTAGGCATTAGAGATCTTAAGATGTAATCTTGATTCTAGTGAGAGTTTTGGATTTTGTTTTAGTTATAATAAGACGCCCTTGTAAACATTCTTTTAGAAGTGTTTAATGAAATTTGATTTCAGCATTATTTATTGTGATCTAAATAATGGTCCCAAAATAAGTTAATGACATATTATAGGTCATCAAGTTGAGAACTTGATCATGAAACCCTATAAGTTAATAAATTATTTTGTCCCTAGTCAAGGTTGTAGAATTGGGACACTGACAACCGTTAGAGACTAGATTGTGAGGTGACTGCTGGCTAAGTTTCATGGAGCCAATGATATGATTATCGCAGTCAGTCACATAGATATATGTCAGTGGACATATGATCGGACATGACCCGCTAATGAGAAGTCTACAAGATAGTAATATCTGTGTCATAAGAGGTTCTCATTACGACTATAGAGTATAGTCCTAAGACCTGAGTTCATCATGCTTTCTTGCATATGAATTGGTACATTTTGACTTTGTCAAACGTCGATCCGTAATTGGCGGCTATAACGACACTGTTCAAGTTTATCATGAAGTATGCGTTGAAACAGGGATGGAACAAGATGGAATTTGTCCCTCCTGAAAAACGGGAGATAAATATCTCAGGGCCTATCGAAGATTGAATACTGAGAGAATGTGTGGCCGCACTCAAACGAACTGTAGTTCAGTTGTTTGTAATGTTCAGTATGAGATCAGGAGTTCGATAAACACGATGTTGGCTTAATAAGGATGACACAGATCTTGCCTTATGCCAAATCGAGATATAGAGACAAAAGGATTATAGGAATTGATGATTCCAGTACAAGTGGGAGATTGTTGGGATAGTGTCCTGAAATCACACTTGTACTCACTCATGTGATAGTTGTGTGTCGATATCAGACATTCGTATAATACTGGGCGTTTGCAATGCTTTGCTAGAAGCCTCTTGCATTCTGTAGGTCGTGGACTTACTGCCAGTATTGTATGATCCTATAGGGTCACACACCTAAGCGAACTGGAAGCTACGACATGGGAATGATCATTGTGGCAATGATCATATCATGTGTATTGAAATACACATAAGAATCGATATAATGGTGTTGTGTCGATCGACACAGCTTGTGTGTCGGTTGACACAGTTCGGATTTTCCGAACAGGCTTTTCGGGTTATGGCTTAATTGAGTCTGGCCCGTTAAGCACGTTTAGGTCGAATAAAAGATGATTAGTTTCGACCTAAACAATAGAGCCGTCCAGTTTTCTTGAGAGAAACACTTGACACACCAGACACCATCGATCCCCATTGATCCGGCACTAGCATCCCGTTTCCAGCGAGCGTGCGTGTGTATCTGGTAGAGGCAAAGCGTTGCGTTGCTCCACTGATCTCGTTCACCATCTTCTTCCGTTGCCAAAGGTAAGAACGAAGTGGGTTCTAAATTTCAATATAACAAACCCTAGATCCATCGGGATCCAACAGGCCCTTCTCTCCTCTTTCTTTGGGCCCAAGTTATTGAATTTGGGTTTCTCCTCTTCTTTTTAGAAAAAATTAAAAACGGGCCGGATTTGGGCCATTACAATTCTCTCCCCCTAAAAAGAATTCGTCCCGAATTCTGCGGCGAGGGATCTCCACTACAACTCCTTACCAGCAGGACTCCACAAACTTCGTTGAACCGAAACTGAACTTGATCGCTTGCCTGCTTGAAAATATCTTGTCCTGGAATCCCGAAGACCGCTTCTCCCCCCCCCCCCCCCAATTATTTTAAACCACGCTTTGGAGTGTCCTCCTCCTTAGTGCCTAACCATTTGCAGCTCCCAGAATGCAACGCAAAACGCCAAATGCTACCGCACATGTCCATTAGGGTTGGTCTCCAACATTTAGAAACAACACTCATCCTTCGAGTGGTTCTAAGGCTTGAATGAGATGCTCCGCTCCAAACCAGTCCTCCTCAACGGTTTCTATTATCGTGTCATATTGCCTCATCCACTTCCAAACGGATCCCTTTCGACGGTTTCCATTCCCGTGCACCATGGTGTTGACTGTTGCACAAACCATCATCCTTGCTTTTCCTTGGTGAACGATGAGGTTAACCATGTCCATTATGGCTACCTGACTGACGGGTAACGACCCATCACGCTTCCGCTGCGCACTCTGATTCCCAGACCAGCTTCCAATCTGACTTCCAGCTCAAGGTTTCCTACCTTGTGATCCAGATGTATTGCTTTCCAAACACCATCCTTTAGGTTTCCTTCCCCATTAGACTTGCATTCCTTTGCTAATCCTTGCAGCTTCTTGCCAATCCTTCATCGTGTTTTACTAACACTTTCCCGTTGGATTTCCATTTCCGATAGCCAACTTTGTCCACTTGAGCTTGCAATTGCCGAAGTCCGGCTTGCCAGGCAATTCCAAATGCCACAACGCCACTTCCCAAAATGCTTATGCGACCTTCTTTCCATCTTAAGGAACTCCTTTAGCTGCTCCAGTAATCCGCAAAGAAGTCCAGGGCAGACCGTTTCCTTTTCGCTTCTACCGTTGAATCTTGAGCATGCCGTACCACGAAGATCTTCTCCAGCTTCCAGCTTGATCATTCTTCAACAAGCCATCCATAACTCATTGAAGGTGATGTCACAAACCGATTCCAAGATCCCCTACTTAGAATAGATTTGGACAGTTTCCAAATGTTCCTTGTGCACCAAACACCACGAACAACTCCTCCTGCTTACTCCAATTCGAACTCCGCCACTTCCTATGGCTTCCTGGCAATTCGATCTTTCCATCGACCTCTTGCTCTTGCTCCATAGGTTCTCTGGTTCAACCGATTGCTTCCCCCCATGCTCCAACTTCTTTTCCTGATGGTGATTTCCTTATACCAGTCTTATTCACATTCTGGTAGTCCATACCAAGTCTGAAACCCTTGTCACCCTTCTTTACTACATGACAAGTGCTCACACGGTGATCTACTTGATCTGATCGATCCTTTCCTTTCATAGGCCCTCTAGCTGCTATTTAAACTCATCCATCTCCGCTTGTAAACCACGCCTGCTAGCAACAACAACACATCCTTGCAGCACTCTCTTCTGAAGCTCTTTTCCAACATAAAGGACATCTGAAAGGGTTAGAGAAGAACCTACTAACTAAAGAACCTGGAGATTGTAGTGGCTTCGATCTGGGTGGTGCTCTAGAATCTAGCTTTTAGAAATCCCCATTTAGAAAAGCATTGAAAACACTTTGAAAACAACTTTGAAAACGACGTTGAAATTCGAATATAAATACGTTACTCTACCCTACCTAGCCAGGACAGCACTGACTAGGTCTAACCCGGCTCTGATACCAAAATGTAACACCCGTCCCTTCGGATCCTAAGTCAACGACTCTTTGACTCCACGAGTCATAGTCCACAACAGCGAACCAAGCCATAAACCGGAACCGACACCCAAATTGTTGAAAAGGTTTTACTTTATTGAAATAGAAAACGAGTCTTAC
Organism: Orychophragmus violaceus; assembly: GCA_030180135.1. NCBI lineage: Eukaryota > Viridiplantae > Streptophyta > Magnoliopsida > Brassicales > Brassicaceae > Orychophragmus > Orychophragmus violaceus. The sequence goes on from CM058229.1 coordinate 24,438,261, forward strand.
ATAAAAATGAACCAACTGAAATAGCTTAAAACGTCAAAAGGAAGAATCACATAAGTCTTATTGAAATCGAAAGAACGAAAAAGAAGAGAAGGAATCCCCATTCCCAAAACATACACCACACCGTCCGTCTACCCCTGCAACGCTCCAGGGTTACCTGCAAAACAATCAACGAAGGAGGCCTGAGTATTTGGTTTACACCAATACCTAGTGAGGGCGGATTCTTGGAATACCGCTATCTCAACTTTAAACTAACACAACATCAAACAAGAGTCCACGGTTAATAACACCTTGCACCCAACGCCCGAAGGCACAAACAAACTAATGTCCAGATCGTGCTGCAGGCGCCCACCGCCCCGCACTCTGGACTCCTACCGCACGAAGCGCAACCAATTCACGAGCCCCGGGACCCGCCATTGGCCCCGGTGCCCAACAACTCAACCACTTGGGGGGCTCGCCAAAACCCCCTTCCGACGAAGCAAGGGACAAGTACGAAACGCAATGTACATGTGCCGCCACCAAACACCATTTCGGGGGGACCTAAACAGTTCTATCAAGCATAGCCTTCACACACAAACAACGTTTTCAGTTCAAATGGTAACCTAGCGTCTAAGTTCCATTTTCGGTTTAAGCGACAACCTAGGTTCTAAGTTATCATCAATCACATCAACGCAAATCAACAACTAGATCTACACTACTTAGGAAAGATACTATTAAATGGGGATTCGAGTCCAAACACTGCGGTAGAATAAAGAAGGAGATCACGATCGGTCCTCACCTTAGTCTAAAATCGAAGAAGAAGAAGAAAAAGATCGGGCGAATCCGCCTATAGATCTGGTGATCCTGCACACAGATCTAGGGTTTTAGACGACATATCTAAAGAAAGAGAACGGATCTAGGGCTTTCGGCCAACAGATCTGGACAAACGAGAAGATACGGTTCAGATCTACAACTTTTATCTATCAGAAGCATATATCTGAAGCAGATCTGAGCAAACGAAAGAGATACAGTTCAGATCTACAACTTCTATCCATCAGAAGCATAGATCTGAAGCAGATCTGAGTGAGAGAGAGACGGGGAGATTGATACGGTTCAGATCTACGACTTCTACGTATCAGATCTGATCTAGAAGCATAGATCTGAAGCAGATATGGGGTTTAGAAGAAGAAAACTAAGCAGATCTGAGATCCGGGAAGTCTCACCTTAAGAACGCGAAGAACGGATGGCTCTACACTCAAAAGAATCAAGAAGACGGAGACTCGGAGTGCGGGATCGAAAGCGGCGGCGATCGGCGGTCTTCGGAGAAGATTCCTACGAGGCTGGCCGGCCGTGGTGGCTCTCCGGGCGGTGGCGACCGGCGGTTTCCGGCGGTGGTTGGCCGGCGGATGGTCGGCGGCGGGCGGTGGCTGGCCGGCGGTCGTCGGCCGCTCCGGGCTAGTCGTCGGTCATCGGCTAGCTCGGGCTGCGGGCAGAACTTCGATGTCTCGAAATTTGTGCCAAATGAGAGGGGCTGCTTCTCCTTTTATAGGGAGTGGAGCTAGGGTTTTCCCTTCCCACGGATTGGGCCTTGGGCTTCTGGCCCATTCCCCTATTTCCTTTGGGCTCAAGTAATTCCTCTTGGCCCTTCTCTCCTCTTTCTTTGGGCCCAAGTAATTGAATTTGGGTTTCTCCTCTTCTTTTTAGAAAAATTTAAAACGGGCCGGATTTGGGCCATTACAATTCTCCCCCCTAAAAAGAATTCGTCCCGAATTCTGCGGCGAGGGATCTCCACTACAACTCCTTACCAGCAGGACTCCACAAATTTCGTTGAACCGAAACTGAACTTGATCGCTTGCCTGCTTGAAAATATCTTGTCCTGGAATCCCGAAGACCGCTTCTCCCCCCCCCCCCCCCCAATTATTTTAAACCACGCTTTGGAGTGTCCTCCTCCTTAGTGCCTAACCATTTGCAGCTCCCAGAATGCAACGCAAAACGCCAAATGCTACCGCACATGTCCATTAGGGTTGGTCTCCAACATTTAGAAACAACACTCATCATTCGAGTGGTTCTAAGGCTTGAATGAGATGCTCCGCTCCAAACCAGTCCTCCTCAACGGTTTCCATTATCGTGTCATAGTGCCTCATCCACTTCCAAATGGATCCCTTTCGACGGTTTCCATTCCCGTGCACCATGGTGTTGACTGTTGCACAAACCATCATCCTTGCTTTTCCTTGGTGAACGATGAGGTTAACCATGTCCATTATGGCTACCTGACTGATGGGGAACGACCCATCACGCTTCCGCTGCGCACTCTGATTCCCAGACCAGCTTCCAATCTGACTTCCAGCTCAAGGTTTCCTACCTTGTGATCCAGATGTATTGCTTTCCAAACATCATCCTTTGGGTTTTCTTCCCCATTAGACTTGCCTTCCTTTGCTAATCCTTGCAGTTTCTTGCCAATCCTTCATAGTGTTTTACTAACACTTTTCCGTTGGATTTCCATTTCCGATAGCCAGCTTTGTCCACTTGAGCTTGCAATTGCCGAAGTCCGGCTTGCCTGGCAATTCCAAATGCCACAACGCCACTTCCCAAAACGCTTATGCGACCTTCTTTCCATATTGAGGAACTCTTTTAGCTGCTTAAGTAATCCACAAAGAAGTCCAGGGCAGACCGTTTCCTTTCCGGTTCTACCGTTGAATCTTGAGCATGCCGTACCACGAAGATCTTCTCCAGCTTCCAACTTGATCATTCTTCAACAAGCCATCGATAACTCATTGAAGTTGATGTCACAAACCGATTCCAAGATTCCCTACTTAGAATAGATTTGGACAGTTTCCAAATGTTCCTTGTGCACCAAACACCACGAACAACTCCTCCTGCTTACTCCAATTCGAACTCCGCCACTTCCTATGGCTTCCTGGCAATTCGATCTTTCCATCGACCTCTTGCTCTTGCTCCACAGGTTCTCTGGTTCAACCGATTGCTTCCCCCCATGCTCCAACTTCTTTTCCTGATGGTGATTTCCTTATACCAGTCTTATTCACATTCTGGTAGTCCATACCAAGTCTGAAACCCTTGTCACCCTTCTTTACTACATGACAAGTGCTCACACAGTGATCTACTTGATCTGATCGATCCTTTCCTTTCATAGGCCCTCTAGCTGCTATTTAAACTCATCCATCTCTGCTTGTAAACCACGCCTGCTAGCAACAACAACACATCCTTGCAGCACTCTCTTCTGAAGCTCTTTTCCAACATAAAGGACATCTGAAAGGGTTAGAGAAGAACCTACTAACTAAAAAACCTGGAGATTGTAGTGGCTTCGATCTGGGTGGTGCTCTAGAATCTAGCTTTTAGAAATCCCCATTTAGAAAAGCATTGAAAACACTTTGAAAACAACTTTGAAATTCGAATATAAATACGTTACTCTACCCTACCTAGCCAGGACAGCACTGACTAGGTCTAACCCGGCTCTGATACCAAAATGTAACACCCGTCCCTTCGGATCCTAAGTCAACGACTCTTTGACTCCACGAGTCATAGTCCACAACAGCGAACCAAGCCATAAACCGGAACCGACACCCAAATAGTTGAAAAGGTTTTACTTTATTGAAATAGAAAACGAGTCTTACATAAAAATGAACCAACTGAAATAGCTTAAAACGTCAAAAGGAAGAATCACATAAGTCTTATTGAAATCGAAAGAACGAAAAAGAAGAGAAGGAATCCCCATTCCCAAAACATACACCACACCGTCCGTCTACCCCTGCAACGCTCCAGGGTTACCTGCAAAACAATCAACGAAGGAGGCCTGAGTATTTGGTTTACACCAATACCTAGTGAGGGCGGATTCTTGGAATACCGCTATCTCAACTTTAAACTAACACAACATCAAACAAGAGTCCACGGTTAATAACACCTTGCACCCAACGCCCGAAGGCACAAACAAACTAATGTCCAGATCGTGCTGCAGGCGCCCACCGCCCCGCACTCTGGACTCCTACAGCACGAAGCGCAACCAATTCACGAGCCCCGGGACCCGCCATTGGCCCCGGTGCCCAACAACTCAACCACTTGGGGGGCTCGCCAAAACCCCCTTCCGACGAAGCAAGGGACAAGTACGAAACGCAATGTACATGTGCCGCCACCAAACACCATTTCGGGGGGACCTAAACAGTTCTATCAAGCATAGCCTTCACACACAAACAACGTTTTCAGTTCAAATGGTAACCTAGCGTCTAAGTTCCATTTTTGGTTTAAGCGACAACCTAGGTTCTAAGTTATCATCAATCACATCAACGCAAATCAACAACTAGATCTACACTACTTAGGAAAGATACTATTAAATGGGGATTCGAGTCCCAACATTGCGGTAGAATAAAGAAGGAGATCACGATCGGTCCTCACCTTAGTCTAAAATCGAAGAAGAAGAAGAAGAAGATCGGGCGAATCCGCCTATAGATCTGGTGATCATGCACACAGATCTAGGGTTTTAGACAACATATCTAAAGAAAGAGAACGGATCTAGGGCTTTCGGCCAACATATCTGGACAAACGAGAAGATACGGTTCAGATCTACAACTTTTATCTATCAGAAGCATAGATCTGAAGCAGATCTGAGCAAATGAAAGAGATACAGTTCAGATATACAACTTCTATCCATCAGAAGCATAGATCTGAAGCAGATCTGAGTGAGAGAGAGAGACGGGGAGATTGATACGGTTCAGATCTACGACTTCTACGTATCAGATCTGATCTAGAAGCATAGATCTGAAGCAGATATGGGGTTTAGAAGAAGAAAACTAAGCAGATCTGAGATCCGGGAAGTCTCACCTTAAGAACGCGAAGAACGGATGGCTCTACACTCAAAAGAATCAAGAAGACGGCGACTCGGAGTGCGGGATCAAAAGCGGCGGCCATCGGCGGTCTTCGGAGAAGATTCCTACGAGGCTGGCCGGCCGTGGTGGCTCTCCGGGCGGTGGCGACCGGCGGTGGTTGGCCGGCGGTTGGTCGGCGGCGGGCGGTGGCTGGCCGGCGGTCGTCGGCCGCTCCGGGCTGGTCGTCGGTCGTCGGCTAGCTCGGGCTGCGGGCAGAACTTCGATGTCTCGAACTTTGTGCCAAATGAGAGGGGCTGCTTCTCCTTTTATAGGGAGTGGAGCTAGGGTTTTCCCTTCCCACGGATTGGGCCTTGGGCTTCTGGCCCATTCCCCTATTTCCTTTGGGCTCAAGTAATTCCTCTTGGCCTTTCTCTCCTCTTTCTTTGGGCCCAAGTAATTGAATTTGGGTTTCTCCTCTTCTTTTTAGAAAAATTTAAAACGGGCCGGATTTGGGCCATTACAATTCTCCCCCCCTAAAAAGAATTCGTCCTGAATTCTGCGGCGAGGGATCTCCACTACAACTCCTTACCAGCAGGACTCCACAAACTTCGTTGAACCGAAACTGAACTTGATCGCTTGCCTGCTTGAAAATATCTTGTCTTGGAATCCCGAATACCGCTTCTCCCCCCCCCCCCCCAATTATTTTAAACCACGCTTTGGAGTGTCCTCCTCCTTAGTGCCTAACCATTTGCAGCTCCCAGAATGCAACACAAAACGCCAAATGCTACCGCACATGTCCATTAGGGTTGGTCTCCAACATTTAGAAACAACACTCATCATTCGAGTGGTTCTAAGGCTTGAATGAGGTGCTCCGCTCCAAACCAGTCCTCCTCAACGGTTTCCATTATCGTGTCATAGTGCCTCATCCACTTCCAAATAGATCCCTTTCGACGGTTTCCATTCCTGTGCACCATGGTGTTGACTGTTGCACAAACCATCATCCTTGCTTTTCCTTGGTAAACGATGAGGTTAACCATGTCCATTATGGCTACCTGACTGATGGGGAACGACCCATCACGCTTCCGCTGCGCACTCTGATTCCCAGACCAGCTTCCAATCTGACTTCCAGCTCAAGGTTTCCTACCTTGTGATCCAGATGTATTGCTTTCCAAACACCATCCTTTGGGTTTTCTTCCCCATTAGACTTGCCTTCCTTTGCTAATCCTTGCAGTTTCTTGCCAATCCTTCATAGTGTTTTACTAACACTTTTCCGTTGGATTTCCATTTCCGATAGCCAGCTTTGTCCACTTGAGCTTGCAATTGCCGAAGTCTGGCTTGCCTGGCAATTCCAAATGCCACAACGCCACTTCCCAAAACGCTTATGCGACCTTCTTTCCATATTGAGGAACTCCTTTAGCTGCTTAAGTAATCCACAAAGAAGTCCAGGGCAGACCGTTTCCTTTCCGGTTCTACCGTTGAATCTTGAGCATGCCGTACCACGAAGATCTTCTCCAGCTTCCAGCTTGATCATTCTTCAACAAGCCATCGATAACTCATTGAAGTTGATGTCACAAACCGATTCCAAGATTCCCTACTTAGAATAGATTTGGACAGTTTCCAAATGTTCCTTGTGCACCAAACACCACAAACAACTCCTGCTGCTTACTCCAATTCGAACTCCGCCACTTCCTATGGCTTCCTGGCAATTCGATATTTCCATCGATCTCTTGCCGACTGGTCTTTCCATCGACCTCTTGCTCTTGCTCCACAACTTCTATGGTTCAACCGATTGCTGCCTCCCAAGCTCCAACTTCTTTTCCTGATGGTGATTTCCTTATACCAGTCTTATTCACATTCTGGTAGTCCATACCAAGTCTGAAACCCTTATCACCCTTCTCTACTACAAGACAAGTGCTCACACGGTGATCTACTTGATCTGATCGATCCTTTCCTTTCCCAGGCCCTCTAGCTGCTATTTAAACTCATCCATCTCTGCTTGTAGACCACGCCTGCTAGCAACAACAACACATCCTTGCAGCACTCTCTTCTGAAGCTCTTTTCCAACATAAAGGACATCTGAAAGGGTTAGAGAAGAACCTACTTACTAAAGAACCTGGAGATTGTAGTAGCTTCGATCCGGGTGGTGCTCTAGAATCTAGCTTTTAGAAATCCCCATTTAGAAAAGCATTGAAAACACTTTGAAAACAACTTTGAAAACGACGTTGAAATTCGAATATAAATACGTTACTCTACCCTACCTAGCCAGGACAGCACTGACTAGGTCTAACCCGACTCTGATACCAAAATGTAACACCCGTCCCTTCGGATCCTAAGTCAACGACTCTTTGACTCCACGAGTCATAGTCCACAACAGCGAACCAAGCCATAAACCGGAACCGACACCCAAATAGTTGAAAAGGTTTTACTTTATTGAAATAGAAAACGAGTCTTACATAAAAATGAACCAACTGAAATAGCTTAAAACGTGAAAAGGAAGAATCGCATAAGTCTTATTGAAATCGAAAGAACGAAAAAGAAGAGAAGGAATCCCCATTCCCAAAACATACACCACACCGTCCGTCTACCCCTGCAACGCTCCAGGGTTACCTGCAAAACAATCAACGAAGGAGGCCTGAGTATTTGGTTTACACCAATACCCAGTGAGGGCGGATTCTAGGAATACCGCTATCTCAACTTTAAACTAACACAACATCAAACAAGAGTCCACGGTTAATAACACCTTGCACCCAACGACCGAAGGCACAAACAAACTAATGTCCAGATCGTGCTGCAGGCGCCCACCGCCCCGAACTCTGGACTCCTATCGCCCGAAGCGCAACCAATTCACGAGCCCCGAGACCCGCCATTGGCCCCGGTGCCCAACAACTCAACCACTTAGGGGGGGGGGCTCGCCAAAACCCTCTTCCGACGAAGCAAGGGACAAGTACGAAACGCAATGTACATGTGCCGCCACCAAACACCCTTTCGGGGGACCTAAACAGTTCTATCAAGCATACCCTTCACACACAAACAACGTTTTCAGTTCAAATGGTAACCTAGCGTCTAAGTTCCGTTTTCGGTTTAAGCGACAACCTAGGTTCTAAGTTATCATCAATCACATCAACGCAAATTAACAACTAGATCTACACTACTTAGGAAAGATACTATTAAACGAGATTCGAGTCCCAACACTGCGGTAGAATAAAGAAGGAGATCTCGATCGGTCCTCACCTTAGTCCAAAATCGAAGAAGAAGAAGATCGGGCGAATCCGGCTATAGATCTGGTGATCCTGCACACAGATCTAGGGTTTTAGACGACATATCTAAAGAAAGAGAACGGATCTAGGGCTTTCGGCCAACAGATCTGGACAAACGAGAAGATACGGTTCAGATCTAAAACTTCTATCCATCAGAAGCAAACGAAAGAGATACAGTTCAGATCTACAACTTATATCCATCAGAAGCATAGATCTGAAGCAGATCTGAGCAAACGAAAGAGATACAGTTCAGATCTACAACTTCTATCTATCAGAAGCATAGATCTGAAGCAGATCTGAGTGAGAGAGAGACGGGGAGATTGATACGGTTCAGATCTACGACTTCTACGGATCAGATCTGATCTAGAAGCATAGATCTGAAGCAGATATGGGGTTTAAAAGAAGAAAACTAAGCAGATCTGAGATCCGAGAAGTCTCACCTTAAGAACGCGAAGAACGGATGGCTTTACACTCAAAAGAATCGAGAAAACGGCGACTCAGAGTGCGGGATCGGAAGCGGCGGCAATCGGCGGTCTCCGACGAAGATTCTGACGAGGCTGGGCAGCGGCGGTGGCTCTCCGGGCGGTGGCGGCCGGCGGTTTTCGGCGGTGGTCGGCCGGCGGCTGGTCGGCGGCGGGCGGTGGCTGGCCGGCGGTCGTCGGTTGCTCCGGGCTGGTCGTCGGTCGTCGGCTGGCTCGGGCTGCGGGCAGAGCTTCGATGTCTCGAACTTTGTGCCAAATGGGGCTGCTCCTCCTTTTATAAGGAGTGGAGCTAGGGTTTTCCCTTCCCACGGATTGAGCCTTGGGCTTCTGGCCCATTCCTCTCTTTCCTTTGGCCTCAAGTAATTTCTCTTGACCCTTGACCCTGCTCTCCTCTTTTTTTTAGCCCAAGTAATAGAATTTGGGCTTCTCCTCTTCTTTTTAGAAAAATTTAAAACGGACCAGATTTGGGCCATTAAAAAAAATCTTGCTGCAATAACTAGAATTATGATTTCATGGGTGTTTAGGAATTAGGACCAAAGCAAAAAAATAACGTTACAAGTTTAAAATTTTGATACAATTGTCTTGTATACAATTTTCTTCAATGCAAAAAAGAAGGATACAAATATTCGACTAACACAAGTAACAATCAATGTGATCACGAAGGAACCAATTTAGTGGTAAAACTATACTTAACCCATACTCTTCTCCGTTTCTTTGATCTCTCAGGCTATTGCCGATGCAATTGTCTCGACCTCTGTTGGACGCCACCATGACTTCTGGACAGAGAGCAATCCTTCCCCATCTTTGGAATGTGTCATTCTTACATTCCATTTCATCGATTTCACCATCTTCTCAATTCCTCCTATTGTTTCCATGTCATCTCTTACTATAAAAGTTCCTTGCGGTCTAAGAATCCGGTCCACTTCAGCCATTACCGACACCAAGCTGCACCTGGATGGGTTTTGATAATACATATGTTCATCAGAATCTTGCAATCAAGTGATATCAAAATAGGCGAAGGAGATCTATATATGTGAGTGTGTATATATATTATACATACCTCTTCTTTAGCGCAGAGAAAAGATGATCAGCATGAAGAAGGTCGTAAGTTCGAGGGTAAGTACTGAATGATTCACACCAATCATGGTAGATTCCAAACAAACCACGTTCATATATAATGGGAAGCGTATCAGGTGAGTCGATAGGAACTACATTCATCACCCACAGATTCAGATCCTTCAGTGCAGCAGCAAAACTGAAACCCACAAAACGAGAGAAAGAGATTGCATGAGAAACGAACAAATAGAGCCATTTTATTTGTTAATGAAAGATTTTTGCATACTTACCCGCCATATACTGCTCTCATGTCCATCACATTTCTTACATAAGACCAATCGATTCCCATACCATTGAGGTATGACTTTGAAACAATAGTCTTCCAACGTTCATGGTCTGCAGTGAAATCCTCTTGTGCAGGTTTTCCATATACACCTTCTTGAGAATCCAACCACTGAGGAGCAGTCTCTACTCTCTCTGGCCAACTTTCAGGCCAAACTGCTCCGCGTTTTGATGAATCTTCTGTCACTTTGTGCATACATGCCTCAAGTGGAACATTCCTGCAACAAACACACATACTTTAGCAACATGGTTACGTATTCATTCTGCACTATTGTGAAAAGGTAATAGATAAACTACCAAGCGGCATTTTGATCATCAGAGTCTTTGCATAGAGGTGGCTCATTTTGAGATCTTTTGTTGTAGCATTTATTAGTCATTGGCTTTTGGTAAATGGCAGCACCAACTTCATTAATCTCATCTTTCTTAATCGTCATTAGTTTCCAGCACATTGCCTTTGTTAGCTCTGACATAGCTACAAAACAGAGAAAAACATCTCACAACTTAGTTAAGAACCAGTTGCAAATAGTTCATATCCAAAGCAAAAGGGAATAAAATCTCCAAACCTTTCCATATGCCAACGTCTTCTTCAGTCTTCCTGTAAACTGGAGTCGCTGACCAGACAAAGAAACCACCCGGCCTCAATGCACGATTCAGTTCCAAAAGTAGTTTACCGCCTTCAGTTCAGACGAAAAAACAACAGGTTATTCGATGAAACAGAAGAGGATACTATATTACACTACAAATTAAGAAACTTTTTACCTTCGATATGCCAAGGGACTCTACAACGAGCACAATGGATAAGGTCGAAAACAGATCCTGGAAACGGTAATCTCTTGGTTCCCATAACATTTGACATAGCAGGAATACCACGTTCCAAAGCAAACTGCACCTGTGCTTCATGTTCATCTTTAGGTGCAAATGACAAAGCAAGCACATCTCTGTCAAAAAGATATCCTCCGAAGCTAGCAACACCACACCCAACATCCAATATAACACGGGTTCTGTTTCCCCAAGCAATATCAGGATATGACTGCAGTGAACATATCATTAATAGTGTTAATAGTCAATGAGAAAGTTGTGTAGACATTGAATGAAAGATCATAATAATAAGTTGCACCTCTTGGAGGAAATCGATATAGTGAAGAGCACCGTTCTTGAACTGAGTACCTCCACCAGGGAATGTTAAGTATTCACCACTCATCTTCACCCAGTTTTGATGTCCCTTGACTTCTGCAAGCTTGGTGTGAGGAATATTGGTGTACCAGATCTATGGAAACACAAAACAGAAGAATTAACGGATATCATCGACAAAAAACAGAGCACAAGCAGGATATGTTTACCTTTTCTCTGCTCTTAGGCCACTTGATCGACCGCTTATACCCTTCAGGAAGAGGAACAAGGCAGCGTGGAGATTCCTCGGGACAATGTCTCTCACGATGTTCATAATGCTTTGTGGAATGAAGCTTTCTGATAGCTTGCCAATTGTCAAGGCAAGGAATGTAGTCAGGTCCAGCTGTCACATTGCAGACTTTCCATTTAATAGAGGACACTTGTGCTTTCTTCTCGTTCTGCGATTCAACCAATTGAGTTGACCACGCCCCACTTCCAGTGCTTGACTCCTTTGTAATTTCAGCCTGGTCACCAGCTGGGAAAACATCCTTACTCTTCTCAGTGCTCTCTTCAGTTTCACCAGCGTTTTCTTCTGACTTCTTCTCGGTGTTCTCTTCAGATTCGCCAGTATTTTCTTCGGTTCCATTGCCATCCTCAGATTTGTTTTCTTCTGAGCTCTCTTCCAGTTGTGTCTTCTCTTTTTCCTTCGTTTCATCACTTTCTGATCCCGTGTCTTTCTCACCATCTCCATCTTTTCTATCCCCTTCACCATTTTTGTCTTCAAATTCCTTTTTCCCTTCAACCTGTTCCGCTTTCTCACCAGTGCTCTCCTCACCTGGTTTCTCAGGATCAGTCTTCTCTTCGTTGCTCTCTGTCACAACCTCAGTTTCCTCACTTTTATCATCCGAGAAGCTCTTGGAACCTCGGTCAACTTCTTCATTTGTGAAATCACTCTTAGTAGTAGTTTCCACATCTTTTGTAGTCTGGCTTGCAGAGAAGTCAACAGACTCACTTGGAGCAGACCATGAAGACATGAACATCCATGCCCCAACCAAACAGAGAGAAACAATCAAAACTATGGTAATGGTTAAGCCATAGCCTGATGACTTCTTCCCGTCTACACGAGAATATTTTCCCATTGCCATGTTCCTAGACCCACGGCACAACCCTAGTCACATGCACCTGCAAAACCATTGATACGAAGAGAATATAATGAGTTTAAGTAACGAGTAGAACCATCAAAAGGTCGAGTATTTTCTTCGATACAATGGAAGATCTACAATGCTGTTGAATTCCTACGAAATTGATATTAAACCATTGTAGTCACTACTAGAACTCGTTTCTATAAGCTTTGTTTGACTCCAATTTCTGAGCTTAATCACATGACAATATGATACTGAACAAAATGTAAAAGAACACAGAGCAGAAAACATATAAGTGAGGATCTAAAAATCAAACTAAAATCAACAAAAACACTCGGATATATATAGCTTAAACGAACAAATCAAAGATCAGCCAAACCCCAAATCATAGTACTTTGATCAAACATAAAGTTACAAAGTGAAACAAAGAAGAAACATTTGCGAATCTTGCATTTACAGTAATACCCAGAAGCAAGAACACTTAAAGAAAGTAATAGACTTGATTTATTTACCAGAGAAAGGGAGTTCACAGCTTTAGATCTCCCCCAAGATTGCAACTTTAAGAACAGAGAGTAAGAGAAATTTCCAGATCCGGATCTAGAAGATAGAGCGAGAGAGTAAATGATACAATGAACCACTGGATTGGCTAGCGTTTTATAGCTCAGAGCAAGTGGTGAAGCAAATCACAGTACTCTCTTACTATACAAAAGTAAATAGTGGGTTACGGCCTTAAAATACCAGAATTTGGATCTGATTTCCACCGAAACTTAAATAATTTAATCGAGAAATTTCGTTTTCAAAGGTCTGTTTATTCGCTGACCCCGCGTCGGTCACCGACATTCTGAGCTAGAAACGATATTTAGTTCACACATACCGTTCTGATCGAGGGAAACAGTTAAGCTCGTCATACGGCCCATTAGGCCCATTTTTGCTAGCTTTCGTGTTAGCCCATTTTGGGTCCGAGTCCGGGTTGTTGTTGGATCCATTTAGATCCGGTTGTTGTGTTATGTATGAAAGGGTTCGACTTCTTTTTGTTTTGGTTCCGACAATCATCAGATCAGAGAGATTGGGAAAAAAGAAAAGGTAAACCAAAAAAGTAAAGGTGAGATCTGAAGGAACGAAGAGGAAGAAGAAGAAGAAGGGGGGAAGCAGATAACATGTCTGCGATTGTTTGCGGTAAGAGATCTCTGTTCGAGGATTTGGCCGCCGCTTCTTCCCCTCCCGTCTCCAAGAAAATCCGTTACTGTTCATCGTCTTCTCCGCCTCGTTTTGCTCCTCCTGCCTCCACGCTTTTTCTTGATCACCTCGCCGCGATTTTCCCCGATATGGATAATCAGGTGAGCTTTTCATATCCGAAAGTTTCAAACTTTTTTGGGCTGCTCTAATTCTTGCTTTTTGTATGAGTTTAGATTCTTGAGCGAGCAATCGAGGAATGTGGAGATGATCTTGATTCTGCGATTAGATGTTTGAATCAGCTTCGTTTAGAATCTGCCAATAAGAATTCAGAATCATCTCCTGTACTAGTAATCCAGGAAGAAGCAAAAGTTGAAGCTTCTCAGCAGCAGCAGCAGCAACAAGGAGCAGGAGGATCGTCAGGGAAGGAGGAAGTCTTGAACTTGGATGGCACTGAGTGGGTTGAGTTATTTGTCAGGGAGATGATGAGTGCTTCAGACATGAAAGACGCCAAAGAACGTGCTGCAAGAGCATTAGAAGCTTTGGAGAAGTCCATCAACGCCCGTGCTGGTGCTGACGCAGCGATGCAAAGCAGTATCCGACAGGAGAACTTGATGCTGAGGCAGCAGTTAGAAGCTATCGTCCAGGAGAACAGTTTACTCAAACGAGCCGTGGTGACGCAACAGAAGCGGCAGAGAGAAACAGAAGATCAAAGTAAGGAGTTGCAGCATTTGAGAGAGATGGTTACTCAAAACGAGGAACAGCTGAGAACTCTGAAGGCGAATAACTATGCCCTCACGGTTCATCTGAAACAAGCACAGCAGAACAACAGTTCCATCCCAGGCCGGTACCATCCAGACGTGTTCTAATATACTTTGTCAGTCAGAGTAATATCTTATTTCGTTTCCAGTGTTTATTGTATGTGTCTTCTTCTCCGTTGGTTTGTGACTATATTATTATTATATGAATTCTGGAATGTTTGATGAATGGCTATAGTCGGGAAACAACAGTGTCTCCCAGGCAGTTTACTTGAGACATACCTGTATTGTAAAGCTACAAATGTATTCCATAGAAAAAAAATAAAACATATCTACATATATATACATCTTAATCTACTAACTGCAGCACGTTTCAATTACAGTGTTACACATCTGTTATATACAAGTTTGAGTACAAAACTAGGAAAGAAAATGTGAGTTCGTTATTAGACTCTCTCTGTCCCGAAAGCCGAGGCAGCCGTCAACCTTTTTCCGGCAAGCCTTTCTCCCTCCGGCGACCATCCTTTTCCAAATCCAAGCCGTTTCTCTGTCATGACCATCACTTTCGGTGTATTTCCGCCGGTTTCAAAGCCTCCAGAGCCATCTGACCTGCCGCCTCCGTCTCTTGCGCTCGCTCCTCCTCCACATCTCTCTGCCCGCCTCTCGCACTTGACGTTCTGTCACCTCTCATGCTCGTCTTGCTCGCTGAGCCTTCCCCTCTGGTTGTGAATCCGCTAACTTCTCTCCTCTGCTCGAGCTTCTTCCTCCTCCGCCCATGCAATCTTCGCTCTCCACTCCGCCTCTGCAAGCCTCGCTCTCCGCTCTTCGTGACGTCTCCGCCTCCCCTCTGCCGCCGCAGCTTGTCAGAGCTGATATAGAGGCCGTCGCAGCCTTCAGATCTATTGTTTTCCTCAAATCCTCTCCACTATTGCTTCACTGATGTTGCAACCTGCTATGTTCGAGTTTATTTTTGGATCTAAAAATATACGAGGCTTCAGACTCTCACCCACTAGTTTGGCGTCGACATTTCGGACGACTCCTTGGACAAGATCTCCTCTTCAGATGATCGTCAGTCAGGCTCCACCTTCTGCTCATTCTTCGTCCATGCCTCCACTGCTTGCCCCCTCCATCCCCGTCTCTAGCTTCCTTTGGTTGCTCGCATCTCCGTCGATTTGGTTTGTTTCCCATCTCTGGTATGGAGAGTTTAGTAATCTGGTGGTTGTCTTCTGGTCAATTAGAGAGTGTTCTTCACGTCTCCTTGTCGTAGTAGCAGGATCGTCTTAAACTTTTATATTTCTTGTGGATATCAAACTCCTCAATCCGGTGTGAGTCATTTGGTCCAAACTTCAACAAGTTATATCTTTATGATTCTCTGGATCTCTATGGAATTGACTGGTGACTGGTTTAAGTCCTATAGCAAGATTTGTTCTCCTTAGGCCTAAGCTCATGTCACTCATTTTACTTCTGTATGAGGTTATTAAACTTGATTTTAGCTATCTTTTACCTTTGAATGAGGATCTCTTTGCAAATACAAGAACAAAGTTGTAGTCAACATTTGCTTGTATTTTAGAGTGCAGCAATTTCTAACTGTAAAGTTTATAGTGTATTAGATAGACACAGAAATACAAATGATTATCTTCGTCTCCGCTCATCAAAAGCAACTTCTATTGCATATCACTTGTGGTCAGAGTTTCATATAATTTCTCAAGAAAAATCTTCAAGACATTTTACTAAGGCATATCCACGCTGAGAATTCCTGTCTAATAAATGGTGCAGCTGTTTACAAATCTCTAAATTGACACACATGGAATAAAAGATAATTACAGGAAAAAGGCGTTCCTATGATCTGTAGTGAATCTGTCTCATGGAAGTTGGAACTAAGAAATTTTGAAATAATAGTTAATTTTTGGACGAGAAAATCTATGGACATATTCTAAATAGACATAATTTTTTCATTACTATTACACTTATATATAATCATTCCTTTTCATCAGATCATATCCTTCACCAAAATATTAGTTTATACTTATATTCAGTCCCTTTTTTATAGTTCGGCTTTAACTTTTATTACTTGGCATATATTGTTGTTTAGCTCACAGAGAATCAATAGCTAAGCATGAGTTTGGTCTTTCTGGTTGCTCTAACAACCTCTTGTTTCCAAGTAAGCAATGATCTTTGAAATGATAATGGTCAGCAATTATTTGTAGACTAGACTGTAGGCCGTAAAATTACGGAGACAAAAACTGTTTGGAAAAATCGATGGAAAACACGATTAAAAAAAATGACTAAGCGGAGACGAGATGATCTCTTTCCTTAATTCAAAATATTTCCCGTAGTGTAACGGTTTGATGAGATAATGAATCCCAGGATACAACCGCTTTGAGACTAAGATCGTGACACTCGATCAAAGAATCTGCGAACTTAGAATCTACGAATACTCTCGGACTTACTATAAGAAAAAAGACGAGAGAGATTGCTGGATTTTGAGTTGAGAAAGATATATCTAAGAAGATATGTGGTGTTTTTTTTTTAGAGAGAGATGGGTTTCTATATATAGGACATAGAAAGACTCCAAAATTTATCTTGCTTCCAATGTGGGACAAATTAAGTCCCCACTTAAGTTTGGAGAGCAAAAAAGGCTTCACCAATTTTATTGGCCCAAAGCCCATTTCTTTTCAATTCATACAATATTTTATAAACCATATGTTCATTAAAATATTGGCCCAACAATCCCCCACATGAATAGAAATGACTATAAACATAGAACGACTAGACTGACTGGACATATTCAACTAGACTAGACATGACTCGACTAGACTAGACAGACTTTCGAGAGTATAAGCGAAAAATCACTGTGTTTGAGATAGTAACATGTTTCAGCCTTGAACAACTCATTGTTAATACCTGTCGGGTTTACTCGGCCAGGAGGTGAACATGATGTCTTGAACCACCCGGATTTTTATGTAAACCGAGACAACAGGTATAACCCAGTTTCATTTTCTCGTAGAATTAAGTTCTCTATTGTGTTCATTTTGGCCTTGAACATGCCTGGTTAGTCATGAGTGAACTTGGAGAATATAGCCTGTTTTTCATTCTCCTAGAAACGGCCACATTTCACACTCACTTAGGTGATTTGCCAGTAGTCTTTGTTTTAAGAAGTATCTTTAATACTCCACTGATATATTAAAGCTATGGACTTATCATTAAAAGCTATGCTTATCCTTTTTATACACACAAATCTTATGTATGTTAGCACTGTTATCATCTTGGGAACTAAGTAAGACTTGAAGTCTTTCAGTGCTTGATAAGATTATGTTCAATTTAGTTTTCCCTTTGAACCTGACATCTTGGGATCTCCAGTCACGTAGGTGGGGTTTCCATCAAACATCCTCTTTAGTGATAGGCTTTAAACCCATTCCCTTTGATGATTTTACAACTTGATCTCGTGACAAACCTTTAGTAAATGGATCCGCTAGGTTGTCAGCTGATTTGATATAATCTATTGTGATTACACCACTTGAGATCAGATGTCTAATGGTTTTATGCCGTCTTCTTATGTGACGTGATTTACCATTATAGAGATTATTCAGTGCCCGGGCTATAGCCGATTGGCTATCGCAGTGTACACGTAATGCCAGAACTGGTTTCTCCCACAATGGAATATCTTCTAGGAAATTCCGAAGCCATTCAGCTTCTTCAGCAGCTTTGTCTAGGGCTATGAATTCAGACTCCATGGTTGATCTAGCCAGTAGAGTTTGTTTGGAAGATTTCCATGATACTGCTCCACCTCCAAGGGTAAAGACATATCCACTTGTAGATTTCGAATTTTTGGAATCAGATTCCGGTTTGTGTCACTGTATCATTCCAAAATTGCAGGTTCTCTACCATAGTGGAGACCATAACTTTTCGTATGTCTTAAGTAATTTAATACTCTTGTTATAGCTTTCCAATGTTTGTGACTTGGATTACTTGTGTAACGACTTAGTACGTTTACTGCATGTGCCAAATCTGGTCTAGTACCGTTGGTTAAGTACATAAGACTCCCAATAACGCGTGCATACTCTACTTGTGACACAGCTTCACTTGAATTTTTGGTCAAGTGAAGTTGAGAATCAACTGGAGTTGTTGTTTTGCCGTTTGAGTAGTGTTTGAATCGCTCAAGTATCTTTTCAGCATAGTGATCTTGAGACAGAACGATTCCGTCTGAAGTTCTTGTGATTTTTATTCCTAGAATGACGTATGCTAGACTCATGTCTTTCATGTCAAACTGTCCACTAAGCATGTTCTTAGTTTGTTGGATCATGTCTTTATTGCTGCCAATAATCAACATGTCATCTACATATAAGCACAATCAAATATACCCACTTGGAGTATTCTTTATGTATATGCATTTATCACATTCATTTATGCTGAATCCATTTGACATCATTGTGTTGTCAAATTTTTCATGTCATTGTTTCGGAGCTTGCTTAAGTCCATACAATGATTTCACATGTTTACAAACTTTGTGTTCTTGTCCCGGGACGCACTACTATTGTGTGCAAAGTTTCAAGATACAATTTGTTGTCCCAATAAGCACTACTATTGTGTGCATATCCAATGAAGATACAATCAACTGTCTTAGGTCCGACTGAGACCTTTTTCGGAGGTGGTATTGCGACTTTTGCTAGGCACCCCCACACTTTTAGGTATTTGTACGAAGGTACTTTACCTTTCCAAAGTTCATATGGCGTCTTGCCAGAATTAAGTCAGTTTTTGGAACAGACTTGTAATAGCGATTGATCGCTTATTGATCGTTTAGATCGTATGATATAACGTTTCGCAAACTCGCCAAAAGGCTTTCGCAGAAATCGTTTATCGAATCTGTGGAAAATCGTTTTTATTGAACAAACGATCAGCGAAATCGCGTATAGCGTTCGCCGAACACCGTTTGAAAACGTTTTATAAATCGTATGAAAAAGGTTTTTCTACAGTTTCTGAATCCGATTCAAGCGATAAGAATGAAACGGATTTATTTTGAATTAAGATTGTAGGCCGTAAAATTACGGAGACAAAAACTGTTTGGAAAAACCGATGGAAAACACGATTAAAAAAATGACTAAGCGGAGGCGAGATGATCTCTTTCCTTAATTCAAAATATCTCCCGTAGTGTAACGGTTTGATGAGATAATGAATCCCAGGATACAACCGCTTTGAGACTAAGATCGTTACACTCGATCAAAGAATATGCGAACTTAGAATCTACGAATACTCTCGGACTTACTATAAGAAAGAAGACGAGAGAGATTGCTGGATTTTGAGTTGAGAAAGATATATCTAAGAAGATATGTGGTGTGTTTTTTGAGAGAGAGATGGGTTTCTATATATATGACATAGAAAGACTCCAAAACTTCTCTTGCTTCCAATGTGGGACAAATTAAGTCCCCACTTAAGTTTGGAGAGCAAAAAAGGCTTCACCAATTTTATTGGCCCAAAGCCCATTTCTTTTCAATTCATACAATATTTTATAAACCATATGTTCATTAAAATATTGGCCCAACATAGACTCATTTAAGAAAACCATTTTGTAAAGTTTCAGATTAGTCACAAGAAAATATAGAGTGCTTAACACATTAAGGCACTTGTCTTAAAAAATTTACGTTAAAAGGCACTTTGGAGCATTAAGGTACTTCTGCCACTGTACCTATTAATTTGCAGACCATTTTGCCCTCTGATTTTCTTGTAACGTTTTTATGTTATTATATAATATCGACAATTATGTTTTTGTTTGGAGGGAAAAAATCAGTTCTGAAAAAGGGGGAAATATTTAACTTTGACCCTGTTTTCGAGTAAGAGAGAAGAAAAGCTATTCTTGGATTAATCTGGTCCATCCAAACAACATCTTTGTCTGTAAATCGTGTGGCCTCTATTGTTTATGTGCATTGGTCTGTTTATTCATATGTCTGTTTAGCTGTCCTTTACATGTGTCCGATTTTGCTGTCTAAGAAATCCATTATTCATATGTCTGTTTTGTATTAGAAGCTGCATTATTTTTTGGCACAGTTGACTTTGCAGTATAATTTTGGGTGACTTCTGTTTTTTTGTATGCTATGCTTTAAAACCAATGGTTTATTATTGGAATGATGCTTAATCTGAGAAAGCAATGTTTGATGCTTTATGTATTATTAGTTGTGTCGTTACACTTGTCCAGATGATGATATCCACACATATATGTCTATACAGAAGGATCGTTATAATCTAAGTTAGGTAAATTGGTATATAATTATGAGTTGTAAAACCATCCATGTTGTGCAGTCCAAATACAGTTGTCCACATTATGATATCCACACATAGCTGTCCACACACATGGGTTGTTATATTTTAATTATGGGAACTTGTTATCTAATGATGAGTTGTAGAAGCATCCATGGTGTGATGTCCATATACATTTGTCCACACAGATTGTTGACATTGGTGATACTATTGAAAGTGCATTTCATATTTTGTAGAACTTGATGTTCACCAATGAAAGTCATTAACTTGTCCAATTGAATGTCATAAACTTGCTTTGTATAAGTTGTCCAGGTATTGAATTGGCAATATATTCAAAGAAGCATCCATGGTTTCCTGTCCAGATTAATTTATCCCCAAGAAGTGTTGACATTGGTGCTAATTTGTAAATCCAACCATGTTTTGTCTTTACACTTGTCCACATGATTGCATTCACACATATGTGTATAGAGTTGTCCACAAAGCTATCTTATAACTTATCGGCTGGTCTATCTATGAGTGAAGAATTTGTTTTGTGTCCACAGAGAGTAGTCCAGACAGAGTAGTACATCTATGAACGAAGCACATATGCATGTCCAATATGCAGAGCAGACATGCATATGGCATTGGATATCTATCCATGGATTAATGTCCACAAATCCACTGGCATATGCATGTCCAATATGTAAGTTGTACATGAATGGCGACTGTATTCTTTATCCACAAAAAAAGTACACGAAATGACGAAAAACATGACCGTCCACAAGGTTTGCACTCCCAAACAGATAATAGTGAGAAACACAAAAAATGGATTGTACCCAAAGACAAGTACACATGGTACTGTCCACATACACATTTTGGCCGAAATACAGAACAACACTGAGGTGTACAGACTAATGCATGGCCATTGATCTGTTTGACTATGTCCATACATTGGGGTACACAAAAAGCATATAGTTAAATCTATGGATATCCGAATAGAGATGTATCTATATGTGTGTACAAAGAAATCGTAATATGTCCATAGAGTTTAATAAAAGTAATTATCGGCCATTTCAACTCACCAGACATGGTAAGAGGTTGGATCTAGAGAAGAAAGACGAAGACTGAATGAAATCGGCTTGCGAAGGCGAGTGAAGAAAGAAGCTGAAGCATGAACCTGTTACAAACAGAGAATCAGTAAGTAGAAGAGTAAAAACTGACGAAAAAGAAGATGAAGAAGAAAGCTCTCAAAAGCAAAAGATGAAGAAGAAGAGAGAGGTTGGAAGAAGCTCACCGAGGAAGAGAGTGTCAAAAAATGTGAGGAGAGTTTAGGGTTTTTTGTTTTAATTAGATTTATTAATTAGATTATTTTTTTCTTCTAGTTAGTTTAATTGAGATTTAAAATTCCAAAAAGAAAAAGAGGGGGAAATGAAACATGAAGGATAAGCTAGAAATTTCCCCTCTAAGAAGTATCCAACATCTTAGAAGTGCTTTATTGTGTTATTTTTTAGTGTAGAAGTGCCTTATTATGTAAAAAACTCCAAAATATATGTAAGATATACAGTTTGATCTACCGCCCACAAGAACAAGTTCTAAGATGGTGCTGCAGAAAATAAACTTGATAAAATGAAGAAGAACAAGCTTTATAGCGTTTGTTAAGTTTTTTTTTAATCTCTTTAAGATTGACTAAAGCAACATTTTTCAACAAAGTTCAAATCTTTTTTTTGGTGGTGACCCAATGTCAAGAACCTTACACTACAAGAAAACAGGAATTTTGCGACTATAAGTTGCGACTGATTTTATAGTCGCTAAATATTGCGACTATTTAGCGACTAAAGTGCGACTAAGTTTGCGACTAATAAGGAATAGTCGCAATTTAGTCGCTAAATTGCGACCACATGTTATTAGTCGTTATTTAGTCGCTATTTAGCGACTATATAGCGACTAAATTTGGCGGGTCGCTAAACCGAAATTTTTTTAGTCGCTAAAAGTCGGTATAGAACACGTTTTTAATGTTCTGAACCGGGTGTACCTAACTTGTAACTAATTTTGTGAATCAGTCGCAAAATAGTCGCAACAATTTATATAACTAAACCCTAAACTCTATACCCTAAACCCTAAACAAACCTTAAAACTATAGATTAAAAACAAAACTTCAATAACTAAAACTCTAATTACTATATAACATATAAAATTAAGTACAACACTTAAAACCTTAAACATTACCCTTCCAACCATATACCCTAAACCCTAAACAAACCCTAAAACTCTAAATTTAAACAAAAATTCAAATTCAATATCTATCTATTTGATCAAAAAAAAAAAAATTCAATATCTAAAACTCTAATTACTATATAACATATAAAATTAAGTACAACACTTAAAACATTAAACATTACCCTTCCAACCCTATACCCTAAACCCTAAACAAACCCTAAAACTCTAAATTATAAACAAAACTTCAATAACTAAAACTCTAATTACTATATAACATATAAAATTAAGTACAACACTTAAAACCTTAAATATTACCCTTCCAACCATATACCCTAAACCCTAAACAAACCCTAAAACTCTAAATTATAAACAAAAATTCAAATTCAATATCTATCTATTTGATCAAAAAAAAAATCAATATCTAAAACTCTAATTACTATATAACATATAAAATTAAGTACAACACTAAAACATTAAACATTACCCTTCCAACCCTATACCCTAAACCCTAAACAAACCCTAAAACTCTAAATTATAAACAAAAATTCAATATCTAAAACTCTAATTACTATATAAGATACAAAATCAGTACAACACTTAAAACCTTAAACATTACCCTTCCAACCCTATACCCTAAACCCTAAACAAACCCTAAAACTCTAAATTATAAACAAAAATTCAATATCTAAAACTCTAATTACTATATAACATATAAAATTAAGTACAACACTTAAAACATTAAACATATATAACCTTTCAAACCTTATACCCTAAATCATAATCATATTATAACCCTTAAACTCTTAATCATAAACTACAAAATCAAAATATAAATGATAGGCTTCTAAGTTTTACCCTATACTAAACTGCAAGTGAACAGCAATGTCAAAGTAGTATATAGGGTTATCGAATCCACAGGGACACTTGGTCTCAATAGAAACAGAAACGTAGAGATTAAACTAGAAATAAGCAATGTAATTGAATTAAAAGCGGTGTGAGAAAGTAAATCAGTAGCAGAGATTAACGGTTGTGGAAGCAATAAACTAAAAGCGTCAAGCCTAGGGTATTCTCAGGAAATCAGACAAGCAGACAGTTCATTCAGTAAGGATCTAATTAAGCACAGTTCTAGAACTCAAAACACAGATATAGAATTAACCAAATTCCTTTGCGATAATTCTCTAAGTCTAAGTGCAGCAAACCAAACTTTCGTTTGCGAGAACTAACAGATTAAACTAGCATTAATCCCAAGTTTGATATGTTCACAATTATCCTAAACCAAACTTCCGTTTGCGCAAAGTTTAATTGCCCAATTTAATTAGTTCAGATTCCTAAACCCCACTTCCGTGACGTATTTAGCAACCTAAGATCTAGATTCTAATTGATCAGGTTAGAACTAGCTTTAAGCACAATTAAATTGAAGAACAGATATAGTTTGAATCCTTAACTGAATTTGAAAAAGTCTAGCAAGTCATGAAATCCTATGTGAGAAACCCTAAACCTAACTAGGGATCTACTCAGACATAGATAATGAAAACATGATCATATGATGAATAAATTGCATAAAAGAATAAGAGTAAAAGGGGTTCGAAATCTTCTCCAAATACAGATGAAGTAATAGGTTCAGATCAGCCCCAAAAGCTCTAAAAATCCTCTGCTCTTAATTATGAAAGCATAATGTAAAGCGTATAAAAGCGTAGGTAAAATAAACACCAAAAACTAGTATATATAGGCATAATCTCGGATGGGGCTTCTGTGTAAATACTGGAACTATTCTGGGCCTCTTTGCAAATCTTCATAACTTGTTAAACCGACGC
The DNA here is from genome assembly GCA_030180135.1 of Orychophragmus violaceus. Taxonomy (NCBI): domain Eukaryota; kingdom Viridiplantae; phylum Streptophyta; class Magnoliopsida; order Brassicales; family Brassicaceae; genus Orychophragmus; species Orychophragmus violaceus. Next base: position 24,462,636 of record CM058229.1, read on the forward strand.
GTACGGCCCATCTCGCTAGTGTGTCGACCGATGCACAAGGTGTGTCGGTCGATGCATGATCAATAAATCGGACAGTGAGTAAATCTCTCGGCCAAAACGTCCCAAAAGTCCCAAAATGCTCCAAATATCTCCAATTAGCTCCAAACTTGATTAAACCTGTAAAAGACTCTAAACAAAGACAAAAGACACTAAAACACAACTATATCATGGTCTAAACTGGGTAAAAACCATGATATATCAACTCCCCCACACTTAGCCTTTGCTTGCCCTCAAGCAAAACATAGAACTAAAACATGGTGAAGAGGTTTGAAAACTCTTCAGAAACTCATTTCATCCTAGAAGCTACAATACTCAAATTCCCCTTAGTAAACCACTGCAAGAATCAATCACAGGATATTGATATATCATGGTTTTTACTAGTTTTAGACCATGATATAAGTGTGTTTTTAGTGTCTTTTGTGTTATTTTAGAGTCTTTTACAGGTATAATCAGGTTTGGAGCTGAATTGGAGATAATGGAGCATTTTGGAGATTTTTGGAGTGATTGGCCGAGAGATAGAGTTCACTGTCCGAAACAGAGGAAGGTGTCGATCGTTGCACTCTAGCAACGATCGATGCACCAGCGAGATGGGCCAAAAACTCGGCGGTTTAAAAGAGTGAAGAATTTGCACTTTGATCCAGAAGTTCCTGATATTTACAAAGAAGCCCTTGGCCGAGATTATGCCTATATAATAGAGTTTTTAGAGTTTTTATTAGATACGCTTTATACTTTTTACCATACACTTTGATAATTAAGAGCAGAGGATTTTAGAGCTTTTTGGGGCTGATCTGAACCTGTTACATCATCTGTATTTGGAGAAGATTTCGAACCCCTTTTACTCTTATTCTTTTATGCAATTTATTCATTCTATGATTATGTTTTCATTATCTATGTCTGAGTAGATCCATAGTTAGGTTTAGGGTTTCTCACATAGGATTTCATGACTTGCTAGACTTGTTCAAATTCAGTTAAGGATTCATAACTTTACCTGTTCTTCAATTTAATTGTGCTTAAAGCTAGTTCTAACCTGATCAATTAGAATCTAGATCTTAGGTTGCTAAATACGTCACGGAAGTGGGGTTTAGGAATCTGAACTAATTAAATTGGGCAATTAAACTTTGCGCAAACGGAAGTTTGGTTTAGGATAATTGTGAACATATCAAACTTGGACTTATTGCTAGTTTAATCTGTTAGTTCTCGCAAACGAAAGTTTGGTTTGCTGCACTTAGACTTAGAGAATTATCGCAAAGGAATTTGGTTAATTCTACATCTGTGTTTTGAGTTCTAGAACCGTTCTTAATTAGATCCTTGCTGAATGAACTGTCTGCTTGTCTGATTTCCTGAGAATACCCTAGGCTTGACGCTTTTAATTACTTGCTTCACAACCGTTAATCTCTGTTACTGATTTACTTTCTCGCACCACAATCTATTTCATTCACTACTTGCTTATTTCTAGTATTTATTCCTACAGTTTGATTCTCTTGAGACCAAGTGTCCCTGTGGATTCGATAACCCTATATACTACTTTGACATTGCTGTTCACTTGCAGTTTAGTATAGGGAAAACTTAGAACCTATCAAGTTTTTGGCGCCGTTGCCGGGGACTCTTTGAGTCTTCGATAGGACCGAACTTAGGGTTTTTGCTAGAAATTTTTCTTTTAGTTTTTGTTCTTTTTCGTTTTTATTTTTAGTTTTGCTGATTTTCTTTTTTCTCGGTTTCTTTCTGTCGCAGGTACGAATTTCGCCTTGCGTCGATCGTTGCATACCTTGCGTCGATCGTCACTAGGCGATTCTGAGGATTGAATCGATCGTTGCACTGATAGCATCGATCGTTGCTGGACGATTACAGACAGTTTATGCCAACGCAGAAAACTCGAAGTAATCCGAACTCGAGCTTGCTTAATCTCGGACTAGAGGAACTTGGACGTCTAGAAAGGACTAACAGGAGAGAAAAGAGAGAGAGAATGGTACTAGAACGTTTGATCTTGATACCGGATGCTGAAGGTACCCTGAGGGACCAAGATGACAACCCGTACAATGCTGCTGGGCATCGGGTTGATGCTGAAGGGAATGTTATCCCTGATCCTCCTGAGCAACAGGAGCTGAACCAAAACCAGGGTCAAGGACAGGCCCAAGGTAGAGAGATGGTGGTTCTTGAGAGGACACTAGCTGATTACAACAGACCTGATGAGTTTCACGCAAACCGAGCAGCTCTAGTGCTTCCTGCTTTTGAGAGGAATGATTTTGAGGTAAAAACCATCTACTACCAGCTGATGAGACAGATTGCTTTTCATGGTCTTCAAACAGAGCAGCCTATGGATCACATTGACAAGTTTGAGGACATAGTCACTGGCATGAAATATGAAGGAGTATGCCCGGACTATCTGTTCCTTAAGCTATTTCCGCACAGTCTTGCTGGAGACGCTAGTGCATGGCTGAGACAACTGGCACCTGGTCAGTACACTACTTGGACAGCCTTAAAGAGTGAGTTCCTGCGTCACTTTTATGATGATGCACGCTCGGATCAGTCCAGACAGGACATACTCACATTTTCCCAAGGAGCTGTGGAGCCCTTGAAGACTGCCTGGATGAGATTTAAGCAGTATCAGCGTGACTGTCCACACCATGGATTCACAGAAGTACAGCTGATTGGTATCTTCTTCAGAGGCATAGATCTTCCTTATCAGACTGCGCTGGATCATTCCAGTAATGCTAATTTCAACACCAGGACTCCTACACAAGCTGTGCAGTTGATTGGGAACCTTATTAACAGCTACAGTTGCAAATCTATGGATGAAAAGAGGAAGAAATCCGGTGGAAGTATAGAGGATTCTAACATGACTGAGATTAGATCCAGGCTAGATACAGTTTACAATCTCCTGACAAGTAAAAAAGCTGTCCACTCTGCCCCAGATATAGAGGTGATTCAGACTGAGGAGGACACTCAGGAAGAAGAAGTGAATTACATAGGAGGTTCTGGTTTCCAAAGCAATAGATTTAGAAATCAACAGGGAAACAGATTCTCAAATGGAGTTCAGCAAAGTGGTTTTGAGAAAGCCAATGAGTCTGATAGTAAAATAGAGATGATGCTAAGACAAATGATGGAGAATCAGACTAAGTATGCAGCAGATGCTGATGCAAAGATGGATACAATCTACATGGAGCTGAATGGGAAGTTTGAAAGTTTGAACACGCACATGAAAGAGCTTGATGCTAGGGTTGCAAAAACTGCTGGACATGCTCAAAGGGAAGAAGGATATCTCCCGGGGAGGACTGATGCCAATCCTAAGTACCAATGCAATGCCGTGACATTAAGAAGTGGTAAGGAGCTGTCATCTGGCGAGAAAAAGCAGTTAAGCGTTGAGGAACTCGTGGAAATTGAGGAATTGGAGGATGAGATACGCGATATTTGCCGAGCATCGATCGATGCATCTCAGCAGCGATCGTTGCCAAGCGAAATAAAGGAACCGGAGGTCGTAACAAAGTCGCCTAGCATCGATCGGTGCAATAAAGGCAACGATCGACACAAGGTGACTGCAGAAAGTTCGAGTGCTGAAAACCCAAAACAGTCGGCTGAAAGAGTATACAAGCCTAAGATACCTTATCCCAAGAACCCCAGAAAAGCTAAGAATGATAGGCAATATGCAAAATGGAAGGAGTTCATAAAAAAGGTAAAGGTTGAAGTACCTTTGTTGGATTCCATTGAAACTTCCCCCATGATGAAGAGATGCCTCAAGGATGCAATTTCTGGTAAATGGTCTGATGAAGAAAGTATTATGATGCTCAATGAAGTATGTAGTGCAGTGGTTCAAGGTAGAATTCCAGAGAAATTGAAAGATCCGGGCAGCTTCGTGTTGGATTGTGCTATCTATAAGGAGAGGTTCGAAAGATCCCTATGTGATCTTGGCTCCAGTGTAAATCTAATGCCCCTTTCTGTTGCTAAAAGACTGGGGATGACAGATTTTATACCAACTAGGATATCACTGGTTCTGGCAGACAGATCAGTCAGGATTCCAGAAGGAGTAATAGAAGATGTGCCTATAACAGTTGGCAAGTGCGTAATCCCAACTGATTTTGTGGTTCTACAATATGGACAGGAGCCAAAAGACCCATTGATTCTAGGCAGGTCTTTCTTAGCAACAACTGGTGCGATGATTGACTGTCAAGGAGGTAAGATAATCCTGAATGTGGGTGATCTGAAGATGAGTTTTGACATGAACAAACTGGTGAAGAGACCGACCATCGACGGGCAGACCTTTTATGTGGACACATTGGGTGATTTGGCTGCAGAGTACTTCCATCAATCACATGCTGAGGACCCACTAGAAAGGGCTTTACTAAGTTCTATTTTGGAGTTGGAATACCTGCAGGACGAGCCTGCGATGTGCTATACAAGATTAATGGATTCTGTCGAGGTTGCAATGCAAGTAGAAGTGTCTGACGCGGGACTGCAACGATCGATACCAACTAAGCAACGATCGTTGCAAGTCGACAGAGACTGGGCAGAGGAAAAAGCTCCGAAAATAGATCTGAAACCACTTCCATCCGGGCTAAGGTACGCATTTCTTGGACCAAATTCAACTTATCCAGTGATTGTCAACGCTAGTTTAAACAACGCAGAGCTCACTTTACTGCTAAGCAAGCTGCGCAAGCATCGCAAAGCTCTTGGCTATTCCCTTAATGATATTTCAGGTATCTCACCGGAGCTGTGCATGCACCGGATACATCTTGAGGATGAGTCCAAGACATCAATCGAACATCAGAGGAGACTTAATCCTAATCTGCAGGAAGTAGTCAAAAAGGAGATTATGAAACTCCTTGACGCTGGAATTATATATCCTATCTCTGACAGTGATTGGGTGAGTCCAGTCCATGTAGTGCCAAAGAAGGGCGGTGTTACAGTTGTGAAAAATGAGAAGAACGAGCTGATACCTACTAGGACCGTGACTGGACACAGGATGTGTATAGACTACAGGAAGCTTAATGCTGCTACTAGGAAGGATCATTTTCCTTTGCCTTTTATTGATCAGATGCTCGAAAGGTTAGCAAATCATCCTTACTACTGCTTCCTAGATGGCTACTCAGGTTTCTTTCAGATTCCCATCCATCCGGAGGATCAGGGAAAGACCACTTTTACTTGTCCATATGGGACTTTCGCTTACCGTAGGATGCCTTTTGGACTCTGCAATGCACCAGCCACTTTCCAGAGATGCATGATGTCCATATTCACAGATATGATTGAGGATTTTATGGAAGTATTCATGGATGATTTCTCAGTATATGGATCATCCTATAATGAATGCTTAGATAATCTGTGTAAGGTTCTGAAAAGATGTGAAGAGAAGCATTTAGTTCTTAACTGGGAGAAGTGTCATTTCATGGTCAGAGATGGCATTGTGCTTGGGCATAAAGTGTCCGAAGCAGGAATAGAGGTGGACCGCGCCAAAATAGAGGTAATGACGAACCTGCAGGCACCTGATTCTGTTAAGTCTATTAGAAGCTTTCTTGGACATGCTGGTTTCTAAAGACGGTTCATTAAGGATTTTAGTAGGATTGCTAGGCCACTAACTGCTTTGCTGTGTAAAGACACCAAATTTGAGTTCACTGCAGATTGTCAAACTGCATTTGAGCAGATCAAGCAGGCATTAGTGAGTGCTCCCATAGTTCAGCCACCGGATTGGGATTTGCCTTTCGAGGTAATGTGTGATGCAAGTGATTATGATGTGGGAGCTGTTCTTGGACAAAAGAAAGATAGAAAGCTTCATGCTATCTATTATGCCAGTAGGACACTGGATGATGCACAAAGAAACTATGCAACTACAGAGAAGGAATTGCTAGCAGTTGTCTTTGCATTTGACAAATTTCGCTCTTATCTTGTTGGCTCCAAGGTGATTGTACACACTGATCATTCAGCACTGAAGTATCTGATGCAGAAAAAGGATGCTAAGCCAAGACTGCTGAGATGGATCTTGTTGCTTCAGGAATTTGATATTGAAGTGAGAGACAAAAAAGGGGTTGAGAATGGAGTTGCTGATCATCTTTCGAGGATGCTAGTAGAGGAGGACGTGCCAATTAATGACTACTTGCCTGAAGAAAACGTCAATATGGTTGGGACAATCTGTGAGACAGATTTGGACAGAAATCTGCATAACTGTCGGATTAATCGCGTTGCGTCGATCGATGCTACAGCAGCGTCGATCGATGCATCTATCGGGGCAGTAACGATCGATACACCTGATTGTGACGATCGTTGCAGTGCGGATACAGACACAGAAACGTTTATGGTGCGGATTGGAAAGCATGAGTTCGAGATTTACGCTGTCGCAACAAATGATCGACCATGGTATGCAGACATAGCCAATTATCTAGCTGCAGAGACTGAACCAGATAATCTGAAAGGATATGAAAAGAAGAGGTTCTTCAGAGAACTTAGGAGGTACTATTGGGATGAACCTTACCTCTATAAGCATTGTTCGGATGGCCTTTATAGAAGATGTGTTGATGAGTCAGAGGTTCCAGATATCCTTTTCCACTGTCACGGTTCAGATTATGCAGGACATTTTGCTACATTTAAGACTGTGTCTAAGGTTTTGCAAGCAGGTTTCTGGTGGCCTACAATGTTCGCTGATACTCATTCCTTTATTTCTCATTGTGATGCCTGCCAGAGAAGAGGGAAAATTAGTAGGAAGCATGAGATGCCTCAGAATTTCATTCTTGAGGTTGAGGTTTTTGATTGCTGGGGCATAGACTTTATGGGTCCCTTTCCCTCATCTTATGGGAATAAATTCATATTAGTTGCTGTGGATTATGTTTCTAAGTGGGTGGAGGCAATAGCCAGTCCAACCAATGACTCTTCAGTAGTCATTAAGCTGTTTAAATCTATCATATTCCCTAGATTTGGAGTACCCCGGATAGTAATTAGTGATGGAGGATCTCACTTTATTAATAAGGTTTTTGAGAAGCTCCTGAAGAAGCATGGAGTGCATCACCGAGTTGCTACTCCTTATCACCCACAGACTAGTGGACAGGTAGAGGTTTCTAACAGACAAATCAAGGAGATCTTGGAGAAGACAGTCGGGAAGACAAGGAAAGATTGGGCAACTAAGCTTGATGATGCTTTATGGGCCTACAGGACTGCATTTAAAACACCATTAGGGACTACTCCATTCCATTTGCTGTATGGGAAAGCATGTCATCTGCCAGTGGAACTTGAGCACAAAGCAGCATGGGCTGTAAAACAGATGAACTTTGACCTCAAACCAGCTGTAGAGAGGAGATTGATACAGCTCAATGAGTTGGATGAGATTAGACATCTTGCCTATGAGAACTCAAAGCTGTACAAGGAGAGGACTAAGGCTTATCATGATAAAAAGATTGTTTCTAGACGGTTTGAGCCTAATGACCAGGTACTTCTGTACAATTCTCGCCTGCATTTGTTTCCAGGGAAGCTGAAATCAAGATGGTCCGGTCCCTACACAATAAAAGAAGTGCGTCCATATGGAGCTGTCATTTTGATTGGCAAGGAAGGTAATGAGTTTGCTGTTAATGGGCAGAGGGTAAAACACTATTGGGCTAAGGCCGAGATTCCAAGAGGTCAGATTTTGCCTCTGGATGTTGCACCCTCTACTTGAAAGATCTCATCCGTCCGGTCAAGCTATTGACCTTAAACAAGCGCTGGGTGGGAGGCAACCCACCATTAGGTACTGGTGTTTTTCTTTTTCATTTTTGGTGTTTTTGTTAGGATTTTACGTTTGTTTTTGTTTCTGGTGAGTTTATGTTTGCAGGTCTCGGTTAAATCGCAGTGCAGCGATCGATGCAGTTCTGTATCGATCGTCACAACACGAAAGGAATCGCATTGCAGCGATCGTTGCGGTCCTGAGCAACGATCGACTATACACGAAAATCGCCAAGTAACGGTCGATGCACTTAGTGCAACGGTCGATGCTTAGCGACAGAGGTAACCCGACAGACATAATTCCACCTTTTCAATTTTTATTTTCTTTTTACCGATCCTTCGCTGGACACTACTGGGGACAGTGTGTCTTAAGTGTGGGGGAGGTGCTACTGACTTTTGTTTTCTGTTTTCTTAAGAGTCAGTCCGTTTTTCAAAATTTTTTTGTTTTATTGAGTCAAAACTGTTTAAGTAAGAAACTATGATTTTCTGAGAAGATTTACAAGACTTGCAGGAACTTAAGTAACCATTGGGATGAAGTTGCATGATCTATCTATGACTATTAGAAAACTCCATCACAGATCAACCTACTGGGAACACCCACATCACTTCAGGTATCAGAGGATCCTTTACTGACTTCAACCTTAATACTGACTTAGATTTCTCACCTAAGGGCTTGGTATGCTTTATGTCGGATTCCCTGTTAGTTCTGACACAGCCTGTAAACCTGTCCTATTTAGTCCCCTTCTCCCCTTCTGTAAAGTAAAAAAAAAAAATAATAATAATAAACTGAGGATGAGTTAGTAACTCCGAAGTGGTCATGAGAATAGTAGCAAACACTATTATCTCTCATGTGATCCATGGAATGTGTCCAAAGTACACCCCATAACGGGAAGAACACTGATAAAAAAAATAAAATGATACCCAGTGGGGAAAAATCAGTTGTTAAAGAAGGGAAAGAGAAGAAAGGGACTAGAGAAAGATAGTATGGTGGTCTAGAGCTGATAAGGTAAGAATCCATGTGCCTTTAGATCGATACTCCTTAGGTGAGACCGCACTTAAATACTTGCAGAAGTCAGTAGGGAGAATTTGAATGCTTGAATGTGATTGTGGAGTTTACCTAGGACAGTTGCTAAGTGTGGGGGAAGTACATTGTGGTCTTGATATCCTGTGATTGATTCTTGCAGTGGTTTACTAAGGGGAATCTGAGTATTGTAGCTTCTAGGATGAAATGAGTTTCTGAAGAGTTTTCAAACCTCTTCACCATGTTTTAGTTCTCTGTTTTGCTTGAGGGCAAGCAAAGGCTAAGTGTGGGGGAGTTGATATATCATGGTTTTTACTAGTTTTAGACCATGATATAAGTGTGTTTTTAGTGTCTTTTGTGTTATTTTAGAGTCTTTTACAGGTATAATCAGGTTTGGAGCTGAATTGGAGATAATGGAGCATTTTGGAGATTTTTGGAGTGATTGGCCGAGAGATAGAGTTCACTGTCCGAAACAGAGGAAGGTGTCGATCGTTGCACTCTAGCAACGATCGATGCACCAGCGAGATGGGCCAAAAACTCGGCGGTTTAAAAGAGTGAAGAATTTGCACTTTGATCCAGAAGTTCCTGATATTTACAAAGAAGCCCTTGGCCGAGATTATGCCTATATAATAGAGTTTTTAGAGTTTTTATTAGATACGCTTTATACTTTTTACCATACACTTTGATAATTAAGAGCAGAGGATTTTAGAGCTTTTTGGGGCTGATCTGAACCTGTTACATCATCTGTATTTGGAGAAGATTTCGAACCCCTTTTACTCTTATTCTTTTATGCAATTTATTCATTCTATGATTATGTTTTCATTATCTATGTCTGAGTAGATCCATAGTTAGGTTTAGGGTTTCTCACATAGGATTTCATGACTTGCTAGACTTGTTCAAATTCAGTTAAGGATTCATAACTTTACCTGTTCTTCAATTTAATTGTGCTTAAAGCTAGTTCTAACCTGATCAATTAGAATCTAGATCTTAGGTTGCTAAATACGTCACGGAAGTGGGGTTTAGGAATCTGAACTAATTAAATTGGGCAATTAAACTTTGCGCAAACGGAAGTTTGGTTTAGGATAATTGTGAACATATCAAACTTGGACTTATTGCTAGTTTAATCTGTTAGTTCTCACAAACGAAAGTTTGGTTTGCTGCACTTAGACTTAGAGAATTATCGCAAAGGAATTTGGTTAATTCTACATCTGTGTTTTGAGTTCTAGAACCGTTCTTAATTAGATCCTTGCTGAATGAACTGTCTGCTTGTCTGATTTCCTGAGAATACCCTAGGCTTGACGCTTTTAATTACTTGCTTCACAACCGTTAATCTCTGTTACTGATTTACTTTCTCGCACCGCAATCTATTTCATTCACTACTTGCTTATTTCTAGTATTTATTCCTACAGTTTGATTCTCTTGAGACCAAGTGTCCCTGTGGATTCGATAACCCTATATACTACTTTGACATTGTTGTTCACTTGCAGTTTAGTATAGGGAAAACTTAGAACCTATCAGATATCAAAACCACAATGTACTTCCCCCACACTTAGCAACTGTCCTAGGTAAACTCCACAATCACATTCAAGCATTCAAATTCTCCCTACTGACTTCTGCAAGTATTTAAGTGCGGTCTCACCTAAGGAGTATCGATCAAAGGGCACATGGATTCTTACCTTATCAGCTCTAGACCACCATACTATCTTTCTCTAGTCCCTTTCTTCTCTTTCCCTTCTTTAACAACTGATTTTTCCCCACTGGGTATCATTTTTTTTTTTTATCAGTGTTCTTCCCGTTATGGGGTGTACTTTGGACACATTCCATGGATCACATGAGAGATAATAGTGTTTGCTACTATTCCCATGACCACTTCGGAGTTACTAACTCATCCTCAGTTTATTATATATATATATATATTTTTTTTTACTTTACAGAAGGGGAGAAGGGAACTAAATAGGACAGGTTTACAGGCTGTGTCAGAACTAACAAGGGAATCCGACACAAAGTATACCAAGCCCTTAGGTGAGAAATCTAAGTCAGTATTAAATTGAAGTCAGTAAAAGGATCCTCTGATACCTGAAGTGATGTGGGTGTTCCCAGTAGGTTGATCTGTGATGGGGTTTTCTAATAGTCATAGATAGATCCTGCAACTTCATCCCAATGGTTACTTAAGTTCCTGCAAGTCTTGTAAATCTTCTCAGAAAATCATAGTTTCTTACTTAAACAATTTTGACTCAATAAAACAAAAAATTTTGAAAAATTTAAGAAAACAGAAAACAAAAGTCAGTAGCACCTCCCCCACACTTAAGACACACTGTCCCCAGTAGTGTCCAACGAAGGATCGGTAAAAAGAAAATAAAAATTGAAAATGTGAAATTATGTCTGTCGGGTTACCTCTGTCGTCTAGCATCGACCGTTGCACTGAGTGCATCGACCGTTACTTGGCGATTTTCGTGTATAGTCGATCGTTGCTCAGGACCGCAACGATCGCTGCAATGCGATTCCTTTCGTGTTGTGACGATCGACACAGAGGTGCGTCGATCGTTGCACTGTGATTTAACCGAGACCTGCAAACATAAACTCACCAGAAACAAAAACAAACGTAAAATCCTAACAAAAACACCAAAAATTAAGTAGAAAAACACCAGTACCTAATGGTGGGTTGCCTCCCACCCAGCGCTTGTTTAAGGTCAATAGCTTGACCGGACGGATTGGAATTTTCAAGTAGAGGGTGCAGCATCCAGAGGTAAAATCTGTCCTCTTGGAATCTCGGCCTTAGCCCAATAGTGTTTTACCCTCTGCCCGTTAACAGCAAACTCATTACCCTCCTTGCCAATCAAAATGACAGCTCCATATGGACACACTTCTTTGATCGTGTAGGGTCCAGACCATCTTGATTTCAGCTTGCCTGGAAACAAATGCAAGCGAGAATTGTACAACAGTACCTGATCCATAGGCTGCTCTGCTTGAAGACCATGAAAAGCAATCTGTCTCATCAGCTGGTAGTAGATGGTCTTTACCTCAAAATCGTTCCTCTCAAAAGCAGGAAGCACTAGAGCTGCTCGGTTTGCATGAAACTCATCAGGTCTGTTGTAATCAGCTAGTGTCCTCTCATGAACCACCATCTCTCTACCTTGGGCCTGTCCTTGACCCTGGTTTCGGTTCAGCTCCTGTTGCTGTTGCTCAGGAGGATCAGGGATGACATTCCCTTCAGCATCAACCCGATGCCCAGCAGCATTGTACGGGTTGTCATCTTGGTCCCTTAGGGTACCTTCAGCATCTGGTATCAAGATCAAACGTTCTCGTACCATTCTCTCTCTTTTTTCTCTTCTGTTAGTCCTTTCTAGATGTCCAAGTTCCTCTAGTCCGAGATTAAGCAAGCTCGAGTTCGGATTACTTCGAGTTTTCTGCGTTGGCATAAACTGTCTGTAATCGTCCAGCAACGATCGATGCTATCAGTGCAACGATCGATTCAATTCTCAGAATCGCCTAGTGACGATCGACGCAAGGCGAAATTCGTACCTGCGACAGAGAGAAATCAGAGAAAAAGTTAGCAAAATAAAAAAAAAACAAAAAACGAAAAAGAGCAAAAACAAAAAGAAAAATTTCTAGTAAAAACCCTAAGTTCGGTCCTATCGAAGACTCTAAGAGTCCCCGGCAACGGCGCCAAAAACTTGATAGGCTTCTAAGTTTTACCCTATACTAAACTGCAAGTGAACAGCAATGTCAATGTAGTATATAGGGTTATCGAATCCACAGTGACACTTGGTCTCAATAGAAACAGAAACGTAGAGATTAAACTAGAAATAAGCAATGTAATTGAATTAAAAGCGGTGCGAGAAAGTAAATCAGTAGCAGAGATTAACGGTTGTGGAAGCAATAAACTAAAAGCGTCAAGCCTAGGGTATTCTCAGGAAATCAGACAAGCAGACAGTTCATTCAGTAAGGATCTAATTAAGCACAGTTCTAGAACTCAAAACACAGATATAGAATTAACCAAATTCCTTTGCGATAATTCTCTAAGTCTAAGTGCAGCAAACCAAACTTTCGTTTGCGAGAACTAACAGATTAAACTAGCATTAATCCCAAGTTTGATATGTTCACAATTATCCTAAACCAAACTTCCGTTTGCGCAAAGTTTAATTGCCCAATTTAATTAGTTCAGATTGCTAAACCCCACTTCCGTGACGTATTTAGCAACCTAAGATCTAGATTCTAATTGATCAGGTTAGAACTAGCTTTAAGCACAATTAAATTGAAGAACAGATATAGTTTGAATCCTTAACTGAATTTGAAAAAGTCTAGCAAGTCATGAAATCCTATGTGAGAAACCCTAAACCTAACTAGGGATCTACTCAGACATAGATAATGAAAACATGATCATATGATGAATAAATTGCATAAAAGAATAAGAGTAAAAGGGGTTCGAAATCTTCTCCAAATACAGATGAAGTAATAGGTTCAGATCAGCCCCAAAAGCTCTAAAAATCCTCTGCTCTTAATTATGAAAGCATAATGTAAAGCGTATAAAAGCGTAGGTAAAATAAACACCAAAAACTAGTATATATAGGCATAATCTCGGATGGGGCTTCTGTGTAAATACTGGAACTATTCTGGGCCTCTTTGCAAATCTTCATAACTTGTTAAACCGACGCGTACGGCCCATCTCGCTAGTGTGTCGACCGATGCACAAGGTGTGTCGGTCGATGCATGATCAATAAATCGGACAGTGAGTAAATCTCTCGGCCAAAACGTCCCAAAAGTCCCAAAATGCTCCAAATATCTCTAATTAGCTCCAAACTTGATTAAACCTGTAAAAGACTCTAAACAAAGACAAAAGACACTAAAACACAACTATATCATGGTCTAAACTGGGTAAAAACCATGATATATCAATAAACCATTAATATATCTAAAACTAAAATCTAATATTTTCAAACATTAACTTAAATTCTAAAATATATCTCTTTAAACCTATACCCTAAAATATATCTCTGTAAAATCAAAATATAATTACCCATTATACATATTTAAGCATTTTATCTCTTACACTTATAAATTTAAAACCCTAAATCCCCAATAAATCCTAACACTTTAAAGTATAAACAAAAAATCTAATATCTAAACATTTAAATATATATTTTAACCAATTCTATTATTTTTAAATTAATTTTTTTATTATTATATATTTATTATATTCAAAAAATTCTATTGGCTATAATTCTGATCACATGGATCACCATCCTGGTCCATTAGATCTGCATCTCATTTTCAATCTCAGCCATTTATTATTTTTAACCTAATTAACTCTCTTATTCCCTCCCCTCTAACCCTCTCACGAACAAAGCCGTCTTCTCCATCTCAACCTCTTTTTTTTTTTCTAGTCTGTAACCATCCATCCATCTCAACCTCTCTCTCTCAATTCTCAAACCTCAATCCCCTCAAGCTAAGTCTTCTCCTTTAGAATTTTATTTTTGTTTCTTTCTTTATCAATTCGATTTTCTTTTCTTTCTTCATCAAATTCGATTTTTGTATCTCTTTGTTTCAGATCCGCTGGAGCAGAGCATGAAGGCATGGCTGAGCAGAGCTCGACGGCACGGCGGAGAAGAGCCCGACGTCATGGCGGAGTAGAGCCCGACGTCATGACGGAGCAGAGATCGACGGTATGGCGGAGAGGCACTGCAGATCGACTTGGACCTCTCATCTCCTCCTCCTTCAAGATTCTCAGATCCGTGGTGTTGTCGAGGTGTGGTCGCCGCTCGTCGAGCCAGTCCATGAGCGTTGGCGGCGTTCGTGACCGGCGGCGAGGAATATGGCATTCGTATATCAGAATTATATATGTGTATATATGTATGTATATATGTATTTTTTGTGTATTTTCCCTGTATTTCTTGTTTTGTTTTTGTATTTTTTTTATGAATAAAAATATTTAATATTTAATGAATTTTTTTGTTTGTTTTTTTTGCATTTTTATTATTATTACCTAATTAGTAAATATCAGAATTAATATTATTTATTTATTATTATTATTATTTTTATTAGTCGCTAATTAGTCGCTAAAATAATCACATATCAGTCGCTACTGAGTCGTTATATTAGTCGCTAATTTAGCGACTTAAACAACGACTAATATTCACAAAATATATATAGTCGCTAAATAGTCGCAATTTAGCGACTAATATAGCGACTAATAAATTTAGCGACCACAGATTAGCGACTAATGTAATTAGTCGCTAAATAGTCGCAAAAGGTAATATAGCGACTGATTTGCGACTATATACGCAGTCGCAAAAAGCCTGTTTTCTTGTAGTGTTAAGGGTTTCTACAAACCTTTTAACTCATTTACAAATATCTTACAGACTTGAGACTACTCCGTCTATTTGAAGCTTATAGGTTCACTGGCATTTGAAAACGAAAGAAATTTCTTCTGACAGAACTAACATTAGAGGACCTTAGGAGTTATCCATAACCACAAATATTTCAGGGTTATGGTATTAACTTCTCTGAGAAGATCAAAGAGCCTACAAGCTCTACATCTTTCATTCACTTGCACATGTATTTGTATATAAATTTTTAATTTTAGATTCATACAACCACATGGTCATCATGTCTTTTCAGCAGATGTTTTATCCACAAGTTGATGAGAAAACAGGATTGGTTACTAACTTTGGGATACTTTATGATCACATATAAGTTGTAACAAAGATCTTAAGTTCCTCTAAGTTTATCTAACTTATAATAGTTCCTTCTTAAATATAATCCAACAAGCCTATTGGATTTTTCATCAACCATAACTTGCATTCAAAGCGTTAACAACACACCTTACAGCTATATTTTTCTTTTCAATCTAAACTAGATTTTGACCCACCGATCGGCGGGTATAATTTTGTTTTGATTTTTATTGATATTTTTGTGTATAAATAATATATTTTTAAATGATAATATGTTTTTATAACATATTATTAATATTAAATTTATATGTTTGAGATATGCTGAACATATATATGTTTTATATATGTTATTTTTATTTTTATTTTTGTAAATGATAATGATCCACGCTAAAGACGGACATTTTTTTTACAGCATGTAGATTTATATTTTTAAAAGTAATCTATCTTGTTTTTAAAACACATATTCTATTGTTTTTTGTTAAAGATTTGAGCTTTTTTATCTTTATGCAATAGTTAGTACTTAGACTATGTAAAGCGTATGTGTAATATGGTGTTGAATATATATTATTAATCCAAAATAAGTAATTTGTTATGTATATTTTTATTTTATGTTTGGAATGTCTTTTTTAGACTTGCAATTTTTTTATAAAAACTTATAAATTTTATCTTTCTTAGTTTTATACTTTATTGTAAAAATGAATTTTAATTTACTTGTAAATAACAACTTATATTTTTTCAACTAATTTTAGTTTCTAAATTATCAATTTAAGGGTTGAAATTATATTTGATTTATACAAATATATATTATTGAGCATATTACGATAAAAATATTAAAAATATGTTGGTTCTCATTTACCCGTGGATGGATGTAATATATATTTACAAAACCTAATATGTTCTATTTTATATATTCTCATAAGTAGATGTGGATGTTTGAGATTTGTTGACAATTTGGTTGTCGAGGTGATGCTATTATTATATAGTTTATATTTGGTTTGTAATATTAGTAGAGTAAAATTATAAAAACATTAATTATTATATTATTAATTTATATGTTAAAATTGTAAATCAATCTTATAGTTTATAAGTTTGGCTTTTAAGTAACTAATTTTCAGAATTTAATTTATCAACATAAAAGGAAAAATAAAGATGTTTATTTTACAAAAAAAAAACATACTTGAATCAAAAACTAAAAACTAATATTTTAATTATTGCTATTAGAAATTTTTGAAAGGTTTGATAAGATTTTTATATTTGATAAATAAAATAAAAAATTTCATTTTTCCTTCTCCATATATATATATATATATATATATATATATATATATATATATTTTGACATGTCAATAAAAATAAATACCCTTATAATATCCTATGATGTTATTAGGCATGCACATTACCGATCATAAAACCCAAACCTTTTTGTGTTCAACCGGAATTGCCAAAAAAAAAGAGTAGTGATAATAGAAACTACTATTGAGGTTCAATATAATTGTTTCCAATAAATACCGGAAGACCCAAATTATTCATTTTAGGTAATTGTAAGTTATCTGATATGATCATGGCCAGCAAGCATGGAAAGGAGCATGGAGCCAAGCTTGAACCAGAGGATGCTGAGCTTGTAGCTGAGGAGGTACTTGGACAATAGGACGTTCTAGCCATGCCAAAAGGACCAATGACCCGAGCAAGAGCCAAACTGTTCAATCAAGCCATTGGAGGAATGCTTAATCACTTAAGCATGGAAGAAGAAGATATCCAAACCATTCTGGTTTTGATACAAGCATCAACAATGGACTAAGTGATTCTTGAGTACTATTTTTCCCTTGACCAAGTTTTGTCCCAATGGGTTTTCTTGGCAAGGTTTTTAATGAGGCTCAAGTATCACTTCTCATCTTTGTCCATTTGTTGATCTAGCCCACTCCAGCCCATTTGAAGTCTAATTTTCGTGCAAGAAGGTTCTGGAACCTATTTTCAAGTTCAAATAAGTGTTTATTACTTTGTATTTTCGAGATGTAATAAGTGATGCTCATGCAGCCTTTGTTGTTTTCTTTTTAAACTCCTTGTAACCCCATTTTCTATTTTATCCAACTTTTTAATCAATAACTCTTTCTAAAACTTGGATCAATCTATTGTTGGTGTGTCATATCCAGCAAGAACCTTAGTGATCTTCTGGTGCGTAATATCCTTAAGAGAACTTAGTGGTGTTTAGAGATCCTTCCGCAGTCTCTGAGCAAACCAATTCGATCATCTTTGTTTCATCCATCACCACGGCCACAAGCCAAATCTATCCAGCCTTAACCTCTCAAGCATCGATCTAGGGAATATCTCACTATTATCGTTTTGCTACAAATATTTATAGATCTTTAGAATTGTCAAAGTTAGTCAATAATATAATTAAATTAATGTTAATCAAAGTATTAGCTTTATTTCTTAAAATTATTTGTAAGTTCTGTATAAGTTTCTTAAACTATAATTTAGTAAACTCTATATGATAACATTTTTTTATTATGTCGTGTCGCCAGAGACAATAGTAGTAGCGGAGGACTCAACAGATCGGTAAACTGATCTTATTACACCTTCTAATATCAATATACCTTGAACGAAGGTAAGATTGAACAACTTCCTTATCGAACTTTAAACTCCTTATGTGATCTTCAAATTTTAATTTTGATACCTCTTAGAAAAATTGTTAAAATCATTTTTCTTTATTGTATTTCTTTTATTTTAACCTAGTAAGGATTAAAAGCTGGAAAAATTGTTAAAATCATTTTTCTTTATTGTATTTCTTTTATGGGTTATTTGCATCAATATTATGTTTTGGACCAAAAATAAGTCTATGAAAAGTTTTTACTTGAAATTAGGTTTATAGCACAACACAACTAAAATGACACACAAAGTTGGACAAATTTACCCTTACTTTTTCCATGCACAGCTTTTAAGACCCGCAAAAGCACTTTTCAGACCTGCAAAAAATTAATATTTTTTTTTGAAATATAAAGTATCGATAGAAAGTGACAGGTACTTTTGTCTGTTTCGACCAGAATAGTTGTCTACTTTATATTGTATTCGAATACTGGATATACGTAACCAACTATATTTTCAACTATTTTATAATTTACATTGAATATTTTGAAAAAAATAGTCAACTACTTTTTATAACATACATAGTTAACTACTAGACGTAATAGTCAACTACATTTATGAAAAAAACTAATAATATGTGATTAGAATAAATATAATTTACTTTTAGATTTAGTGGTGTGTTTACGTAATGAGTAGTCAACTATTCTGTAGAAATAGTCTAAACTTTATAGTCAACTATAAGTAGTTATCTATTTGTAAAATAGTTTATACAAAATAGTTAACTATTCTTTATATGTGGTGTTTTTACGTAATAAATAAGTAGTTGACTATTTTGTAAAAGTAATCATTTATTTCTTTAATATAAATGTAATTGACTATTATATCTAGTGATGAAAAGTGACATGTACTTTTGTCTGTTTCGACCAGAATAATTGTCTACTTTATATTATATTCGAATACTGGATATACATAACCAACTATATTTTCAACTATTTTATAATTCACATTGAATATTTTGAAAAGATAGTCAACTACTTTTTATAACATACATACTTAACTACTAGACGTAATAGTCAACTACATTTATAAAAAATACCAACTAATAATATGGGTTTAGAATAAATATAATTTACTTTTATATTTAGTGGTGTGTTTACGTAATGAGTAGTCAACTATTCTGTAAAATAGTCTAAACTTTATAGTCAACTATAAGTAGTTATCTATTTGTTAAATAGTTTATACAAAATAGTTAATTATTCTTTATATGTGGTGTTTCTACATAATAAATAAGTAGTTGACTATTTTGTAAAAGTAGTCATTTACTTCTTTAATATAAATGTAATTGACTATTATATCTAGTGATGGAAAGTGACATGTACTTTTGTCTGTTTCGACCAGAATAGTTGTCTACTTTATATTGTATTTGAATACTATACTGGATATACATAATTTAGAATTTATAATTCAACTACTTTTTTATAACATACATAGTTAACTACTAGACGTAATAGTCAACTACATTTATAAAAAATACTAATTAATAATATGGGATTATAATAAATATAAGTAGTTGAGTAGTCAACTATTTTCTAAAATAGTTAACTATAAGTACTTAACTATTTGTAAAATAGTTTATAAAAAATAGTCCCACCCACTGTTGGAATTGTGTCCAGTAATCTCGGTACTGTCTCTAGAAAGTAAGAGTATGTCAATGATCAGACATAAGTCATATAATACTGGGGGTCATGATGGCTTGCTAGAGTCCGCTCTTGATCTATAAGTCTTGGACTTATTGCCTTTATTATATGATCCCATATGGGTCACACGCCTAAGCTAACAGGAAAATGTGTAGGAACGGTTTTAGCAGAAGTACAGTAAAAGTGCTAGGCATTTACTGTACTTAGAGAGAATAAAAGGTTTAGCCACTGTGCATCGATCGATGCATAAGGTGCAACGATCGATGCAGTGCGCAAACACCGACGAGTTAATTGGTATTTGGGCCAAATGGCCCAAACGGAACAGGACGAGTTTTGTGTCATAAAACTCGAGTTTCAGACTGATTAACCCTAACACTTGAGCCGTCAACTCTCTCTCTCCCCTGCGCCGTTTTCTCCCAGTGGTCTAGCAGCCTGCTTCCTGATTGGTGTGCGTGTGTGAACCTCTGGAGGAGTTATCACTCGGTGGCTCTCTGATCTCTGACCTGTTCTTCCTTTCCGCTGCACAAAACAGGTAAAAGGTGAGATCTACTTATGTTTCTATTCAAGAGAACCTAGATCTGGCATGTATAGGATCAAGTAATCTGATGAATTGAATCAGGATTAACACCCAAAGATCCTTCAGTGGTATCAGAGCCATTGGTTCTGGTTCTTCTTGTTTAGATTCATGTTTAGGATTGTTTAAATAGGTGTTTTTGAATCAATCTACTGATAAGATTAAAACACTTAAGAAACAAGAATTGAATCCTAAACAAACAGTTGTAAAATCGCATGACCAAACTATATTGATTTGGTATGTGATCTAAACTGATTTTGCATCGACTGAGATCGCATTGCATCGATCGATGCAATGCAAGGATCGATCGTTGCAGTCGCGAGAGATTGATCGCGATCGCATGGATCGTTCGAACGATCGCATGGATCTCGTGAGAATCTCTCGGCCAAACCTGATAACCGTTCGTGCACACGTGAGAGCATCGATCGTTGCAGGATCGATGAACGATCGTTGCAGGATCGATGCTGTGAGCATCGATCGATGCGGTTAAGGTTTTCGGCTCGGTTTAATTTAATTAAAATTAAACGTCTCGGTTTAATAAACAGATTTAATAATTTTATTAAGTCTGGTTAAACCGGGATAAGAAATCCAATGTCGAAAGAATTATTGGATTTAGTGCCTAAACCAGGAATTTCTAATTTGATTTGGTTGGACCAAGTAAATTGAGAAAATCCGGTTTAGTAAATAACCGGTTGACAATTGTGGTCATCGTAGTAATTAAAACTTGGTTAGACCAGTTTTAATGAACCAGACCGGTTATGTCAAATAATTGGACAATTGGGTCATGTCTTGGACATGGACAAATTCTTGGGCCTCGGGCCAAGAAGTTAAAACAATTGGGCCAATTATTTGAGTCTTTCTTCAGATCAATTTAAAATTTATTTTATAAAATTATAAAGTCGATTTTAAATTAAAGTTTCCGAAATTTTGAAATTAGAAAGTTTCTTAATATAGAAGTTTCTGTATTTGCGGGTTTTGGACTTTAAAGAAATTTCTAAAGTTAGAAAGTTTCCGGTTTTAGAAAGTTTCCAAAAATAGTAGGTTTCCATAAATAGAAAGTTTCCCGAAATAGTAATCTTCTATTTTGGGAATGAAATTTTAATAAACCTACGAACCTCATATAATATCAAGCGTTGGATGTCTTGTCCATTCTATGTCAGCTGTCAAAGCCCATTCAATCGTATTCATGGCCTTACAGTGTGAGGATGTCTGCTTTTGCGTGGGTAAGACGGTTTGTGATTCATAAATGTCATTGGGAGTCCCAGACATTAATGATTACATGACTGTATAGTCTGGTTTTCTTGACTAGGCCATCGGGAGTCCCGGGCCTTGAGACATCAGAGTGGATTGGGCCTCGGGCCCAGATTCACAACCAAGAGTTATATCACGGATATAATTAGCCGATACAGGGCTTACCGATATAAGCTAAGGTTGGGTGACGGCCAGTGGCCCACTTTAATCTTAGTTATATGTGGATCTTGGAATCATTATATTCTATTGAGGGTAACTTATGTTATTGAATATAATGCGTGATTAATCATATTAATTTTAATACGAGATTAATCATATTGAACATATTAACTAAAATCCTTTTATCTTAAATTTCAGTTATGACTAGCACAAACAATCAAAACACTTTCTCGATCCGGTCTGTCCTTGAGATGGACAAGCTGAACGGATCAAATTTCTTGACTTGGTCGCGGAACCTGAGGCTAGTCCTCAGACAGGAGAGAAAGGACTATGTCCTTGAGAGAGCTCTCCCCGTAAGAATCGGGTCCAATGCCTCCCATGCAGTATATAATGCTTGGAATAAGCATTATAATGATGCGGTAGATGTGCGTGGTCTGATATTGGCTACCATGGACTCAGACTTGCGGGAGCAATATGAGAACATGGAGTCGCCAATAGAGATGATCAGCAGCCTGAAATTGAAATTTCAGGAGCAGATACGAGTGGAGAGATACCAATTGGTTAAGTCTCTCACTAGCTGCAAGCTACCAGATGATCATCCAGTAAGTCCTCATATCAGTAAAATGATAGGTTATATAGATAACCTGAGGAAACTGGATTATCCAGTTGGCCAAGAATTGGCAACTGAAATCATTCTGCAGTCACTGCCGTCAAGCTATGATAAGTTCAGAAGGAACTATATCAAGAAAGGCTTAACGAAGACGCTGACTGAACTGCATGATATGCTCAAGACAGTTGAGCCAAACGTGAAGAGTACCCTGTACAATCTCATGAATGAGAAGGGTAGGTTTACTAAACCTAATGCTGACAAGGGTGAAGACAAAGTTGTCCAGATTTTGAATCTTGGCAAGCGTGTGTCTTCTGAGCCCGAGTCAGATACCTCTTACGTTGGTAAGTGCTGCTACTGTAAGGAGACAGGGCATTGGAAGAGAGATTGCATTAAATTCATGGAAGATAATGAGGAGTTAAAGTCGATGTATGAGACTACTTCCTCAGGTATTCATGTTATTACTTCAAGTTCTACCTTAAAGGTATTGGATACTGGTTGTGGCACTGATATTTGTGATAATATGCAGAGCCTAAGCAACAGTAGAACGTTGAAGGAAGGGCAAGTGAAACTACATGTCTGGAAGGAGCTTGGGATGCTGCCTCAGCCGTAGGGTTTTTCACTTATAGATCCCTTTGAGGCTTGGTTTTGTATTAAGTAATTGCTACAATGTACCTGCTTTAAAGCAGAGTAGTCTTTCATTTTCTTGTAAGAATTTGAATGTTTTTCGTTTTGATAAAAGACAAGTTTTGTTCTTTTGATCTTAATGAAATATTAATTGTAGCACCCTATTCATGGAATGGGTTTTATATCTTAAACCAAAGAGTGCCTAAATGCAACATAAA
Source organism: Orychophragmus violaceus (assembly GCA_030180135.1). NCBI lineage: Eukaryota > Viridiplantae > Streptophyta > Magnoliopsida > Brassicales > Brassicaceae > Orychophragmus > Orychophragmus violaceus. The sequence goes on from CM058229.1 coordinate 24,485,757, forward strand.
TACCGAATTGGTTTAAATCTGATGAATTAAACCTGATTTTTCTTGGCATAAAAGTCTTGGTCACATAGAGTAAGTCGGATTCAGAAATCCCATAGTCATGGACTGTTGGGCTCATTTGATAAAATATCTTATGAGACTTGAATTCTGTTTACTAGACCAAAAGGTAAAGGGCCTATCTTAGCCGAGCTAGAGAAAAGCCCAAAGGCTTATTGGACCTGGAACATACTGATGTATGTGGCCCAATGAGCAGTAATGCCAGAGAAAATTTCATGTACTTCATTGTCTCTACTGATTACTTCAGTGAGTGTGACTGTGTTCATTTGATGAGACACAAGTCGGAATTCTTTGACATGGTCGAAAGAGTTCCAGAATGAAGTATAGGATCTGAATGACAAAAGTATTAAGACTCTGGATCAAATCACGAGTGAGAATACTTAAGTCATTGATTGTGTGATCATCTTAATGAGTGTGAAATCGTTTCACAGCTCATTTCTCCTAAAAACCTGAAGGTGTTTTCTGTGAGAAAGAATCAGATCTTATTAGAAATGATTAAAGATGAGTCACACGAATCTTCCATGATATTATTTAAGAATAACGCTCTAAAATATCTAAGTTTACGCTGAAATAGTTCCACAAATATCGGTTGAAAGACACCACGTTAATGTGGATTGGAATCGATCCAAATTTGTCTTTACTGAGTATTTGTAGTTGTGCTACTTCGCTGGTTGTCCTAGAGAAACTAAGGCTTGTTACTTTTACGTCCAATCTGTTTTCTAAGAAGGGAAGTTATTTTCCAAGAAGAACAGTGGGAGTAAAAGCATAACTCGAAGTTTTCTTAGGGAAACCAAGGCTCGGTACTTTTACGACCATTCTGTTTTCTAAGAAGGAAATTACTTTCCAAAGAAGAACAGAGGGAGTAAAAGTACAACTCGAAGAAATTCGAGAAATACAGGAGGCTGCTTAACCTATTGAGGGAGAGCAGCGGAAGGATTTACAGATTTCTGTAGAATCTACACCTGTGGAGCCTGAAGTTCGCAGATATGAATCAGTTACTAATCCGAGAGTGATTTCTCGTCATTAGTTAAACCTGATAATCATTGAAAGTTCACATGATCTGATGATCATTGAAAGCGATGAATCTGCGAAATTCAAAGAAGCGAAAGTGAGCCCGGACTCCGAAAAAATTACATTTTATGTAAGTTAGCTTCATCGATCCATTCATGGATGGAAGCAAACATATCGGAGTTGGAATCTTCGTTCTGTTGAAGTAGTCAAGGTTTTGACTTGAACAGGAACGAAGCGGAACTGTGTGTTTACTAATAGATAAGTGGGAGCGATATTGCATTTCTCATAGTGTATGTCGATGACATACTGATTCTCGGATATAACGTCCCAATGCTGCAGTCAGTAAAGGACTGGCTTGGGAGTTGGTTTTGTGAATGACATGGGTATAGCCACGAAAGTCTTGGATTTTGGATTTAAAGATAGAGATCCAAAAGAGCTGGTAGGACAATGTCAGGATTCTTAAATTGACAAAGTCCTACACGTTTTTCAGCAATCCAAGAAGGGTTTTATACCAATGTCACATGGCATTACGTTAAGCAAGATACAGTATCCTACGATAACTGCTGAGCTTAAATGCATGAATAGGATTCCATATGCTTCGGTAATTGGATCTATCATGTATGCCATGAAACGTACTTGTTTGATGTTGCTTTAATGTTAAGCAAGACAAGTAAAGACCAGTCAAATCCAGCAAAGAATCAAGTTTCCTAAAGTATGTCCTAAAGTATTTGAGGAATACTAAGGATAAGTTCTTGATTTACGGAAAAAAGTGATGTGCTACAAGTCAGCAGAGTCTGAAAGGCAAGTTTCCAACAGACAAAGATGATTTCCGGTCACAGTCCGGTTATATCTTGTGTCTGTCTGGCGGTGCAAGGCACTGTTGCTGACTCCATGACTTAAACTGAACATTTCGCAGCTTGGAAAGCGGCGAAAGAGGTTGTTTGGAAAGAAGAGTTCGTCAATGAACTTGATGTGATTCCCAGCATAGATGAGACTAGCTGCACATCAGAGGTCCAAACACCTTGAGATAAATGACAGAGATGTTAAGTAGATCAGCAAGTTTCAACAAATGAGAACGTTGCTAATCTATTAACGAAGCCACTCCTTAGCCCTAAGCACGAGTCACGGACTGTAGCTGTAGGATAAGTGAAGTTAAGATGTAGTCTTAATTTCAGTGGGAGTTAGTAAAGGGCTTTATTTAGTTATTGATATGTTCTTGTAAAACATTTGAGATGTTTGATAATGAAATTATTATTTCAAGATTATTTTAACTGTGATGAAATAATCGTTCCAAAATGATATGAACCATTTTATAGGTCATCGAAGTAAATGACTTGATCTTGAGTCATCGAAGTCATTTAGCTTGATCATGAGACCCTATATTTGATAGATGTTTTATATCATCCTGTCCCTAGTCAAAGGTTGTTGAAATTGGAACACCAACAACCGTGTGAGACTGGATTGATACGTGACTTATGACAAAGTCTCAGTGTGTCATAGATGCTCGGCATCAAAGTCAGTACATAGGTGTATGTTGGGGAACATACGATCGGACAAGACCCGCTTATAAGAACTCTTCAGGATATTTATATCTGTGTCATAAGAGATTCTTACTACGACTATAGAGTATAGTCCTTAGACCTGAGTTCGCATGCATGTGACTGCACATGGACTGATGCACTTTGATCATTTTCTAACGCTATCGCTCTGCGATAGTTATAAGGACCTTGTTTAGGTACATTATGAAATGAGTAGTTTACAGTGATGGAACAAGACGGGATTTGTCCCTCCAATATAAATAGAGTGAATATCTCTAGGCCAATCGGAGATTTGAATACTGGAAAAACGCATGGCCATGCTCAAACGGACTTTCCCGAGTCGTTTGGATTGTCAGTATCGAATCAGAGTCCGATGAACAAGATTAGGCTTTATAAGGATGACACCAATTTTGCCTTATGACTAATCGAGATATTGTGACAAAAGGATTATGAATACAGAGATTCCAGTACAAGTGGGAGATTGTTGGAGTTGTGTCCAGTAATCTCGGTACTGTCTCTAGAAAGTAAGAGTATGTCAATGATCAGACATAAGTCATATAATACTGGGGGTCATGATGGCTTGCTAGAGTCCGCTCTTGATCTATAAGTCTTGGACTTATTGCCTTTATTATATGATCCCATATGGGTCACACGCCTAAGCTAACAGGAAAATGTGTAGGAACGGTTTTAGCAGAAGTACAGTAAAAGTGCTAGGCATTTACTGTACTTAGAGAGAATAAAAGGTTTAGCCACTGTGCATCGATCGATGCATAAGGTGCAACGATCGATGCAGTGCGCAAACACCGACGAGTTAATTGGTATTTGGGCCAAATGGCCCAAACGGAACAGGACGAGTTTTGTGTCATAAAACTCGAGTTTCAGACTGATTAACCCTAACACTTGAGCCGTCAACTCTCTCTCTCCCCTGCGCCGTTTTCTCCCAGTGGTCTAGCAGCCTGCTTCCTGATTGGTGTGCGTGTGTGAACCTCTGGAGGAGTTATCACTCGGTGGCTCTCTGATCTCTGACCTGTTCTTCCTTTCCGCTGCACAAAACAGGTAAAAGGTGAGATCTACTTATGTTTCTATTCAAGAGAACCTAGATCTGGCATGTATAGGATCAAGTAATCTGATGAATTGAATCAGGATTAACACCCAAAGATCCTTCACCCACATCTCTAACGAGAGTCAAATCCGATCGAAGAACAAGCTGCACCACTCTGAGACTCACTGAGTCGACTTGGATCTCATAATCATCCGTATCAAAGCTCTGTTCTCTTCCTCAATCCCAATCGCTTCTCTCCTACACCCTGATATCGCTCTTATCACCTAAACCACCATTAAAACCAACAAAAACTGAGTAACTGAAGCTTTTCATTGATCCCAAAACAAAAAGATTGAATTTTTCCAATTACCCACCTGCCATGAAAGCTGAGGAGAGAGGCCATGGTGGTGATAGTGGCTGTCGAGGGTAGATGCGGTTGAAATTCCGGCGGAGGTTCAATCCCAATCGCTTCTCTCCTACACCCTGATATCGCTCTTATCACCTAAACCACCATTAAAACCAACAAAAAATGAGTAACTGAAGCTTTTCATTGATCCCAAAACAAAAAGATTGAATTTTTCCGATTACCCACCTGCCGTGAAAGCTGAGGAGAGAGGCCACGTTGGTGATAGTGGCCGTCGAGGGTAGAGGCGATTGAAATTCCGGCGAAGGAGAAGTTTTCGATGGAAGAAACGGCGGATTTGATGACGAGACAAGCTTCACAAACCTTTGAGCTGTCGTCCATATACTCATCGAGCCATTTGTCACCGACGGGGAGTTGAAGCTTTTGAACGTGGAGAGTGAGATGTGAGTGAGATGTTCGGAGAAGACAGAGAGCTCTCTGATTTTTACTTTTTTTTGTGGGCCATGATCAAAGGTAAAGTTGTGAGTGTTATAGTCAATTGTCAAGAGTGTTTACGAGATGTTGGTGATGGGCAATCTCGACCTTTCCATCACCTCAAAAAGCCACTTTTTATTTCCCTAATTTTGGTCCCATTGATAGTCATACAGCCCAATTTCCCTTCTTTTATTTTAACCTAGTAAGGATTAAAAGCTGAGACAAAAAAACTGAAGTATGACAAAAGTAGCGAACAAAAAGTACTAACTCATATAGAGGTCTAGAAAAATTCCACATTTACCTTTGTTTATTGTGATGAGTTATAGCTTTAATTATCTTTATACATGTTTTATGGATATTTCTTCCATGCAGTAAAAAAGGCAAAGCTAATTAGATAATGTTATCATTAAATTAATCGTTGAATGTTTAGCATGAGAATTTGGTTAACATAAGAAACATTCTAATATTATTTTAATTACTGTGTCATCAACTCAAATGAGTTCTAATGTATCTCTGGTGGTGTACTGCAAATTTGGAAGATGTTTGTAAATATTCGCCAACCTGTTTAGAAAGATTTGACATCGAAAAGGTTAGTAAAATCAACTATAGAACTTATTTTATTAATGATAGGCTGTTGATAGTAAATAAAACAGAGACAATTGATTTTTATATAAAATAGCTTGATATAGGTTTAAGTTAGTTGTAGCTTGTAGGTAATGTATTTATAGAAGTACTCGATGAACAGTATCAGAATAATCTGTTTTAAAAGTGAAAATTATATGTATACATATATATCTATATTTAAATGTTAATTATTTTGAATAGTTATATTTGCAACCTAACTATACACGTTTTTAGGAAAAATACAATCGTTTAGACAATATATTATATAATAGATGATTTGTTTTTAGTTAAATGGAAACGTATATGAATTGAGAATATTTTGTAGATTTGTTATGTTTACATTTAGATTAGATTTGCTTTTAAATTTTATTTTACCGTTTAGATTTTTATCTAGATATTCAATAATATTTTGGAAGATTTTGTGTTTAATTGGTTTTATATTTTATTTCCTATTTAATCGGAAATAAAGTAAGTGTTTTTGACATCGATTTAGATTTCTTAAAGATTTTAGGAAAATGAGAAAATAAGTGTTTTAGTATTTATCTACGTCTATTTTAGAATAAATTTAAAGATTTTTTAGAATAAATGGAAAATTTTTTATAGTATGAATTTTTAAAATTAACCAATAAATTAAATTGTATATCTTGTAATTCACCAGAAAACTAATGGTATATTTAATTTTGCGCTTCTATTTTAATAGTATCGATGTATTTTGTTATAATTAGAATTTTAAATAATATAAATTAAATATTATATACAATAAATAAATATTTAAAATAATAATTTTATTAATATATTTCATTATATAATATTTATACTAAATTAGTTAAATATTCACAATTTAATTATAATAAATTGCGGTTTCAGGCAATCCGTTTCTAAAAAAATAAAAGATCACCCACTAGTCATATTCAAAATTCTCATCCTCATAACCCCTAATTTAATGGTTTTCAATTTAATTATTTGATATATACTTCTCCCGTGGTGAATCTAATGATGTAGGACCGCAAGTTTTTAACCAAATTTTTAGTTCTAACTAATGCTAATGATATTTTGACAACAATTAAAACCCATATTAGCATATATTATGTTATATAAATATATTAAATAAATTAAAAATTCATTTAAGTAAAATATATGTTTTTGTGTGTTTTAGTTTTTTTTCTTTTTGGTCTTTTGTAATTTCATAACATGATATAATTTACAAAAACTGAGATATTAAGAATGTAATAATAATGATTTATACTAAATATGTTGTGTAGATTTATTGTTTATATATTTTGTATCTTTAAAATTAATTATGATAAACTTAATGGCAAAGAATTAAGAATAATAAATTAAAAATATTACATTTTGTTTGAGTTAATATTTCCAAAAATATTAGTTGTAATTAATTTCAAATTCCTTTATTTTTTTGAAAAATTAATGAATTTGAGTCAAAAAAATAAATGATTGGGTAAAAAAAATCTATACATGCCAAAAACTAATTAATTTCTAAAATAGATTTACTTTCTTTTTGGCTTTTAATTAATATAAATAAAATTATATATAAAATATTATCTATTATTAATAATAAAAATAGTTTACAGTAAGGTGGGAGATTGTTTTTATTTTGGAAATATAATAATTTATTATTTAACTAATTAATATAAAAATACGTATGTAAAATTTTATTTTTATTTATTAATATGTAAATCATATTTATGATATTAATATTTAAAATTTTAATATTAAGTAAATACTAATAATTGTATCTTAAATACTTTTTGATTTCGATTGTGTTAGTTAATTTTTTATTTCTATAAAATATTTGTAGATTTAATACTTCCAAAAATAAATATTATTTACTAATATGATTAGTTAATTTCGAATTAATTAATTTACAAAAATAAATATATTATGATTAACCAAAAGATCTTAAGATTCTTAACCATAAATATATTTCCTTTTATTAATATTTTCGAAATTATTTAGTATTAAAATTAATAAAAAAAAAAAATGGCATGATTGTAATTAAAGTGAAAACTAAGAGCAGTTTCTATTTTGTAGTTCTCCTTTAATAGTATAGATAAACATTTTCCTCAAGATAATGGTCAATCTACTTAGTTTTAGCAAGCGGGTCGTACTCGCGACCTACCTAGACGGGTTACATTAAATTTTGACTCACATAACCTCCACAGTCAAATCCACAAAACAAAATAGTTGATCCGTATCCGTACGCTTAAGTTTGCCAGTACCCACTAGTAACTCACAAATATTAGAATATTAGTTAATCTTTTAATTATATGTGTTTTAATAAAATAATACTTATTAATAAAAATTTAATAATAAAACGTAAATTTAAATTTTATAGGAAAAACTAAATATTTTAATAAATTTATATTTATTTTATTTATTTTTTCAATTTAACTACTAAAATTTATAAAATATTAATAAAATATTTTTTTTTAAATTGTGGATACCAGCTAACCTGCGATGCAAAATATTTTGATATGCATCCGCTCCGCAAAAAAAAAACTCCGCACCGCCTCGCGAATTTAGAAAAATGATACTTTTTATCTGCACCCGTCCCGCAGCGGATCTAAAATGGTTGAATTCACGGATTTAAAGGCAAATTCCGAGCTCTAAGTCTAGTAACCTATGTGGAACCCTTATGCCAACAAACAAAGTTGTACATATGCATGAGTTTCGTACTTTTGGCTTCACTTGTATATACAAAGTTCTCATATATAATAATGTAACAGCAGCCTCTTGCATTGTTTATTAAAGTCTTAGTACCAAAATCTTGTCATATTGACGTTTATAGCTTTCATACCCACATGATCATGTCTTCTTACCATATAAGTTAATATAGTCCACAAGTTGATTTGTAGACATACGATTACCAACCTGGGACCCTTATGATGCACATAGAATAGAAACAGAAGCATGTGTTGTGTCTGGTTAGGTTTCTCAGGAGCTTGTCACAAAGCCTGTCTAAGACTAATAGTTTCTCCTTCTATATAACGAAACAAGCCTATGGTATTCTTCATCAATCGCAACTTTCATTCATACATCTCTCTACAAACAGAACTTACAAAAAAATTATTTCTCCTTCTCGCTTTCCGATCTAAAAAATCTTTGTCCTCACCATGATGAACACAAAGAAGTTAATCAAGATGGCTAAGAAATGGCAACAAAGAGCAGCCCTCCACAGGAAAAGGATCTCATTCCAACGATCAAGTACTACTATCAGCTCAGCTACTCTAGAAAAGGGATGTTTTGTGGTTTACACGGCGGATAAAGCACGCTTTTCTTGTCCGATAAGTTACCTGAGCAACTCTGTTTTCCAAGAGCTCTTGGAGATCTCTGAAGAAGAATTCGGCCTCCCAACCGGTGGACCAATCACCTTGTCATTTGATTCGGCTTTCTTGGAGTATCTAATCAAATTGATTGAACTACGAATGGATAGAGATACAGAAATGGCTCTGTTAATGTCAATCTCTAGTGCTAGATGTTCTATACCATGCTCTTTACAACAACAAGAACATTTGCTTGTATTTTAGAGAATTATTGTGTAGCAATTTCTGTATTTGTAAAGATTCAATTATGTTAGATTAGACAGATTATTTAAGAAATACAAACCAATATTTTTGTCTCCGTTTTAGACTGTCATCAAAATCAACTTTCATTGTAAACGAAGAAAAATGAACTTGTTTGGTTTACTCAAACAGTTTGCCTTACAACTTTCAGTCATAAAACAAATGGTAAAGTGGTTTTCAATCAAAGCAATTCATCAGTTGTCCATATGAATCTCTTAGAAGTTATACAAGAAAAGGCATTAAGGCAAGAACTAAAACAGATACGAGATGTTTGCTTGATCTAATGTTAAAACTTTAGCAAGAAATGTTAGTTCGCTGGCGAGAAAATATAAGGACCTACGTGCTGATCTTCTTTGATTCAGTAGGACATGTCTTACTCTTCGTCTTTGATTCACTAGCACATGTTTTTCTTTGTATCTATCTCTCTGATCGATAATTGTAACCACCTTTTTGTCTTTGATTTCACCAAAATATTTTTTGTCCCTTAATAATTACTTGACCTATTATTTTTGTGACTCACAATTGATTTAGCTGATGGATCTACTAACCAACCTCGAACCCTTATGCTAACAAACAAAGTTTCAGAAACATGGAAGCCTCTTGCATTCTTCATTTAAGTCTTAGTACCAAAATCTTGACATACCCACATGATCATGTCTTCTCACCGGAAGTTGTATAGTCCACAAGTTGATTTGCAGATATAATTTCTTACCAACCTGGGACCCTAATGATCACATCGAGTAGAAACATAAGCATGTGTTGTGTCTGGTTAGGTTGCTCAAGAGCTTATCACAAAGCCTGTCTAAAACTAAGAGCTTCTCCTATATAATGAAACAAGCTTATGATATTCTTCATCAATCACAACTTTCATTCAGAGAGCTCTAACAAACAGAACTTACAAATCCTTTCTTTCTCTGCTTTCCAATCCAAAAAAAAATCTTTGTCCCCAAAAACATGATGTACACAAAGAAGCTCATCAAGATGGCCAAGAAATGGCAACAAAGAGCAGCCCTTCACAGGAAAAGAATCTCATTCCAGAGATCAAGTACTAGCATCTCCACTGCTGTAGAGAAGGGTTGTTTCGTGGTTTACACGGTGGATAAAATCCGCTTTTCTTTTCCTTTAAGGTACCTTAGCAACTCTGTTTTCCAAGAGCTCTTGAAGATCTCTGAAGAAGAGTTTGGCCTCCCTGCTGGTGGACCAATTATGTTGCCATTTGATTCGGTTTTCTTGGAATATCTCATCAAATTGGTGGAACGACGAATGGATGGAGATACAGAAAAGGCTTTGCTAATGTCAATTTCCAGTGCTAGATGCTCTACTTTATATTGTTCTTTGGAACTAGAAGAACAACAATGTAGTACTACTCAACAATTGATTGTATTTTAGAGTCTCTATGATACAAAGAGGCGAACCATTTAGTAAATATGTTTGTAGTTGGATTATACAGAACAAAATTTGACGATTCTATTCTCTTTCAACAGTGGAACTGACATTCAGAGAAAAAATAAGAGCATAATTGTCACCTAAGAAACCGAAGGTGTAATTGACATTTGCAAAATCGACCAATTTATAAATCATCTTAGGAAGAGTAAAGAGCAGCTAGCTATTGGCTTGACCTCTGCACCAAGGGCAACTTTTATCCGATGCTTTAAAGCTAAAGCATATCAAATGGAGAGCTTTTTCTCAAGCAACCAAATTTGATACCCAGAGATGTTTGTACTTGGTCCAATCTCGCAGATTGCATGGATACAAAGCTGACGTCCTTGATGTACTTGGTCAGTGTGTCTATAACAATGTATGTGGCAAAGACCAGAGGAATAGTCATGTGTCAATCGAATGTATAGCAGAACAACCTCAGTCAAACAGTGTGTACTTCTCTCAATATAAACTGAAAGTGACTTTATAATTTATTAATTACAATCTTAAACACAAAATAGAAGCAAATCATTGTCACTAGAGATCATAAGGTTATTAACCAACACTGAACGGATCCAAATGAAAAGCCACTTCCTGTCCAAGAGACCATCTCAGGCAATTAATAAGAACAATCGAATTACCATGCACAAGAACAATATAACAGTCAAAGGCGATACAGAAAAATACAACACTCAACTAGGTTCAACTACAAAGCAGATGATGTAAACAGGTAAAAAAAGTAACAGGTAGCTTATGGAGTCAGAAGCTAACAGTGTCGCAAAGGCCTGTTCTTTCAGTTTCTGCCTCTGAAAAACGAAATGTCCAACTACATTTTTAAAAACTTTGGACATCAGATACCATAGGCAATTACTAATAACACAAAAACTAAGTACAGAGTTTTAAGAGTAAACTGCAATCTCAGTCGAAAGATGGTGATCTATTGTTTAATAATCACGGGATAATCATTAAATATGGACGATTTTATTCATCATTGATTGCAGTAAACAAAAAAAAAACTAAGGTTTGAAAACAGATACATACAAAAAAAACCAAGAAAATTTGGAAAGAGGTCAGATGGTAGTGCATGTCAATGAATCAACACTTTGTTTCAGATTTGCAGACGTATGGTAATATAATCCTCATTCCTCTTTCCACCAAAAGAATAAACTAATCTATGGAAGAAAACAAAATCAAAGGTTTTAATAGTAAACTGCAATCTCAGTCGAAAGATGGTGATCTTGTGATTAATAATCATGAGATTATCATTAAATATGGACGAATTTGTTCATCACTGATTGCAGTAAACAAAAAAACAAAGGGGTTTGAAATCAGAAAACCAAGATACTTTGAAAGGAGGTCAGATGGTAGTGCATGTCTATGAATCAACACTGTAATTCAGATTTGCAGACGTATGGTTATAATGTCATCCTCATTCCTCCGATATCCACTAAACAAACAAGAGAGCTTTGGAAGAAAATCACATTTTTATCAATGACATTGGATCAGAAAACATGGCAAATCACTCACTCTGCAGAAGCAGATCAGACTGGGTGTCACAAAACATTATGCCATTTCATCATATCCATAAACACTAAATCCTAAGATTAAGACAAGAGAACATACAAACATGAAATCTTTAGAACTTGAGAATCAGAAAAAAAAAATAGTCAATCACCATATTACATCCATCGTAATGGATGCAAGTAAGACTGGGGCGACAATTCCTCAACATCGAATTTTATCGTGGAGGAATAAACAACACTAAAAGTTCAAATATTTATAAGCTATCACTGAAATAGGATCAGAGACAATGGCAAATCACTCACTCCGCCGAAGCAGATCAGACTGGGTGTCACAAAACATTATGCCGTTTCATCATATCCGTATACTGAATCCTAAGACAAGGAACATACAAAGATAAAATCAACAAAATTTGAGAATCAGACGGAAATAGTCAATCACCATGTTACATCCATCGCAATGAATGCAAATAAGACTGGGGCGACAATTCCTTATCATCACTTTCGGTAAACGCCGTAGACAGACGAAGATCATCAAAACGGAGGTAGAGAACGGGAACTGGCAATACTATAAAATTAGTGATTTTGTTTTGTGGCCGTCGAGTTTCTGTGGAAGCTAACTCGTAGGGCTTTGCCTTTATATATAGAAGCATCGCATAGGGTTTAAGAGGTAGCGGCTAAACACGGACCGGTTCGGTTTGGTTTACTTTAATTTAACCGGTATTTCGAAATTCTCAAGGTTTTGGGATTTTTGTGAAAAGTAACATGACCCAGCTTTCTTTCACCTTCAACATGTCTTTTTTATCAAAATCTTCTGTACATCAAAGGACTGACAATTTCTACATCTTCTTTTCATTTGCACATGTCTTGTATCTGATTTTTTTTTATTTTTTTTTATAAATACTTATACCCACATGGTCATGTCTTCTCACCATATACATATGTTTTAATCCACAAGTAGATATGATCGGTTACCTACTTGTGACCCTTATGACCACAGACAAGAACTAAAGAAGCATATGTTTGTGTCTGACTGTCTGGTTAGGTTTTGCCCTCTAAACTCTTATCTGTTTCATCCTTCTATATAATGCAACAAAACTTATACCATTCTTCATCATTCACAACTTGCAAAAATAATATCTGTTTTTTTGTTTTCGATCTAAAGAATATTTTCTTTGAAAAGAATGATGAACACAAAGAAGCTAATCAAGATGGTCAAGAAGTGGCAACAGAGAGTAGCTTTAAGTAGGAAAAGAATCTCATTTCAGAGATCACATACATTTGCAAGCAACTCAACCTCTGTAGAGAAGGGTTGTTTCGTGGTTTACACGGCTGATAAAATCTGCTATGTTTTTCCTATAAGGTACCTTAGCAACTCTATTTCCCAAGAGCTCTTAAAGATCTCTGAAGAAGAATTCGGCCTCCCAACCGGAGGACCAATCACCTTGCCATTTGATTCGGTTTTCTTGGAGTATCTAATCAAACTGATCGAACGAGAAATGGATGGAGATACAGAAAGGGCTCTGTTAATGTCAATCCCTAGTACTTCTAGATGTTCTTTACCATACTCTTTTGAAGATCAAAATAGTACTGCTCAACATTTGCTTGTATTTTAGAGTTTTGCAAATATATGTGCTTTGCAAAGTGTATAGTGGATTAGATAGACAAATCATTTCAGAAATACAAAGTATTATTTTGTCTCTCTTTTAGTTTGTCTCTTCAAAATCAACTTCAATTTCATATAAAAACAAACAAGCTAATTAGTTGTCACAATTTCATATATATTTTTATGAAAAACAGCCTACAAAGCCTTTCACGCACACACACACAAAAAAAAAAAAAAAAAAATTGCAGCTCTCTCAACTGTTCACTTCAATTATGTTTCCTTTTCAGATAGGTCCATTCCATGCGTCGCAAGAGTTTCTATTAGCACAAGAACAACAATGTCTCAGGCCAAGAAGGGACATGCAAATGAAGCAATTTGCCATTACTAGAGAGATTGGAGTATATCTAGAATCTCAAATACATATATTATATGATTAGGATAAACTAGAGATCTCCTAATCCTAGTTGGTATAGAGTTTATATTTTTGTATAAATAACGATGACCTAAACTATGAACAAGTCAAGTCAGTTTCATAATACTTTTCTAGTTCTATCAGCCATCAACCACATATTGTCCTCAAAGCTTGCAATGGTCATATTGACCAAAGCCAGAGCAAAAGGAACACAAGCTGGAGACTGTACGGGTTCAACACACGACCAGATTGAGGTCAGAAACAGATTTGATGTACTGGAGGATAAGGATTAGTGAGCTGTAACTGGTATCCTATCATGTATCTAGATTGTTCTTAAAGCTCTTTATATGAGCTAGTATTGTAACCTGAGTGAAGCATGAATGAAAGTATGAAATTTCAAGGCATTATCGTTCATCATCTTCTTTCTTTTGTTCTTGCTTTCAGTTTCAAGCACGCAAGAATGCAAGATGTTCCTTTGTGGCCATTCCGTAAGTCAGAAATGAACAATCTTCAAGTTTCAATGATGATATAATAGAAGATAGACTTGGGAAAATGAAGAAGAATTCGGATTTGTTTGAAAAGTGTAAGTTTCTTCTCTCAACAAAATTTACAAAAACATAGTTCAATCTTTTATGAAGTTGATCCAAGCCCAAATAATTCATCTTCTAGCTTTTGATAGATTCATTATTGAGAAAATGATAATAGATGAGTGGCATATTTAACTTCAATCTTTGTAACTCTTTCAATTCATTTTACAAATCTCTTATGACGCTGCACCTCATTAATCGGTTAAAGAGTATCCGAAATCAAGAGAAGAACACTCGGAATGATATAATTAATAGTCAGAGACCCAAGAAACCTACCGTAGCCACCAAATTCTTTTAAAGATTTTAGTTTCGACAGGACATCAAAGGACCTACTAGTTCTACATCTTTAATTGATTTGATTGCAGATGTCTTTATGTATCTAAATATTGTTATGAATATATTCAGACAAGATTCCCACATGGGTGTGTCTTCTCAACAGATGTTTTAATCCACAAGTTGATTAGTAGATATCATATGATTGATTACTAACTTGGGACCCTTCAGACAAGAAATACAGAAACATGTGTATCTGTCTGGTTAGGCTGCTCTAAGTGACTTCATCTAAACTTTAGTAGGTTCTTATATAATGAGACACTTCTACTGCATTCTTCATCAATCATATAACTTGCATTCAGTGAGCTCTACAACAAGCTACAAAAAAAAAACAAGAATTCTCTGTTCCTTTCTAAAAACATATTTTCCCTAAAATAATGATGAACGCAAAGAAGCTCATGAAGATGGCTAAGAAATGGCAACAAAGAGTAGCCCTCCACAGGAAAAGGATTTCATTCCATAGATCAACTGTTGCTACTAGCTCAACCGCTGTAGAGAAGGGCTGTTTTGTTGTTTACACGGCAGACAAAACCCGATTTGCTTTTCCTTTAAGTTACCTGAGCAACTCTATTTTTCAAGAGCTCTTGAAGATATCTGTAGAAGAGTACGGCCTCCCGAGCGGTGGACCAATCACCTTGCCATTTGATTCGGTTTTCTTGGAGTATCTAATCAAATTGGTCCAGCGACGAATGGATGAAGACACAGAAAAGGCTCTGCTAATGTCAATCACTAGTGCTAAGTGTTGTTCGCAGTTTTCATTGCAACAACAAGAACAAAATACTCAACAGTTGCTTGTATTTTAGAGTTTCCAAAGAGAAGATAGATTTTTTTTTTTTTTTTTTTTGTAAAGATTCAGATTTTTGTATACCTAATACAACAGAAAATTACTACTCTTCTCTGTTTGAAAAGGGAAACTGGATATGAAGTACCAAAAAAAATATATATTCAGAACTGGATGGGAATAGTGTTCTCATAAGGAACTGAAGGTGTGAATGAGAAGAAGAAAAAAAGAAATCCAATATTTTAAATGGATATTACATTCAACGTACCAAAGCAAGAGTTATGTGATTTGTCCAAAATCACAGAGAAAGTTTGAGAATAAGTACCATGTCTCAATTGGATAAAAAGCAAATAATAAGGAGACATTAAACTTCCAAAGAATCTACCTTTTGTCTTCTGTAAGAATACCTTAAAAATTGGACAATACTTTCTTCATGTACAAAGAGCAAAGCCAAGAATCTAATTGGGATATTAAAAAATGTTGCCTTGAACATCAAGCTATCAACTTTACAACTCTCTGATAAGCCTTTCTTCTATTTCCAGCATCCTTAACAAGAAAAGAACAATGCTAGTTACTATATAAAGTAGCTTCATTATGTCTCGTTCCAAACATAAGAATCAAATCAAATTTTCCTCTCTTCTCTCTTCCGTTTTTTGTAGTTTTTTCAAAAGTCGAAATGGCGGGTGAGCAAATGAAACCGGTTGCTTCTGCACTTCTGGTGCTCAACTTCTGCATGTATGTGATTGTTCTAGGTATTGGAGGATGGGCCATGAACCGAGCCATCGACCATGGATTCCAAATCGGTATGAACACGATCAATATTCTCAGTCTTCTCCAATTATGATTTGTTGGCTATCGGTTTTGATATCTTAACGTTTCTCGAATTTGTGTGTGTGTTCTTGGTATGGGTCATTTGTTTTTGTTGTTTTTAACTTCTGACATTTTGGGTTCTTGTGAAAACAAAAATTGAGCAGGCCCTGATTTCAATCTTCCAGCACATTTCTCCCCGATTTATTTTCCGATGGGAAACGCAGCCACAGGATTCTTTGTGACATTCGCGTTGCTAGCGGGGGTAGTTGGTGCGGCTTCCACAATCTCAGGCCTTAGCCACATTCGTTCTTGGACGGTGGGAAGCTTACCTGCTGCAGCCACAGCCGCAACTATTGCCTGGACCCTCACACTCCTCGCCATGGGGTAAATATAACCTATATTAACCTCTCTCGTTTCACAAGAAAACACATCATGTTTTGAGACATCGATGGTATGACTAATCATTCTCTCATCAACAGATTCGCCTGGAAAGAAATCGAGCTTCAAGTGCGAAATGCAAAACTGGTGAGAATTTTCTCTCTTCCCAAATCTTATAGATTCCATTTTGGTTTTTTTTTTTAAAAACACCATTCTTGGCTCATGTTCCTCTCGTTTTCTTTCTTCTTCTCTGTAGAGAACTATGGAGGCGTTCTTGATTATACTCTCAGTCACACAGCTTCTTTACATTGCTGCTGTTCACGGCGTGAGGAGTGCTGCCTAAGGAATCATGGGCTTTCGGGTTTCTTTCTATGTTTCATGTCAATCACCCCGAAATTCGGGTTGAGTGTGCGAGTGTTTCTATGTGTGTGTGATTTTATTTTCATAGGAAGTTGATGTAAAAAGCTTTAAGTTAAATTCATGCATTCTTTGTGTACAAAAGGATCAGATCTCCGTTTTGTGTGTGTGTCACTCTGTGTTCATGGAATAAAATCAAACTTTTGAGGCTTGAAATGGATAACGATTCTACATGTATCTAATGAACTACATAGAGAAGATGAACAAAAATTGTGGTGACTGATAAGAAAATAAATAGAGCTTTCTTTTAGTCTCACGAATCTAAAATCCATTTTAATGAACAAATGAAGAATGTATTTCAACAAAAGAAAGAAAATGTAATTTAACTCTGTTTAGGATTTTGGTCTTCTTTGCTATTATATATCAAAGATAATGTACAGAGAAGAGTGTACGGACCGTGAATCCTGTTTTTTCTCGGTTGCCTTTGGCTGTCATGCGCATCCGCCTTCATCTAAATCCTGCTCTTCCGCAGCACAAGGCAGATAAGACATGTTAATGAGACGGGTTTAACATAATAGACAATGCTGTTACAGATTCAGACAAGACCAACATGAGGAATTGATCCCTGACGGAGAGTGGAGAGTAACTACAAGAATCTGATCCTTTTACTGGTGGGAATATGTTAGGAGATGAGTTTATGCTAACATCCAAGTAGCTAATAGGTATTACCAATTGCAAATAAACAAGGAGAAACTAAACTTGAGGGACGTAATTAAGCTCATAGGAACTTCATATTACTGCCAGCGAGACTATAATCTAGTTGTAGCTCGACCAAAATTTCTCATCTAGTGTTAACTGACCAAGCATAAGTTGTGTTTTTAGATAGCTTGGCATTTGACATTTAGTTCTAAACAATTTCAGTAACTACACAAGCACAACAATGAATTAATTGAATATGCCACTCAAAGAAAATGTTTTCAAAGTGGATTGAAACTCTGACCTAAACAATCTACTTAAGAGCCACTCACAATCCAAGATTCTAACTCCATGAAGCCTGACCACTTATATGGTTAGAAGATTAAGTGAAGTAGTTTCAATAAAATATTTAGAAATGCATCACAAAAATAGGTCATGGAAGATCATAGTAATTAGGAGCCTCAACCAGGTAAAGTGCATCTTAGCAAACCAAGACTAACCTGTGTTTATCTGTCAGATCCTGTCATTGCATCAAACAAACCGCAGCAACTTAACCACGAAGTTCGGACAGCTGGTGGACCAGGCAACAAAAGACGCTGCATACGTCACAGAAGACCCAGTCAACTGAAACGAGAGGAATTCACATGTACATGATGATGATGCAAGAATAAGAAAAGAGATGCTACCTTTTCCTCAGAGGATACTGGAGCTTCAGTTTCTCTTACACTCTCTACTTTTCTGCTTGTTCCAGCAGGAAGAGTAGCCACCTTACCATTATCTCTTTCCAGTCCCGTAGATGGATACTCTTTCTTTTCATCTGACTTCTGTTTGACCAAATTTGAGTGTGTTGAGGTCTCAGCATGCTCACATTTTTCAGAAATCACTATTTTGGAGACAGAAACCACAGGTTTGACAGAATCGACAACAGGGGCGACTTCCTTAACTGAATCACCACAGGGATCCTCATGAGCTACGGTTTTGACAGCCTGAGTAGAGTTTTTAGAAGAGGAAATGGGAGATTTCTCCACAATAATTTTCTTGTCATCCGTTCCTCTTTCAATAGCAGTAGCATCTGATATCTCGCTAGCAGTGTCCTTCACCAAACCAGATGATATAGCAGCAGATGCACCAAATTCTTCATTTCCTTGAGAACCAGGGGAACTCAAATTGCTATCACTTTCCCTATCATCTTGGCTTCCATGTTCATCATTTCCTGAGATCAAACAAAAACAACTGAGCACACAGAAATACTCTCTCTTGCAAATACTAAGGGGAAAGACGATTAATCACTTGCTACAAATACTGCTCAATTCCTTCTTAATCAGTCCAGCAAAGTGTAGCTCAAGTTCATGAACGAAGTATTCTTTCGCCAATTTTATTGAAAATTCTTTAGCTCAAAACAGATAACAAAAGAATTCTAAACAAGCAGTGATACGAGACCAAAAGGAACAAACTATTAAGCATTAATCGAACAGATTTCTCTACACAACGAATCATGAAATGAAATGGTTAATTCTCCTCGATAAACTTGCTGAGACTGTACTAAAATCAGGCGTCAACACCATTCAAGGCAAATCTATCGACCTAGGAACAACAAATCACGAAACCAAAAAATGGAGCAATAAATGTACCATGGAGATTATCGCCATTGAAGCCCTTATTGTTCGTACTTGTTCCAATCGCTCCCTGTTGTTGCTGCTGCTTCTTCTTCTTCAACGCCTTTCTCTTCTTCGCACCGGACGGCATGATCGATCGAAACAATAGAGGATTTTCTCTCACCACACCAAAGAAATCTGAATTAAATTTTTTTGTTTGCTCAGAGTTTGGCTCTCGCTCGAGTGTGGACTGCGTTCTTCTTTTTGTCTCTACGTTGGGAAAAGCAGAATCTCTTGTATAGGAAAGAGATAAGGAGAGTCTTATTTATTGATGGGAAATATGATTCCATATGCACAAAAGCCTTCCTAATTAAGTGTAGATTTTGACACATTTTTATTTTATGTTCACATTAGTTAAATTATTAAATAATTATCTTATTTTATTTTTTATTAATTAAAAAATTTATAATGAAAATCAAAAAGAAAGAGAAGTAGATGATCAAGACTAGTGTTAACTTCTAACCGTTTATCTATTATTGTTATCATATATAAAAACTGGGGTTAACACAATAACTTAATAAACACGATAATTTATTATCTCATAACTAGTATTTTAACCGATTTAACTTGATAACTCAATATACTAATAATATGCTAACGATAATATCTGATATCCATAACATGCTAACATAGAATTTTTTTTAAATAATATGTCTTAACATTGTTTACATATATTAGATAATGTTGTTATCATGCTATAAATGTTCGCTATTTTTGTTAACGTATAAACAATGTTAATTGTAATTGATAAACAGTAGTCAATGGCAATTGTGTAATTATATAAAAAGAAAATGATGTATATGACATAAAATTTGTTTCTCTCCGTTAATTTGTTAATTTTTAAATTATTAATATTAGAAAGTTAATTTTTTGGTCAACCATGTATATTAGCTTAACTCACCCGTTGTTGATTACTCTCTTTTTGTTTTATTATTCAACATCTCAAAATTCAACTCTCATATTAGCATTTCCATTTTTATTCAGCTAGACTTGTGACCAGCTCCAGGCATTTTAACCGAATATAAATTGATTAAAAAACTGGTTTGGTTATATTGATTTTCATAAAATTTTGGTTTATAAATATTCCAAATTATGCTAAAAATTTGCCGGTGCTCAAATTTCTTTCCTAATTTCCTTTTTTGCACTGAATATTTTTTTTTTAAAATCTATATAAATCTGCATCATATTGTCATTTTTAGTTTACCAGTATTTATATTTTATAAAAACACTATAGTTAACATACATTATTTTTAAAATTGAGTTATATATATAATTAATATTTTATAAATCAGTATTGTATATATATTTACTGAATCTAAACAATCCTGAATACTAATCCATAATATTTCGTAAATACTCAAATATGAAAATCATACAGTTTCGAATATACTCAAATTTAAATTTGACAATTCAAATTAATATAAAACCTATAATTTAGGAAATCAAATATTAAAATCATGTAATATTGGAGTATTAGAAACTTATTCCCTTATATATTCTAATAGTTTTCGAAATAATGTTTTATATTAAAAGATTAACACATTCACAAAAAAAAAATACCAAATCTAAACCATCCAAACTACTACTAATGACAATATAACGGATTCTCTATATCATACTTAAATCATCCCTAAAATTTAGGAAATCAAATATTAAGATCATATTTAATGGATTTTCTATTTCACACTTAAGCCATTTCTTTTTAATTCAAAATCCTATCGAACCTTTTCTCCTATTTATACACGCTTAGACTGTCATTTGTAAACATAAAAATTTGATATTAAGATGTTCATTTTCTTCTTCTCTTATTCTTTTCATATGTTTTTGATTTTTTTATATTAAAAGTTCATTATATTATTTTCTCATAAGATGTTCTATGTTTTATATTCTTCTTCTCTTATGTTTTCCATATGTTTTTGATGATTTTATTTGTTTTTCTACATCCATCTATATCTCTTTATGTTTTTTTTTAAACTTTTAATTTACTATTGGTCTTATGAAGAATTAAGCTCCTATATGTTAATATTTGAAATTCCATTAGCCTAATAATTTACAATATAACATAAAATAGAGGAATTTAGCCTTATAATTTAGATTAATATTTACAACAAAAATTCTTTATATTGTTGTTGTAATTATTTTACATAGATATACAAGCCTTATTTATCTTTTAATTGAAGATTTCACTTGGCTAATATATTAATAAATAACATTAAGGCCCATTCGGATGAATAATTTGGATGAAATGATTGCAAATTTTTTTTGGTATTCTATAAATTCGAATTTTTTTTAAGGTTCACAGGCGATCGAAGAGAAATTGTTGTTAACAAATTTGGGGTGTCGAAGTAACATCGGGGTATAGTCGAAGAATCGTTGTTAATCAACAACGATTTCAACAAGGTAACCCAAAATTTTTTAGTAGAACATTATTTGAAATTTGGGCTTGTCTCAATTTTTTTAAGATTTCTCTTGAGATTCTAGGATTGTCAATTAACAATGGTGATTCTTATATCTTATTGATGAAATTCCGATTATTAAGTCATCGATTCTTATTATCAATACCAAATATAAAATTTTAAGTAGACTTTAGGGTTTAGTCAACTTAGAAAAAAATAGTTTTCTATTTTTGGATGCACACAAATTCAGATTATTTTGATTTAAAAATATAATGATTTTGGATTTATACGTAGATATTTTAGCTTTGTAAAGCAGATCATAAGATGGCAAACCCTAGGTTTTTCAAGCCACTTATTCCATACGAATGTAAAAATAGTCTGGTACGTAATCTTATTCTTTCTCTCAATAGGCTTATTTTTATGGGTGAGATTCTTTCTGAAAATCATAGATTGTGTAGTATCCCCCAACCGGCCTAAGGAAGATGGGACGGCCATGGGACCAGAAAACTTGAACGGAAAGTCCGGAGAGACTAAATCAAGTGTCCCATAGGCGTATTGGAGCTGAGACTCAGCTGGAAGGAGCTCGGCCAAGTGTGAAGTGAAGAAGCCAGCTCAGCTGAGCTGAACAGTCCAGCTGGCCAGCTAGGTCAGCTGGCAACCAGCTCAACTCAGCTAGGCCAAGTGTTAAGCTCACGGGTCAGCTAGTGACACTAGCTGACCAGGGGCGGTTACCAGCGAATGGTCACCATGTGTGGTTGTTTCCATTCGCTTAAGCCATTCATGCCCTTTTGGCCAAGGAAGTTGGCGACCACAAAGGCCTATAAATAGGCCATGCCTTAGCCATTTTTGCGCACGCCCACAAGGCACAAAAACACATAGAAATTCTCCCAAAGGCAAAGGCCAAAGAGCGAGAGTTTAGAGAGAGAGAGAAGCCGGATTTCAAGGAGAAAGGCCGGCGGTTTAAGGAGTTCTTGGTGGTGGTTTAAAGCGCAAGAAGAGGAGCAAAGATGGCTGGAGAGGCATCGGCTACTCATGGCAAAACCGCAACCGTATCTAAGGTTAGAGACCGGACCATTTCTTCTCGGCCTTGGCCCAAGCCCTAGCGGTCACGGCCGGTTGTTCTTTGGTCGGAAAACTCTCTTCTTCTTATTTCTAAAAAGGGCGCTATAAGTTGGTTACACGACCGACCATAAGGCCTTGGCCGTGGTTGATTTGGCCAACCGGTAAGGCACGGTTCTAAGCGCTACACGGCCCAAGGATCAGAACCGCTACGAACGGTTTAACGGCTCGTCGGATGGACGGGAAGCCGAGAACCGAGAAGCCAAGGTTGGATCGGCCAAGACG
Organism: Orychophragmus violaceus; assembly: GCA_030180135.1. NCBI lineage: Eukaryota > Viridiplantae > Streptophyta > Magnoliopsida > Brassicales > Brassicaceae > Orychophragmus > Orychophragmus violaceus. The sequence goes on from CM058229.1 coordinate 24,508,739, forward strand.
TGAAAACGGTACATGAGAGATGCCCGTTGAACCGCGTGTCTTAACCGCTTGCCAAACCGCCGAGTATGATGCGCACGATCGCGGATGGTCCACGGACTGTCGTAAGCGATCGTTGGCCGCGGTGTATCATGCGGACCGAAGGAACGGTCGTAACCATCCGCGGTAATGATCGCGTCCGTTCGCATGAAGAGTTGCGTCCGTTCGCGGATACGCGACCACACCGCAAGACCGACCGCGTTATGTTCGCGGATCATCTCCCGTTGACGCAGCACATGGACGCACGATCGTTACGTCAAGCCGGCAGTACGCGCACGTATCGATCCATCCGCGCGACCGTAAGGTCTAGCGCGCGTTGGAATGATGCGTCCGTCCCGGTACGCGTTACGACCGAGTAACCATCCGCGCGCTAACATCCGGACGATCGCGATATAATGCAACAGCCGTAAGTCCACGCATCCGACCATGGACCGTACGCCGAGAACGCGCAATCACACGCTCACGTCCGTGGGCCGAGTGTGCATGCGGTTCACGGTTGGTGTAACGGGAACTAGAGCGGCCTATGTTTAGAACTTAGGTTTAATATGGAAATGTTAGTTTGATTGTATAATATAAAGTTTGTGGGATCATATAGAATATAAATGCTAGGATGCATGAAAACGGTTATAAACGAATATGGAAATCTCACGAACTTGTTTTGTTTTCAGGAGATCATGATGATGATCAAACCTAGGCGCGGACAAGACTTGGAAGCGAGTGGTGTTAGTTGGGTAGACATTGTTCTAGGACCGAATACTTATTAGCATAATGCGTTTGAACTACATTGTATTTGGTACCTTTTGATTATTAATAAAATGTCTACTTTTGCCTTAGTCTAAATATAAATCGAATTGAATGAATGAAAGTGAATGAAAATCGTTTAAGTATAGAAATATTGTGCTTGAGGTTCACAAAAGAACTTCAAGATAAATTGGTTAAGTAGTGGCAATCCATTCCGGCTCTATGGCCGGGATAGGCCTTGTCAAGTTGGTATCAGAGCGGAGTTATTTCCTAGGCTGGGGTTAGGGGCTACACCACTCGTCCAAGTCCGAATTGTCCGCATAGAAAGTTAGACTTGTTTAGGACTTGAAATTTGATTGGATATATATGGAATTGTCTTGTTGAATTTCAGGTTGGAAAAAGCAAGTCCAAGAGGACAAAAGATAAGGACAAGGAGACGTCTGCGACCGGCCACGGCCCGAGAGTCCAGACCACTCCTGTCACGCCAAGGGCAACCGGTCCTGAGGTTGACCCAACGGCCACTGGGCCCAATGCTACACTGATTCCTGACGGGACTAGGGTTGAACAACCGCACGTCCAAACCGGGAACGATGAGCATATGGGTGAGTCTTCATCTCATGCTGCTCGAGATGAGACCGGCCATGAGATGGATGACGCCACAGGTGGTGGTGACGGTGAGCCTTTGACAGCAGTCCCGAACATCGGTCAGATGTGGACTATGTTAAAGGAAGTGATGGGCCAGCTCACGGTACTGAACCAGAGCCTTTCTGGTCAGAAACCGGCTGAGGGTGAGCCGCGGACCGTGGTTCCTGAGACCACGGGTCTGAGTGATGATGACTCGGACGTAGTAGTGGTAGAGTCACCGACCCCTAAAAAGGTCCGAAAGGTGGACTACCTCAACGTTCTAGGTCACATCACCAAGTTGGGCAAAAAACACTTCAAGGGAAGTGCTGACCCACTTGAGGCTGATGAATGGAGGTCACGGCTTGTCCGGAACTTCCGTTCTACCCGTTGCCCTGAAGATTACCGTAAGGACATAGCAACCCACTTCCTGGAAGGGGACGCTCACAACTGGTGGCTGTCTGTTGACAGGCGCACCAAGGGCCTCATCAACTCCTTTGCGGAGTTTGAGGTAGAGTTCAACCGGAAGTACTTCCCGGCGGAGGCCTGGGATCGTATGGAAGGTAGATACTTGGGCTTGGTCCAGGGCCGCAGGTTGGTCCGTGAGTATGAGGCCGAGTTCGGCCGTCTCAGACGTTACGTGGGACGGGATGTTGAGGACGAGCCGGCACAAGTGCGTCGCTTCCTTCGCGGCCTGCGAGTGGAGTTACGTACCCACTGCTCGGTTTGTACCTACAACAGTGTTTCCGAGCTAGTCGAGAGGGCAGCTACGGTGGAAGCCAATTTGGCTGAGGAGAACCGCGTTGGCTCAAAGGACAAGGTGTCCAGTCAACCCGGGAAAGACCTAAAGAGGAAGAGAGATCAGACGGCTGATGCTCCCTCCTCTGACCGCGCCAGATGTGCCACATGTGGCAAACGACACTTAGGGAAGTGTTGGAAAGCCGATGTTGCATGCGCGAAGTGTGGCGGCAAGGACCACGAGTCACGGAGCTGTCCACAGAACAAGGGGCGTGAAGAGGTGACCGAGAGACCAGTGACATGCTATTTCTGCGGCCAAGCTGGGCACTACATCCGAGAGTGTCCCAAGCGCCAAGATGGGAAGCAAAGGGCGCCAGAAGTGAACCGGGGTCAGGGAGACCGCGCGGCTACGGCCAAGGGTCAAACTGTGAAACCTCGGGTTTACGAACTGGTGAAGGACTCAGGAGAGGCCGGCTCATATGATGCGATCACTGGTACGTTACTGGAACCCTGACCTTCTTCAATATTTGAATAATGCATTGCATCATATTGGGGAAAAAGCGGGATGCGCTTACACATTTGAGGGCGATGTGTAGGGACCGTTTTGATAGGCGGTGTAGAGACATTGACCTTGTTTGATTCCGGGGCTACACACAGTTTTGTGAGTCCCGGGATGATTGGGAAAGGCTTGTTCCAAAGTGAACAAGCAGCCGGCCAAGGCATTGTGAATGCCGCCGGTGGGCAAGTAATGCCTATGCTAGGGTTAGTCAGAGATGTGCCCGTTTCCATTGGAGGCGTGAGCATGCCGGCTGACCTAGTGGTGGTCCAACTCAAACATCACGAAGTGATCTTGGGCATGGACTGGCTCGGTCAAAACCGAGCCACCATTGAATGTCACCGGGGAAGGGTGAAGTTCGAGAAACCTGAGGGTAAGGTTGTGTTCCAAGGAATACGGCCAACCTCGGGAAGCTTGGTCGTCTCTGCTATCCAAGCAGAGAAGATGTTGGCTAAGGGATGTGAAGCATACTTAGCCACTATCACGATCAAGGAAGTAGGGCCGGAGGTTAAGGTTGGGGAAATCCCAGTGGTTAAGGACTTTGAGGACGTTTTTAGACCATTAGAAGGCTTACCGCCTGACCGGTCTGATCCGTTCATCATTGAACTTGAACCCGGAACGAAACCCTTATCCAAGGCGCCATATAGAATGGCCCCAGCCGAGATGGCTGAGTTGAAGAAGCAGTTAGTGGAACTGCTGGACAAAGGCTTTATTAGGCCGAGCAGTTCTCCTTGGGGAGCGCCTGTCTTATTCGTCAAGAAGAAGGACGGGAGCCTCCGCTTGTTCATAGACTACCGAGGCATCAACCGGGTCACTGTCAAGAACAAGTACCCATTGCCTCGGATAGACGAGTTGTTAGACCAACTCAAGGGTTCGACCGTGTTCTCCAAGATCGACCTCGCTTCGGGATACCATCAAATCCCGATAGCACCAGAGGACGTGAGGAAGACCGCGTTCCGAACTCGGTATGGACACTACGAGTTCGTAGTCATGCCGTTTGGTCTAACAAATGCACCAGCCGCGTTCATGAAGATGATGAACGGTGTCTTTCGGGAATGGTTAGACAGTTTTGTCATCATATTCATTGATGACATACTTGTTTACTCCAAGAACCCTAAGGAACATCGGGAACATCTTAGGATCGTGTTGGAAAAGCTGCGGGAACAGAAGCTCTATGTCAAGCTAAGTAAATGTAGCTTCTGGCAAGAGCGGATTGGCTTCCTAGGACACATAGTGTCGGCGGAAGGAGTGGCAGTTGATCCGGAGAAGATCCGGTCAATTGAGGATTGGCCAAGACCGAGAAACGCGACTGAGGTCCGAAGCTTTCTAGGTCTGGCCGGCTACTACAGACGTTTTGTCCAAGGGTTTGCAAGTATGGCCAAGGCCATGACGAAGCTGACCGGGAAAAACGTGAAGTTTGTATGGACTGATGCCGCGGAGAAGAGTTTTAAGGAACTCAAGGAGATGTTGACTAAGGCGCCAGTTCTGACTCAACCCCAAGATGATGTGCCTTACGTGGTTTACACGGATGCGTCAATCAATGGGTTGGGATGTGTGTTGATGCAAGAAGGGAAAGTGATTGCATATGCTTCAAGGCAATTAAGGAAACATGAAGGGAACTATCCCACTCATGATCTTGAGATGACCGCTGTAGTATTTGCACTTAAGATCTGGAGATCTTATCTCTACGGAGCAAAAGTGCAACTATTTACAGACCATAAGTGTTGGATTGTTCGGTTGATCCTGATTCAATTCTCATATTGATATCAACCTAAACATGCATCAGATCTAGGTGTTCTTATTTAGAAACATTAAGATGATCTCACCTTTTACCTGTTAGTTGCAGCGGAAAGAAGAACAGGTCAATGATCAGGGAGATACACCGAGAGATGGATCCTCCAAAGGCTCACACACGCAATCACAGGAAACTGGCTGCTAGACCACAAGGAGGCTGGCGCAGAGAGAGAGGAGAAAATCGGCTGGGATTAGGGTTCTCCGGAAGAGAGTTGGCTTTTAGTCATTAAAAGCCTTCTCTTTCCCTTTTGGGCTTTTGGGCCCAATCTGATTAAATCCCATTTAATCAGACCCATTAATCTTTCTCTCTTAGTACGACAAATGCCTAGCACTTTTGTCGTACTTCTGCTATGCCGTTCCAACATTATTTCCTGCTAGCTTAAGCGTGTGACCCATATGGGATCATACAATAAAGGCAATAGGTCCAAGACTTATAGATCATGAGCGGACTCTAGCAAGCCATCATGACCCCCAGTATTGTATGACTTATGTCTGATCACTGACATACTCTTACGTTATAGAGACAGTACAGAGATTGCTGGACACAATTCCAACAATCTCCCACTTGAACTGGAATCTCTGTATTCATAATCCCTTTCGTCTCAATATCTCGATTAGTCATAAGGCAAGATTAGTGTCATCCTTATAAAGCCTAATCTTGTTCATCGGACTCTGATTTGATACTGACAATCCAAACGACTCGGGAAAGTCCGTTTGAGCATGGCCATGCGTTTTCCAGTATTCAAATCTCCGATTGGCCTAGAGATATTCACTCCATTTATATTGGAGGGACAAATCCCATCTTGTTCCATCACTGTAAACTACTCATTTCATGATGTACCCAAACAAGGTCCTTATAGCTATCGCAGAACGATAGCGTTAGACAATGATCAAAGTGCATCAGTCCATATGCAGTCACATGCATGCGAACTCAGGTCTAAGGACTATACTCTATAGTCGTAGTAAGAATCTCTTATGACACAGATATAAATATCCTGAAGAGTTCTTATAAGCGGGTCTTGTCCGGTCGTATGTTCCCAACATACACCTATGTACTGACTTTGATGCCGCGCATCTATGACACATTGAGACTTTGTCATAAGTCACGTACCAATCCAGTCTCACACGGTTGTTGGTGTTCCAGTTTCAACAACCTTCGACTAGGGACATGTTGATATAAAACATTTATCAAATATAGGATCTCATGATCAAGCTAAATGACTTCGATGACTCAAGATCAAATCATTTACTTCGATGACCTATAAAATGGTTCATATCATTTTGGAACGATTATTTCATCACAGTTAAAATAATCTTGAAATAATAATTTCATTAAAACATAAATAATGTTTTACAAGAACATATCAAATAACTAAAATAAAGCTCACAAAACTCCCACTCAAATTTAGATTACATTTCAATGTTTCTAATGCCTACAGCTTCAGTCAGGAACTCGAGCTTAGGCCTTGGGAGTGGCTTCGTCAATGGATCAGCGACATTATCATCTGTCGGAACTCGGCTGATCTTGACTTCCTTTCTATTAACGATGTCACGTATCAAGTGAAATCTTCTTTGAACATGCTTGGATTTCTGGTGTGATCTTGGTTCCTTTGCCTGAGCTATAGCACCATTGTTGTCACAAAACAGTGCCAGAGGCTCAGCCGCATCCGGTATCACACCTAGTTCCATAATGAACTTTCGTATCCAAACAGCTTCCTTCGCTGCTTCCGAGGCGGCGATATATTCAGCTTCTGTAGTGGAATCGGCAACGGTGTCTTGCTTGGAGCTTCTCCAACTTACTGCACCGCCATTCAGACAAAAGATATAACCGGACTGTGACCGGAAATCATCTGTGTCTGTCTGGAAACTTGCGTCCGTGAATCCACTGACTTTAAGCACATCACTTCCACCGTACACTAAGAACTTATCCTTAGTATGTCTTAGATACTTCAAGATGTTCTTTACGGCAATCCAATGGTTTTCACCTGGATTTGACTGGTATCTACTCGTCATGCTCAATGCATAAGCAACATCAGGACGAGTACAGATCATGGCATACATAACAGATCCTATTGCAGATGCATAGGGAATGTTCTTCATGCGCTCAAGCTCAGCAGCCGACGTAGGGCTCTGCTTCTTGCTTAGCGTTGTGCCATGTACCATTGGCGTGAAGCCCTTCTTGGAATCTTTCATGCTGAATCTTTGTAGGACTTTGTCAATATATGAGTCTTGACACAAGCCTATCAGCCTCTTAGGTCTATCCCGATAGATCCTAATTCCAAGAACGTATGCGGCTTCACCCATGTCTTTCATGGAAAAACAACTTCCAAGCCAGTCCTTTACAGACTTCAGCATTGGAACGTCGTTTCCGAGAAGCAGTATGTCATCAACATACAGAATAAGAAAAACGATTTTGCTCCCACTAGTTTTCTTATACACGCATTGTTCTTCTTCGTTTCTGATAAAGTCAAATTGCTTGATCGCTTCATCAAAACGAATATTCCAGCTCCTCGATGCTTGCTTCAATCCATAAATGGATTTATGAAGCTTGCATACTTTCCCAGCATTCTTCGGATCTATGTAACCGTCAGGTTGTGTCATATACACATCCTCTTCCAGAATACCATTCAGGAAGGCGGTTTTCACGTCCATCTGCCAAATTTCATAATCATGAAAAGCTGCAGTTGCTAGTAGAATCCGAATAGATTTCATCATAGCCACTGGTGAATAGGTTTCATCGTAATCCACACCGTGAATTTGTCTGAAACCTTTTGCCACCAACCTGGCTTTATAAATCTGGACATTTCCATCCACGTCAATCTTCTTCTTGAAGATCCATTTGCACTCGATAGCTTTTACACCAGCAGGCAAATCAACCAACGAAAAGACTTGATTGACCGACATGGAGTCCATTTCGGAATCAGTGGCCTGGCGCCACTTTGAGGAATCTGGGCCCATCATGACTTGATTGAAGTTCGATGGTTCATCACCATCAATGATCAGAAGATCATGACAGTCAGTCACGAGGAATCCTTGATATCTCTCGGGTTCGTGACGGATCCTCCCGGATCTTCGAACTTCAGGTACTACAGGTTCAGGCTCTACAATTTCTTGTAGATCCTCCTGCTGCTCTTCCTCATTAGGTTGAGCAGTATCCTGTTCATCTTGAATTTCTTCAAGCAGTACCTTACTCCCACTGTCTTTCTTAGAGAGAAATTCCCTCTCAAGAAAGTTACAATCCCGGGCAACAAAGATCTTGTTCTCGGAACGTAGATAGAAGTAATAAGCCTTGGTTTCCCGTGGATAACCAATGAAGTAGCATTTGTCAGATTTTTGGTGTAAGCTTGTCTGAGATTAATCTCTTGACATAGGCTTCACAACCCCAAATTCTTAGATAAGACAGCACTGGAGCTTCTCCAGTCCATAATTCATATGGTGTCTTTGCTACTGCTTTTGATGGCGCTCTATTTAGAGTGAACACTGCTGTTAGCAGAGCATATCCCCAAAGGGATATTGGAAGGTCTGTGTGACTCATCATAGATCGAACCATATCCAACAAGGTCCGATTTCTCCTCTCAGATACACCATTCCATTGAGGTGTTCCAGGAGGAGTGAGTTGGGATACGATCCCACACTCTCTCAGATGATCACTGAATTCCTGGCTTAAGTATTCTCCTCCTCGGTCGGACCGAAGAGCCTTAATGCTTTTGCCAAGTTGGTTCTGTACTTCATTTTGGAATTCTCTGAACTTTTCAAAAGATTCAGACTTATGTTTCATCAAATAAACATATCCATACCTACTGAAATCATCAGTAAAGGTAATGAAGTACTGATAGTTTCCTCTTGCATTTGTGGACATTGGGCCACACACATCAGTGTGTATCAGGCCCAATAAGTCACTGGCCCTCTCGTTAGGTTTATTAAAGGGGGCCCGTGTCATTTTGCCCATCATGCAGGATTCGCATTTCTCACATGACTCAAAGTCAAATGAGCCAAGAAGTCCATTCGAATGGAGCCTCTTGATGCGTTTCTCGCTGATGTGCCCTAAACGACAATGCCATAGAAACGTTCGGTTTTCCTCATTAGGTTTAAACCGTTTTGTATTAATGTTATAAATTGGCGCGGATTGATCGAGTATGTAAAGCCCATTCGTAAGAGGGGCAGAACCATAGAACAAATTGTTGCGATTGAAGGAACATAATTTATTCTTAACTGAAAAATCATAACCTTCCAAATCCAACAAAGAAATTGAAATAATATTTCTGCTTATAGCAGGTACAAAATAACAATTATTAAGTTCTAAAATCAATCCCGAAGGTAAAGACAACAAGTAAGTTCCTACAGCTAGTGCTGAAACTTTCGCTCCATTCCCAACTCGTAGCTCTACTTGTCCTTGCTTCAGCCTTCTACTGTTGCTGAGTGCCTGCATATTAGTACAAATATGAGCCCCACAACCAGTATCCATGACCCATGAGGTATTATCAGAAGTAGTTGTATTAACTTCTATAACAAAAATACCTGATGAAGAAGTCTCGAAAGTCTTCTTCTTTAATTCCTTTAGACCTTCCTGGAATTTCTTGCAATCTCTTCTCCAATGCCCCAGTTCTTTGCAGAACCTGCACATGTCAGTTGGCCCAGCCTTGGACTTGGGCTTGGGCTTTGGCGTGTCCTTGTCCTCGACTTGGACACCCTTGGCCTTTCCCTTATCCTTAGCAGAAGACTTCTTAAACCCCTTGCCCTTTTGTACCATAAGTACATTGGGGTCCTTGGCGGTTTTCTTCAAGTTGGGCTCTGCAGTCTTGAGCATTCCGTGAAGCTCAGGCAGTGTCTTACTCAAGCCATGCATGTTAAAGTTCAGAATGAACTGATCATAGCTTGCAGGTAAAGACTGCAGAATGATGTCGCAGGCAAGTTCCTGGCTGATTGGGCAGTCGAGTTTGTGAAGATGATCGAGATAACCCATCATCTTCAACACATGAGGACTCACTGCCGCATTCGCAGCCAACTTACAGTCCAAGAGGTTCTTAACTGTCTGGAACCTCTCAGTCCTAGCCTGCTCCTGAAAAAGCGATTTCAGGCTTGCCATGATCTCGATTGGAGACAATACACTTTCGAACTGTTTTTGCAGCTCAGGAGTCATTGTCACCAACATCAGGCAATAAACATCATTTTCATCTGACGAATGCTTTTCCCAAGCATTGTGCAGAGTCCTGGCAGCATTGGCAAGAGGCCTCTCGGGGAGGGGATCTCGAAGGACGTAATCCTTCTTCTCCTGCTTGAGGACCAGCCTCAAGTTCCTTGACCATGTCAGGAAGTTCGTTCCAGTCAGCTTCTCCTTCTCGAGAACAGACCGGATCGAGAATGTGTTTTGAGTGCTTGTAGTAGTCATATCTGAAATATATAAATAAAAAGGTTATTAGTTATATGTTCAAAATGATTAATCTCGTATTAAAGTATAATATGATTAATCATGCATTATATTCAATAACATAAGTTACCCCCAATAGAATATAATGATTCCAAGATCCACATATAACTAAGATCAAAGTGGGCCACTGGCCGTCACCCAACCTTAGCTTATATCGGTAAGCCCTATATCGGCTAATTATATCCGTGATATAACTCTTGGTTGTGAATCTGGGCCCGAGGCCCAATCCACTCTGATGTCTCAAGGCCCGGGACTCCCGATGGCCTAGTCAAGAAAAACGGACTATACAGTCATGTAATCATTAATGTCTGGGACTCCCAATGACATTTATGAATCACAAACCGTCTTACCCACGCAAAAGCAGACATCCTCACACTGTAAGGCCATGAATGCAATTGAATGGGCTTTGACAGCTGACATAGCCTGGACAAGACATCCAACGCTTGATATTATTTGAGGTTCGTAGGTTTATTAAAATCATTCCCAAAATAGAAGATTACTATTTCGGGAAACTTTCTATTTATGGAAACCTACTATTTTTAGAAACTTTCTAAAATTGGAAACTTTCTAAAACCGGAAACTTTCTAACTTTAGAAACTTCTTTAAAATCCAAAACCCGCAAATTCAGAAAATTCTATTTTAAGAAACTTTCTAATTTCAAAATTTCGGAAACTTTTAATTTAAAAACGACTTTATAATTTTATAAAATAGATTTTAAATTGATCTTAAGAAAGACTCAATTAACTGGCCCAATTGTTTTAACTTCTTGGCCCGAGGCCCAAGAATTGGTCCATGTCCAAGACATGACCCAATTGTCCAATTAATTGACATAACCGGTCTGGTTCATTAAAACTGGTCTAACCAAGTTTTAATTACTACGATGACCACAATTGTCAACCGGTTATTTACTAAACCGGAATTTCTCAATTTATTTGGTCCAACCAAATCAAATTAGAAATTCCTGGTTTAGGCACTAAATCCAATATTTCTTTCGACATTGGATTTCTTATTCCGGTTTAACCAGATTTAATAAAATTATTAAATCTGTTTATTAAACCAGAACGAAGATTTTAATCAAGTTTTGAACCGAACCAGCTAACCGAAATCGAACCGGCCCATCACACCCAAAACCCTAACCGGCCAGGCAAGAGCCGTCCAGCCGCAAGCCGCATGCTCGATCCAAGATCGAGACGCTCGGATTGCCGGACGGGACGCTTGCGTTTTGATCGGGACGGTCGGACGAGCTCGGGACAGGCGGGACGATCGTGGGACGGTGCTGGCCGAGTCATCCACGAGCGAGCCACGATCCGGACAGCATGAAGCCTCACGCGATCGAGCAAGCATGGCGACGATCGGGACGTGAGAGAAGGCGGAACGGGACGATCGTGATCGGGACGCGATCCGTCTTACGATCGGGACGAGCCGCGATCGCGACGCGATCGATCCATCGATCCGACCCAACCGGCCATTCTCTCGGCCAATCAACAAACCCGAGTCATATAGCTCGGTTTGTGATTTCTGTGTTTGTTTAGAGTTCAATTCTGATTCTTAACTGTTTTATCTTATCAGTAATTGATTCAAAAACAATTCTAAGCAAATTAAACAACCTAAACAATGAATCTAAAACAAGAAACCTAAGAACCAATGGCTCTGATACCACTGTTGGATTGCTCGGTTGATCCTGATTCAATTCTCATATTGATATCAACCTAAACATGCATCAGATCTAGGTGTTCTTATTTAGAAACATTAAGATGATCTCACCTTTTACCTGTTAGTTGCAGCGGAAAGAAGAACAGGTCAATGATCAGGGAGATACACCGAGAGATGGATCCTCCAAAGGCTCACACACGCAATCACAGGAAACTGGCTGCTAGACCACAAGGAGGCTGGCGCAGAGAGAGAGGAGAAAATCGGCTGGGATTAGGGTTCTCCGGAAGAGAGTTGGCTTTTAGTCATTAAAAGCCTTCTCTTTCCCTTTTGGGCTTTTGGGCCCAATCTGATTAAATCCCATTTAATCAGACCCATTAATCTTTCTCTCTTAGTACGACAAATGCCTAGCACTTTTGTCGTACTTCTGCTATGCCGTTCCAACATTATTTCCTGCTATCTTAAGCGTGTGACCCATATGGGATCATACAATAAAGGCAATAGGTCCAAGACTTATAGATCATGAGCGGACTCTAGCAAGCCATCATGACCCCCAGTATTGTATGACTTATGTCTGATCACTGACATACTCTTACGTTATAGAGACAGTACAGAGATTGCTGGACACAATTCCAACAATAAGAGCCTGAAGTATGTGTTCACCCAACCTGAGCTCAACCTTCGTCAAAGAAGATGGATGGAACTAGTGGCCGATTACGATCTGGACATTACTTACCATCCAGGGAAGGCCAACCTCGTGGCCGACGCCTTAAGTAGGAAAAGGACCGAGGTGGCTAGTGAACTGGATGCAGAGACCTTGGTCGGAATGGTCCGTTCCTTGCGTCTCAATGCATTGACCGTGGGAGAAGAGCCAATTGGCTTAGGGGCGGCGGACCAAGCAGATATTCTGACTAAGGTTTGGCTTGCTCAGAAAGATGATGAGGAATTGGTGAAAGCCGCTGAGAACAACCATACGGAATACCAGATCTCCAACAATGGGACGATCGTGGTAAATGGCCGAGTCTGTGTGCCAAACGTATGGGAACTGAAGGAAGTCATCTTACGAGAGGCTCATCAGTCTAAATTCTCAATTCATCCCAGCCAAACCAAGATGTACCATGACCTCAAACGGTACTATCATTGGGTTGGGATGAAGCGTGATGTAGCTGATTGGGTGGCCAAGTGCCCGACCTGTCAGCTAATCAAGGCTGAACGCCAAGTCCCGAGTGGTCTGCTACAAAATCTTCCCATTCCGGAATGGAAATGGGATAACATAGCTATGGACTTTGTGACCGGTTTGCCTACGACCCGGAACCGGCGAGATGCCATTTGGGTTGTGGTAGATAGGCTCACAAAATCCGCCCACTTCTTGGCCATCAAGAAGACGGACGGAGTGGGGAAGTTGGCTGAGTTATACATTGATGAGATCGTGAGACTTCATGGGATCCCATCAAGTATAGTTTCAGACCGGGACGGCCGGTTTACTTATTATTTCTGGCAAGCCTTCCAGAAGGCCCTGGGAACGAGAGTGAACATGAGTACGGCTTACCATCCCCAGACGGACGGTCAATCCGAAAGGACCATACAAACCCTAGAAGACATGCTAAGGGCGTGTGTTCTTGAATGGGGCGACTCATGGGAGAAGTTTCTACCCTTGACCGAGTTTGCGTATAACAACAGTTATCACACAAGCATCGGAATGTCGCCTTATGAGACTTTGTATGGACGGCCTTATCGAACTCCACTATGCTGGACTGAGGTTGGAGAGTCAAGTATAGTTGGACCAGACATCATAGAGGAAACCACGGAACGAATCCGATTCCTCAAGGCCAAAATGAAAGAGGCACAAGACAGTCAAAAGAGCTATGCAGACAAGAGAAGAAAGGACCTTTAATTTGAAGTAGGCGACCAAGTCTACTTGAAGATGATCACTTTCAAGGGTCGGGCCAGGATTTCCAAGCGTGGTAAGCTTGATCCCAGATATTTGGGACCGTTCCGAATCATTGAACGGGTTGGAGCGGTCGCCTATAAGTTAGACTTGCCAAGTGAGATGGACGCATTTCACAATGTGTTCCATGTCTCGCAGTTGCGCAAATGTCTAGGGGATCAAGACAAGGTTGAACCTGAGATTCCAAGAGAACTTAGGCCAAACTTGACCATCGAAATCCGACCACTCCGAATCCTAGATAGGATGGAAAAAGCAACCCGAAAGAAAGTGGTACAAATGGTCAAAGTGGAATGGATCCATAATGGGATCAAGGATATTACTTGGGAAACCGAGAATAAGATGAAGGCCGACTATCCAGAGTGGTACAAAAACCTTGACGCGGATTCGGGGACGAATCCATTTCAAGGGGGGGAGACTTGTAGTATCCCCCAACCGGCCTAAGGAAGATGGGACGGCCATGGGACCAGAAAACTTGAACGGAAAGTCCGGAGAGACTAAATCAAGTGTCCCATAGGCGTATTGGAGCTGAGACTCAGCTGGAAGGAGCTCGGCCAAGTGTGAAGTGAAGAAGCCAGCTCAGCTGAGCTGAACAGTCCAGCTGGCCAGCTAGGTCAGCTGGCAACCAGCTCAACTCAGCTAGGCCAAGTGTTAAGCTCACGGGTCAGCTGGTCAGCTAGTGACACTAGCTGACCAGGGGCGGTTACCAGCGAATGGTCACCATGTGTGGTTGTGTCCATTCGCTTAAGCCATTCATGCCCTTTTGGCCAAGGAAGTTGGCGACCACAAAGGCCTATAAATAGGCCATGCCTTAGCCATTTTTGCGCACGTCCACAAGGCACAAAAACACATAGAAATTCTCCCAAAGGCAAAGGCCAAAGAGCGAGAGTTTAGAGAGAGAGAGAAGCCGGATTTCAAGGAGAAAGGCCGGCGGTTTAAGGAGTTCTTGGTGGTGGTTTAAAGCGCAAGAAGAGGAGCAAAGATGGCTGGAGAGGCATCGGCTACTCATGGCAAAACCGCAACCGTATCTAAGGTTAGAGACCGGACCATTTCTTCTCGGCCTTGGCCCAAGCCCTAGCGGTCACGGCCGGTTGTTCTATGGCCGGAAAACTCTCTTCTTCTTATTTCTAAAAAGGGCGCTATAAGTTGGTTACACGACCGGCCATAAGGCCTTGGTCGTGGTTGATTTGGCCAACCGGTAAGGCGCGGTTCTAAGCGCTACACGGCCCAAGGATCAGAACCGCTTCGAACGGTTTAACGGCTCGTCGGATGGACGGGAAGCCGAGAACCGAGAAGCCAATGTTGGATCGGCCAAGGCGTGAAAACGGTACATGAGAGATGCTCGTTGAACCGCGTGTCTTAACCGCTTGCCAAACCGCCGAGTATGATGCGCACGATCGCGGATGGTCCACGGACTGTCGTAAGCGATCGTTGGCCGCGGTGTATCATGCGGACCTAAGGAACGGTCGTAACCGTCCGCGGTAATGATCACGTCCGTTCGCATGAATAGTTGCGTCCGTTCGCGGATACGCGACCACACCGCAAGACCGACCGCGTTATGTTCGCGGATCATCTCCCGTTGACGCAGCACATGGACGCGCGATCGTTACGTCAAGCCGGCAGTACGCGCACGTATCGACCCATCCGCGCGACCGTAAGGTCTAGCGCGCGTTGGAATGATGCGTCCGTCCCGGTACGCGTTACGACCGAGTAACCATCCGCGCGCTAACATCCGGACGATCGCGATATAATGCCACGGCCGTAAGTCCACGCATCCGACCATGGACCGTACGCCGAGAACGCGCAATCACACGCTCACGTCCGTGGGCCGAGTGTGCATGCGGTTCACGGTTGGTGTAACGGGAACTAGAGCGGCCTATGTTTAGAACTTAGGTTTAATATGGAAATGTTAGTTTGATTGTATAATATAAAGTTTGTGGGATCATATAGAATATAAATGCTAGGATGCATGAAAACGGTTATAAACGAATATGGAAATCTCACGAACTTGTTTTGTTTTCAGGAGATCATGATGATGATCAAACCTAGGCGCGGACAAGACTTGGAAGCGAGTGGTGTTAGTTGGGTAGACATTGTTCTAGGACCGAATACTTATTAGCATAATGCGTTTGAACTACATTGTATTTGGTACCTTTTGATTATTAATAAAATGTCTACTTTTGCCTTAGTCTAAATATAAATCGAATTGAATGAATGAAAGTGAATGAAAATCGTTTAAGTATAGAAATATTGTGCTTGAGGTTCACAAACGAACTTCAAGATAAATTGGTTAAGTAGTGGCAATCCGTTCCGGCCCTATGGCCGGGATAGGCCTTGTCAGATTGTTCTTTGTCTTGCAGTATATCCCGGAAGGGTTCTTTAAGAAGTATTTGCTTGGAAAAACCAATGTTACAGTCGGTAAACTCACATGTAATATTTCTCGGCGAGAGTTCCCTATCAAACGAGTTGGTGAAAGGCTTACTTCAGGCTGCAGATGGTTCTTTGAGGCACATAAATTAAAAGAATATGACTTTTAATTTTTGAGTACTGTGGCGGTGCCGATTTCCGTACGGTACAACAGTACGGACCCGACTATTGTGTGATCAAATATAAAAATTTGCCTCAAATGGAAACTGGATAAGCAAGCACGAGTAATTAGACTTATTTTATTTTTAATACAATTTGTTTACTCTTTGTAATATTTTGAAAAATATTTCCCTATTTTTTTGAAGGAACCGATGAGAAGATTGTTACCTTAAAAATCACAAATGATTGCATCAAACGAAGCAGAATTGTAAGTTGTTCCTTGGTATTTTGGTTTATGAATATTGTTACATGATCAATTTTTCTGATTTTGCAGTATCTTCCTAAGTCATTTGTGGAAGCAAACGATTTGGGGAAGGTTGCGGGCAAAACCATATCGATGGTCAATGATGTGGGAGCGAAATGATCTGTTGAGCTAGCGGTCTACTGTAATAGTGACAGACTTCATGTACGTCTGAGTGCCGGCTTCAGGGAAATTGTGTTGGCAAACGATATCAAAGCCAACAATGCAATTGTACTTCAACTTTTTTGGGGAAATGACATTGTTCATGTCCTCAATTTCTTCATCAAAAACTGCATAATTTTCTAACTCTATAAATCCTATGTTTTAAGTATGTTTGTTGCATTGGTACTATTTGTTTTTTTGGTTAGTACTATGTTCCATTGCAAATACTTAAATTACTATTATATTATATAATTGTATTTTGTATTTTTGTTTAAATTAATTTTCAATTTTGTTCTAAATTGTTTGTTTTTTAAAACCAGAAATGGAGTGTTGATTGTGTGATTATATTTCATGAATTACATTATATAATGATTACATCTATAGTTATCGTCTATTGAAATTAAAAACAATATAAAACAATAACTATTGTCTAAATAAAAACTATTATCTAATGAAATTTAAAATTTATAAAAGAAACAGATATATGCATTTCTGGACTGCGGGTTAGAGTCTAGTAAACTTTTAAAAGACCTAAGCATACCGCATTATTCCACATAGACCTCAATTTTTGATATTGTCTAATAGATCCCTCTTAGAGGACACTGCCCGTTCAATTTTGTTAGATATATAAAGAAATTATATTGTCTTCACTCTTTAACTATTTATTTGATACATAACATCATATGGTGATGAACATATATATTACTATGACATATCCACGAAGATGTACGTATGTTTTTCAACTGATGGGTTTTGTATTTATTTCTACTTTTAAAGCCAATGACATATACATTCATAGCACCAATTGTTGGAGTCAATGTTAGTACCTTTTTGAATAGGTCCATTCACGAATTTAGGTCGGCCCAATAAGGAAAGCGGATTTAAGGCTTTAAGTTGGAATCATTGATTCATTTCGACTCGGCCCGACGACTTAGCGAAATTAAGGTTACGGAGGAGAGCGAAAACAGAAAAGGAAAGCGGCGCGCGTGTTTAACACGCCGAGTAAAGAGATACGCTCAAGAATATTCACGCCGAGATATCAGGAAATATTCGATATTATTCTAGGTTTTCCTATTCTGTTAGACCGACCTATGTAAACCTATATAAGGGTATCGAGTTTATTCAATAAAGCATCCATTTTTCAATACAGTTTTCGAGATTTCTTAGCTATTAAGCCGATTAACAACAAATTACTCTCCGACGACTTAAACACCTTTCTCAGCCGCTTTGCCTCTTCCCGGAAACCTAACAGAACCCTAGTTTCTATTCTTTCTCGCCGAGTTTATAAACTCTTATTTAAGAATCCCTTAAGAAACCCTAACTCTTTCTATATTTGGATAGACCGAGTTACGAAATCAACAATTGGCGCCGACTGTGGGGATTTCTTAAGAAATTTCTGAACACGAGATGTCTGGAAACCGCGACGACGTTGATCCCAGGATCAATCCTAGGGTCGATTGCGAGCTAAGATATTTTATTTACATTCACGTCTTTTAGAAAGAGCCGCTAAATTAAGCTCTCAATTAGGTGAAGGAAAGAGCTATTCAACAATTAGAAAACGCCCGAGCTCGCCTGCGTAAAGTAGAAACAGTGGTGGATCAGTTTCGCGTGAATGGATACTCTGAAATCGAACGAGAATAATATGGTATTCAAAAAAAATCATTCTATGACACTGATAAATCATGGTTTTTACCGGTTTTAGACCATGATATAAGTGTGTTTTAGAGTCTATTTGTGTTTCTTTAGAGTCTTTTGCAGGTTTTATTAGGTACACGCACGTTTGGAGCTAAAGTGGAGAATATGGAGCTTATTGGAGCATTTTGGAGATTTGACCCGAGAGCTTATGCTCACTGTCCAGATTTGAAGACTGCGTCGATCGTTGCACACCTGCAACGGTCGATGCAAGGCGCGAATGGGCCAGACTCGGCGGTTTAATGAAGAATGCCATTATTGCAGAAAAGCCCAGAAGTTCCAGATATTTACACAGAAGCCCCAAGTCGTGTTTTAGCTATTTAATTAGGATTTTAGATCAGTTTTAGATACGCTTACACACGCTTACACAATTAAGAGCAGAGAGTTTTTAGAGCTATTGGGGCTGATCTGATCCTGTACTTCATCTTTATTTTGGAGAAGATTTCGAACCCCTTTACTTATTTTAATCTCTTTTATGATTTCTATTAATTCATTGATTATGTTTTCATTATCTATGTCTGAGTAGATTCATAGTTGGGTTTAGGGTTTCTCATTAAGGATTTCATGACTTGCTAGACTTGTTTAATTCAGTTAAGGATTCACATGAATAGAATGTTCTTCGATCTAAATTGTGCTTAATGCTAGTTCTAACCTGATCAATTAGAATCTAGATCTTAGGTTGCTAAATACGACACGAAAGTGTGGTTTAGAATATGAACTATTTAGGTTGAGCAATCAAACTTCTCGCAAAGGAATTTGGTTTAGTTTAATTGTGAACATATCGAACTTGAAATTAATGCTGGTTTAATCTGTTAGTAATTGCAAAGGAATTTGGATTGCTGCACTTAGACTTAGAGAATTCTCGCAACGACAGTTGGTTAATTCTATATCCGTGATTTGAGTTCTAGAACCATGTTTAATTAGATCCTGACTGAATGATTTGTCTGCTTATCTGATTTCCTGAGAACGCCCTAGACTTAGCGCCCTTAATTAACTGCTTTCACAACCAACAATCTTGCTACCTGTTTACTTTCTCGCACTGCTATTTAGTTTACTTCACATTGCTTTCTTCTTAGTTTAAATCTCTATTTTTCTTAATCTATCGTTGACCGAAGTCTCTGTGGATTTCGATACCTTATATACTACGATTGCATAACTGTGCACTTGCAGTAGAATATGATAAAACTAGACCCCTATCAAGTTTTTGGCGCCGTTGCCGGGGACTCTTAGAGTCTTCGATAGGATCGAACTTAGGGTTTTTACTAGGATTTTTATTTACTAATTTTTCTCTGTTTTCTCTCTGTCGCAGGTACCGATTTCGCATAGCGTCGATCGTTGCACCTTTGCGAAGATCGTCACTAGGCGATTCTGAGATTGAATCGATCGTTGCACTGATAGCATCGATCGTTGCTTGAAGATTACAGACATTTTATGCAGACGCGTGAAACTAGAAGTAATCAGAACTTGAACCTCGTTAATCTCGGACTTGAAGAACTTGGACGACTAGAGAGGACTAACAGAAGAGAAAGAAGAGCAAGGATGGTACGTGAGCGTTTGATCCTGATACAAGATGCTAACGGTATCCTGAGGGACCGAGATAACAATCCTCACAATGCTGCTGGGCAGAGGATTGATGCTGAGGGACGTGTGATCCCTGAGGTTGAGGAACCTGAACCACAGCCGCAGGCGCAAGGCCAAGGACAAAACCAAGGTAGACAGATGGTTGTCCATGAGAGGACTTTAGCTGACTACAACAGACCGGATGAGTTTCATGCAAACCGGTCAGCTTTAGTAATTCCTGGTTTTGAAAGGAACGATTTTGAGATCAAGACCATCTATTACTCGCTGATGAGATAGAATGCTTTCCATGGTTACCCAAGAGCAGCCTATGGATCACATTGATCAGTTTGAGGATATAATCACTGGCATGAAGTATGATGTAGTTTGCCAGGATTATCTGTTCCTTAAGCTCTTTCCGCACAGTCTCGCTGGAGACGCTGCTGCATGATTAAGCAACTGCCACCTGGGCAGTTTACTACTTGGAATGACCTGAAGAGTGAGTTTCTAAGACACTTCTACGATGATCCGCGCTCAGATCTGTCCAGACAGGACAATCTGACATTTTCCCAAGGCCCTGTGGAGCCTTTAAAAGCTGCCTGGATGAGATTCAGGAAGTACCAGCGTGACTGCCCACACCATGGATTCACTGAAGTCACATTGTTAGGTATCTTCTTCAGAGGCATAGATCTTCCATATCAGTCTGCACTGGATAATTCCAGCAATGCAAACTTTAACATCAGGACTCCTGCACAAGCTAAGCAGTTGATTGAGAACTTAGCAAGTGATAACTAGGATTTTGCAATCCTTTGAGGTACCAATTCCTCAAGCTTATCGTAGTAGCTTTGAGGTATCGAACCTATTCTGGGACGGATAAAACCAATAAGTATGCACTAAACCTCCAGAGTCAAATCTAACAATTTGGTTTTCAATTTCTAACAATCCTAACGAATTCAAATCAAAAAGAAGTAAACAAAAGCAAATAAACAAACGGTTCAATCAATGACAAGAATAAGGCCTAAAGGTTAAGGTCAACGGACAGGTGACTCGGGATGATCAAGGAATCCTAATTCAAACTTCTAAAAGCTAATCTCCTAGCAAGGAACACATCAAGTAAATCAGTTTAATCTCTTAACACCAATTCTTCACTTAATCTTAACTCAAGAACAAATCATCATTTGTGAATTAAAATCAAACGAGCATTCAAACAGGTTCCAAACAGCAAACAATCACTCTAGACATACATTTTCATGCGCTAGAATATGAAATTCCTAACAAAGCTAGATACTGGAATTTCATCGAACAGGTTGTGAACAAGAAATTCTAAACATCCTAATCAATGTGATCAAGATTAATTAGGCATTAAGCACACTTTGCTAGATGAGATTTTGACATTTAACCACTAGAATTCTATTGATCACCCCAAGTCAACCTAATCCTACCCAACCCACAAGCCTATGGAGAACTACTCATTAATCATAACTAGATCAACAAAACTCATAAAAATAGAGTTGATCATGGTAAATTAGTGAGAGATTGAAAGATTTGTTGATGGAATAACAAGAGAAGTCTAGATTAATCAAAAGAATCCAATATGTTCTTACAAAAGAGTTTAGAACATCAAAAACTGCTTAAGAAACAAATAGAAATAGGTTTTTGGCTTAAATAGTCTAAAGGGTGCGAGCCGGGTCAACCCGGAACAAACCGGGTGTTGACCCGGATCCGGAGCATCTTCCTCTACGCGTATCGGTCTGCTGGACCGGTATACCGGCTGATATGACTTTTCTGGGTTCCTGTATCAGCTTGGTCGACCGATATCCAAACCGATATGGACTCTCGGTTTTTCTGGTTTGGAAGCGTATCGGCCCACCTGGCCGATATTCAAACCGATATGCGTCTTCGAATTTTAATCCGAGAGTTCATATCGGTTGAACCAACCGATATTGAACCCGATATGGACTCTCGGATTTTGCTTGAACAAACGTATCGGCCTGCAAACCGATGTCCCAACCGATATGCACTCCTGCTGCTTCCTTCTTGGTCCTTTGAGCTCCAAACACCTCACCCAAGCTTACCTTAGCTCCATGCACTCCAAATCAACTGCAAAACACAAGAAACACTCCAAATGCAAGCCTAGAATGCCTAATCCTAGTCCTAAACAACTCTAGACTCTAGATGTGACAATGACTCGACAAAAGGGTATGAATGATGGAGAAAAGAAGTCAAAACAAGAACTATATACAAGCCTAAATGCATGAAAATGTATGAATATCAATTCCCCCAAACTTGAATCTTGCTTGTCCACAAGCAAGCATTAGTCAATCACAACAGGTTGGGGAAAAGGTTTGAAAGCGGGGGCTCAAAACCACAAGACTCACAACAAGATACAAGATCTTTCAAAGAAGTTACGAGTTGCTCTAATCATTAACTATCCATGTACTTCCACATTACCGTTCCCTCAATCCCTACTCTAACTCCCGAGATCCTATAGAACACAAGCAATCATCAACTCAATTCCTTACATTCATTTAGAAGTTAAGTGCGATCTCACAAAGGGGCAATCAATCAATCCCAATTGGCTAGGTTCAAGAGAGGCTATTTGAGGTGGCTAAGTAGTGTCTTTGGTGGTGGTTAACTCTTAAGAATAGGAGCAAATGGCATTACACAAAATCCATCTAAGAAAGGGAACAATTCATGCATACAAAGTTCTTTTCTCATTGTTCTACCCAATCCCTAGAAGATTCCTCTATACAATCCCATAATGAAAGTCAAACACTCACCAAAAACCTCCAATTCAATCACCCAAAACTCTCACCCCTTTTTGCTCTTTTTCTCTCTTTTCTTTGTCACTAGGAAACTCTTAACTGACTCTTCTCTTCTCTTTTTTTTTTTTTTTTTATCATGAGCAAACACTTTTTCATTACTTAGTCTCTTATCAGACTTGATCTTTCTTTCTTTTCTTTTGCACAATGCTCTCTTCTTAATTAAGTTCCTAGTGACTTTCTTTTTCTCATTGAACACTTTACAACTCTTTTCATTGATCCTTTTATTCCCAAGATAGCTCTCATATCTCCCCCAAAATTGTTTCCCATCCTAATGCTAGACTCTTTTGGCAAATAGAGCTAGCTAAAATGAGAAAAGACCATTGTCGTTCCCTATACTCTCAAGTTTTTGCACATGCCAAAAGCTATCAAGAACATGCCTCACTCACAAATCATTTTGGCTTCAAGGAAAAGTTTAGGGTCTTTGGGTAAGGGAAGCCATGATCATAAGATCAATGGTTGCCCGAGCTAATCAAAAGAGTGGTAAAAAGGGAAAACATAGCTCGGGCAAGGATCATGGGATTGCATTTCAAGCCCCTAAGCAAGATATTTCGATAATCAAATTGAGTCCAATAACAGTGAATTGAGTCTAATTCAAGCAAGCTTCACAAGGATAGGGAATTTCAAAATCTCAAAGTCAAGCAATGGGTTTTCCTTTGTTTTTGAAAATTGATTAAAGCAACAAGCAACTTAATTGGTGAACCTCTTCAAGGCAAAATCATCATCGTCCCCAATGCATGAATCCTAAACTACTGACTAGACTCGATCCTACATGCTTCTTTTTGTGAAATTTTTTGAAATTTTTAAATTTTTTTGGTTTTTTCTATGCCTTAGATGAATGCATGAGACTCAAGATTAGTAAATGGTCTCTCCCCCAAACTTAAATCACACGGTCCCTTGTGTGATCTAAGCGAGGAAGAAAGACCGAAAACACACAAAAAACAAACAAAAAGAAAGAAGAGAACTATGTACAAAGGTGGAGTGTAACCTGGCTAGTAGTGAAGGTATGGAGGGGATGAGTGAAGGATTGTTTAGTGTTTATCCTGATTCAATTTCTCATTGATTGATTCCTACTAAACAGATTGGATCTAGGTTCTCTTGCTGAATCATAAAGGATCTCAGTTAATACCTTGTTATGCAGCGGAAGAATCAGGTATAAGTCAGAGATCAGCAGAACCGCCAAGAGACAGCTCCTCCAAAGGTTCACACACGCACACTTCAGGAAGTTGGCTGCTAGACCAAGGAGATGGAGGCGCAGAGAGAAAGAGAGAGAGGCGCAGACTGCTAGACAAAAATTAGAGAGCTAGGTCAAGTTTTATTCATTAAAACCCCTTTTAGTTCTCATGGGCTTTTGGGCCCAAGTCCCAGTCTGATTAAATCCCTTAGATTTAATCAGGCCCTTTAATCTCTCTAAGTACAGTAAATGCCTAGCACTTTTACCGTACTCTTGCTGCACCGTTCCTCCATATTTTCCTGTTAGCTTAGGCGTGTGACCCATATGGGATCATATAATAAAGGCAATAAGTCCAAGACTTATAGATCATGAGCGGACTCTAGCAAGCCATCATGACCCCCAGTATTATATGACTTATGTCTGATCATTGACATACTCTTACTTTCTAGAGACAGTACAGAGATTACTGGACATAATTCCAACAATCTCCCACTTGTACTGGAATCTCTGTATTCATAATCCTTTTGTCTCAATATCTCGATTAGTCATAAGGCAAGATGAGTGTCATCCTTATAAAGCCTAATCATGTTCATCGGACTCTGATTTGATACTGACAATCCAAACGACTCGGGACAGTCCGTTTGAGCATGGCCATGCATTTTCCAGTATTCAAATCTCCGATTGGCCTAGAGATATTCACTCCATTTATATTGGAGGAACAAATCCCGTCTTGTTCCATCACTGTAAACTACTCATTTCATAATACACCCAAACAAGGTCCTTATAACTATCGCTTAACGACAGCGTTAGACAATGATCAAAGTGCATCAGTTCATGTGCAGTCACATGCATGCGAACTCAGGTCTAAGGACTATACTCTATAGTCGTAGTAAGAATCTCTTATGACATAGATATAAATATCCTGAAGAGTTCTTATAAGCGGGTCTTGTCCGGTCGTATGTACCCCAACATACACCTATGTACTGACTTTGATGCCGTGCATCTATGACATCCTGAGACTTTGTCATAAGTCACATACCAATCTAGTCTCACGCGGTTGTTGGTGTTCCAATTTCAACAACCTTCGACTAGGGACAGGATGATATAAGCCATCTATCAAATATAGGGTCTCATGATCAAGCTAAATGACTTTGATGACTCAAGATCAAGTCACTTACTTCGATGACCTATAAAATGGTTTATATCATTTTGGAACGATTATTTCATCACAGTTAAAATAATCTTGAAATAATAATTTTATTTAAACATCTTAAAATGTTTTACAAGAACATATCAATAACTAAATAAAGCCCTCAAACTCCCACTCAAATTTAGATTACATTTCAATGTCTCTAATGCCTACAGCTTCAGTCAGGAACTCGAGCTTAGGTCTTGGGAGTGGCTGAAGGATTGTTTAGATTATCCTGATTCAATTCTCAGATTAAGATTATCCTAAACATGCGGATCTAGGTTCTTCTCGAATAGAAACAATTGATGATCTCACCTTATACCTGTTTATTGCAGCGGAAAGGGATGGTATGTCAGAGATCAGAGAGCCACCGAGAGATAACTCCTCCAGAGGTTCACACACGCACACCGAGCAGGAAGAGGCTGCTAGACCAGTAAGGAATCGGCGCAGAGAGAGAGAGGAGGCTCGCGGCTAGGGCTTGTTTTTGACCTGAACTCGTCTTGAGTTTATATAACTCGTTCAGTTCGTTTTGGGCCATTTGGCCCAAAGGCCAATTAACACCGAGGCGTTCGCGCACTGTGTCGATCGACACTCCTTGTGTATCGATCGACACACAGTGGCCAAACCCAATTATTCTCTCTAAGTACAGTAAATACCTAGCACTTTTACTGTACTCCTGCTACACCGTTCCTACACATTTTCCTGTTAGCTTAGGCGTGTGACCCATATGGGATCATATAATAAAGGCAATAAGTCCAAGACTTATAGATCATGATCGGACTCTAGCAAGCCATCATGACCCCCAGTATTATATGACTTATGTCTGATCATTGACATACTCTTACTTTCTAGAGACAGTACCGAGATTACTGGACACAATTCCAAGTCCAAGACTTATAGATCATGAGCGGACTCTAGCAAGCCATCATGACCCCCAGTATTATATGACTTATGTCTGATCATTGACATACTCTTACTTTCTAGAGACAGTACCGAGATTACTGGACACAATTCCAACAATCTCCCACTTGTACTGGAATCTCTGTATTCATAATCCTTTTGTCACAATATCTCGATTAGTCATAAGGCAAGATTGGTGTCATCCTTATAAAGCCTAATCTTGTTCATCGGACTCTGATTTGATACTGACAATCCAAACGACTCGGGACAGTCCGTTTGAGCATGGCCATGCATTTTCCAGTATTCAAATCTCCGATTGGCCTAGAGATATTCACTCCATTTATATTGGAGGGACAAATCCCGTCTTGTTCCATCACTGTAAACTACTCATTTCACAATGTACCCAAACAAGGTCCTTATAACTATCGCAGAACGACAGCGTTAGACAATGATCAAAGTGCATCAGTCCATGTGCAGTCACATGCATGCGAACTCAGGTCTAAGGACTATACTCTATAGTCGTAGTAAGAATCTCTTATGACACAGATATAAATATCCTGAAGAGTTCTTATAAGCGGGTCTTGTCCGGTCGTATGTTCCCCAACATACACCTATGTACTGACTTTGATGCCGCGCATCTATGACACACTGAGACTTTGTCATAAGTCACGTACCAATCCAGTCTCACACGGTTGTTGGTGTTCCAATTTCAACAACCTTCGACTAGGGACAGGATGATATAAAACATTTATCAAATATAGGGTCTCATGATCAAGCTAAATGACTTCGATGACTCAAGATCAAGTCATTTACTTCGATGACCTATAAAATGGTTTATATCACTTTGGAACGATTATTTCATCACAGTTAAAATAATCTTGAAATAATAATTTCATTAAACATCTTAAATGTTATTTCAAGAACATATCCAATAACTAAATAAAGCCCTTTAATAACTCCCACTGAAATTAAGACTACATCTTAATTTCACTTATCCTACAGCAACAGTCCGCGACTCGTGCTTAGGGCTAAGGAGTGGCTTCGTTAATAGATTAGCAACGTTCTCATTCGTTGAAACTTGCTGATCTACTTAACATCTCTGTCATTTATCTTACGGAATAGGTTATACCTATCCTCAAGGTGTTTGGACCTCTGATGTGCAGCTAGTCTCATCTATGCTGGGAATCACATCAAGTTCAGTGACGAACTCTTCTTTCCAAACAACCTCTTTCGCCACTTCCCAAGCTGCGAAATGTTCAGCTTAAGTCATTGAGTCAGCAACAATGCCTTGCACCGCCAGATAGACACAAGATATAACCGGACTGTGATCGGAAATCATCTTTGTCTATTGGAAACTTGCCTTTCAGACTTTATCGACTTATAGCACTTCACTTTCTCCGTAAATCAAGAACTTATCCTTAGTATTCCTCAAATACTTTAGGACATACTTTAGGAAACTTGATTCTTTGCTGGATTTGACTGGTCTTTATTTGTCTTGCTTAACATTAAAGCAACATCAAACAAGTATGTTTCATGGCATACATGATAGATCCAATTGCCGACGCATATGGAATCTCATCCATGCATTTAAGCTCAGCAGTTATCGTAGGATACTGTATCTTGCTTAACTTAATGCCATGTGACATTGGCATAAAACCCTTCTTGGATTGCTGAAAACGTGTAGGACTTTTGTCAATTTAAGAATCCTGACTTTGTCCTACCAGCTCTTTTGGATCTCTATCTTTAGATCCAAAATCCAAGAACTACGTGGCTTTACCCATGTCAATCATTAAACCAACTCCCAAGCTAGTCCTTTACCGACTACATCGTTGGGACGTTATATCCGAGAATCAGTATGTCATCGACATACACTTTGAGAAATGCAATACTGCTCCCACTTATCTATTAGTAAACGCACAGTTCCATTTCGTTCCTGCTTAAGTCAAAACCTTGACTACTTCAACAGAACGAAGATTCCAACTCCGATATGTTTACTTCCATCCATGAATGGATTGATGAAGCTAACTTACATAAAATGTAATTTTTCGGAGTCCGGGCTCACTTTCGCTTCTTTGAATTTCGCAGATTCATCGCTTTCAATGATCATCAGATCATGCGAACTTTCAATGATTATCAGGTTCAACTAATGACGAGAAATCACTCTCGGATTAGTAACTGATTCATTCATATCTGCGAACTTCAGGCTCCACAGGTGTAGATTCTACAGAAATCTGTAAATCCTTCCGCTGCTCTCCCTCAATAGGTAAAGCAGCCTCCTGTATTTCTCGAATTTCTTCGAGTTATACTTTTACTCCCACTGTTCTTCTTGGAAAATAACTTCCCTTCTTAGAAAACAGAATGGACGTAAAAGTAACAAGCCTTGGTTTCCTTCGGACAGGGCTTCACAGGTGTAGATTCTACAGAAATCTGTAAATCCATCCGTTGCTCTCCCTCAACAGGTTGAGCAACCTCCTGTATGTCTCGAATTTCTTCGAGTTATACTTTTACTCCCACTGTTCTTCTTGGAAAATAACTTAGGGCTTCACAGGTGTAGATTCTACAGAAATCTGTAAATCCATCCGTTGCTCTCCCTCAACAGGTTGAGCAACCTCCTGTATGTCTCGAATTTCTTCGAGTTATACTTTTACTCCCACTGTTCTTCTTGGAAAATAACTTCCCTTCTTAGAAAACAGATTGGACGTAAAAGTAACAAGCCTTAGTTTCTCTAGGACAACCAGCGAAGTAGCATAACTACAAATACTCAGTAAAGACAAATTTGGATCGATTCCAATCCACATTCACGTGGTGTCTTTCAACTGATATTGGTGGAACTATTTTAGTGTAAACTTAGATATTTCTAGAGCGTTATTCTTAAAATATCATGGAAGATTCGTGTGATTCATCTTCAATCATTTCTAATAAGATCTGATTATTTCTCACAGAAAAACCTTCAGGTTTTCAGGAGAAATGAGCTGTGAAACGATTTCACACTCATTAAGATGATCACACAATCAATGACTTAAGTATTCTCACTCGTGATTTAATCCAGAGTCTTAATACTTTTGTCATTCAGATCCTATACTTCATTCTGGAACTCTTTCGACCATGTCAAAGAATTCCGACTTGTGTCTCATCAAATGAACACAGTCACACTCACTGAAGTAATCAGTAGAGACAATGAAGTACAGGAAATTTTCTCTGGCATTACTGCTCATTGGGCCACATACATGAGTATGTTCCAGGTCCAATAAGCCTTTGGGCTTTTCTCTAGCTCGGCTAAGATAGGCCCTTTACCTTTTGGTCTAGTAAACAGAATTCAAGTCTCATAAGATATTTTATCAAATGAGCCCAACAGTCCATGACTATGGGATTTCTGAATCCGACTTACTCTATGTGACCAAGACTTTATGCCAAGAAAAATCAGGTTTAATTCATCAGATTTAAACCAATTCGGTATTTATGTTACATTTAGGCATTCTTTGGTTTAAGATATAAAACCCATTCCATGAATAGGGTGCTACAATTAATATTTCATTAAGATCAAAAGAACAAAACTTGTCTTTTATCAAAATGAAAAACATTCAAATTCTTACAAGAAAATGAAAGACAACTCTGCTTAAAGCAGATACATTGTAGCAATTACTTAATACAAAACCAAGCCTCAAAGGGATCTATAAGTGAAAAACCCTACGGCTGAGGCAGCATCCCAAGCTCCTTCCAGACATGTAGTTTCACTTGCCCTTCCTTCAACGTTCTACTGTTGCTTAGCCTCTGCATATTATCACAAATATCAGTGCCACAACCAGTATCCAATACCTTTAAGGCAGAACTTGAAGTAATAACATGAATACCTGAGGAAGTAGTCTCATACATCAACTTCAACTCCTCATCATCTTCCATGAATTTAATGCAATTTCTCTTCCAATGCCCTGTCTCCTTACAGTAGCAGCACTTACCAACGTAAGAGGTATCTGACTCGGGCTCAGAAGACACACGCTTGCCATGATTCAAAATCTGGACAACTTTGTCTTCACCCTTGTCAGCATTAGGTTTAGTAAACCTACCCTTCTCATTCATGAGATTGTACAGGGTACTCTTCACGTTTGGCTCAACTGTCTTGAGCATATCATGCAGTTCAGTCAGCGTCTTCGTTAAGCCTTTCTTTATATAGTTCTTTCTGAACTTATCATAGCTTGACGGCAGTGACTGCAGAATGATTTCAGTTGCCAACTCTTGGCTAACTGGATAATCCAGTTTCCTCAGGTTATCAATGTAACCCATCATTTTACTGACATGAGGACTCACTGGATGATCATTTGGTAGCTTGCAGGCAGTGAGAGACTTAACCAACTGGTATCTCTCCACCCTTATCTGCTCCTGAAATTTCAATTTCAGGCTGCTGATCATCTCTATTGGCGACTCCATGTTCTCATATTGCTTCCGCAAGTCTGAGTCCATGGTAGCCAATATCAGACCACGCACATCTACCGCATCATTATAATGCTTATTCCAAGCATCATATACTGCATGAGAAGCATTGGACCCGATCCTCACGGGGAGAGCTCTCTCAAGGACATAGTCCTTTCTCTCCTGTCTGAGGACTAGCCTCAGGTTCCGCGACCAAGTCAAGAAATTTGATCCGTTCAGCTTGTCCATCTTAAGGACAGACCGGATCGAGAAAGTGTTTTGATTGTTTGTGCTAGTCATAACTGAAAATTAAGATAAAAGGATTTTAGTTAATATGTTCAATATGATTAATCTCGTATTAAATTTAATATGATTAATCATGCATTATATTCAATAACATCAGTTACCCTCAATAGAATATAATGATTCCAAGATCCACATATAACTAAGATCAAAGTGGGCCACTGGCCGTCACCCAACCTTAGCTTATATCGGTAAGCCCTATGTCGGCTAATTATATCCGTGATATAACTCTTGGTTGTGAATCTGGGCCCGAGACCCAATCCACTCTGATGTCTCAAGGCCCGGGACTCCCGATGGCCCAGTCAAGAAAACCAGACTATACAGTCATGTAATCATTAATGTCTGGGACTCCCAATGACATTTATGAATCACAAACCGTCTTATCCACGCAAAAGCAGACACCCTCACACTGTAAGGCCATGAATACAATTGAATGGGCTTCGACAGCTGACATAGAATGGACAAGACATCCAACGCTTGATATTCTTTGAGGTTCGTAGGTTTATTTAAAAAATTCATTCCCAAAATAGAAGATTACTATTTCGGGAAACTTTCCATTATTGGAAACCTACTATTTTAGGAAACTTTCTAAAACCGGAAACTTTCTAACTTTAGAAATTTCTTTAAAATCCAAAACCCGCAAATCCAGAAACTTCTAATTTAAGAAACTTTCTAATTTCAAAATTTCGGAAACTTTAATTTAAAATCGATTTATATTCGTTATAAAATAAATTTTAAATTAAATCTGAAGAAAGACTCAAATAATTGGCCCAATTGTTTTAACTTCTTGGCCCGAGGCCCAAGAATTGGTCCATGTCCAAGACATGACCCAATTGTCCAATTAAATGACATAACCGGTCTGGTTCATTAAAATTGGTCTAACCAAATTTTAATTACTACGATGACCACAATTGTCAACCGGTTATTTACCAAACCGGATTTTCTCAATTTATTTGGTCCAACCAAATCAAATTAGAAAATCCTGGTTTAGGCACTAAATCCAATAATTCTTTCGACATTGGATTTCTTGTCCCGGTTTAACCAGACTTAATAAAATTATTAAATCTGTTTATTAAACCAGGACGAATTAATTTTAATCAAAAATTAAACCGAGCCTTAAACCAACCATGTCGATCGATGAACCAACCGTGTCGATCGATCCATCAACCGCATCGGTCGATGCTCTCAGCATCGATCCTGCATCGATCGTGCATCGATCCTGTATCGATCGATGCTCTCACGCATGCACGGAATCGAGCCAAAAACCCTAACCGTGTCGATCGATGTGCACCAACCGCATCGGTCGATGCACCAATATCGAACCTGCATCGATCCTGCATCGATCGATGCTTTCACGCGTTAACAGGGTTAGCCGATAGACTGTATCGACCGATCCATGCGATCGTATCAATCGATCCATGCGATTCTGGCCGATTCTCATTCTCTCGGATTCGATCGCATATCAAATCATTATAGCTTGATCATGCGATTTTATCATATGTTCAGGTTTCAATTCTTGTTACTTAAGTGATTTATCTTATCAGTAGTTGATTCAAAACACTTTTAAACAAGAAAAACAATCCTAAACTTGAATCTAAACAAGAAAAACCAGAACCAACAGCTCTGATACCACTGAAGGATTGTTTAGATTATCCTGATTCAATTCTCAGATTCAGATTATCCTAAACATGCGGATCTAGGTTCTTCTCGAATAGAAACAATTGATGATCTCACCTTATACCTGTTTATTGCAGCGGAAAGGGATGGTATGTCAGAGATCAGAGAGCCACCGAGAGATAACTCCTCCAGAGGTTCACACACGCACACCGAGCAGGAAGAGGCTGCTAGACCAGTAAGGAATCGGCGCAGAGAGAGAGAGGAGGCTCGCGGCTAGGGCTTGTTTTCGACCTGAACTCGTCTTGAGTTTATATAACTCGTTCAGTTCGTTTTGGGCCATTTGGCCCAAAGGCCAATTAACTCCGAGGCGTTCGCGCACTGTGTCGATCGACACTCCTTGTGTATCGATCGACACACAGTGGCCAAACCCAATTATTCTCTCTAAGTACAGTAAATGCCTAGCACTTTTACTGTACTCCTGCTACACCGTTCCTACACATTTTCCTGTTAGCTTAGGCGTGTGACCCATATGGGATCATATAATAAAGGCAATAAGTCCAAGACTTATAGATCATGAGCGGACTGTAGCAAGCCATCATGACCCCCAGTATTATATGACTTATGTCTGATCATTGACATACTCTTACTTTCTAGAGACAGTACCGAGATTACTGGACACAATTCCAAGTCCAAGACTTATAGATCATGAGCGGACTCTAGCAAGCCATCATGACCCCCAGTATTATATGACTTATGTCTGATCATTGACATACTCTTACTTTCTAGAGACAGTACCGAGATTACTGGACACAATTCCAACAGTGGCTTTGTCAATGGATCAGCGACGTTATCATCTGTCTGAACTCGGCTGATCTTGACTTCCTTTCTATTAATGATGTCACGTATCAAGTGAAATCTTCTTAGTACATCCTTGGATTTCTGGTGTGATCTTGGTTCCTTTGCCTGAGCAATAGCACCATTGTTATCACAAAACAGTGCCAGAGGCTCAGCCGCATTTGGTATCACACCTAGTTCAATAATGAACTTTCGTATCCAAACAGCTTCCTTCGCTGCTTCTGAAGCGGCGATATATTCAGCTTCTGTAGTGGAATCAGCAACGGTGTCTTGCTTGGAGCTTCTCCAACTGATTGCACCGCCATTCAGACAAAAGATATAACCGGACTGTGACCGGAAATCATCTTGGTCTGTCTGGAAACTTGCGTCCGTGAATCCACTGACTTCGAGCACATTACTTCCGCCGTACACCAAGAACTTATCCTTAGTATGTCTTAGATACTTCAGGATATTCTTGACGGCAATCCAGTGGCTTTCACCTGGATTTGACTGGTATCTACTCGTCATGCTCAATGCATAAGCAATATCAGGACGAGTACAGATCATGGCATACATGATAGATCCTATTGCAGATGCATAAGGAATATTCTTCATGCGCTCAAGCTCAGCAGCCGTCGTAGGGCTCTGCTTCTTGCTTAGCGTTGTACCATGTACCATTGGCGTGAAGCCCTTCTTGGAATCTTCCATGCTGAATCTATGCAGGATTTTGTCAATGTATGAATCTTGACACAAGCCTATCAGCCTTTTAGATCTATCCCGGTAGATCCGGATTCCAAGAACGTATGCGGCTTCACCCATGTCTTTCATGGAAAAACAACTTCCAAGCCAGTCCTTTACCGACCTCAGCATTGGTACGTCGTTTCCGAGAAGAAGTATGTCATCGACATACAGAATAAGAAATACTATCTTGCTCCCACTAGTCTTCTTATACACGCATTGTTCTTCTTCGTTTCTGATGAAGTCAAATTGCTTGATCGCTTCATCAAAACGAAGATTCCAGCTCCTCGATGCTTGCTTCAATCCATAAATGGATTTATGAAGCTTGCATACTTTCCCAGCATTCTTTGGATCTATGTAACCGTCAGGTTGTGTCATATACACATCCTCTTCCAGAATTCCATTCAGGAAGGCGGTTTTCACGTCCATCTGCCAAATTTCATAATCATGAAAAGCTGCAGTTGCTAGTAGAATCCGAATAGATTTCATCATAGCCACTGGGGAATAGGTTTCATCATAATCCACTCCGTGAACTTGTCTGAAACCTTTTGCCACCAACCTGGCTTTATAAATCTGGACATTTCCATCCACGTCAATCTTCTTCTTGAAGATCCACTTGCACTCGATGGCTTTTACACCAGCGGGTAAGTCAACCAACGAAAACACTTGGTTGACCGACATGGAGTCCATTTCGGAATCAGTGGCCTTACGCCACTTAGAGGAATCTGGGCCCATCATGGCTTGATTGAAGTTCGATGGTTCATCACCATCAATGATCAGAAGATCATGACAGTTAGTCACGAGGAATCCTTGATATCTCTCGGGTTCGTGACGGATCCTCCCGGATCTTCGAACTTCAGGTACTACAGGTTCAGGCTCTACAATCTCTTGTAGGTCCTCCTGCTGCTCTTCCTCATTAGGTTGAGCAGTATCCTGTTCATCTTGAATTTCTTCAAGCAGTACCTTACTCCCACTGTTTTTCTTAGAGAGAAACTCCCTCTCAAGAAAATTACAATCCCGGGCAACAAAGATCTTGTTCTCGGATCGTAGGTAGAAGTAATAAGCCTTGGTCTCCTTCGGATAACCAATGAAGTAGCATTTATCAGACTTTGGTGTAAGCTTGTCAGAGATCAATCTCTTGACATAGGCTTCACAACCCCAAATTCTAAGATAAGACAGCACTGGAGCTTCCCCAGTCCATAATTCATATGGTGTCTTAGCTACTGCTTTTGATGGCGCTCTATTTAGAGTGAACACTGCTGTTAGCAGAGCATATCCCCAAAGGGATATTGGAAGGTCTGTGTGACTCATCATAGACCGAACCATATCCAATAAGGTCCGATTCCTCCTCTCAGACACACCATTCCATTGAGGTGTTCCAGGAGGAGTGAGTTGGAAACTATCCCACACTCTCTTAGATGATCACTGAACTCTTGGCTCAAGTATTCTCCTCCTCGGTCGGACCGAAGAGCTTTAATGCTTTTGCCAAGTTGGTTATGTACTTCATTTTGGAATTCTCTGAATCTCTCAAACGATTCAGACTTATGTTTCATTAAATAAACATATCCATACCTACTGAAATCATCAGTGAAGGTAATGAAGTACTGATAGTTTCCTCTTGCATTTGTGGACATTGGGCCACACACATCTGTGTGTATCAGGCCCAATAAGTCACTGGCCCTCTCGTTAGGTTTATTAAAGGGGGCCCGCGTCATTTTGCCCATCAGACAGGATTCACATTTCTCACATGACTCAAAGTCAAATGAGCCAAGAAGTCCATTCGAATGGAGCCTCTTAATGCGTTTCTCACTGATGTGCCCTAAACGACAATGCCATAGAAACGTTCGGTTCTCCTCATTAGGTTTGAACCGTTTGGTATTAATGTTATAAATTGGCGCGGATTGATCGAGTATGTAAAGCCCATTCGTAAGAGGGGCACAACCATAAAACAAATTGTTGCGATTGAAGGAACATAATTTATTCTTAACTGAAAAATCATAACCTTCCAAATCCAACAATGAAATTGAAATAATATTTATGCTTATCGCAGGTACAAAATAACAATTATTGAGTTCTAAAACCAATCCCGAAGGTAAAGACAACAAGTATGTGCCTACAGCTAGTGCAGGAACTTTCGCTCCATTCCCAACTCGTAGCTCCACTTGTCCTTGCTTCAGCCTCCTACTGTTGCTGAGTGCCTGCATATTAGTACAAATATGAGCCCCACAACCAGTATCCATAACCCATGAGGTATTATCAGAAGTAGTTGTATTAACTTCTATAACAAAAATACCTGATGAAGAAGTCTCCAGAGTCTTCTTCTTCAATTCCTTTAGACCTTCCAGGAATTTCTTACATTCTCTCCTCCAATGCCCTGGTTCTTTACAGAACCTGCAGATGTCAGTAGGCCCAGCCTTGGACTTGGGCTTGGGCTTTGGCGTGTCCTTGTCCGAGACTTGAACAGCCTTAGCCTTTCCCTTGTCCTTGGCAGAGGATTTCTTAAAGCCCTTGCCCTTTTGCACCATAAGCACATTGGGGTCCTTGGCTTTCCTCAAGTTGGGCTCTGCAGTCTTGAGCATTCCGTGAAGCTCAGGCAATGTCTTACTCAAGCCATGCATATTGAAGTTCAGGATGAACTGATCATAGCTTGCAGGTAAAGACTGCAGAACGATGTCGCATGCAAGTTCCTGGCTGATAGGGCAGTCGAGTTTCTGAAGATGATCGAGATAACCCATCATCTTCAAGACATGAGGACTCACTGCCGCATTTGCAGCCATCTTACAGTCCAAGAGGTTCTTAACTGTCTGGAACCTCTCAGTCCTTGCCTGCTCCTGAAAAAGCGATTTCAGGCTTGCCATTATCTCGATGGGTGATAGCACACTCTCGAACTGCATTTGCAGCTCAGGAGTCATGGTCGCCAACATCAGGCAATAGACATCATTTTCATCTGACGAATGCTTTTCCCAAGCATTATGCAGATTCCTGGCGGCATTGTTAGGAGGCCTCTCGGGGAGGGGATCACGAAGGACATATTCCTTCTTCTCCTGCTTGAGGACCAGCCTCAAGTTCCTTGACCACGTCAGGAAGTTCGTTCCAGTCAGCTTCTCCTTGTCGAGAACAGACCGGATTGAGAATGTGTTCTGTGTGCTTGTTGTAGTCATTGCTGAAATATTAGATAAAAGGATTTTAGTTAATATGTTCAATATGAGTAAACTTGCATTATATTCAATAACATTAGTTACCCTCAAAAGAATACAATGATTCCAAGATCCACATATAACTAAAATTAAAGTGGGCCACTGGCCGTCACCCAACCTTAGCTTATATCGGTAAGCCCTATCTCGGCTAATTATATCCGTGATATAACTCTTGGTTGTGAATCTGGACCCGAGGCCCAATTCACTCTGATGTCTCAAGGTCCGGGACTCCCGATGACCCAGTCAAGAAAACCAGACTATACAGTCATGTAATCACTAATGTCTGGGACTCCCAATGACATTAATGAATCACAAACTGTCTTACCCACGCAAAAGATAGACACCCTCACACTGTAAGGCCGTGTGTACAATTGAATGGGTTTCAACAGCTGACATAGACTGGACAAGACATCCACCGCTTGATATTATTTGAGGTTTATAGGTTTTCTTAAAATTTCATCCCAAAATAGAAGATTACTATTTTGGGAAACTTTCCATTTTGGGAAACCTACTGATTTTGGAAACTTTCTAAAATTGGAAACTTCCTAAAATTGGAAACTTTCTAACTATAGAAATTTCCTAAATATCCAAAACATGCAAATCTAGAAACTTCTATTCTAAGAAACTTTCTAATTTAAATTTTGGAAACTGATTAATATAAAATCAAATTTTAATTATTAAATCTGAAGAAAAGACTCAAATAATTGGCCCAATTGTTTTAACTTCTTGGCCCAAGGCCCAAGAATTGGTCTATGTCCAAGACATAACCCAATTGCCCAATTAAATGACATAACCG
Organism: Orychophragmus violaceus; assembly: GCA_030180135.1. Taxonomy (NCBI): domain Eukaryota; kingdom Viridiplantae; phylum Streptophyta; class Magnoliopsida; order Brassicales; family Brassicaceae; genus Orychophragmus; species Orychophragmus violaceus. The sequence goes on from CM058229.1 coordinate 24,546,463, forward strand.
GTCTGGTTCATTAAAATTGGTCCAACCAAGATTAATTACTACGATAACCACAATTGTTAACCGGTTATTTACTAAACCGGATTTTCTCAATTTATTTGGTCCAACCAAATCAAATTAGAAAACCACTGGTTTAGGCACTAAATCCAATTTTACGACTTTGGATTTCTTATCACGGTTTAACCAGATCTTAATAAATTTTATTAAGTCTGTAATTATTAAACCGTGACGATTAAGATTTTTAAACCGAACCATAAACCAAACCGAACCGATTTGACGATCACGACAGCCCTAGGCGGGACGGGACACGATCCGCGATCGGTCCATCTCTCGATCACGATCGGGACGAGAGCGGTACGGGACGGGACGCAAGATCGGACGAGAGGCAACGGGACGGGACGCGATCGGTCAAGCTCGGGTCGATCCATGCGATCGTGCGATCGATCCATGCGATCCACTCGGCTGATCGGTCCACCGTGCGTCACACGATCCGGACATGGTGATCCTTTGGCGATCATCATTCCGACGCATACCGATTCTTATAGATCGGATCATGCGATTTCTAGTTTAGGTTTTTTTAACTTTGTTTCTTAAGTGTTTTCTTATCATAGATTGATTCATACACTTCTAAACAACCTAAACATGATTCTAAACAAGAAATCCTAATAGAACCAATGGCTCTGATACCACTGAAGGATTGTTTAGTGTTTATCCTGATTCAATTTCTCATTGATTGATTCCTACTAAACAGATTGGATCTAGGTTCTCTTGCTGAATCATAAAGGATCTCAGTTAATACCTTGTTATGCAGCGGAAGAATCAGGTATAAGTCAGAGATCAGCAGAACCGCCAAGAGACAGCTCCTCCAAAGGTTCACACACGCACACTTCAGGAAGTTGGCTGCTAGACCAAGGAGATGGAGGCGCAGAGAGAAAGAGAGAGAGGCGCAGACTGCTAGACAAAAATTAGAGAGCTAGGTCAAGTTTTATTCATTAAAACCCCTTTTAGTTCTCATGGGCTTTTGGGCCCAAGTCTCAGTCTGATTAAATCCCTTAGATTTAATCAGGCCCTTTAATCTCTCTAAGTACAGTAAATGCCTAGCACTTTTACCGTACTCTTGCTGCACCGTTCCTCCATATTTTCCTGTTAGCTTAGGCGTGTGACCCATATGGGATCATATAATAAAGGCAATAAGTCCAAGACTTATAGATCATGAGCGGACTCTAGCAAGCCATCATGACCCCCAGTATTATATGACTTATGTCTGATCATTGACATACTCTTACTTTCTAGAGACAGTACAGAGATTACTGGACATAATTCCAACAATGAGTCCCCCATGGAGTAGGTCGGGTTTGATGAGGAGCAGGAAGGTGTCCTCATGGCTCTCCTCTTCTTCCTCCTGTCCTCGCGAGTAGAGTGGCGGTGAGGATCCTCATAGTAGGAGTCGTGAGCCATGCGTGCAGATCCTGATGTCTCGTGTCCAGCAACCGAGTACCTGCCCTGCTCCAATTCAGCCTGCTTAACCAGAACATCTGCCTCAGCTATCACCTCCTCAGTAGCTGCATGAATCTCTTCATCTACAACAGCCTGGCCCTCTCGGGATGTGGAGGTCTGTCCCGCAGCGCTACTCTTGTCTTTCTTCCCCACAATCATCTTGAGAACCTTGGTCACTTTCTTCAAACAGGAAGCCATCTTCTTAATGTTCCTACCGTGCCATTTGCTCTGCCTCTGGAGGTCTCGGTTCTGATCCCTTAGCGCACTCATCATCTGGTTTGCGATAGAATCTTCCAGAGGCTCGATGTAGTACCTATGCAGCCCATACACCCCAGCAGGTGCATCTGAAGAATCTGATTCAGCTGCAGCTCTCACGGCTCGCGGTCCGCCGTGTTCGAATTGGTGCTCTATACCCGGTAGGAACTTGACATTAGCTGGATTAGCTGAGAAGCTTGTGATCGTTGGGTTTGGAAGAAGGTACTTTTCCTGCATTGGTGTGTCAGAACACATCCGGTATACATAACGCCCCGGAGGTGGCTTGGAGGCTAGGAAATGAGTCATGATCAACTGAGATTCATCCAGCCATGCTACTGGTGTAGGCTGTCCGAATGTACCCTCTAGCACACTTCCTTCCAACATAACCTTCTTTGCCCTGAGCAAAGGTGTAATCAAGCCACCCATGGTGAACTTGGGCTCAGCATCCCTAACAGAAGCTCCCCAATCTCTGTGAACCCCAAACTGCTCAACAAGAATGGCGGTGTAGCTCGGTGGCCGCTCGATGGGTGGTATCGTACTTCCGTTGGGGAACGTGCGAAGTAGTGGCTGTAAACCGATGTACAGTATCTTCATCTCCAGCTCGTGGACTTGGTTTGCCTCCTTCCTAGCAAAGAAAGTGTGAGATAAAGCCTTGTTCACGTATCTGATAGTCGGGTGTCTAATCCTTGCGGCTTTCATAGCTCCATTCTTGTATGGGCCGTCGGCTATCATGTGCCACACTCCCTCGAGGTATTCCTTTTCGATGGGAATAGAAGGGCCAAGCTGAGCACCAGCCTCCTCAAAACCGAAGATGGAACTGATCTCCTCAAAAGTCATCGAGTACTTCTTCTTGCCAATTGCAAAGTCTATCTTTCCTCGACTCACTTCTCCCCTCAAAGCTGCCTTCCTCATGTTGAAAGTTGCTCTCATTGTTGCGAGGAACTGACAGGCTGAGCTTTGATACCCATCACTAGTGACACTGAAAAAGGTCTTGAGCCCCATGTTCTCCACAATCTGATCATAATCCTCTAAAAGACCAAGGGCAGTAAGAGTTGGGACATGCGGGTATCGGGTTGGCCAAAACTGAATCTTCTCCAGCTTGTCATTAATCTGAGAAGGAGTGTATTTCATCGGACGCACCCCGATCACTTTCCCTGTATTCGTTGGAGCTTCTTCCTCAACATCGACTCCCTTTCCTTTTGAAGAGGTACCCGCATCTTGTCTTTGTGTACTCGCACTCGCTTTCGGGTTGGCTCGTGTCCTTGCCATTGTCCTACAGAAGACAACTCAAAAAGTGAATCAGCACAGATCACAATCCAACCGCACAATGAATAATAGCTTGAGACATCCATGATCAACAATTGTGGGAGCTTAACAATTGCATACTTTCTCAGTTTCAATGGAGCAAACAAGCCTAAGCATCTTAACCAAACTCAATTCTAGATCAGCATAAGCACAGTGTACAAGCAAATCAATCACTTTCTTGAGCAATTCATCAATCTCATGAACCCAAGGCTCTCAATGCACATATTTGAAACTTTTGTGAAACAAAACTCATCCAAATCAAGTAGTATCACAAAGTTAAGCTTTTAACAATCCAATGCATCATTAGAAACCATCCACTTAGAAAACCCCCAATATTTTCGGAATTCAAGACTCTCAAGAACCCTAAATCACCAAAGATCAAATTCATTCACTCCTAGGGTGAAATTGGCTATGGGTATTCACTCAAACACATATTGGGTAGGAATTCAAGCAATATCAACCATCAACAACCAAGAAATTTCAAGTTCAAAATTTCCGGGTTTTTCAATCCGAAAATCTTGAGAAAGTTGAGAGCTTTACCTTGGTTTGTGATGAAGGATGATGGTAGAGAGTGAAAGCAAGAGATATAGACAACAAAATCGAGTGCTTAGAGCTTTGAATCACTGAAAACCGAGTTGAATTGAGAGTGGAAAAGAGTTTGGAAACTTTTGGGAATTTTGTTGAGAAAAATCGCCAAAGTGGAGAGGAAGAAGGTGAAGTCGCGTTTTGGGGGAGAAAACAAGGGGAAAAATCGGTCCAACCGGTTTAATCTGGTTCATTAAATCAATTTTTGGTCGAAATCCGGTTTGAAATCGGTTCAGAGTCGAAAACAAGTACCTGGGAGAAGGGGCGTATCGGCTTGGCCAACCGATACGCCAGCCGATATTAACTCTCGGATTTAATTCCTGCATCCCGTATCGGTCTGGCCAACCGATACGGGGACCGATATCTGTTCACTCCGAAGACCCGTATCGGCCTGGCCAACCGATACGGGGACCGATATCAACTCTTGGTTTTTCCCGTTGCATCCCGTATCGGTCTGGCCAACCGATACGGGGACCGATATGGAGCCTCGGATTATTTTTACCAGAACCGTATCGGTCTGGCCAACCGATACGGAACCCCATATTGGCTCCTGCACCATTTTTCTTCATTTCCGCGGTCTTTGATCAACTCCAACTGATCTACAACCTCGTCTTTAAGCCAAAACCTGACAAAACTCAAAGCAAAACATCAAAAATAACAAGCAAAAGACGTATGTACAAGGATAAACATGGGAATGTCTCCCAAGTGCGCTTTTATTTAAAGTCGTTAAGCTCGACTTTGCAAACCGTGATCTCAGGCTAAGGGAGGGCTAGAGAGTGGAATGGAAGTTCCCTCATCTATTGCTTCTGAGACGGAGTAATGCTTGAGTCTTTGGCCATTGACCGTGAACTCTTCATCAGATTTTCCAAAAAGTACCACTGCTCCATATGGTCTCACCTCCTTCACTCTAAACGGTCCCGACCATCTAGACTTGAGCTTCCCGGGAAAGAGTTTCAACCGGGAGTTAAAGAGCAACACAAGATCTCCTTCTTTGAACTCCTTCTTCTGGATCAGCTTATCATGGAAAAGCTTGGTCCTCTCCTTATAGATCTTCGAGCTCTCAAAAGCCTCAAGCCGTATCTCGTCAAGTTCGTTCAGCTGAATCAACCTCCTCTCAGTTGCGGTCTTGATGTCAAAGTTCAGCAACTTGACAGCCCACATGGCCTTGTATTCCACCTCCACCGGTAAGTGACATGACTTACCATACAGCATGGTGAATGGTGTAGTGCCCAATGGAGTCTTGAAAGCGGTTCTATACGCCCACAGTGCGTCATCAAGTTTCTTAGCCCAATCTTTCGTTGAAGCTCCAACAGTCTTCTCTAGGATAGCCTTGATCTGCCAACAGTCAGATTATGGTGGTCACTTTGCCACTTTTGAACCGTCTTGAAAGTGGCAAAGTGACCACCATAATCTGACCCATGGCAATGTAGGAGAATGCCTCCCACTTCTTCATCAGCTATGCACCTTCTATAGAGCTAATCCTTGCACAAAGTGTAGAGGTAAGGCTCATCCCAATAGTACCTGTTGACATCTCTAAAGAACTTCTTTCTTTGGTAGCTATCGAGGCTTGGTGGTTCTTTCCCAACAGCTAGGAAATTGACTATATCAGCATACCACGGTTCCTTATCTTCAATAGAGTTCACTTCCTCAATCTTCATTCTTGTATCATGAGCATCCTTAACAGCCTTGCAAGCCATTAGTTGCTCCTCAGGGAGAGAGTCATCTAGAGGAATTCCATCCTCAATTCTCAGTCTTGACAAATGGTCTGCCACTCCATTCTCAATGCCTTTCTTATCCTTAATCTCCAAGTCAAATTCCTGCAGCAACAGTATCCACCTCAGAAGCCTTGGCTTGGCATCTTTCTTGGCAAGTAGATACCTCAACGCAGCATGATCCGTGTACACCACAACTTTAGACCCAACCAAGTATGATCTGAACTTCTCAAAGGCAAATACCACAGCTAGAAGCTCTTTCTCAGTTGTTGCGTATCTCACTTGAGCATCGTCCAATGTCCTACTAGCATAGTATATGACATGGAGCTTCTTGTCTTTCCTCTGTCCAAGGACTGCTCCCACTGCGTAGTCGCTTGCGTCACACATGATCTCAAAAGGCAACTCCCAGTCGGGAGCTTGGACTATCGGGGCGCTAATCAAGGCCTCCTTGATCATGTGGAACGCTGCCAAACACTCATCATCAAACACAAAATCTGTGTCCTTACACAGCAGACGTGTAAGTGGTCTAGCGATCTTGGAGAAATCCTTGATAAACCGCCGGTAGAACCCTGCATGACCCAAAAAGCTTCGGATTCCCTTCACTGAGTTTGGTGGCTGAAGACTTGTCATCACCTCTATCTTTGCCTTATCCACTTCAATACCATTCTCTGAAATCTTGTGCCCCAACACAATTCCCTCTGTTACCATGAAATGGCACTTCTCCCAATTGAGCACGAGGTTCGTCTCTTCACATCTCCTTAAGACCCTGCACAGATTCAGCAAACAGGAGGAGAAAGAAGAACCATACACAGAAAAATCATCCATAAAAACTTCCACAATATCCTCAATAAGATCTGAGAAAATAGACATCATGCACCGCTGAAAGGTAGCCGGTGCATTGCACAAGCCAAATGGCATCCTTCGATAAGCAAAGGTACCATAAGGACAAGTGAATGTCGTCTTCTCCTGATCATTAGGGTGTATCGGGATCTGAAAGAATCCACTGTACCCATCAAGAAAGCAATAGAAAGGATGATTAGCAAGGCGTTCTAGCATTTGATCAATGAATGGTAATGGGAAATGATCCTTCCTAGACGCGGCATTTAGTTTTCTATAATCAATACACATCCTATGCCCAGTGATAGTTCTAGTAGCAATCAGCTCATTACTGTCATTTTTAACCACAGTAATCCCCCCTTTCTTTGGAACACAGTGCACGGGAGAAACCCAAGTGCTGTCCGAGATAGGGTAGATTATCCCTGCATCAAGCAATTTTAGAATCTCTTTCTTGACTACTTCTTTAAGGTTAGGATTCAATCTCCTTTGGTGCTCAATAGAAGACATGGATTCATTTTCAAGGTGGATCCTATGGGTACACAAGCTAGGTGACAATCCTTTTATATCATCGAGTGAGTATCCTATTGCTTTTCTAAACTTTTTCAACTCAGTGGTCAAAGCAATCAATTCATCATCATTCAGCAACTCATTCACAATGACAGGATAGGTAGAGTTAGGGCCAAGAAATGCATACGAAGCCCCCGCGGAAGGGGCTTTAACTCAACCTTTGGTGCCTTAAGCTCGCTCCAATCATCAGCTATAAGCTGCTCCTTGCACAGCTCCACTCCTTTGGCGCCATCAGTGCCCATGTCTACGGCAAACACCTCCAGCTCCTCACACACTGAATCTGATCCCAGCTCAATGAACTCAACCTCTTCTAACAAAGGCTTGTGCGAATCAAGCGCTCTCATGTAAGCCCAGCTCTCCTCTTGAAGATATCCATACTCCCCACATTCCTTGGTCAAGGTGACCTCTAGAGGATCCTCCATGTTCAACTCTTCAAGGAGTTCATCAGCTAGCTCATCCATAGTCTCAATGTAAAATATTTGACCTTGAATGGTTGGCTTCTTCATCACCTTGTTGATGTCAAATTTAAGCACTATGTCCTTGCCAAGGTTGAGGTCTATCTTCCCTTTCCTTACATCTATAATCGCACCAGCTGTGACAAGGAAAGGTCTCCCAAGGATTAGAGGATCCTTTGGTTCTTCATCCATCTCCAGTACAATAAAATCTGTTGGCACTTCAAATCCTCCCACTTTCACCGGAAGATCTTCTAGGAGACCAATTGGATATCTCACTGATCTATCTGCAAGAACAAAGGAGATCCTACATGCCTTGTAGGTAGAGAAACCCAGCCTCTTGGATACTGAGAAGGGCATCAAACTTGCGCTTGCTCCAAGATCACACAAACAACCCTCAAACCGATATGGGCCGATAGCACATGGAAGAGTAAAACTGCCAGGATCTTCAAGTTTCTTTGGGACAATATCCCTTTGGATGATTGCACTACACTCATGAGACAACACAACCATTCCTTGCACTTCCTTGGTTCTCTCCTTGATTGCATCCTTGAGAAACTTGCTATACTGAGGAACTAGCAAGAAGGCATCAATCAAAGGCATGGTTAACTCAATATTCTTCATCTGCTTGTCAAAAAGAGCTTTGTACTTCTCTAGGAGCTTCTTCTTGAATCTGCCCGGAAAGGGTAGCTTGGGCTCATAGGGTGGTGGCACAAACACACTATCCTTCTTCTTGAGTGTATCATTCACTACTTCTTCAACAACAGCCTTTCCTTTCCTCTTAGCCATGTCACTATCACTCTCTTTGTTGAGAGCAGAATTTTCAGAATTCTCTTCCCCTTCTTGAACTTCAATGTCCTCATTGAGTGAAGATGTCAGCTTAGGCTTTGGCACTTGACTTTGTTGCAACTCTTTACCACTTCTCAAGGTGATAGCGCTGATGTACTTGATATACCATGGATTTTAGGGTTTTTAACCATGGTATATGTGCTATTTATCGAGTCTTTTACTATGTTTTAGAGTCTTTTCAGGTGTTTATTAGGTACAAGCACATTTGAAGCATATTTGGTGATTTTGGCACTTTCTGGAGCTAATTGGAGTATTTGGCCGAGAGATAGAGTTCACTGTTGATATTTCCGAGCTGCAACGATCGTCACACTTATGGCATCGATCGTTGCACCAGCGAGATGGGCCAAACGACGGTCTAATGAAGGATAATGAAATTGCAGTCCTGCCCAGAAGTTCCTGATATTTACAAAGAACCCCCAAAACGTGTTTTAGGTTATAAATAGAGTTTTTAAGCCAATGTTTAGGCGACGCTTTGACAAGCTTTTCTTACGTTAAGTTTTACTCAGAGAGAGTTGAGGGGCTGATCCTGATCTCGAAAGAGGCTTGATTTTGAACCCCAGTTCTTATTTGATTATATGATATTTCGTTTTCTACTTATGATATCTTCTGTCTCGATGAATATGTCTGAGTTGATCTCCTGTTAGGTTAAAGGATTCTCATTAGGGATTTCAGAGAATTATAGTTTAATTAATCTGTAGAGATTTATATCTGCTAGTTCTTTATCTAAGTTGTTCTTAATGCTAAATCTGAAGTAGCTAATCAGAGTTATGATGTTAGGTTGATTAATTCAGCGGAAGTTGGTTAATTTAACTGGAAAGAACCTAGATAAGCAATTAAACTATTCGCAAACGGAAGTTTGGTTTAGGTTAATTGTGAACATATCAAACTTGGGATTAATGCTAGTTTAATCTGTTAGTTCTCGCAAACGAAAGTTTGGTTTGCTGCACTTAGACTTAGAGAATTATCGCAAAGGAATTTGGTTAATTCTATATCAGTGTTTGAGTTCTAGAACAGTTATTGATTAGATCTAGATAGATTGATTGCTTGCGTTCCTGATTTCCTGAGAACTCCTGAAACCTAACGCTTCGCCTTCTTGCTTACAAACTCACTTGATTTACTTTGCTGTTTTGTTTACTGTTTTCATACCTGCTTTGCTTAATTTAATCTGAACTACTAATAATCTATTGAGTGACTGAGAGTCCTTGTGGGATTCGATACCTTATATACTACGATTGCATTAACTGTGCACTTGCAGTAGAATAGGGATAATTCTTGACCTATCAAGTTTTTGGCGCCGTTGTCGGGGACTCTTTGAGTTCACCGATAGATTTAGTACTAGGAATTAGACTAGGCATTCTTTTTAATTTTCCTGTTTACTCACGTTTTTGATTTTTGGATTCGCAGGGATTCGCACTGCATCGATCGATGCCACCTCGCATCGATCGACACAAGGCGAGAACAGCGATGCTGAGATCTGAGACGTTCAATAGGTTCCGCGCCATGGAGCCTGTGATTTTGATTCGCGGTGAAAACGGCGTTTTACGAGACCAAGAGGGTCACATATGCAACGCAAAAGGTCAGAAAATAGATGGGGAAGGAAACCCCATCTTACCAGATTACCATGTATTGGTTGGGCAAGTAGCTGAGATGCATAATAAGATAGATGACATCCACGACATCTTACATAGGGAGAGACAGTTCCGAACATAGGCAAAAACTGATAAATTTGCAGAGGTACACTATATGGCTAGAGCCGACTCTTATGGGCATACATTGGGACATCAGCAGAGACAAGGTTCTAGGCATGCTCAAGGATCAAGAGACCATGATTATACTTCCTATCTGGCACCTCCTACACAAAGGAGCAAACTAGAGATGATGATAGAACAATCAATTGAAAAGCAACAGCAGAACACAGCTTCCTTCAGCTCGAAGCTAGAGAACCTGTACACTAATTTGAATGAGAAATTTGAATCCTTGAACACTCGTATGAAGCAGCTGGACACACAGATGGATCAAGTTTCAAGTTCTACCCCAAGGAGGGATTCTCAAGAAGCTCATGCCAGCAACATTCCCATTCAGGATGACACACAGATGGATCATGGATCATGTCTGGCAGCTAAGGCCGTGAAATTTGTGGAAGACAGAGAGGGATTTGATGTTGAATTACCTGAGTTTGAAAGCTTCAATGCACCTGGCTCAACAGAGATTGACATGGATCTCTTGACTTGGATAGTTCAGATTGAAGCGGGACCAAGCCAAGGAGAGAAATTTGAGTCTGAGATGACTGGAATGGACCAAGAAGCGGATAAACCCGAGACTGTAGTTGAAACCCGAGCTGAGACGACAGCGTCGATCGTTGCTTCACATGCAACGGTCGTTGCACCCCGAGAAGAACCAATTTCGCTCATATCTCAAGGACCTGCTAAGGAAAGAACCTACAAACCTCCATTACCATTCCCGAAAGCTCCAGTTAAGTCTAAAGATGTGGTTCAGTGCACAGTGGTGGTTGACAAGAAGATGGTGGTTCCACAAGAGCCTATTCTAACATCTTCAAGGCCTAAAACTACTCATAAACAGAAGGCTCCGAACATCAAATCTTTGCCAAAGGTAAAACATAAATCCTATAAGTTTAAACCTCCTGACTCCACTGTTTTGAATGCAGGAAAGAGCGTTAAAACACCCAAGTGTCAATCTCACCCTACATTCCTCCCGACGTTCCTTGGACGACATCATGCTGCTACTGCTTACACACCACCGTGGATGATAAGGCATTCACAGAGACACTCAAAGTCTCTGCTGAAACCTCCATGAGTCTGACCCCTTTCCAAAAGTCAAGCTAATGACTTAAAACAAGCGCTGAGTGGGAGGCAACCCACTGCTAGGTTTAATTATTTTTCCTTTTCATTTTTTGGTGTTTTTCTTAGGATTTCACGTTTTTATTTGTTTTTGTTAGTTTTTAGATACAGAACACAAGTCTGGAGATGTGTGACGATCGTTGCTCACATGTGCAACGGTCGTTGCAATTGGTTCAAATCGAAAATTAAGGTACGTTGAGCAAAACCGGAATCAATCTGGTTCAACCAGCATCGATCGTTGCTTCTAAGCAACGATCGTTGCACCCACGACCAGGTAAGTTACCTTAAACCCTCTTTTCTCTCCTTCTTCTCCATTTCTTTTAGTCGACACACCGAGAACCTCCGCCCAAAAATCATCATTTCTTCATCAAATTTCTTGTTTCCAAGTGCTATCTACTTATTTTTATACTCCCAATCTATTTCTCCAACCCATATCTCACGAAATCAAGGTAATGTTCTTCTATTTTCAGATTTTCGGATTCAACCATTAGGGTTTTAGAAATTGAGAATTTTGGATGGAATTGATGAATGCATGACTAATGGAGTATGATTTAGGGTGTTTTGTAATGGATTGTTGTCGATTATGTGGTTGATAACACGATTTAGAACGATTATGCTAACTGTTGATTGCGGCCAGAATCGCTAAGCACCGATCGCTGCACTAAAGCAACGGTCGTTGCTCTGCGATTCTGGGGAAATGTTCGATTATTAGAAATCGCCTTGCAACGATCGCTGCCTTAGTGCAACGGTCGTTGCACGACGATTCAACAGAGAGTTGCCGAGACTGATTTGTTCAAATTTTCTGTTTTGCAGATGGCAACCCAGAATCAACCCCGCAAGAAACGAGCAACAGCCGCAAGCGCCTCACGACAATACATTCCACCACCGGAATGGTTGCACAGGGATTCTGATCCTCCACAGCCGTATCATTTGGTTCATGCGACCATAGGACAACCATGGCCAAGGCCAGAGAAACTTCTGATTCAGTCTGATCGCAACTGGAGTGGTTCTATTAAGAGGATGCTCGGTACGGACGATTTCACAGAGAGGCCGCTACACGAGTACTGGGACGAATACGACACGTTGCTGTATAACGGTTGGTGTGGTATGGAGATAGCGCCAACCAAGTTCGCTGATTACTCAACCTGCAAGAGTCTCGGCATAGACACGCAGGTTATGGAGCTGTGCAGAGGCATTGGTCTGGGGACAATGCCGATGCAGCCTTACGATTTATACCCAGAGCTGGTGAGACAGTTGCTTGCCACATGCAGGGTTGTCTACCCGAACCCAGACAGCATGGATGCTCGAGGAGGCACTTTCACTTTCATGTGTCTCGGCGCCAGGTATCGAGTATCCCTTCTCGATATCTGTAGGATTTATGGGTTTAGCATTGAGCAGCCACACACCGACATGACCCTTCCATGGACACCAGCAGAGGCAGTGCAGTTCTGTCAGTACATTGGTGGTGGACGGTATCACTCACGGACTACGCCTGTTATTCAGGTTAGGCATCCGGTTCTCAGGTATGTCTTGCGTATCTTGGGACGCACTCTATTGTGCAAGCATGAGGCCAACAAGATGCGCAAGAACGAGTTGGAGTTTCTATTTAGAGGACTGACAGAGCAGTTCAGGAGTACTGATGTGAGGAACTCGGCTAGGAAAGTCAACCTGGGAGCCGTATTTGCTCATCATCTTTGCGAGCTGCAGAAGAAGCCCTATGAGGGCGTGCGCAAGGAGACAGTAGGGAGTCTTCTCACTCCTATTTTCAGACACTGCGGGATCCCTATGAGGGATACAGAGTGCGTTACTGAGCGCGAGTTCTTGGATCTCAGTCACTTGCAGAGTGCTACGTGGCTGAAGGAGGGGCGAGTGTGGGTCTACCACGACCCTGAGGATACACAGTATGGCATCGATCTTCCTGCTGCCAGGTATACTCGGATCGATACCATTGATGCTTTGAGTTTCCACCCTCCCGCTAGCGCTTGACGTGCAGTGCCTACTATGGCTCATCCGCTGGGAGAGCCTTCTACGAGAGCGTCATCTTCCTCTACACCTGCTGCTGCTCCACAGGACATTGGTCCATATCCAGCCCCGTCTATGCCTGTGCGTGAGATGTCTGAGGGTGATTGGAGAGAGCGTCAGGAAGGTATGTTCAAGACCATTTGGGATTTCCTGCGCGGCTGCACTTGCAGGAGAGAGCCACAGGTTCATCAGCCCGTCCCGGGACCTTCTCGACGCAGACGACGATCCCCGACTCCTCCTCCCCCGACTGATACTGATCCCGCAGCCGAGGCAGCCGATGACGATGCACTGTATGGTGGGATAGATGATATTAGCGAGTGGGAGTGATCTCCATATTCAGACTTTCGGTTCTGTATTCTGACTTTTTATTTTCCTTTGCACTTTTCTTCTTTTGATTTTTAGGACTCTACTATGTTTGGATGATTTGTACTTTATTTGGTACATCTTTTGCTTCGGTTTTACTCTGTTTCTAGTGTTTTCAGCTTGCAGGGATCAAAATTGACAAAAAAACAGACGGACTAACCTGCTAACTTGTTGACTGTTCGTGAAAACGCAGTGCGTCGATCGACACACCATTGTGTCGATCGTCACAATACGAAAGAATCGCATTGCAGCGATCGTTGCGGTCCTGAGCAACGATCGACACTCAACGAAAAATCGCCAAGTAACGGTCGATGCACTTAGTGCAACGATCGGTGCTTGAGCGACAGAGGTAAAACCCGAGAGAACTAACCATTCCATTAACAAATTTTTGTTTTCTTTCTTTTAATCGATCCCTTGCTTGACACTACTGGGGACAGTGTGTCTTAAGTGTGGGGGAGGTGCTACTGACTTTTGTTTTCTGTTTTCTTAAGAGTCAGTCCGTTTTTCAAAAAATTTTGTTTTATTGAGTCAAAATTGTTTAAGTAAGAAACTATGATTTTCTGAGAAGATTTACAAGACTTGCAAGAACTTAAGTAACCATTGGGATGAAGTTGCAGGATCTATCTCTGACTATTAGAAAACCCCATCACAGATCAACCTACTGGGAACACCCACATCACTTCAGGTATCAGAGGATCCTTTACTGACTTCAACTTAATACTGACTTAGATTTCTCACCTAAGGGCTTGGTATACTTTGTGTCGGATTCCCTTGTTAGTTCTGACACAGCCTGTCAACCTATCCTATTTAGTTCCCTTCTCCCCTTCTATAAAGTAAAAAAAAAGATAATAAACTGAGGATGAGTTAGTAACTCCGAAGTGGTCATGGGAATGGTAGCAAACACTATTTTCTCTCATGTGATCCATGGAATGTGTCCAAAGTACACCCCATAACGGGAAGAACACTGATAAAAAAAATAAAATGATACCCAGTGGGGAAAAATCAGTTGTTAAAGAAGAGAAAGAGAAGAAAGGGACTAGAGAAAGATAGTATGGTGGTCTAGAGCTGATAAGGTAAGAATCCATGTGCCCTTTGATCGATACTCCTTAGGTGAGACCGCACTTAAATACTTGCAGAAGTCAGTAGGGAGAATTTGAATGCTTGAATGTGATTGTGGAGTTTACCTAGGACAGTTGCTAAGTGTGGGGGAGGTACATGTTGGTCTTGATATCCTGTAATTGCTTCTTTCAGTGGTTTACTAAGGGGAATCTGAGTATTGTAGCTTCTAGGATGAAATGAGTTTCTGAAGAGTTTTCAAACCTCTTGACTACATTTAGTTCTTTGTCTTGCTTGAGGACAAGCAAGAGCTAAGTGTGGGGGAGTTGATATACCATGGATTTTAGGGGTTTTTAACCATGGTATATGTGCTATTTATCGAGTCTTTTACTATGTTTTAGAGTCTTTTCAGGTATTTATTAGGTACAAGCACATTTGGAGCATATTTGGTGATTTTGGCACTTTCTGGAGCTAATTGGAGTATTTGGCCGAGAGATAGAGTTCACTGTTGATATTTCCGAGCTGCAACGATCGTCACACTTATGGCATCGATCGTTGCACCAGCGATATGGGCCAAACGACGGTCTAATGAAGGATAATGAAATTGCAGTCCTGCCCAGAAGTTCCTGATATTTACAAAGAACCCCCAAAACGTGTTTTAGGTTATAAATAGAGTTTTTAAGCCAATGTTTAGGCGACGCTTTGACAAGCTTTTCTTACGTTAAGTTTTACTCAGAGAGAGTTGAGGGGCTGATCCTGATCTCGAAAGAGACTTGATTTTGAACCCCAGTTCTTATTTGATTATATGATATTTCGTTTTCTACTTATGATATCTTCTGTCTCGATGAATATGTCTGAGTTGATCTCCTGTTAGGTTAAAGGATTCTCATTAGGGATTTCAGAGAATTATAGTTTAATTAATCTGTAGAGATTTATATCTGCTAGTTCTTTATCTAAGTTGTTCTTAATGCTAAATCTGAAGTAGCTAATCAGAGTTATGATGTTAGGTTGATTAATTCAGCGGAAGTTGGTTAATTTAACTGGAAAGAACCTAGATAAGCAATTAAACTATTCGCAAACGGAAGTTTGGTTTAGGTTAATTGTGAACATATCAAACTTGGGATTAATGCTAGTTTAATCTGTTAGTTCTCGCAAACGAAAGTTTGGTTTGCTGCACTTAGACTTAGAGAATTATCGCAAAGGAATTTGGTTAATTCTATATCAGTGTTTGAGTTCTAGAACAGTTATTGATTAGATCTAGATAGATTGATTGCTTGCGTTCCTGATTTCCTGAGAACTCCTGAAACCTAACGCTTCGCCTTCTTGCTTACAAACTCACTTGATTTACTTTGCTGTTTCGTTTACTGTTTTCATACCTGCTTTGCTTAATTTAATCTGAACTACTAATAATCTATTGAGTGACTGAGAGTCCTTGTGGGATTCGATACCTTATATACTACGATTGCATTAACTGTGCACTTGCAGTAGAATAGGGATAATTCTTGACCTATCAGTACTCCTTTGGGTTTTGCTCAGATTTTCCGGGTAAAGTACCTTGAGTGCGAGATGTAGAAGCAGTCTTATTTTCCATGTTGGTGACCCTTGAGGTCAAATTCTGCAGCTCATTCTTATCCCTTACTTCCATAGCTCCTGAGGCTTGCCCTTGAAGGAGTTGCTGCATCATACTTTTCAGCTCATTGTCAACTCCCGAGTTAGAAGAAGTTTGTTGTTGTTGTTGACCAAAACCGGGTGGGTAGTGTTGCTTTGGTGCATAGCCTTGTTGACCTTGAAACTGAGGCTTATTTCCAAACCCTTGTTGGTTGGTATAAGGGACAAATGGCTTTTGCTGTTGAGGTTGTTGAAAGCCTTGTTGACCTTGTGGCTGAGTTTGTCCTTGAGATGGAGCTTGAGGATAGACTTGGTCTTGAGGATTGGCTACATTGGTGCTGAGGTATGAGAAGTTTGGGTGGTTTCTATAGTTTTGATTGAAGCCTTTGTTGAAACCACCTTGTCCAGCAATGAAGTTGATCTCTTCTTGTGTCAAATCCTCATCATCATCATAAATTTGTGGCTTAGAATCCTCATAGTGTCCCACAAAGTTGATGTTCTTTTGGCCAATGGAGATCATCTTGTCCAACTTCTCATTCAAAGCCTTTATCTCTTTCTCATACTTCTCATCTGAATATGATGATCCTCTATTAGTCCTCTCATAATCCTCATTGTAGTTGCCATCACTTTGCGCGAGATTTTCAATCAGCTCCATAGCTGCATCCACTCCCTTGCCTAGGAAGTGTCCATTGCTGCATGAATCAAGCATTGCCCTCATTCTAGGAATCACTCCGCGGTAGAGGTTGTTGAGTAGTGTTTCCTTGGTGAAACCATGATGTGGGCACTGAGTGGTGAGCTTATTGAACCTCTCCCAAGCTTCAGCGAAGCTCTCATTGTTGCGCTGCACAAACCCGGATAGCTCCTTGCGAAAACGGGCAGTCCTAGTAGGTGAGAAAAACTTCTTCAGGAAAGCTTTCTTCAGGTCTCCCCAAGTAGTGATGGTTCCTGGAGGGATTGTGCTTTCCCAATCCTTGGCTCTGTCTGCCAATGAGAAGACGAAGAGACGCATTTTCAACCCATCGTCAGTCACACCATTAAGCCTCGTGGTGGTACAAATCTTGTCAAAAGTGTCCAAGTGCTGCAACGGGTCCTCAGATGCTAACCCATGGAACTGATTGTTCTGCACCATGTTCATCACCATAGCTCGGATCTCAAAGTTGTTATTGTTGACCGGTGGTGGAATGATTCCATGCCGGTTAGCATTTGTGTCAGGTGTATCTCCATCACTAATGGCCCTAACCGGCCTTTGTTGCTGCTGCTGTTGCTGCTGCTGCTGTTGCTGCTGCTCATCCTCGTGGTTATCCATAACTGTTGACTCAACACTTTCAATTTGAACAGCTCGTTCTTGTGCTCGTCGTTCCCTTGCTAATCTCCTCTCGTGTGCTTTGATGTCGTAAACTCTTGCAACTAAGTTTGTAGTCCCTTTGCTGCGCAAGTTCATACACCTAGCATCAAAAAGAGAGGAAGTAGCAAATTAGTAACAATAACTTGAACTAAAAAGGAATAGAAAATGAATTGATATATCTAGAATCCCAAAATGGCAACGGCGCCAAATTAATAACTAGGATTTTGCAATCCTTTGAGGTACCAATTCCTCAAGCTTATCGTAGTAGCTTTGAGGTATCGAACCTATTCTGGGACGGATAAAACCAATAAGTATGCACTAAATCTCCAGAGTCAAATCTAACAATTTGGTTTTCAATTTCTAACAATCCTAACGAATTCAAATCAAAAAGAAGTAAACAAAAGCAAATAAACAAACGGTTCAATCAATGACAAGAATAAGGCCTAAAGGTTAAGGTCAACGGACAGGTGACTCGGGATGATCAAGGAATCCTAATTCAAACTTCTAAAAGCTAATCTCCTAGCAAGGAACACATCAAGTAAATCAGTTTAATCTCTTAACACCAATTCTTCACTTAATCTTAACTCAAGAACAAATCATCATTTGTGAATTAAAATCAAACGAGCATTCAAACAGGTTCCAAACAGCAAACAATCACTCTAGACATACATTTTCATGCGCTAGAATATGAAAGTCCTAACAAAGCTAGATACTGGAATTTCATCGAACAGGTTGTGAACAAGAAATTCTAAACATCCTAATCAATGTGATCAAGATTAATTAGGCATTAAGCACACTTTGCTAGATGAGATTTTGACATTTAACCACTAGAATTCTATTGATCACCCCAAGTCAACCTAATCCTACCCAACCCACAAGCCTATGGAGAACTACTCACTAATCATAACTAGATCAACAAAACTCATAAAAATAGAGTTGATCATGGTAAATTAGTGAGAGATTGAAAGATTTGTTGATGGAATAACAAGAGAAGTCTAGATTAATCAAAAGAATCCAATATGTTCTTACAAAATAGTTTAGAACATCAAAAATTGCTTAAGAAACAAATAGAAATAGGTTTTTGGCTTAAATAGTCTAAAGGGTGCGAGCCGGGTCAACCCGGAACAAACCGGGTGTTGACCCGGATCCGGAACATCTTCCTCTACGCGTATCGGTCTGCTGGACCGGTATACCGGCCGATATGACTTTTATGGGTTCCTGTATCGGCTTGGTCGGCCGATATCCAAGCCGATATGGACTCTCGGTTTTTCTGGTTTGGAAGCGTATCGGCCCACCTAGCCGATATTCAAACCGATATGCGTCTTCGAATTTTAATCCGAGAGTTCATATCGGTTGAACCAACCGATATTGAACCCGATATGGACTCTCGGATTTTGCTTGAACAAACGTATCGGCCTGCAAACCGATGTCCCAGCCGATATGCACTCCTGCTGTTTCCTTCTTGGTCCTTTGAGCTCCAAACACCTCACCCAAGCTTACCTTAGCTCCATGCACTCCAAATCAACTGCAAAACACAAGAAACACTCCAAATGCAAGCCTAGAATGCCTAATCCTAGTCCTAAACAACTCTAGACTCTAGATGTGACAATGACTCGACAAAAGGGTATGAATGATGGAGAAAAGAAGTCAAAACAAGAACTATATACAAGCCTAAATGCATGAAAATGTATGAATATCAGCAAGCAGCAACAGTTGCAAGACTATGGATGAGAGGAGGAAGAAATCTGGTGGAAGTGTAGAGAATTTGGAGATTGCTGATATTAGATCTAAGCTGGACACAATGTGTAATCTCCTAGCTGGTAAGAAAGCTGTCCACTTTGCCCAAGATATTGAGGTAATTCAAATTGAGGAGGACACTCAGGAAGAAGATGTGAATTACATAGGAGGATCTGGATTCCAAGGTAATAGATTTGGTAATCAGCAGGGAAACATGTTCTTCAATGGAGGACAGAAGAGTGCTTTCAATCAGAACTCCTCTGGCTTTGGACAGACTAGTGGTTTTCAGAAACCTTTTGGACAAGGTACTCAGAGAACCTATGGATCATCTTCTTACCAAGCGCTTCCTTTAGCCACTGCCCATGAGAGTAAGTTGGAGGCAATGATGGAACAGCTGCTGGAGAGTCAGACCAAGATTGATGTGGACTGCAATAAGAAGTTGGATGATGTATATGAGGACCTCAATGGGAAGTTTGAGTCTCTGAACACTCATGTGAAGCAGTTGGGTACTCAGGTGAGTCAGATTTCTAGTTCTGTTAAGGGAAAAGGAGTAGCAGACACTCATATTAAGGCCTGGTCAGTGTACATTGATGATGGATCACACCTAGGTGAAGGATTTGAACTAAGCACAGCTGAGCTGGTTGAAGAGGCTGAATTTTCAGATTTTGAGGAAAATATCTCGGGTAGAAACTGTGAACACAGTGATGCAACGATCGACGCACCACATGCATCGGTCGTTGCAGGTCGTGAACAGACAGACTCACAGGATTCTGAAGGCATTGATGCAGATTTAGAGCTTGATCGTTTATTCCCTAGAGTATCTGAGATTACTCAGCATGAGATTTATGCACAATCCATTAGATTATATCCCTCAGTGTCTGAAGTAATTAAGCAAGAGATTGAAGCGCTTAAGAAGCTGGAAGAGATTGGTGAAGAGTTGGAAGAAATTCCATCATCTGATGGACCTTATCACCCATGTGTGCAGAGGTACTTGAATAAGATGTTGCCTTTGGATGAAGAGCTGAAAGATTGGGTGATTGTGGTCCCTCAACAGATAAGTGATGTGCTGTTAACCAAGGTTCCCAAGAAGCTACATGATCCTGGGATTTTTGTGCTAAGTTTTTCTATCTTTGAGGATAGTTTTAGGCGTTCTCTGTGTGATCTGGGAGCTGCTGGAAGTCTTATGCCATATTCTGTGGCAGAAAAGCTGGGTATGCTGGATTTTTCGCCTACTAGGACCTCTCTCGTCCTAGCTGATCAGTCTATAAGAGTTCCAGAAGACTCCTTGAGGACATCCTGGTGAGAGTTGGAAACTACTTAGTTCCAACAGACTTCTTAGTGCTGAAGTATGACAGTGATCCTGATGACGCGTTGATACTTGGGAGACCATTCTTGGCTACAGCGGGAGCAGTAATAGATGTTAGATACAGTCTGATTGATCTCTACCTGGGAGATGAGCCGCTGCACTTTGAGATGAACAAGATGCGCAAGCCACTGATAGACGAGCAGACCTTCACCATTATGGATGGAGATGATAAGCAGCCAAGTGATACTGTGATTTTGGATCCTGGAGAGCAGTTTACTCATTCTTTTCTTGGACGCATTCATTCTGATACAGCTTACTCTCCGCCTTGGATGAGGAGACTTAAACAGAGACAATCAAAGTCTCTGTCAGGATCTCACGGTGCCTGATTCTTGTTCGTCCGGTCAAGCTAATGACCTTAAACAAGCGCTGAGTGGGAGGCAACCCACTGTTAGGTTTTAGTGTTTTTCTTTCTTATTTTTGGTGTTTTTCTTAGGAATTTACGTTTTCATTTGTTTTTGCTAAGTTTCAGATACAGAACTCGAGTCTGGAGATGTGTAACGATCGTTGCTTCATTGTAACGGTCGTTGCAGGGTGATTACGATGTGGAGAGATGATCGCATTGTGACGATCGTTGCGGTCCTGTGCAACGGTCGTTGCAATTGGTTCAATTTCAAAATTAGGATTGCAACTCGCAGACAACCCCGCAAGCGCAGAGCCACCGCATCAACCGCCACACGCCAGCACATTCCACCACCAGAGTGGTTCCATAGAGAATCACCACAACCTGAGCCTTATGTGAGAGTTGGACCGGCAATAGCACTGCCTTGGCCCCGAGCTGATAAGACAGAGATCCCGTCAGGCAGAGAGTGGCCAGCGAACATTGCTGAGTTCCTCAAGACCGCTGATTTCACAGAGAGACCACTGCTTGATCACTGGGACGAGTATGACACGTTGTTGTATAACGGTTGGTGCGGCATGACGCTTAAACCAACCAAGTTTGCAGACTTCTCTACTTGCACGAGTCTGGGCATTGCTGATCAGGTTCTTGAGATGTGTAACGATATTGGTTTAGGGACAATGCCTATGCAGCCTTACGACTTGTACCCGGAGTTAGTGAGACAGCTGCTAGCCACTTGCAGAGTGGTTTACCCAGATTCAGACAGCATGACTGCTTCAGGAGGTATTTTTACCTTCATGTGTTTAGGAGCCAGATATCGGATTCCTCTTCCTGATATCTGCAGGATCTATGGGTTCAGCACTGAGCCGAGACGTATTGGCATGAGTCTTGAGTGGGATCCAGAGGAGGCTCAGTCTTTCTGGGATTATATCGGCAATGGTCGGTATAACTCGAGGCAGACACCGGTGAAACAGGTTAGGCATCCGGTTCTGAGATATGTTCTGCGAATCTTAGGATGGACTCTATTGTGCAAGTATGAAGCCAACAAGATGCACAAGCTTGAGATGGAGATGCTATTTATTGGGCTGTGAGATCAATTTGAGGGGACTCAGGTGAGAGATCCGACTTTGGGACTCAATCTGGGAGCTGTTTTCACTCAGCATTTGTGCGACCTGCAGACGAAGCCATTTGATGGCGTGGGCACTGAGACAGTCGGGAGTGTTCTTACTCTTATCTTCATGCACTGCAGTATTCCCTTACAGGGTACAAAGTGTAACACAGAGAGGGAGTTCTTAGATATCAGCCACCTGCAGAGCGCTACATGGCTCAAGGAGGGGCGCATATGGGTTTACTACGACCCTGCCTCTGCGAAGCATGGTATTGATCTTCCTGCTGCAG
The DNA here is from genome assembly GCA_030180135.1 of Orychophragmus violaceus. Lineage (NCBI taxonomy): Eukaryota > Viridiplantae > Streptophyta > Magnoliopsida > Brassicales > Brassicaceae > Orychophragmus > Orychophragmus violaceus. The sequence goes on from CM058229.1 coordinate 24,568,609, forward strand.
CTCATACACGGATAGACACGTTGGATGCATTGACATTCCGACCACCTCCGAGAAACCGGCGCAGCGTACCTTCCATGGCTCATCCGCTGGGAGAGCCTTCTTTGAGAGCTTCGTCTTCCTCTGCACCTCCTGCTCCTGCGCCTTCTGCTGCCCCTGTTGCCGACATTGGCCCTTTTCCTGTCCATGCAGTTCCTTTGGGAGAGATGTCTGAGGCTGAGTGGAGAGAGCGCAATGATGGGATACTGAAGACCATTTGGGAGTGGATGCGTGGCTGCACTTGCAGGAGACAGCCACATGTTCATCAGCCCGTCCCTGCCAGTCGACGTAGAGAGCGTTCTCCTGAGGATTCCGGCGGTACTGATCCATGTGCTGGGATAGATGATGATAGCGAGTGAGCGTAGTCTCCATTTTCAGACATTCGGTTCTGTACTCTTTTATCTTTTCTTTTTCTTTTGCACTTCTTCTTTTTGATTCTTAGGATGCTATTGTTTCTGGATGTTGTGCTTGATTTGATACATCAGTTGCTTTGATTTTACTCTGTTTTCAGTGTTTTTAGCTTGCAGGATTCGAAATTTGATAGATTCCAACGGACTAACCTGCTAACTTACTGACTGATCGGAGTATGCGCAGTGCGTCGATCGACACACATTGTGTCGATCGTCACAACACGATCGAAATTGCATTGCAGCGATCATTGCGGTCCTGAGCAACGATCGACCACTAACGAAAATCGCCTAGCAACGGTCGATGCACCTAGTGCAACGATCGATGCCTGAGCGACAGAGGTAAAATCAGACAGAACTCAACACGTCCATTAACAATTTTTGTTTTCTTTTTACCAATCCTTCGCTTGACACTACTGGGGACAGTGTGTCTTAAGTGTGGGGGAGGTGCTACTGACTCCTGTTTTCTGTTTTCTTAAGAGTCAGTCAGTTTTACAAAATTTGTTTTATTGAGTCAAAACCAGTTTAAGTAAGAAACAATGAATTTTTGAGAAGATTAACAACATCTTGCAGGAACTTAAGTAACCATTGGGATGAAGTTGCAAGATGATCTCTGACTATTAGAAAACCCCATCACAGATCAACCTACTGAGGACACCCACATCACTTCAGGTATCAGAGGATCCTTTTACTGACTTCACCTTAATATTGACTTAGATTTCTCACATAAGGGCTTGGTATACTTTGTGTCGGATTCCCTTGTTAGTTCTGACACAGCCTGTAAACATGTCCTATTTAGTTCCCTTCTCCCCTTCCATAAAAAAAAAGGATAATAAACTGAGGATGAGTTAGTAACTCCGAAGTGGTCATGGGAGTGGTAGCTACAACTATCATATCCTGTGCATCCATGGAATGTGTCCAAAGTACACCCTTAACGGGAAGAGCACTGATAAAAAAAATAAAATGATACCCAATGGGGAAAAATCAGAATTCTAAGGAAGGGAAAAGAGAAGAAAGGGACTAGAGAAAGATATTATGGTGGTCTAGAGATGATAAGGTAAGAGTCCATGTGCCTTTGATCGATACTCCTTAGGTGAGACCGCACTTAAATACTTGCAGAAGTCAGTAGGGAGAATTTGAATGTGTGAATGTGATTGTGGAGTTTACTTAGGACAGTTGCTAAGTGTGGGGGAAGTATATGTTGGTCTTGATGTCTTGTGATTGATTCTTTCAGTGGTTTACTAAGGGGAATCTGAGTGTTGTTGCTTCTAGGATGAAAAGAGTTTCTGAAGAGTTTTTCAAACCTCTTCACCATGTTTTAGTTCTCTGTTTTGTTTGAGGGCAAGCAAAGGCTAAGTGTGGGGAAGTTGATATATCATGGTTTTTACCGGTTTTAGACCATGATATAAATGTGTTTTAGAGCCTATTTGTGTTTCTTTAGAGTCTTTTGCAGGTTTTATTAGGTACACGCACGTTTGGAGCTAAAGTGGAGATTATGGAGCTTATTGGAGCATTTTGGAGATTTGACCCGAGAGCTTATGCTCACTGTCCAGATTTGAAGACTGCGTCGATCGTTGCACACCTGCAACGGTCGATGCAAGGCGCGAATGGGCCAGACTCGGCGGTTTAATGAAGAATGCCATTATTGCAGAAAAGCCCAGAAGTTCCAGATATTTACACAGAAGCCCCAAGTCGTGTTTTAGCTATTTAATTAGGATTTTAGATCAGTTTTTAGATACGCTTACACACGCTTACACAATTAAGAGCAGAGAGTTTTTAGAGCTATTGGGGCTGATCTGATCCTGTACTTCATCTTTATTTTGGAGAAGATTTCGAACCCCTTTACTTATTTTAATCTCTTTTATGATTTCTATTAATTCATTGATTATGTTTTCATTATCTATGTCTGAGTAGATTCATAGTTAGGTTTAGGGTTTCTCATTAAGGATTTCATGACTTGCTAGACTTGTTTAATTCAGTTAAGGATTCACATGAATAGAATGTTCTTCGATCTAAATTGTGCTTAATGCTAGTTCTAACCTGATCAATTAGAATCTAGATCTTAGGTTGCCAAATACGACACGAAAGTGTGGTTTAGAATCTGAACTATTTAGGTTGAGCAATCAAACTTCTCGCAAAAGAATTTGGTTTAGTTTAATTGTGAACATATCGAACTTGAAATTAATGCTGGTTTAATCTGTTAGTAATTGCAAAGGAATTTGGATTGCTGCACTTAGACTTAGAGAATTCTCGCAACGACAGTTGGTTAATTCTATATCCGTGATTTGAGTTCTAGAACTGTGTTTAATTAGATCTTGACTGAATGATTTGTCTGCTTGTCTGATTTCCTGAGAACGCCCTAGACTTAGCTCCCTTAATTAACTGCTTTCACACCCAACAATCTTGCTACATGTTTACTTTCTCGCACTGCTATTTAGTTTACTTCACATTGCTTTCTTCTTAGTTTAAATCTCTATTGTTCTTAATCTATCGTTGACCGGAGTCTCTGTGGATTTCGATACCTTATATACTACGATTGCATAACTGTGCACTTGCAGTAGAATAGGATAAAACTACACCCCTATCAGACACCTGTGTGAATTCGGAGATGAGGAGATTGGGGCACTCAACGGCAAACCGCCGTGAGGCCCTAAATCTGGAAAACTCAAAAAGACGACGGATATATCCCGCCGGCCGATAACACGGCAGAACAAGTCGAGCAAGATTCTGTTCTAGCCACTCTAATAGCAAAAATCGATTCCCATAACGATTTGCTAAAAGAGTTTTCGGAGAAAATCGACCAGTTGCAAACTGAGCCGGATAAAATTCGCTCCAACCAACAGTCGAGATATCCGTCAAAATACCTGCGCGTCATTCCCCCCAAAGCAAAGAAAGATGTCTTTAGGCGACTGGTCTATGATACGCCCGAAGAAGATCCGCACCGAAGACAAGATCTAGACGGCGAACCTAAAAAAGACTCGCACCGGGGGCGAGACCAGGAGGATAAGCGAGAATGAGACTCGCACCGAAGACGAGATTCGGAGGACGAAACCCAAACGAGACTCGCGCTAAAGGCAAGATGATTCACATCACGAACGATACTCACCCCACAGAGATCTGGACGATGAGTACGTTCCGCATCACGAACAAGACAAGTATGAATCTCAGCATGAGCGAGGTTCACACCGCAGACGGAGCTCACGCCGAGAACATGACTCGCGCCGAGATCGCCATCGCCACGAGCGAGGCTCATCTCATGGTGATATTCAAGAAACACATACCCAAGGGACAAATCCCAGTCATGTTGAAAAGCAACTAACCGAGCTATAGGATACCCTCAAGGAACTCGAGGTCGAGGTTCATAGTGTCAAAGGATCCGCCCCGGAGATCGATTGATTCATCTAGGAGACTCAGAGACACCTTTCACCTCACGTATCAAGAATATGTATGTTCGTCAAAAGGAAAAACTTAAACTGCCGACATATGATGGTACAAAAGATCCGGCCTCTCACTTAACCACCTTCAAGATCATGGCGGCAAAATCACGATTCTCATCAACCAGTGAACGTGATATCGGCTTTTATCAGCTATTCACGGAAACTCTAGAAGGATACACATTGACTTGGGCCATAACAAAAAAAAATAACACAACTTTGGTTTCTCCAGCCCAACCTTAAACACCAAATTCACACTATATTTTTTTAATCGTGTAGTTCAAGCCCAATTTCCCTTCTTCCACTTGCCTCTCTTTCGACTCCATCATTGATTTCCGATGTCGCATCACCTTCTCTTTCGAGTGATTTCTGCAATCTCTTTTAATCATCGACTTCTGCCTTCAATTCCCATTACGTCTCAACTCTACACCTTCCACCCGTTTGAAATTCCTGATATATACATATAGACCATCCAACATTTGAAGTATTTGTTTGATATTTGTTTGATCCAATATAGGTTTTGTTCACGAGCCTATCAGCTTAAGTTTATTGGTTTTCCCTAGAAGAGATTCATGTTTAGGTTATTGATTCAAATACAGGTTCTGTTTATGAACTCACTTGAGATAGTTTCTCCACTACCTCTGGAGATTCGTGTGAGTTTTTGATTCAACTATCGAAATTTTTCTCTGTTTTCTTTAACGATTCGAGTTAGGTTTTGATTTAAGTATAGGTTTTCCAGATGTATATTACATTGCTTCAGACTCTCCTTGGAATCCAGACTCAACTCTTGCAGAATGGACATGTCAATACACCGTGTCTAATGTGTTTATAAAAACAAATCGATCGCTGAGATGGTAAGAGAACTGAAGCAAAACTCTGTTTTTTTTTAAAGGGTTTTTCCACAATTGGCCAAATGGAAAAAAAAAAATTTGCTATACGAAGATTGAGTTTTATGAACGACTTATATCTCCTTTGCTCCTCTGCAGGCGAAAAATCTAAATTTCAAAGCTCGGCTGGTGGACATTATGGCCAACTACTATGACATTGTCGACATATTTATAGAGGAAACACTAAACCCTAAATATACCTTAAAACTCCAAATTCTAAACTTTAAAATCTTAATCATAAAATATAAAATCAAAATACAACCATTTTATATATACACAAAACTATTATTAATCATAAATATATAAAATCAAAATACAACAATTAACTATATATATATAACCTTGATCTTTAACCAAAAATATAATAACTCAAACTCTAACTACTATAGTATATCTACAATTAGAATTGAAAACTTATAAAAAGGTTTATTTCCAAATCTACTATTTTCAAACTTTAACTTAAAAGCTTAAATATAACTCTTCAAATTTATATTGTAAATCATAATCAAACTATAAACCTTAAACTCTTAATTATAACTATAAAATTAAAATACAACCATTAATTATATATACATAATCAAACTCTAAACTTTAAACTCTTAATCATACAACTACTATTTGAGCCATTTATACATACAATTAATATTTAAAAATTCTCTCTTATAATTATAAATTCAAAATTCTAATAAAAATAACCAAAAAAGAATTTGTCTATCAATTTTTTATTTAAACTATAAATTTATTAAATATCATGTTGTATTTATTTATTATTTTTGAAAGCAAAAGTTTTTTAAACAAATTAGTCAAAAAATAATTTTTGTTAATTTTTTATTTAAATGATTTATTTATAAAAATATATTTTGTATTGTTTTGAAAATAATAATTTGACAATCAAAAAATAATATTTGTGTTTATATTAAAATAATTATTTATAAAATTATTTTTATTAATTCTTACTATTTAAAAACGAATTTATATTAATTATTTATTTTTAAAAACGAATTTTATATTAATTATTATTTAAAAAAACAAATTTTATACTAATTATTTATTTTACTTTAATGATTTATTTATATCATTAAAAAAAATAAGTTAAGGAAAAGACAATACAATTCCAAATTGCATACCATATTCCATATTTCGGTTGATGAAAATATTTTTTTGGTAAAAATTGGTGAAAATATTTTTATAAGAAGAACGATTGGTGCGGGGTAGTAAATCAGTCATACTCAAGTTCGTTGATAAATAGTTTATAGTAAAAGTAGAACCTCTTAAAATTTTGGTACTTGTCCATAATTTTGGTATATCAAAATTCGGCCATCAAAACTTAACACCTAAAAATAGAGATATATTAGTGTATTTTAAACACTTACATTTTTCTCTACTATAAGAACTACAGTAGTAGAATTTGTGCATATAATTTAAACACAGATGATTTAACAGATGTTTTGAAATGTGTACGATAACTGGTGGGCAAAATCATTTTAAACACACTTTAAAAAAAATATTTAGGCCTTTTAAAAAAATATATAGAACGACAAGCAATTTCTATTAAAGTTTTGCTAAAACATTGAATCACATGGAAGTATACTTTATTTAGGAATTTATAATTGAAAATTTAAAGGTTGCCTTTTTTAAAATGGTGAGAATTTATCAATTTTCATGTGGTATATTAGACCACTGTAACCTTAACTTAATCCATATGAGTGAACACTACAGTGTAATTATATATATATATATATATGGTAAAAAAACGTTAGCTTACACGTCATGAGATTTGGAATAGTGGTTTTGGGAGATTTTAGAAGATTTTAAATTTGGTAAGATTTGAGGATATTTGGATGATTTTGTGAAATTTTAAAGTAAAGTAAAAATTTATAGGGGATTTGATGAGCTTTTTCTTTTAAATTTTAGAGTGTTTAGAGTGATTTCGTAATATTCACTTAATATGAAAAGGTGACCACAAAAAGTAAAACGAGGAAGCCACAGACTCATTACTTTTGGTGACAAAAATAAGAAGAGGGAAGTCATGAACTCATTACTCATCTTCAAAGAGTGTCATTTTATCACTTTAATATAATGAACTTCTAAGATGATTTTTTCATTATGTGGGAGTATAGAGGCTCCAATAGGAAATCCGAGAGAAGCTAAATCAACCAATGAGTATTATCATTATTTACATTATTTATGAGGTGATATAGAGATAGATATTGCATCCAAGAGAAATGACTAAGAGAACTGACACCAAAATTGTACCTGTTGAGAAAGTATTTTCATTATTAAGTACACCCCCCTTAATGTCTGCAGCAGCAGAAGAGCGGTGAGAGAACTTTTCCCATGTCATATTCCCCTCGGCGAGTGACCTCACGACAGAGGCTGCCTCTTTCAAGCTGACACGAACTTGGTCTTTGCTGTCTCTTTCTCTGATTGTCACAGATGTATCCGAGTCCACTGTTATTGCAAATGGCACACCGCGCTCATCTGCTCTCGCATATCTTTTCCCTATCGATGTACCTGTTCATTCACACGCACAAATCTTCACTTAGTTTAATTCGAAACAACTTCCAATTTTTTCAAATTGTTTTCACGTACCGGTGATGTCTATCTTTTGTGAGATGCGAACAGACTTGAGTTGCTCAGAAATGACTTTGGCTGCTTTTTCGAATTGTTGGTTCTGAACAAGCGGGAAAACCATGCACTTGATGGGAGCCACAAGAGGAGGGAAACGGAACACGTTCAATTGTTCGTCACCTGCTTTGCTTGGCCTTGTGCTGAAACAATGCTCGTACAGACAATATATGATCCGACCAATCCCGAAAGATGGTTCAATCACTGAAGGAGTGAAAACTCGGTGGTGCTCTTTCTTCTTCTCCTTTGAGATTGATACCATGTTCTTCTTGATGCTCACGTTCTTCCCGAGTGTACACACGTAGAATTCCACTTCCCCCTTGGATTCCAGGGTTGCTTTCATCTCCATAGCTTCTTTCTCGTTCATCGCCTAACAAAACATTACACAAAGCATGTTCTTTTTTATTATAAACCAGTACACAACAACGAGGTTGGTAAAACAAAAGACTTCAGTTAGTTCTTACCTCCAAAGATTCAACAACATTCTTTTGATCCCCCCTGAATGCAAGACCCAGTTCTTTCTTTACAGGATTAATCACAAGTTTCTGAGCGGAAAGGGAAACATATTAACAACAAAGTAAGAGATGAAAATATTATTGACTCGAATAAACACATACCTCTACTTCTTTAGGTTCTGCATATTTCTCTTGAGCGACAAGAGCAACGCCACTTTTTTCCTGCCATACAACAATGTATTCAAAATTCACTTTAGTAAGTTTAAATAGCTGTCAACCGAAATAATTTAAAAGGAAGAAAAGGTAAGTTTCATACTGAATGAGCACGTAAGTCGTAATCCGACCTATCTGCAATCCCAACACATTCAATCCATCCATACGAGCACTCAATTTCAGCATCCCAACAATCTACTGCATAGTGTGCCATTTCATTTGCGAGATGCTGGCGGAAACGCAGGCGTTCCTTGTCTATGCCAAGGCGGGTTAGGAAAAGATAAACTCTCCCAATGAAGTATCCTAGAGTTTCGTTGTTCACAGTTCCCTATTCAAATACATTTTCAGTTGCAGGCATCAATAAAAAATCATAAACAGAGGGGTCTGTGCGAGTGGACAGTAGGATTACTAAATACTATTACTAACCTTGGTAACAGCTTCGCCAAGGCAAAGCTTTTTCGCGGATTGGCCGGACATTTGTTCTTCTCTTGGAAACATGAGGAACTCCAATTTTGATACATGAGAGAATTTAGGATGGGACTTATTCTCAGGATCAACAAAGTGCTCAATTTCGGCTAGAGTGAATTCACGAACTCTAAGAAGCCCTTGTCGAGGAGATATCTGCGAGTAATAAACCAGACATAATAGAAAGAAGACTGAGATAAACACAACCAATATATCAAGCAAAGCAGTAAGAAAGGCGAAGGAAAATCACCTCATTTCTAAAGGCTTGACCAATTTGAGCCGCAGCAAAGGGAAGTTTTCTCCCATTGTAATAATACAAGTAGTTGAAATCCACAAATATGCCTTGTGCCGTTTCAGGACGCATGTAACTGAGACACAAAAAGAGAATTGTTTAAACAAAAAAACAACTCAAGAAAGAAACAAGTTCAGGAACAATTATAAATGAAGAATACTCACCCAGGAATCGAACCAGATGGGCCAATGGAGGTTTGAAACATCAGGTTAAACGGATAAGGATCAGAAAGTGGGTTCTTGGTGTCTGGAGCAGTGATCCCATACTCTTTGAGCTTGGCACCAAGCTCTTCAGGTGAAAAATCTTCCATAACAGCAAGAACATCCTTAAGTTCAGCAGCTTTCTCAGCAGAGATGGTAAGATCTTTCTCCAACTTCTCGGTGCAATAATCTTTCAGCAAGTGATCCGCACGGTAACATGTCCCAGTTTTCTCATCCTTGACCATAAGATCAGTGAACTTATCCACATGACCAGATGACTTGAGTACATCCTCTGGTGTAATGCATGGACCATCAACTTCCAGCATGTCCTCGTCGATAATGAAATGCTGGAAACAGAACAAAATCAATTATCACATAAGAACAAAGCTAACACTACAATTTATACTCCGTGAAATGTGAATTTGATCTTTACCTCGTGCCAGTATCTGAGAATATTGGCTTTAACAGCGCGGCCAGGGGGGCCGTAATCGTAAAGCCCAGCTACACCACCGTAGATCTTGAAGGAAGGGATGTAGAACAAGTGGCGCTCCAGATTATTGACGACGGCTTGTCGGTGTGCCTCACGATTAAGTGAGCAATTTCCGGAGCTGCTGATGGTGGATTGGAGCTGCTTCTCGACGGCCTTGAGAGCGCGTACGGCGTTACCCTGGGATTCGACGGAGGAGGATTTGTCGGAAAGAGATTGTTCGGTGGCGTCCATTGGAATCATGATCGGAGAGATGGATTGGCGACGGATCGAATTGGTTTGGAATTGACGAAAACTGTAAACTAAGGAACTAAGATTTTTGCCAAACGATTTCTTATTAACAAACCTTGAGAATAGACAAGGTATATATACACTCTAGGGCATACGGGAAATATTTGGTTTAGGAAAATATCCAGTTGACAAAAATAAAAAAAAAAGGAAAATATCCTAATGTACTAGATTTGTGAGTATCTTAATAACAATTGGAAGTTATCCTTTAAGATATTCCTAATGTAATTAGGCAATATATACATTAGGAAATATATAAAAACAGAGTTGTTGTCTGCGAGGTAAAATAAAGGCAGAGAGAATGCGCATTCCAAGTGTTGGCTCCACTCACACAATAGTCTAGGGGTTTTTTTTTTTTTTTTCTTTCACTGAATATTATAAGAATGATCAGAGATCAGAAACCAAAGTATTACAAAGACAGGATCAACCACAATCTCAACCTTATCCTACCACTAAGACCATGATCACAGGGTCTCAGGAACAAAAAGGTGAGCCAACCAACCAGGAAAGCTCACATCAATATAAGATTGATAAAGATCCACAGACGTTGCACTATCGGCGATCAAAAAAGCACCTAAAATATCATTCCTACAAGCTCCAGACACTTTCCAATGCTCAAGACCAATTAGATCATCCAAAAGGCTCGACGATATCCATTTGAAGGAGGGCCAAGTCGGAGGTCTTTCAATCGCTCCGATGATTTCAGGAACTTCAGACACAAAAATAATGTTAACGAAGAGTAGGCTTTTCTTGCTTTCAATAGCCCATCTCCATGCCTGAACATCTGCTTCAAGCCTCGACTCCACATTCACATAGGACCGACGGCTATGCATCAAAACTTTGCCTGTATCATCACGTAAGAACCATGAAGCACCTCATGTTCTTTCTTTTTCATTCCAAACCGATCTAATATCACACTTTTTCCATCCGTTTTCTGGAGGCTTCCATACTTTTCTTCTCTTTCGAATAGTCTATTCTCGAGATTTAACCTATTTTTCCTGCAACTTATTAGCATTATGCCAGTCATTCATCTCTCCTAATGCCCATCTGACTGTTGCCATAGCTGATAACAAGGATTTTGCAATCCTTTGTTGATTACTAATTTACCATTAATGAAATTAGGTTAATTACAAAATTAGCCTTAGTTTATATTTATAATTTTATTATTTATTATATTAGTTTTAAAAGTTAGTTTTTGATTTATTCTAGAGATATACATCATTCAAATAAAAGATAAATAAAAGATAAGACGATAAATCCTGAATTTTTTTTTTAATCCGACTGTTATGGATAATACAAATTTATATAGTAAATTTTCATTAATTATTTTATTTTAAAGATAAGTATAATCTCATATAAAAATAATAATAAAGAGTAAGACGATAAATAAGAATTTTTTTAATGATTTATTTTATTTTATTTTAGAGATAAATACAAACTCATATAAAATAATAATAAAGAGTAAGATGATAAATATGAAAAATATTTATTTTATTTTAGAGCTAAATACAAACACATATAAAATTAAAATTAAAAATTAAAGTGATAAATACGATTTTTTTTAAATATGAAATTTAAGTATTGATAAATATGATTATTGTAGATAATAAGATTTTATGTTGTGAATTCATATATTTATATAAGTTTTTGAATTTAGATAGATATAAACGAAAATACTTATAACTAGGTGATTGGCATGCACCTTGTTATTTTAAATATATAATTTTGAATAAAATAAAAATCATTATGTATATATTGTGTATGTTAAATTTATATGAATGTTTGATCAAATTTTTATATATAAATAATGGTTTTATTTTTGTTGATATATGTCGTATTCATTTTTGTAGTTAGATATTGCATCAAGATGTTGCATTTGAATGTTCTATTTAGATGTTTTTTTAAATCTAGATAGAACATTCAAATGCAACACGTGTAGTTAGATAGTATATGCATCTAGATAAATACATAATGATTAATTCTAGATATACATTTTAATTATTTTTAATTAGATTTGATATCTATCTGCAAAATTATATTTTTCGTCAAATCACGTGTTCCCGTCAAAATTTTATTTTCCGTCAAATTACATATTCCATCAAAATTGTGTTTTCTCGCCGATTCGTATTTTCTGTATGTTTCCGTCAAATTTTTGTTTTCCGTAAAATCGTATTTTCTGTCAATACACATTTTACGCAAAATTCTTTTTCTACATGTTTTTCGTTAAAATTGTGTTCTCCGCAAATTCATGTTTTCCCGGAAAGTCTTGTTTTCCTGAAAATCTTGTTTTCAGAAAATTCTTGTTTTCCGTCAAAATCATGTTTTTCTCAAAATCGATTTTTCAGCAAAATCATGTTATTGTCAAAACCGCAAAATTGTGTTTTTCGCAAAATTGCGTTTTCCATCAAAATCGTGTTTTCCGTCAAAATCTGATTTTCCTTCGAAATCATGTTTTCCGTCAAAATCATGTTTTCCTTCGAAATAATGTTTATCGCTTTCTTGAGAAATCATATTTTCCGTCAAATCTTACTTCTAAATCGCATTTCCACCAAAATAACGTTTTCCGCCAATTCATGTTTTTGTTAAAATTATAATTTTTGGCAATATCGTGTCTTTCTCAAAATTATATTTTCCACACATTCATGTTTTCTGTAAAATTATGTTTTCGCGAAATCCCATTTTCCATCAAAAATCATATTTTATGCAAAATCATGTTTTCCTCAAAATTAATTTTTTAGCAAAATCACTATTTTTTTCAAAACCGCAAAATTGTAATTTTTCTCAAAATCGTGTTTTCCGTCAAAATCGTGTTGTCCGTTAAAATCAAGTTTTCCCGGAAAATCATGTTTATCTTATTTTTCTGTTAAATATTGTATATATTTATATTATTTTAAATAATAATAATAAATAATAATATTAGATAAAGTCTAAGAACAGTAAAAATTTGTGGTGCTATAAGGATAAGGATGGTTGTAGAAGCATTTATATTTAATATATTTATATATACGTAAGAGAAGTTAAAACTTTGTATATCAAAGATTAATCATCAAATAAATTTATTAAAGGATTAAAAAATTATCATTAAAGATATTTAAATATTTTATATTGAGAATGAATGAGAGAGCTCCATTCACTCAAAATCGCTTCCCAAATAATAGTATAGATAAAACAATTTACATGTATTGATGTTTATACATACATATAATTATAATTTATTATAATTAATATGAATATATATAGTAAATTTAAGTATTTATATATATGATTTCAGATAATAATTTATTTTGTTGCAATAAGTTTAAAATTAATATATAAACTATAAAATGTTTTAATAAAAGGTTAAATATCATAATGTATATTTGTATGTTTAATTATAGTTAATATATTTTTTTATTAATTTATTAATGCTAAATTAAATTTATAATTTTTAAGAATCTATACTATTAAAACAGAAGTACAAAACAAAAAATGTCCAAACTTTTTGATTTAATTACTAGATATACCATTGTTATTTATAATCAATTAATTAGATATTAAGGGTGTTTTAGTATTAAAAATATGTAAACTGAGAAACTGTTCGAGAGGGTCAACTTCTCATATACCCTTATGGCTCTAAAAAAAATCCACACTACCCCCAACTAATCTCCCATACCCTTCCCACTTTAATGAAATGTTGTTTGACCCTTTTGTCCTTGGTTTACGGATCCTGGTTTAATTGGATCTTGAATGGATTTGGTTGGTTGGGATTTAATCCATTTAATTGGATTGATTTGGTTTATGAAAAAAAAAATTCTCGAGCCTCACCTCGCCTCCGAGCCTCCGAGCCTTGCATCCTCGTCTCGCCTCAACTGGGTTTTGCTCGTCGGCGCCGTCGCCTCGCGTCTCCGACCACCATTCGCCGGCTCCGTCGTGCCTCGTCACCATTGGGACTACCAATTGAGTAGAACTGTACTCTAGAGGCAATATTGGCCGCGGAAATCGAATCAAATTGGAATTTGTGTTGCAGGTGAACTGACAGCCAGTGCAACTAGTATAACTAGTATAACTGGTACAACCTGTAAAACTGGTATAACTAGTATAACTTGTAAAACTAAGAATCGTTTTGTATAACTGGTACAACCGGTGCAGTCTGTAAAACCGGTATAATTGGCACAACAAATCCGTAAAACTAGTCATAAATAGTCATAAATCGATATGACGTTTACGCTTCTCTAAATTTTATCAAATCAAGTTAATGGAGCTGTTTAATGCCCCATTTGATGCATCAGAGGACACATCGATATGACATTTTTGCTTCTCGGGTAACTCAACAAATCTTTTATGGGTGAGTCTCTTCGAAGCCGGCGAACAATCACGTCTCATCATTACAAATCATTTATGGACGCTACCCATCAAACGAGATTCCACTCTATAAATACAGAGTTATGCGTCTCTCTCTCTCATATCTCTCTGCATTAATTTCTCTTCTCGTACTCTGTATTTGGTTTTTAATTTTTCGGCTATGTACTAGTATACTACTCTTTTTGGAATGTTAAGTCTATATCATTTTTAGTTTCTCTTCACTGTGTAAAACCGTGTAAAACTGTGTAAAACTAAGTTAATTTGATCAACGACAACGACAATAACCAACAATACAACCACTAACTACACTAACTACATAGAACGACCAAACTCAATTATATGCTTCTTTGCCTTAACAACCATTGTCATCACAATGGCAATGACAGTAACACAAATGAACCCAAAACAACAACATTTGATCATCACTCTCCCCTTGTTAAGGTCTCTTTTTGTTACTAATGCGTCTTCCTCCAAGTCATTGATCTTACACTTTAAGGCTTCAATTTCGATACCAATCTCGGATTTGGATTTCTCAATCTCAATTTCAATACTCGAAATTTTGGGCAACGCATCATTGACTTCCTCATACATGCTATCCTCCACCCATTTGAACAAATGTTTCTGAGTTTAAAAACAAAAGCAATATGTAGTGAATCATAAACAAAAGAGCGTAAATCATTATCCTAAATCATTATCCACAAATTATTTGACAATATGCTTACATTTTTCATGGTTGAACATCTGAAGAATGGTCTTCCTGGGTTGTCTTTTGTCTTAGACGTGAGAATGACGACGCCTTTACCGCAGTGACACTTCGCCGGAAACCCTCGGTCTCCATCTTCAACAGTCGACGAAGATGTATCACAGCTCATGGAGGAACGAGAGGTGAGATGAAATCGTTGTTTAGATGAAGAGGAAAGCGAAATCAAGATCCCCGCGAAACCCAATCAATTGAGAGGAATTGGAATTTTGATTTATAGGGTTTTGTAGGCCTGGGCGTTCAGATATTCGGGTCGGGTCCGGGTCGGGTCCTTGCAGGTACCGGTTCTAACGGGTATAGAAATACAGGACCCATTTAAGAACCTGTATATTTTCGGGTCGGGTTCTGGTCGGGTCCTCTCGGGTCCGGGTCGGTTCGGGTTTACTATTGCCATACCTGCAAAGACCCGAATTTTTACGGGTACTATGCGGGTTTGGATATTTACAGGTTTTTTGGATATTTTCGGGTATAAAATACCCAAATAACCCTGCAAATACCCGAATAAACCTGTAAAAATATTCAAAACTACATGTTTTATCAGGTTTTTTCAGGTTTTATCGGATCATATGGGTCATACAGGTCCTATCGGATCTTATGGAGTCGGTTACTAGCAGGTTCTTAACAGGTTCTTAACAGGTTACTAACAGGTTCTAACAGGTTCTAATAATTATTTAGTCTAATATTTACAGGTTCCAACGGGTACCCGAAAAACCTGCGGGTAAGACCCGGACCCGAACCTGTACCCGCGGGTCTTCGATCGTCATACCCAACAGGTTCTAAACCTTGGACCCGGACCCGACCCGGACCCGATTTTTTCGGGTCGGTTCAGGTTCGGGTTTTCGGGTCCGGGTAAAAATGCCCATGCCTAGGGTTTTGAATGATTGGAGATTTTTTAATTCAAAGGGTTCGTGTGGATCCGGGTCATGTATCCGTGGGGTCCGGAAGTTGATGGTTTAAGTAACATTTTCCCCCATTTTCTCTCATAATTAATATCATTGGATAAAAAATATTTAACATATAACCATATGAAATTTGAACTTGTAAAATCAGTTTCATCCTAACTATGGTCATTGGGTGACATTAAATCAAATTAGATTGGGAAAATCTCTCGACTAAGTAATTCCACCAACAATGTTCATACACTTGCAAGATCATTTTTGGAATAACGGACAAGATAGGAGGATAAATTTACAAAAATCGAAAGTTGTTACATAATAATATGCAGAAGCATTATATTCATATATTAATTGAGTAAAATCAACTGTAAACCTATAAAATCGAATTTAAAGTTCCAGTAAAACTGATTATATTGAAAACAGCCAAAGTACAACTATTAAGAAATTTTGTACAACTACAAACTCCTGTAAGACCATGTGTTAAGTTTTGGCGCCAAAATTTAACACACTCTTACATCTGTTTTCTCTGTATTAATAAATCGATATGACGCTTACACTTCTCGAAATGACCCGTTTATGCCTTTCGTATAACTAGTATAACCGAGAAAAACTTGTGTAAAACTGTGTGAGTCTCTGTTTTTCGAAGAGAGTTGTAATGATGAGCATCTTTCTTGGGTTTTTCAAGAGACGGCTTGTCTTCCTTCTTTGTCCCCTTCATTAAACGGATCATTATTAGAAGCCGGCGAACCGTCACATCACATGGTTTTACAACCCGTCTCTTGACAAACCCAAGAAATGTAATGAGCATAATTACAAGCCGGCGAACAGACACATCTATGCGTCTTATGGACGCAACCCAAACAAGTTTAAGGGTCTATAAATACAGAGAAGTTCTGTGTCTCTCTCATAACCGTTTTCCACACAAAACAAGTTCCAAAATCAGAGAATTTTTTTTTTTGGAAAACAGAGAAAACAGAGAAAAACAGAGACTCACCATGGCCAACAGAAGATCGATGGTATCTCTTCAACAATTTCCGATCGAAATCCTCCCCAAGATCTTACAGAAAGCCAAGAAAAATTCCGGCGCCGATTACTGCAACCTCTGGAAAACATGCAGAATCATGAACGAAGCTGGCAAGAGTCCTGAAGTCCCCTGTTCTCTCTCTCTCTCTCACCCTTGGTGAAGAACCCTCGCCGTGCGTATCAGCACATGCCATATCTGAACAGATGCCTAGACAATGATAACTGCGCGGCTAACTTCGTGCAAGGTATCCTCAGTTTTACTCCGTTTTACATCAACCGTTTTACTCCGTTTTACATCAAGTATCCTCACATATTTCCTTGAGTTCGACAAGAAAACGAAATGGCGTATTTAAGAAATGCTGCCAATGGAGAAGGCGAGGAAGAGATTCTTGAAGTTGCTTACCTATATGGTGTTCTGCGCTACCTCCACGACGATCCTCTAGAAGGTCCATTTGATGATATTGCTTTCCGTGTCTGGCGGGAAAAAGAGGAGGATTTGGTGGCCCGCGTTTGGAGGAACTTGAGAAGGATAATGCATGGAATCTATGTCACTAAGAAACCGGTTTATATGCAAACAATGCGGAACAGAAGGCCTCCTCCATATTGCCATCTACTGGATTTGGAAGTCAAATGCGTTGATTGCTTCATGTTCAAACGGGGCATGAAGTTCTACTACATGAATCAAAATATGCCTTTTATCTTGCCCTAATTTCTTTTCTCGTACTCTGTATTTGGTTTTTTATTTCTCGGCTATGTAGTACTCTTTTTTTAATGTTATGTCTCCATCATTTTCCAAGAAAATCAAATTCGTTAAAACTGTGTTGGTAAAACTGCGTAAAACTGTGTAAAACAGCGTAAAACTATGGGTAAAACTGTGTACAAAAGGTAAAACTGGTAAACTGTGTAATGTTAGTACAACTGTGTAATACTGGTACATCAGTTTTACCAGTTTTACATCAAGAGTTTTACTCAGTTTACCAGTTTTACTCGGATATTAATATATCGGCGTTATTTATAAAAACTTAAATAAAAACGGAAAGTTCTTATGTTTTAGTTGACAAAAAAAGAAAAGAAAACAAAAAAAAAACAAAATTCTTGTGTTTTTGATTTTTCCCCGAATTGATTTCTTCTCCCCAAATCACTTTATATATAATATAGCTTGAGTAGATTAACAATATAACACGATAGAGCAGTGGCTGTGGTGGTTTTATTTCATATAACCAGCCGAGTTCGAATCCCATCGGTTTCGCTTTAGTGTAATTTTTTCTTCTTTGTGTTCAGTACGGTTATAATCGTAATTTCAAATATCTTTGAGTTGGGCGGGTTATCCGATTTGTGGATTATCCGATCCGAGTAAATCGGGTGAACCACCGATTTTTTGGTTTCCTTGGTTCATTTACGGTTCATAATCTGATTGCGGTTAGGTCGGATAAACCGTCTGGTTTAACATGTAATTAAACGAAAATCATAAGGTCTTTTGGTAAATTCGCAAGTTTTCGATTAAAAAAAAAAGTTAATAAAAAGTCTAATAAATAGAGGGGTATACGGGATTTGTTTCGTGTACGGAGGGTCTCTGGAGGGGTCAACTTCTTGTGTAGCCTTATGGCTCTAAAAAAAATCCACACTACCCCCAACTAATCTCCCATACCCTTCCCACTTTAATGAAATGTTGTTTGACCCTTTTGCCCTTGGTTTACTATAAAATTGGTTTTTTAGAAATCAGAAATTGGAATGGGGAAATTGGTTCCGAAATTGGTTATGATTGGATTGGGTTGGAATTGGGTTTAAGAGAATTGGATCGGGATTGGGTTTTCTGGGGAAAAAAATAGAATCCCGACCTTCCCCTTCGGGATCCCCTCCCCCCAGCTCCGTCCTCCGTTTATCTGAACTGGTTTTGCTCGTTGGCGCTGTCGCGTCGCGTCTCTGATCGCCAATCGCCGCCGCCGTCGTGCTCCGTCAACCCACCGAGGTTTGTGGCTCCCCCTCGACCTGCATTCAGCTCCATTTGAATGGGTTTGAGATCCGTTTGGGATGATTTGGATTGTTTTTTGGTAGATTCAGCTGATGAGTTGCTACATTGTTGTTTAGCCATTGATTCTTGGTTGATTTGGACTACGAATTGAGTATATTGTTGTTGTAATTGGTTGATCTTGAAATCGATTCAAATTTGTGTTCATGTTGTTGTAGAACTGGGGACAACTAGTATAACCGATGTATGTTTAACTGATAACTAGTATAACTAGTAAAACTGGTATAACTGAGGACAACTTATGTAAAACTGGTAACAAACTTTGTACAACTACAAGTATATACTGAGTTTTTTTTGCTTTTGTTTTGGCAGGATAGAATGAGTGAGAGTGTGTGCATCCATTATAAATATCAGGGGCGCATGTGTAGCCTAGTGTTTAAATAGGAGATAACTTTGGAGATGGTAATCCATAGGCTTTACAAGAAGCATGCGTTAGATGAGAATAAGGTTAGATTGGAATTGTGTTACATTCCGTTGGTGGTTGGTTGTGAGGAACATATGAGTATTTCTGATGACGAAGATCTTTGTGGTTATCTAATGACCGTTGATAAAGAGAACCGTAGAAGTCTTTTTTGTGTGGAGGTTGTGACTGGACTGGAGCTGCCCACGCAACAGTCGAGAGCGGGCAAAAGCTCTGCTGGTTTAAACTATAACCATGATGAAATCGGAGAAGTAGGACCTAATGCCTTGACATTTTTTGTTGAAAACGGAGAAATAGGAGATAATGTTGTGTCGTTGTTTGTTGAAAACGGTCAAGCAAGTCAAGAAGGACAAGTGAGAGAGGAAGAACAGGTGAGAGAGGAAGAGAAAGTGAGAGAGGAAGAGCAGGTGAGAGAGGAAGAGCAGGTGAGAGAGGATGATATTGATGGTAGGCGTGATGAATATCGTGAGGTACCACCTGTTGTTGAAAGTAGTCAGTTTGTCGCGCCATGGGAAGACGGTTTAGGGTTGATTGTGCATAAAGAATTCCGAGATAAGAAGGCGGTTATAGAGTTTGTAGAGAGTTTGGCATTTAAAAACTCTTTTGAGTATGTTACGCAACATTCTGATACAATGCGGTGGGTAGTTAAATGTTCTATTGAGATATGTAAATGGGGTCTACGAGCAGCAAGGATCCCGAGCTCGGATATGTTCTCTATTAGAACGTACACGAAGATGCACACATGCAACCGTGTTGATCAAACTGGAAGCGCTGATTGTATGAAAGGCTCATCACAGCTAGTTGCATCGTATTTGAGTGAGGAATATCCTGGGAACTTCGAAAATCCAAAGCCTAGAACCATCATTGATCTAGTCAGGCGAAAATATGGCGTAGACATATCTTACTCTATGGCGTTAAGAGGGAAAATTCAAGCAGTTTGTGATTTGCGTGGTAGCCCGGAAGATAGCTACAAGATGTTGTATCATTATCTATACGTGTTAGAACAGGTTAATCCTGGAACGGTAACTGCTGTGGAAGTGGATGAGGGAAACATATTCAAGTATCTATTCATAGCTTTGGGAGCTAGCATTGAAGGGTTTGCATGCACGAGGAAAGTGATTATTGTCGATGCAACTTTTCTCAAGACCGGATATGGTGGTGTACTAGTTTTCGCCATTTGTCAGGATCCTAATCGTCACATTTATCCCATAGCGTTCGGTGTTCTTGATGGTGAGAATATATCTAGTTGGACATGGTTTTTTGAGAAGTTGAAAAGCGTTATAGGCGACTCGTCCGAATTGGTATTTGTGAGTGATAGAAATCAAAGCCTCATCAATGCAATAGCAAATGTGTTTCCACAAGCTCATCATGGGTACTGTTTATGGCATTTGTCCCAAAACGTGAAAGCACGTGCTGGGAATGTAAACAAAAAAGTAGTCAATGATAGGTTTCAGGAGATAGGTTGCTCTCACACATCGGCTGAGTTCTACAGTCGTTACGAGACATTTAAGAGGAGATATCCTTCGGCCGCGAAGTATGTGGAGGAAACTACCGTCAAGGAAAAATGGGTTAGATGTTTTTTTCCAGGTAAACGATACAACTTGGACACGAGTAACTCTGCGGAATGTCTGAACAAGACTTTTCTTGATGCGAGGAGGTACTCCTTAATGCCACTGCTTGATACTATCATTCGCAAATTTTCGGATTAGTTTAACAAGCATAGGAAAGAGGCCGTAGCTGGAGATGCTAAAGACAATCTCGTGCCTTTGGTCCAGATCTTCGTGCATAAAAATTGGCCAATTGCTAAGACATTAGCTGTGAGGGAGGTAAACACTTTCGAGCTCGAGTACGAAGTCGATGATATTGATGGAAAGGTTTATTTGGTGAACTTGGAATCGAAAACTTGCTCATGTGGTTTCTTCAATATTCAGAAGTATACTTGTCTCCATGCCCTAGCAGCATACATAACATATATACAAAAAGAGCGATAGAGCTCGTGAAAGTGCTAACAAAATAAGACTCCTTGATTTGATTTCGAAATACTATTTTACGGAGATGTGGGCATTGGCTTATTATAGGTCTATCTATGTTGTCCCTGATATTTCTGCATGGAACGTCCCAGATTACATCAAAGATATGCAAATCCTACCTCCAGTTTACAGGAAAACTAGGGGTCGGAAGAGAGTACATAGATATCCATCAGCTGGAGAAGGAGGGAGACGGTGAAGGACACAAAATAAAAGAGATAGACTATCAAGGCTGTTATTTGGAAATGACTCTAACTCTGATTGTGAGTGATTTTGTGTGTAAGCTTTGGTTCTGTAATGTACTTTGGTTCTGTAATGTACTTTTGTTTCACTCTGTATAACTTTGTGTTTTCTATTTGATGAACCCCTGCATTGAGTTTTCTATGTCAATACTCTGGTGAAACTGTGTAAAACTGTGTAAAACTGTGAAATACTAAGTGATTTATCGTAATTATAATGAATATCATTAGAGAAAATAATTAACATATAGCTATAAGAGATTTTAACTTGTAGGATCACATTTTATCCTAACAGTGGACAATGGGTAATATTACGTCGAATGAAAATCAGTCAACATAGTTTTACACAGGTTGGAAATCACCAACAATGTTCGTATACTCTCAAGGAAATTTTTAGACAAATGGACACGTTAGGAGGATACATTTTCATAAGTTGAGGAAAGATACATATTATTACACAGAAATACTAGATTTGTAGATCAATTGTGTAAAATAATCTGTAAAACTATAAAATCAAATTTAAAGTTCCAGTAAAACTGAATATATTGAAAACAGGCAAAGTAAAACTATTAAAAAACTTTGTACAACTACAAACTTCTGTAAAACTATGTGTAATTTTGTCGAGCGGGAAAATTCAAAGCTAACAAACTTTCCGGCGGCAAATTTCAGAATTGACCAATGTTTTTGGCGCCCAAACCCCAAAAATATACTTTTCCTCCTTTCTCTAATCCTTTCTCTACTCAATTTTTCTCCTTCATCCCTTCTCCTTCTCTCTCCTTATCGTCCTCTCTCCTTTCACGAAATTTTCGATAACTCTTTTCCTCTCCCATTTCATTTTCTAGTCTCTCATTCAACTTCTTCCGTATTCTCTTGGACATGGACAAATTCGAAGTTGATCCTTACTACAGTGACATGAAGCAGAAGCAGAGGGAGTACGACAAGATGTGCTTCATCGCAGATGGTGACAATGGCATACCGACAAGATGCCCGTGCGGTGATCGAATCATTGTGGATCATGAACCTGACGTGGGAAAGAGACACTTTATTTGTAATGCGTTTAGGGTAAGCTATGTTGATTTGGTGATTCGGTGGTGGTTCTGTTCGGTTTTTCAATAATCCAAGTTTTTTATGTACAGGATAATGGGCTACACATTCAGAAACTTTGGGTTAGGGGCGTCGTGGAAGAAGCCACTAACTTAAGGGGTATTGTGGACTCCCAGGCCGTGAAGATTGAAAGCCACGAATATTGAATTGAGCAGTTGGGATTGGCGCTCAAGAAAAGAGGTGAAGAGATTGAAAAGCTTAAGGAATTGCTGGAAAAATGGGCTACAAGTGTTTAATGTTATTAGAATGTTTCTGAATGTTGTCCTGTTGGTTGGGATCCGTTCGGATCCGTTCCCATGTTTGTTGGATATTGGTTTTCTTTCGGTTTTAAGACTTGTTTAAGAGTTTATCCTATTGCTTAAATGGACAATCTACTTCTACCAATTTTACATAGTTCTACCAGCTTTACATTGTTCTACCAGTTTTACATTGTTCTACCGGGTCTTACATTGTTTTACAAAGTTTTACATAGTTTAACTAGTTATACCAGTTTTACATTGTTCCCTTTTATGATGGCAATAAGTTCGCTATTAGAAGTATTCGAAGTCCCAGGAGCATCAATGGCAGCATGACTCTTTTCCTCACGTTTTTTTAGCTCTTCTGCCTCCTCTACCTGTCGGAAAGCCTTCTCCTCATCGTACATCCCCTGAAAAAAACCTTCTTCCCAGCCTAAATTAGCTTCATCCAACTCTGAACAACAGGATCGACCTCCCAAGTCTAACAATCGACCTCCCAAAATGTTTCTTTTTCACATCTCGAAGTCTAACAATTGATCAGCTCCCATACCCTCGAGCTTATTTTTCACATCTCGAAGTCTAACAATCGACCTCCCAAAATGTTTCCTCAGAAACTTGTGGCCACCCAACCGCTTGTAGTCAACAGGGTAGTTGCGGCAGTCTAACCCGGAGATAAGTGCATGCTCCCTCAGTCCATAACGTATCGGAACGCTGTAGACCACGAACCAGACTCCCATCCTCTTCTCGATGCAAGCGGTTCGCAGGAGTAGCATGCACATGCCCATCACCTTGTGGTTTCCTTGTTTCGGCAGGTGAAAGATATGTTGGAATTGCGGATGCTCTACAAACCACTTCTTCTCGGTAGTGGTTAGATTAGGCTTCAAAGAATCTAGAGTGGCCAGAAAATCAATATAGAAGCACTGGGTTGATATCTTTATTTTCTTCATGTACTCAAAGGTTGCATGGCTGTCATTTCATCACCGGATTCCTGCAAAAATAAATAGTTTTACCAAGTTATTCCTGTAATACAATGTTAGTTTTACACAATTATACTTAGTTGTGCTTAGTTTTACTCAGTTTTACAAGTTTTACTACATTAGTTATACTTAGTTTTACCGGTTTCCTTGGTTATACTTGGTTTCACTAGTTTTACACGTATTTTTACACTTACGATTGGGAATCGGAGCTATTCTCGGATTCCTCCTCGTCTTCTTCCGTAGATTCTGAAGGGATTATTGTCTCCTCGACTCTCGGCTGGGTTGGTTGCGGTTGCTATTTTGTTTGCTGTGAATCGACCTCGTCTCCGTCTTCTGAACTCTCTGTCTCCTCGTCATCATCTTCCTCATCCTCTTCTACTTCACTCTCATCTCCTTCGCTCTGTTTCTCGAGATCAACTTCTCGTTCTTCGTAAGGGACCATAGAAAGATCATTAACGACAGGAGGAGGGTTCCCCAGAACATTATCGACCGGATTCGTGGTCGTGGTACCAACAACATCGCTCACCGGAGGAGGAGGAGCATTCTGAAGGTGTAGCTGAGTCACTTCATGTATCAGTCAAGGAGTAGCTCAAGGAGTGATACAGACGGGCAACGTGTGAAGAGCGATTGAGGACTTGATGAATTGCCTTAACCAAGTGTTGGAGCTGAGGTGGACTATCTGAGATATATGACGAGCTGGACATACATCTTGGAGAATATTTGAGACAAATATTTAATGAAGATTGAAAGAGTTTTCTAGATCTTAAAGTAGTTAAGGTTGTTAGGATTCTACAAATATATCTTAAGAGATAAGGTTTATCTCTTAAGGGTGTTAGCTAACTAGGTTAGCGATCCTATCTTGTATAAATAGGAGAGCTTGTGCCGTCTATAGGGCAAGCATTTTGAGTGAAAAGAATCTGTGAGAGTTCTAGTGATCACGTATAGATCATTGAGAGATTAGATTGAATAGGTGTTCTTGTAAGTCACAAAGGTCAATCTAATAAACACAAGTTTTTCAGAGAGATTGGTTGAGTTAAATAGTCTTTACTTTGAGAAACACATAGCCTTACACTTTCATTTTGGTATCAGAGCTACCACTCGTAGCTATCAATTCGGGTGAGATCCTGAGGAGAAAGATGGAAGGCTATCAAGAACTCTTGAACAGCACAAGAATCATTCTTGATGCAGGAAACTACGGCTTCTGGAAGTCAAGGATGAGATCACAGATCAGAGGAATCAATCCACTTGCTTGGAAAGCAGTCATGGAAGCATGGAAAAAACCTACGATCAAGGATGAAAAAGGTGTGGAGACGCCTAAACCCGAAGAGACTTGGACAGAAGAGGAGATGAAGAAATCAAAGTACAATTCCAAGGCTCTAAGTGCAATTCATTGCAGCGTTTCTAAGAAAACCTTTGAGCTGATTCAAGGCTGTGAAACAGCAAAAGATGCATGGGATATACTCCAAACACACTTTGAAGGAACTCAAAAGGTGCAGAATTCTAGGAAAGATATTCTAGCCTCTCGTTTTGAGAATCTGAAGATGGATGAACATGAGTCCATTGCTGATTTTAGTGCCAAGCTTAGCTCACTTTCTCAGGAAGCAGCAACCCTTGGGAAAAAGTACAAAGAAAAGAAGCTTGTGAAGAAATTTCTAAGGTGCTTACCAGCCAAATACATGCCGTACAAGTCTGCCTTGAGTGTTTCACAGAACACAGATGATCTCACCTTCGGAGAAGTTGTGGGGATGCTACAAGCTCATGAACTTGAATTGGAAGGCATTAAGAAACCACGAAGCCTAGCCCTCGCAGTTAGTGAAACAAGTAAGAATGTCACCAATGAAGATGATCCACTAAGCTTGTTGGTTAGGAGGTTTGATCGTGACCTAAAAAGAATAGAACAAGGACAAGGAGCATCTCAAAAGAAATCAAACAACTTCAGGAAACAAACCGAAGGAGATAAGGCTGCTAAACGTGCTGATATCCAGTGCCATGAATGCAAGGGCTTTGGACACTATCGAACTGAATGTCCAACTGTCAAGAGAAGAGAGATCAAGTGCTTTGGTTGTCAAGGTCTCGGACATACTCAACTAGAGTGTGTAAATGATCAAAAGAAAAGGAAAGAGAAATCTCTACTGGCTGAGGAAGACACTGACGAAGACAGCACTGAAAGTGAAGATGATTTGAACAACTTTGTAGCCTTTGTTGGTATCACTGAGTTTGACGGAGAAGAAGATGAGTCAGGGTCTGAATCAGAACCTGACATAGATCTGGAAGAGGTAAGAGACACCTTAATCAAGATAGGAAAGGAGAATATGGAACTGATTAAGGAGAAGTCACGTCTTGAAGCCATCATTGAGTCTCTAATTCTTGAACTCATGACCATAAAAAGATTGAGTGATGAGAGTGTGGTACTGATGAAGGAAAAGCTGAATCTTGTTGTGAAGGCCGACAAACTTGAACAAGAGTTAAAGGAGGAAAAAGAAACATCAGCTCGTCTGCAAGCGGAACTAACTCAGTATCACAAGAAGATTCACATGCTTACGGGAAGTAAGCAACTAGACAAGATCTTAAGTGCAGGAAGAACTGAAAGAGGGTATAGAGGACTCGAATACACATGTAGGGGAATGAAGGAAGCCGAGAATATCAACTTCGTGTCAGGAGGTTACGTGAATCAATAATTCAAAGAACCTTACAACAGAACATATGGATGCTGGTTCTGTGGAAATCGAGGACGCATCAAAGCATATTGCAGAAGATTCAGGGAAAAAGTGAATTGGCTGAGAAGACAAGGAATGTACTACTGGAATGGCTACAAGAATCAAATCTGGATCAAGAGAACCGATCTACATCAGACAGCAAGGGATGCATCTACAAAATCTGGTCTCGGATTCAGATGCAACATGGCCTTTGTCTCAGATGAACATGAAGAAACAATTCCGTGGTATTTTGACAGTGGATGCTCCAGACACATGACTGGAGATCAAAAGAATCTTCAAAAAGTCAAGTCAATTAAAGGAGGGAAGGTTACCTTTGGAGATGGAGGTCACGGAAACATCCTAGGTAAAGGGCAAACCAGTGAAATTGAGGTACCACAACTAATGAATGTTTACTTGGTGCAGGGACTCAAAGCAAATCTTATAAGTGTTATCCAGTTATGTGATGAAGGTTTGATGGTGATGTTCACATGCACTGAATGCAAGGGGATCAATGAACATCAAGAGACTGTCATTCGAGGAGTCAGAACCGGCAACAATTGCTACATGTGGAGAAATACAATGAAGTGTTTTAATCCAAGAGATGAGCTGAATCTGTGGCATCAAAGACTAGGACATATGAATGTCCGAAATTTGACCACACTTGTTAACAAGGAAATTGTACGTGGAGTTCCTCATATAAAAGGATGTGACAAGATGGTATGTGGTCCATGCAATCAAGGGAAGCAGGTTAAGGTGAAACACAAGAAGGTTCCTGACATTCAATCTAAGGCAGCCCTTGACTTGGTGCACATGGATCTAATGGGACCAATGCAAACTGAGAGTGTAGCAGGAAAAAGATATGTGTTTGTATTGGTGGATGACTACACAAGGTTTACATGGGTAATGTTCATCAGAGAAAAGTCAGATACAACAAGTAGCTTCAGGATCTGGGCACTTCAGTTGATCAATGAGAGAGGAGGTGTGAAACGAATTAGGAGTGATCATGGAGGAGAATTCCAAAATGATACAATGAGGATGTTTTGTGAGAACCATGGGATAAGCCATCAGTTCTCGGCACCAAGAACACTACAACAAAATGGTGTGGTAGAAAGAAAGAACAGGACACTCCAAGAGATGGCTAGAGCTATGCTGCATGGGAATGATGTACTAACCAAATTCTGGGCTGAAGCAATCAACACTGCGTGTTACGTCATCAATAGAGTGTATGTTCGGAAAGGATCCACAAAGACACCATATGAATTGTGGAAAGGAAAAACTCCAAACTTGAGTTACTTCCATGTGTTTGGATGTAAATGCTACATCTTAAATGATAAAGATCACCTCGGAAAGTTTGACTCAAGAAGCGATGAAGGGATATTTCTGGGTTACTCAGGAAATAGTACAACATTCTATAATGGAATCAGTGAATGTGGTATTTGATGACTACTCACTCACACAGTGTGAATAAGGGAACTATGAAGGAGACTATGATAACGAGGGAAGGAATGAAATGTCTAGAGAGATGAGACATGTGACTCAAACTGATCTGAAGCAGAACGTGACTCAACTCAAGAAAGAGTTACAAGTTCCTCGAAATCATTCTGCCAAAGACATCATTGGAGAAGCAGGAGAGGAAAGGAAGACTCGAGGAGTTCTGATGAAACTCAAGAACAGGTTAAAGACACCTGAGAAAGTCAAAGAGCAATCCCCAGAACCGATAAAAATGAGCAAAGAGTTGCATGTTCCTCGCAACCATTCTGTCGAAGACATAATCGGAAAAGCAGAAGAAGAAAGAAAAACCAGAGGAGTCAAACTTGACTTTAAAGAAATGGTAAGGTTTTCTTGTTTTGTTTCCACTATTGAACCTAAAACTCATGTGCAGGCAATCGACGATGAATTCTGGATCGTGGCTATGCAACAAGAGCTGGAACAATTTGTCTGTAATGATGTTTGGGAGCTAGTTCCAAGACCAGAGCAAGGGAACATCGTTGGAACCAAGTGGATCTTCAAAAACAAGATTGGTGAAGAAGGAGTTGTGGTCAGGAACAAAGCTAGATTAGTTGCTCAGGGATACTCTCAAATCGAAGGTGTGGACTTTGAAGAAACGTTTGCTCCTGTCGCAAGACTTGAGTCAATCAGATTGTTTTTGGGAATGGCATGCATCATGAACTTTACAGTCTATCAAATGGATGTGAAAAGTGCCATCCTAAACGGATTCCTTCAAGAAGAAGTATATGTTGAGCAACCAAAAGGATTTAAAGATGCACTAAATCCTAAGCATGTATACAAGCTAAACAAAGCTCTCTGTGGTCTCAAACAAGCACCTAGAGCATGGTATGAAAGGCTGACGAGCTTTCTGTTGGATCAAGGCAACAATAGGGGAAGTGTGGACAAGACTCTGTTTATTCTTGAACAAAGCAAGGAGATTATGATGGTGCAAATATATGTAGATGATATCATCTTTGGTGGCACATCACAAAAACTGGTCGATGAATTTGTTTCAAGTATGACAAAGGAGTTCGAGATGAGCATGGTTGGTGAGTTGAAGTATTTTCTCGGGCTACAGATCACGCAATCCAGTGATGGAATATTTATATCATAGACAACCTATGCAAAGAATCTTCTCACTAAGTTCAAGATGGAACACTGCAAGGAGGCCAAAACACCTATGAGTACTACGGTCAAGATGATAAAAGATGATGAAGGAAAAGATGTGGATGTCAGGACCTACAGAGGAATGATAGGAAGTCTACTTTATCTCACTACAAGCAGGCCGGATCTAACGTTTAGTGTTGGAGTATGTGCACAGTTTCAAGCCAAGCCCAAGCAGTCACACCTTGAAGCTGTCAAGCGGATCATCAGATATGTTAAAGGATCGGTGGGCTTGGGAATCTGGTATTCTAAAGGATCAAACAAAAATCTAGTTGGATATTGTGATGCTGACTGGGTTGGGAGTGTTGACGATAGAAAGAGCACAAGTGGTGGTTGTTTCTTCTTGGAGAATAATCTTATAGCATGGATGAGCAAGAGGCAGAACTCAGTATCTCTATCTACAGCTGAAGCAGAGTACATATCAATGGGAAGCTGTTGTGCACAAATCTTATGGATGAAACAAATGTCTGCAGATTTTGGAATGGAGTCAGGAGTACTACTGGTTTATTGTGACAACAAAAGTGCCATAAGTATTTCAAAGAATCCAATACAACACTCTAGAACCAAACACATTGACATAAGGCACCACTTCATTCGGGAGTTAGTGGAGGAAAAACAGGTAATGATCGAACACATTGTCACTGAGTCTCAACTGGCTGGTTTTTTCACAAAATCACTAGATTTTACTCGATTTATCACCTTAAGAAATGCACTTGGTATTTGTGAAATATGACGGTTTGTGAAAGTGTGCAGAA
Organism: Orychophragmus violaceus; assembly: GCA_030180135.1. NCBI lineage: Eukaryota > Viridiplantae > Streptophyta > Magnoliopsida > Brassicales > Brassicaceae > Orychophragmus > Orychophragmus violaceus. Next base: position 24,598,557 of record CM058229.1, read on the forward strand.
CTAGTACAGGCTGTGACTCAGGATGTACATCTAGCTTAGATTTAGTTTGGAGTCATACGTGAAGTGAAAAAGAGCTACCTACTATTCCGTCTTGTCAAAATCCAGTACAGGTTTCGTAGAAAGAGAGAGCAAAAAGATCATGAAGAATCAGACTGAGCTAGTCAAGTCTTAAAACTAGCTCAACAAGTAATACAACAACAACAAAAAAGAAAAGAAAGATCTGCTCTCTCCTACAGGATAAATGTTGAAAACTGGCAAGGCAAGATAAAGGAATAGGAGTGTGAAAGCTAGCCTTGGAAATGTAGATGGCCAAATGCATGAATCAAGAAAAGCTGAGAGTACATCCTAGTACAAGCACTGTGTCAAAAAGGTACAAAATATAAGAAATTTTTTATCAACACTGTTTTTTTAAGGCCAGTTGATTCTTGTGAAAATAGTGATCGTCATACTCTGCAAAATTCCCACTTTGACTCTGGAACAAGCAGTGGATGCAGTTGATTTGGTATGTGTTAGACTACTTTGTGTCTTGTGAAAGAATGATATGGTCTGTTGCAGTAAACCAGTGGGTACAGGAAATCAGTTTTAACCAAATCGAGACGGTCCAAAACTAAACCGGAGGAGCGCTAGAAGACAAAAGATAAGAGATTAAAGAGTCTTATGTTCGCGGTAAAAGACGCTACTCACTTCTTGCTCATCTCCGAAAAACCCTAGGAGAAACTAAGAGCGAAATTTTATCCTAGCTTCCATGAGTTCCGAAAAGAACAATCCAGCTCAAATCGGGTCTCAGATGGAACATGCAACCAAGAATGAAGCTCAATCAACTCAAATTGCAACTCAAGAGAAGCTCAATCCGCTTGCAATTGTTGTGTACAAGGAATGGAATCTCTTCAACAAAAGCAAAGCTACAGCTGAAATCCGTCAAGCATCTGAGCAAGAAAGAACACCAACGGAAGTTGAGGGCGCTAAGATAAAAACCGGAGCAACTATCGAAGAACTCGAGTCGATAGCGGATTATGCTCAGAAGACCCACGAATTTGTTTCAAAGAAAGAGAAGAGGGCCAATCTTCCCGGATCTACAAAATCGAAGAACAAGAAGAAGTCAAAGAAGGTTGATCTAACTGCAGCTGAAGAATCAAAGAGCAAGAAGAAGGAAAAGGCCATCGAAATCTCGGATGAAGAGATAGAATCTGATGGATACGAGTCTGCCACTAGAATCTCAGTGCACGAACAGTCGAAGAGAGCAACACAAATGCAGTCAAGAAAGAGGAAGCACGAACCAGAGAAGACAGATTCCAAAGCAAAGACCGCGTATGGGAGACCAACGTCAACCAAGAAGCCAAAAACATCTCAATACCTGGATTAAGAAAGGTACAGACTTTTTAAAACTCGTGGAATTTTGCCTGAAAGACTGGTAGATATGGAAGAAGAGGATGAATGGGGGTATCTTGAGCTGATTGAAAATGGAAATCTGGTAACGACTGTGACGGGATTAGCTGGATATGGCAAGGAGCATATCATTGAGTTTTACTCTGGCTTACCAAGTGTAAAACTTGAAGATTCTGTTGAGAAAGTGAAAGTTTGGTTCAGGGGATTCTCATATGAACTTTCTCCATCTGCAATCAACGAATCTTTGGGGCTTCAGGAGTTGAATGATGAGGAAACTCAGGCTGACATTGAGGCTGAATCAAAAAGCATGGAAACAATAGCAATGTATCTCAGTGAGGGAAAGAAAGGATGGAAAGAGATCACTTCCACAGGACTGCCACCGTGCTACGCAGCCTTAAGTGTACTCACGGCTTACAATTGGATTCCATCCACTCATAAGCATCATCTGTCTGAACAACGAGCAAAGCTAATCTACAAAATAACTAAAGGGATCAAAACGGATGTTGGAAAGATGATCTTCAAGCAAATTTTGTCCCTAGGAGTAGTAAAAGACTCTGACTCTCGTTGGCTGATGTTTCCAAGGATCATCACCGGTCTCATGAAAGATCAACACGCTGCTACCTTGCTCAAAGGAGAAAAGGTGATTGCTCCAATCTTCTACAAGAAGGATTCGCGTTCTGGGGAAGCATTCATAAAGACTGAGGAGCCTACGCCTGTCAAGAAGAAAGAGGTTGTCCGCGCTAGTCCGAGGAAACATGCACCACTTCGTGCCAGTTCCAGTGCATCAGTTCCACGATCCTCGACTCAAACGATGCAAGAGATAGTGAATCTTGGATCAGTGCGTGTACCAGTCGGAAGCTGTAGTCCTCATGCAGCCAGAGAAGTAGTTGCGGATACTGCCAAAGCGCTTCAGACCTTCTCGGAGGTGATTCAGCGTCTTCTCCGAGCCATGCCAGGTAAGAATCTCTCTCCAAAATAAGCTCTTTAGTGACTAACCATATGTTTTTAACATTGTGTGCTCTCAAGCAGGGGGAGATGAGGATAGTGGCTAATTTATGAGCACAAGATTATGGGGGAGTGAAGCCGATTTAGTTAGCTTTTGTTTTTGTTATAATCGTTTCACTTGGGAATAAATCTAGGATTCTGGGGGAGTTGTTTCTTTTTGGTCTGTAGTAATTTGATGATGGCATCTCGGTTATGTTTTGATGTGCAAAACGCTTTTGTTAAAACTCACGTTTGTGTTCATGAAACATGTATTTGCGATGTGAGCAATCTAATCAAAAATACAAGTGTTCAGAATGCGATTTGTTCTCTTGTCTAGTGTGTTTATAGCTTTGCAGTTACTTGAGAGACACACAATCCTAAAAAGGGGAAGATTGAAGGTGTAGCTGAGTCACTTCATGTATCAGTCAAGGAGTAGCTCAGGGAGTGATACAAACGGGCAACGTGTGAAGAGCGATTGAGGACTTGGTGAATTGACTTAACCAAGTGTTGGAGCTGAGGTGGACTATCTGAGATATGTGACGAGCTGGACATACATCTTGGAGAATATTTGAGATAAATATTTAATGAAGATTGAAAGAGTTTTCTAGATCTTAAAGTAGTTAAGGTTGTTAGGATTCTACAAAGATATCTTAAGAGATAAGGTTTATCCCTTAAGTGTTGGGATTATGTCCTGAAATCACATTGTACTCACTCTAATGATAGTTGTATTGTCGAGATCGGACAATTCATGTGATACTAGGTAGTCATAATGTTTTGCTAGAAACCACTTATGACAAATGAGTTGTAGCTCATTTCTGGTATCGTGTGAACCTACAGGGTCACACACCTAAGCAAGTTGGATATACTCTGCATGGGATTGATCATTGGCATATGGTCTGATCGATGTGTATTAGATACACATCGAGTTGAGTTTCTAAGAGGTGTATCGATCGACACCATTGGGTGCATCGGTCGATACAGGGCGTGTGTCGATCGACACCACTAAGTGTGTCGGTCGACACAAGGGCGAAACCGAGACTGATGTTTCGGTTCACCGCGAGGTCAATATATAAACTCGTTTTATGTATTTCGACATGATGTGAGTTGCTGTGCGCCGCCCAGAGTGTTTTCTCAGAGAGAAAACACAGAAACCTCAGAGAACTAAAAGTCCCAGGGAGATCCGAGCAACGGTCTTAGCATCCCGGCGGATTCCAGCTTGTGTGCGTGTGGACTGAACAGTAGAGGCGCAACGATTGGGGCGCTGCAGATCTCGTGTTGCCATAATCTTCCGCTGCCAAACACCAGGTAATCACGAGGTGAGATCATGATTCAATTAACTAGACCCTAGATCCTAGGCTATCGGGAACTCGCGAGAATTCTGAATCTGTAGAATTGGCTCGGATTCCCAACAGTGGTATCAGAGCCTTAGGGTTTTATCATTGAATCAGACCTGTTTATTGAATTTGATGATTTGGATTCGCTAGAACAAGTTGTTTAGATTGAACAGGTCAGATCGATTTCGATCAAGCTCGAGTCTGTGTTTTCGCACAGTTTCGATCGACACACAAGGTGTGTCGGTCGACACAGAACGGCGAAAACGACAAGATTCGGCGGCTAGGGTTTTTCGCGAAGAAAAACCGAAAGCCTTCTGTGTCGATCGACACACTGGGTGTATCGGTCGACACAGAGCAGACACGGTCGTGTGTCGATCGACACAATTTGAGTGTCGGTCGACACAGACCAATATTCGGCGGCTAGGGTTTTCTCGAAGAAAACCTAAAAAGCCTACTGCGTCGATCGACACAGGTTGAGTATCGATCGACACAGGCCGAGCGAATGGTTAATCGGTTCAATTGGATTGGACCGGTTATCATGCTTGGTTAAGTCCGAATAGATCGGTTTAAATTGGATGAATTAGTTCAATTGGATTGAACTGATTATCTCAATTAGCATGAACCGATGGGATAAATCAGTTTGATTGGATAAGTCGGTTCAATTGAATTGGACTGGTTATCGCAATCAGTTGAAACTGGTTTAAACGGTTTAAATTGGATTAATTGGTTCAATTGGATTGAACTGATCATCCCAATTAGTATAAACCGATTGGTTAAGATCAGTTTGATCAGATAAGTCGGTTCAATTGGATTGGACCGGTTATCAAAATGATCTTCGGTTTAGGTCTATGTCGACCGTCACACATGGGTTTTGTCGATCGACATGACTGGTTCGATGAACCGGGTTAATTGAATTAACTGGTTATTGAAGTCCGGTTTTGTTTGGTAGTGTCGATCGACAGACATTGTCTTGGATTTCAGCTTATGTCTATGACTACTTTCTCGTTGCGATCCGTCCTTGAGAAGGACAAGTTAAATGGATCCAACTTCCTGGATTGGTATCGGAATCTGAGATTCATTCTCAAGCAGGAGAGCAAGGACTATATCCTTGAAAAGGCTCTTCCAGAAAGGCTTGAGACCAATCGCTCGCATGCAGCATATAATGCTTGGAATAAGCATTATATTGATGTGGTAGATGTGCGTGACCTGATGTTGTCTACCATGAACTCGGACTTGAAGAGTCAATACGAGAACATGGAGTCGCCAATAGAGATGATCACCAGTCTGAAACTGAAGTTTCAGGATCTGGCACGAGTTGAGAGATTCCAGATGGTGAAGTCTCTCACTGAGTGCAAACTACCAAAGGATGCTCCAGTAAGTCCTCATGTCATTAAACTGATGGGTTACGTTGATAACCTGGGGAGACTGGGATGTCCTGTCAGCTTAGAGTTGGCTACTGACATCATTCTGCAGTCACTGCCGTCTAGCTATGATAAGTTCATTAAGAACTATATCAAGAAAGGCTTGACGAAGACGTTGACTGAGCTGCATGATATGATCAAAGCAGCAGAGCAAGACATCATAAAGGGTAAAAGATTCGAGAAATCTTGTTTTGGCAAGGGTAGAGGCAAGGCCGTCCAGATGTGGAATCAGGATAAGCCTGTGTCATCTGTTAAGCCCAAGTCAAGCCCATCTGGTGTCAGAAAGTGCTTCTACTGTAATGAGTCGGGGCATTGGAAGAGAGAATGCAATAAATTCTTGGAAGATTCACAAGAGATGGAGAAGATGTATGGTACTCCTTCTTCAGGCATTGTGTTATCAATTCAAGTTCTACATAAGTATTGAATACTTGTTGTGGTACTAATATTTTTGAAATATGCAGGACCTAAGCAACAATAGAACGTTGAAGAAAGGACAAGTGGAACTGCGTGTCTGGATGAAGCAATGGTTGCTGCATGAGCCGTAGAGATTCTCCACTTGTAGGAGCTTTTCATACTTGGTTTTTGAAATTAAGTAATTGCCACCATGTACTTGCTATATGCAAAATGTCTTTCATTTTCTTTTGAGAATTTGAATGTTTTTCATTTTGATAAAAGACAAATTCTGTTCTTTAAATCTTAATGAAATATAATATGGTAGCACCCCGTTTGGAATGGGTTTTGGATCTTAAACCAGCATAAGTTTGAACATAACACAAACACTAAAGGTTTGAGTCTGATGACTCGAACTCGACTTTTCTTTGGTATAGTCATTTAACCACAAGAGTGAAGTGGATTCAGTAAATCCATAGTTTTGGACTCATTTGATTTCAATCATCTGAGATATGAATTCTGTTCACTGGACCAAATGACTAAGGCCCATTTAGCAGAGCTAAAAGGAAACGGGCCAGAGGCTTATTGGGCCTTACACATACTGATGTATGCGGCCCAACAAACATAATAGCCAAAGGAAATATTCTGTACTTCATTACCTTATTGATGGAAATCGATAAGTATGGCTGTGTTCATTTGATGAGACACGAGCTGGAATCCCTTGAGGGAGTTCCAAGATGAAGTGTAGAACCGATTTGACAGAAGTATTGAGATCCTCGATTGGATCGTGGAGGAAAAATACTTAGAGTCAACAATTGGGTGATCATCTAACAGAATGAATCGGATCTTATTGGATATGCTCCGATTAATGATGAGTCACAAGAATCTTCCATGAACGATTTAAGAATACGTTCCAAAATGTCTATGTTTACGCTAAAAGGTTTCAATCAGAATCAGTGAAAAATACCACATTGGATGTGGACTGTGTGATTTCCAAATCTGTTTTTCTGATTAATTAGGATTGCAAGGTTTGTGTAAGACAGCAGTCAACAAACAGACTTGAATCCATATCTGATAAGTTCTACCTCGCTGGTTGTCCTGAGGAAACCAAGGCTTAGTACTTTTGTTATCCAGAACTGTGTCTTTTAAGAAAGGTGATACTTTCAAAAGGAACAGTGGGAGTAAAAGTACACATCGAAGAAATTCGATAAACACAGTAAGCTGCTCGACCTGATAAGGAAGAGCAGCGGTGAGATCTACAAAGTGCTGTAGGATCTGCACCTGTGGAGCCTGAAATTCGCAGATCCGAAAGGATCCGTCACTAACTCGAGAGTGATATCTCGTAACCTATTGTCATGATCTGCTGATCATTGAAAAGTGACGAACATGCGAAATTCGAAGAAGCGATGGTGAGGCCCAACTCCGAAAATTGGCTGGGTATGCATGTTAGTTTCACCGATCCATTTCTGGATTGAAACAAACATCTTGGAGTTGGAATCAACATTCTGACAGATTGGTCAAAGGTTTTGACTTGATCAGAAAGAAAAAGAAACCATGCGTTTACAAGGAGACTAGTGGGAGCGTAATGGCAATTCTCACACAGTATGTAGATAACATACTTGAATCTCACAAACGACGTTCCGACACTAAAGTCTTGTCAAGATTTAGGTCGGAAGTCAAATTTAAACAAAAGACATGGGAATAGCCGAGTGAATTCTTGGAATAAGAATCTACTGACATAGATTAAGTAGGCTAATTGGATCGTGTCAAAATCCTTATGTTCATAAGGTATTGGACAGTTCAAATGTGCTTGATTCCAAGAATGGCTTCATACCAAAGGTCTTATGGCAATTATCCAAGCGAGATGCAGTGTCTTGGACATTGGCTGAGCTAGTAACGATATTAGCAAGAAGAAGTGTTTTGAACACTGTCTGAACTAGTATTAATGAGTGTGATTACTTATGCTGATGCAATAGAATCCATCATGAATGCCATATTTTGTGCTCGTCTAGATGCAGCTTAAGCATAAAGTATGACGAGAAAATACCAATGTACTCCGGTAATAGTCACTGAATAGTTGCCAGAAATATCCCAAGTGTTGAGAAACACTAAGGATAGGTTCGTGGTGAACTGATAAAGTGACGAACCAGTTGAAAGTAGTTAGTCGGACAAAGACGATTCCCGGTTCCCACCTGGTTATGTCTCTTTGTCTGGATAACGGTGCTGACTGTTGGAAAGGCTCCAAGCAGCGGACCGTAGAATAATACTGTTATCTGAATGGCGATGTGGTCTATTGAAATTGTTTCAAGCAGAACACCGCATACTCTCCCACAACCTAAGCACGGAATTTATTCTGTTGCTGTAGGCATAAGATATCTGAAGAGATGATCTTGATTCTAGTGGGAGTTATTTTAGTTATGTTGTAGTCTTTACATAGACATGCTGTGGTAGTGTCTATGTAAGTCTAACTGACATCAGTATTATTTAATTATTGAATAATTAAATAATGGTCCCAAAGTATTTTATGGTCATCTTATAGGTCATCAAGTTGAAGACTTGATCATGAAACCCTATAAGTAAAAGATGACATAAATTATGATTGTCCCTAGTCAAGGTTGTTAAGATGGGACACTAACAACCGCGCAGACTAGTATGTGAGGTGACTGTTGGACTAAGTTTCATGAAGTCAATGATATGATTATCACAGTCAGTCACATAGATGTATGTTAGTGAACATATGATTGGACATGACCCGCTTAATGAGAACTCCACAGGATAGTTATATCAGTGTCATGGGAGGTTCTCATTACGACTATAGAGTATAGTCCTTAGACCTGAGTTCATCATGCTTTCTAGCATATGAATTGGTGCGTGTTGACCTTGTCAAACGTCGTTCCTAACTGGCGGCTATAACGGCATTGCTTGTGCGTATCATGAAGTATGTGTAGGAACAGGGATGGAACAAGATGGGATTTGTCCCTCATGTAATAACGGGAGATAAATATCTCAGGGCCAATCGAAGATTTGATACTGAGAAAATGCATGGCCGTGCTCAAACGAGGTGATTGTCAGTCGTTTGTTTTATCAGTATAGATCAGAAGTTCGATGAACATGATGTTGGCTATAATAAGGATGACACAGTCTCTTGCCTTATGCCATATCAAGATATAGTGACGAAGGGATTATAGGAATAGGTGATTCCAGTACAAGTGGGAGATTGTTGGGATTATGTCCTGAAATCACATTGTACTCACTCTAATGATAGTTGTATTGTCGATATCGGACAATTCATGTGATACTAGGTAGTCATAATGTTTTGCTAGAAACCACTTATGACAAATGAGATGTAGCTCATTTCTGGTATCGTGTGAACCTACAGGGTCACACACCTAAGCAAGTTGGATATACTCTGCATGGGATTGATCATTGGCATATGGTCTGATCGATGTGTATTAGATACACATCGAGTTGAGTTTCTAAGAGGTGTATCGATCGACACCATTGGGTGCATCGGTCGATACAGGGCGTGTGTCGATCGACACCACTAAGTGTGTCGGTCGACATAAGGGCGAAACCGAGACTGATGTTTCGGTTCACCGCGAGGTCAATATATAAACTCGTTTTATGTATTTCGACATGGTGTGAGTTGCTGTGCGCCGCCCAGAGTGTTTTCTCAGAGAGAAAACACAGAAACCTCAGAGAACTAAAAGTCCCAGGGAGATCCGAGCACCGGTCCTAGCATCCCGGCGGATTCCAGCTTGTGTGCGTGTGGACTGAACAGTAGAGGCGCAACGATTGGGGCGCTGCAGATCTCGTGTTGCCATAATCTTCCGCTGCCAAACACCAGGTAATCACGAGGTGAGATCATGATTCAATTAACTAGACCCTAGATCCTAGGCTATCGGGAACTCGCGAGAATTCTGAATCTGTAGAATTGGCTCGGATTCCCAACATTAAGGGTGTTAGCTAACTAGGTTATCGATCCTATCTTGTATAAATTGGAGAGCTTGCGCCGTGTATAGGGCAAGCATTTTGAGTGAAAAGAATCTGTGAGAGTTCTAGTGATCACATATAGATCATTGAGAGATTAGATTGAATAGGTGTTCTTGTCAGTCACAAAGGTCAATCTAATAAACACAAGTTTTTCAGAGAGATTGGTTGAGTTAAATAGTCTTTACTTTGAGAAACATATAGCCTTACACTTTCACATTTGTGGTAGTTGTAAGCCTTGCTACACCACTCGCCGTCGCCGGAGGAGGAGGAGCATTCGTATGCTTCTTAGGGCTTGTTATAACCCTCTCCGTCGCCGGATGAGAAGGAGGATTGTCGAGATAATCCTCGATTTTCTTGGTGGCTAAACGAGTTTTGGGCGCCATGTTTTACGGAAGGCTTCGCGTGATTGAATTCGATTCGAAGGAGAAGGAAGAATAGGGGAAGTTAAGATTGAGAGAGATGAGGCGAGAGATGAGAGGGGGAAGAATCTAAAGAGGGATTTGAAAGAGATGAATTAGGGTTTTTGGGGATTTTTTTTTTGATAGGTCCCGTTTTTTGAATTAATCGGATCTAACCCGACTCTCTGGGTTACCCGACCCGGATAAATCGGGTAAACCACCTTTATTATGGTTCATTTGGTTCATTTAAGGTCCGAATTCTGATTTCGGTTTGTTCAGGTAAACTGTCTGGTTTACCATGTAATTAAACGAAAATCATAAGGTCTTTTGGTAATTTCGTTTGTTTTTGATTAAAATAAAATGTTAATAAAAATTCTAATAAATGGAGGGGCATATGAGATTTGTTTCCAGACTAGAGGTTCTCTGGAGACAATAATCCAAACGACAATAATCCATGTTCGACAAGCATAGGGGTTTCGTCTCTTATGACCCTAATTGGCAAAATAAAATCTACACTACCCCTTCTTAATCCACAATACCCTTCTCATTAAAATGAGAGTAGGCAATTACTCTTCTACCCTTACAGATTATATTTTTTAAAAAATAGAATTGAATATTAAAAATTGGGTTGGGTTGTATCCATTGACGGGTTGGGTGGGTTGTATCTCTATTAAAAAATTGAATATTGGCATCTCGCTTCTCTCCTCCACCAGCTCGACAAAATCGTGCTCTTCAGCTCTGTCGGATTCGGTCGTCGGAGATTCACTCTCATTCACCTCGATTTCCTTCGCCTCCTACATCGCCGTCGACGTCTCCTTCGCCGCGCCGTAGCCGCATTCTCATCCAAATCGAGGTTTAACTGTTTATTAGTCTCCTCTTTAAGAATCGATTTCAAATGTCGATTGTAATTGGGATTTGATGCACACTGGTGATTAAAGAATGTTTGTGGGTTTATTATGAGTCCAAATTGGTTAGAGATGCATTGATGTGGTTGAATCATTGAATTGAGTTGCTTTTTCAGAATTGAATTATCTTTCGGGTTCATGCTCAGTTGGTAATAGTATAACTAGCTAAAACCAGTAACACTGAGAAATGTTGTATAATTGTGCACAAATTGCTGTTTTGATTGAGTTTCTAGGTATTGTTTGGCAGGTTAAAATGATCAACAACGTCAGCATACATTATAAATTCGAAGGTCGCATTTATGGTCTAGTGTTTAAGGCATCAGTTGAGGAGATAACAATGTCGATGGTAGAATCTAGGTTATACAATAAGCTTGGTTTGGATGAAACCAAGGTTAAATTCCAATTGAGTTACATCCCTAGGCTGGCTGGGTATGAGGAACAGTCGTATATTTGTGATGATGAGGAGTTTTTGTGTATCCAACGCATGTTGATAATGAGAATCGTCGATGTGTTTTGTATGTGGAGGTGTTGAGTACACCGGAACTTCCCGAACAACAGTCGAGAGCGGGAAAAAGCTCTTACGGTGAGAACTATGAAGGAGAAATAGGGCTTGATGCCATCATGGTGTATGTTGACAAGCAACAAGAGAACAAAGAAAAAGAGGATAAAGATCTCGAAAATGATGGAGATGCTCTGAAAAATGATGGAGATGCTCTCAAAAATGATGGAGATGCTCCCGAAAATGATGGAGATGCTCCCGAAAATGATGGAGATCCCGAAAATGAAGGAGATGACCTCGAAAATGATGGAGATACAGAGCGTGTTGAATATGAGGGCAACAGTAAGGATTCATCAGATTTGCGTGATGAGTATGTGGTGGAATCACCTGTTGTTGTTGTGTGTAGTCCGACTTTACCGCCATGGGAAGACGGTTTGGATTTGAGTCTTGGTGTAGAATTTCCAAACAAGGAGGTTTTAGCAAAGTTGGTTCATAGAGGCGCATTTGTTGAATCTTTCGGCTATTTTATACAAAAATCCGATTCTCAACGGTGGGTAGCTAGATGTGCTCAACGAGACTGTAATTGGAGAGTACGAGCAGCAAAGATCACAAACTCCGAAACTTTCTCGATTAGAATGTACACGAAGATGCAAACATGCATTCGTACTAGTCAGAGTGAAGAAGGCAGGGAGAAGAGGAAAGGATCATCAAAACTAGTTGCATCTCTGTTGAGTGAAGAATATCTAGGGAAATACGAGACTCCAGCTCCAAAAACTATCATGGAGATTGTGAAGAGAAAAGTTGGTGTAGGGATATCATACTCCACGGCTCTGAGAGGGAAAAGCCAAGCAGTTTGTGATTTGCGTGGTAGTCCAGAATATAGCTACCGGATGTTATATCGTTATTTGTTCATCCTAGAACAGCTGAATGAAGGCACGGTAACACAAGTGAAACTAGATGTGTTGGGAAAATTCAAGTACCTTTTCATAGCTTTGGGAGCTTCCATTGAAGGGTTTAAATGCATGAGGAAAGTGATTATGGTGGATGCTACTTTTCTGAAGACCGCATATCGCGGTGTACTAGTTTTCGCCATAGCTCAAGATCCCAATCGGCACATATATCCTATAGCATTTGGGGTACTCGACGGTGAGAATCATGATAGTTGGGCCTGGTTTTTCGAGATGTTGAAAACCGTTGTAGCCGACTCTCCTGAGCTGGTGTTTGTGAGTGACAGAAATTTAAGCCTCATCAACGCGGTAGCTAACATGTATCCACAAGCTCATCATGGTTATTGCTTATATCATTTGGCACAAAACGTGAAGGGTCATGCTCCGCATCACGCAAATAAGGACACTGTCGCCAAAGAATTCCAAGCCTGCGGTTGGGCTAACACTGTTTCTGAGTTCAACAATCTTTTCGACGAGTTTAAGAATAGATATCCATCAGCGGCGAAGTATGCGGAGGATACTTGCGCGCTAGAAAAATGGGCGAGATGTGTATCTCCGGCTGATAGATACAACCTGGACACTAGCAACTCCGTTGAATCTCTAAACAAAGTTTTTAAAGAAGCCATGAAATACTCCTTATTGTCTTTGCTGGATTCCATACTTCGAAAGTTTTCTGAGTGGTTTAACGTTCATAGGAAAGAGTCTGTTGAAGGACCGAGCATAAACAAATTGGTGCCTGTTGTTGAGAACTTCTTGCATAAAAAATGGCCTGTGGCTGAAAAATACCCTGTGCGAGAGGTAAACAGTTATGCACTTGAATATGAGGTTGATGATGATGAAGGAAAGCTTTATTTGGTGAACTTGGTAAGCAAAAGTTGCACTTGCAAGTTCATCGATATTCATAAGTATCCTTGTCTCCATGCTCTAGCCGCATTTATCTATTTCAAGGAACATGGAAGGCGTCGTAGTGATATCCACATGGAACTTCATGATCTGTGTTCGAAATATTATTTGAACGAGTTGTGGACATTGGCTTATGTCAGGTCCATCTATGTTGTGCCTGATATGTCTACGTGGGTTGTCTCAGATGACATCAAGGAGAAGCAGATAATACCTTCGGATATCATCATAAAGAGGGGTAGGAAGAAGATTAAAAGACATCCATCGGCTGGAGAAAGACGTAAAAGGGTAAGGGTACATAACAAAAGGCAGGGGGAAGAACACTTCCATGGTTGTTGTATGGAGAAGACTATGTTTAGTATTGGTTATTGTATGAGATCCCGTTGTTGTATGGAGAAGACTATGTTTAGTTTTGCTTTGCTTTTCTCATGTAAAAACACTGCATTTGTTGTTGTCTTTTAAAACAAATCCTATTTGAAATGGGACTTCATGATCCATATTCACCAAATCTTTCATTATACTTTAAGGAAGACTTCTTAATGGAGAACTCACTTGGGAGGTGAGTGTTGTTAAAAAATAATATTCAATCAAATAAATGAACTGGGCAATGAGATTCATATGGAAGATTAATAGAAAAGTAGGTAATACTAGTAAAAATGACATTTAGTTGGTGTATTACTAATCTAAATATACACAAAAGATTTGAAGATTTTGTATAACTAATAACTTGGTAACACGTGTTCTGATTTTAAGATCCTATCAAAAAATTTTACCGATTAAAAAAAGAAAGAATTTATAAATTATTCTCTCTATCTCTCTCTCTCTTCCTTTTTCTTTCGGCGCCAAACCCAATTTCTCTCTCCCTTATGGCGCCAAAACCAAAATTTTCTAATTTCACTCAATTAAAATTTACAATCTCTCTCTTCTCTTTCTTCTATATTTCATTCGGGATTCATTCTCCTTCTTCCACTTTCGGTCTCTCTCTTACACTCGTACAAACTCTCTCTATCTCTCCCCCTTGACCCCACAATGGAGAATTTCGGCCTTGATCCATACGAGGATGAGATGAGGAGTAGGAAGGATGAGAAGAGGATTAGAAAGGAGATGATTGCTCGTTTGAAACATTACGAGAGGACTTGCTACGTAGCAGATGCCAGATTTGGAATTCCAACCAAATGCCCATGCGGGGGAGAAATCAAGCAGGATGCGTCTCCAAATCCAAAGTTTAAGTATGATTTCGACACTTTACCGGGCAGTAGGTACTTCACCTGCAGCCGATTCGAGGTAAAATTTCATTTCTGTGTTTTTCTGTGTATAACTAAACATAAATAGTATAACTCGGTAAAACTATGTATAACTAGTAAAACTAGGTAATACTATATGAATTTTCTTTGCCTAGGTATAACTAGTAAAACTGGGTTACACCAGGAATAACTAGTAAAGCTAGGTAATACTATATGAATTTTCTTCGCCTAGGTATAACTAGTAAAACTGGGTTACACCAGGAATAGCTAGTAAAACTAGGTTACACTAGGACTAGGTATAACAATATGAATGTTTATCTGATTTATTTTTTGTAGGATAATGGACTCCACTTTCGCTAGCCATGGGTTTTTGGTGTCCATGAAGAGCTTAGGATGCTAAAAAGAAAGGTTGAAGAGCAGGAGATCGCAATTGAAGAATCGCGAAAGGAGATTTCCAAGCTGAAGTAGTGATGTTTCTGTTTATCTATCTAAGACATTATATTTTGCTATCTATCTACTTTGGTTGGTTAATTGCTATCATGATAAATGCAAACCAACGAAAAAGTATAGCAACATAGTTTTCACAAAAGTAACATAGTTTTGAAAAAACAAAAAACAGTTGCAACATAACATCAAAGCTGTCTCTACAAACTCCTCCGAGACTTCCGCGACTTCCGAGACTTCCGCGACTTCCGAGACTTCACAAACTCCTCAAGAGGCTTGATCCTTTCCTCCATCGAGGTGACCTTCTCCACGAGCAAACTCATATGTTCTCCCATGGTGGTAAACGCAGCGGACAACTCTTCGAAACAAGCCTTGCGACTTCGGCGTTCTTTCTCTACTCTTATTGCCTCCTTAGGTTTTCGCCCTTTCAAATTTTCATGCATCATATCTTCAAACCAAACAGTTAATCCTTGGTCTAGACGCTTGCACCAAATTTCCACAACAATATCGTGCTCATCGACATCGTCCTCTTTCTCCATGATCTCCTCCAACAGCTCATTCTCATCAGACGTGGCTACCAAAACGCTCTCAATGTCCTGTAAAATTTAACGTACTTTATTATTCCAATTGCTGCTAGTATTACCAGTTTCTTCTAGTATTACCAAGTACTACTAACCGTGGTATCACCGAGTTTCTCGTAGGCTGTCTCAAGAGGCCACCCTTTCAACTTGCCTTTTTTCCACTTGGACTTGCACATCCTCGGGCAATCAGCGTAAGGAAATTCTACACATTCTCGGAGGCTGTCTCTCAGTCTCGGAATGGCCTCAATCGCCAAAAGCTACAAAAAACGAATCCAAAAGTAAACATTACAAAAAGATTAGTTAAAATGCAAAGTCATAAGGTTATACCTCCAATGGAACACAAAAACCAGGAATCGTCCACGGCCCCGACACCTTCCCTTTAAAATGATCCATCGTCTTGTGAATGGACTCCAACATGTAATCAAACGACAATCTTCCCCAAGGAAACGTCTGACATAACTCCAGATCATCCACGTATCTTAGAAATACGTCCAACACGGGTTTGCCTTTCTTTCCAGATTTGCTGGGGCAGTAAATAATGCTGCTCAAGAAATACAGCACGGCCATCTACAGCCTATCTTCGGTCTCATCCGGTTCCATTTCCTGAAGCTTCTTTTTCACGTCTTCACGTAACATCTTCCCCTCGAAATACTTCTTCTTGAAGTTCAAGGATCCTTTTCTCTTCCAGTTGATTGGATAGTTGCGGCATTCGAGCCCTGAAATCAAGGCATGCTCTCGTAACCCGTATCGGATGGAAACGCCGTTAACCAGAAACCAAGCTTCCTTTTTCCTTTTAATTACAGCGGTACGCAGGAGAAGCATCCACATGGGTTGAAGCTTGTGATTGTCCCTCGGCATGTGAAAAATGTGTGAGAACTGCGGGTGCTTCTCAAACCATGACGTCTCCTCCGGAGTGAGATTCAGTCCCTCAAAAGTGTTCAAAGTTTCCTCGATGAGGCATCGCGTTGGAAGCTTCACGCTCTCGCTATACTGATCTGGCGAGAAGTACATTTTAAGAGGTCGCAGGGCTATCGTTTCCTCCGATGCTCTCTGCAAACAAAAAAGGTATCTCAAACATACAACACACAGTAAACCTAGTTATCCTAGTTCTACATAGTCATCCCGTAATCCTAGTATTACCAAGTTTTCCTAGTAACCTAGTAATCCTTAGTTATCCTAGTAATACATTAAAAATATACTAACCTGGGGGAGACGGTCGGTTTCCTCCTCCTCGAATTCCTCCTCCTCCGATTCATCCGCCTCATTGTCTCCATTGTCTTCTACTCTGATTCCTCCTTCTCCTTCTTCATATGTTTCTGTCTCCTCGTCGTCTCCATCCACCGTCTCCGTCGCAACTTTGCCGTCTCCCTCCGTCGGCACCGCCATCGCTCCCTCTTCGGCTTTTTTCATTTCTAGACTCCGCCGCATTCCCTTCAACATTCGCTGGAGCCGGAGAAGTAGTCGGAGCAGTAGTCGGAGCAGTAGTCCCCTGTGCTTCTCCGGGCGTTTCTTCAATCGCCGCCTCTCCACGACGCTTCTTCGAAACCCTATCAGCTGCAGGGCTCTTTGGCTTCGTCTTCTTCCTTGTGTTCCTCGTCTCCACCATTGTCGTTGATTTAAACAAATTGAGAGAGAAGATTTCAAGAGCGAAGAATTCCGATTTGAGTCCGACCTCGAGAGAGAGAGAGAGAGAGTAGAAAAGGAAAAGTAAAATTGGGAATAGAATTATGGATTTTAACGACCTTTTAACGAATCCATTTTGATCAGATTTTGAAATTTTTTTAACCCGGGTAGAATCCGATTACATGGGGCTAGGTTGGAGAAGATCGGATCTGACCCAGGTATAAGTTATAATTTCATGCCCTTCACTCGGTTTATAAATAATTTGAAGGATTATGGTGTTTGTTCAAGGTTTTAATTCCCAATTACAACCTAACACATAATCTTAAACAGATCTAGGTTCTTGCAAAACGAATCATAAAACAAACCTGATCTTTACCTTTTGCAGCGGAGTGATTGGTGGTAATGACAAGATCAGATTAGAGCTGATGAGAATCGGCTCCTCCTCAAGTATCCACACTCTTACAAGCAAGGGATGGCTGCTAGACCAAAGAGATGGACCAGATCAGAAAGAGAGAGTTAGAGAGAGAGACAAACCTGCGGCTCCACTAAAGAAATCGCAAACCCTCTTCTAATACTTAGGGTTTCGATTTCTTCCTCTCTCATTAATAGGCCCAAGTCATTTGACTAATGGCTCATTAATCATTTGGGCCCAAGACACAAATCAGGCAAAAGCCTGCATTTTGTCTGGCCCAATTCTCTGATCCAATACAGTAAATGCAACTGCATCTTACCGTATTTATTCCATTTAACTTTCCCGTTAGCTATGGTGTGTGACCCTTAGGGATCATACAATACTGGTAATAAGTCCTAAACTTATAGATCATGAGCGGGCTCTAGCAAGTCATCATGATCACCCAGTATTTATGACTTATGTCTGATCTCGACACTTATCATACTTTCTAGAGATAGTACGGTAGATTTCAGGACATTCCCAACAATCTCCCACTTGTACTGGAATCCTACACAGGACATTCCCAACAATCTCCCGATTGTACTGGAATCCTACATTCCCTAGTCCTTTTATCTTAATATCTCGATCTGGCATAAGGCAAGATGCGTGTCATCCTTATATAGCCAGACCATGTTTATCGGAACAGATTTGATACTGACAATTCAAACGACTTGGGCAAGTCCGTTTGGGAATGGCCATTCTCTTACCAGCTATCAAATCTCCGATTGGCCTAGAGATATTACCTCCGTTAAACGGCAGGGACAAATCCCATCTTGTTCCATCACTATGAACTACACAATTCATAATACACCCAACCAAGGTCCGTATAGCTCCCAGTTACGAAACAGCGTTAGACAATGATCAAAGCGCATTACTCCATGTGCAGCCACATGCATGCGAACTCAGGTCTAAGGACTATACTCTATAGTCGTATATGAGAACCTCTTATGACACAGATATTAATATCTTGTAGAGTTCTCATCAGCGGGCCATGTCCGGTCATATGTTCCCCTACATATACCTATGTGTCGACTTTGATGCCGCGCATCTATGACCCCTCGAAACTTGGTCATAAGTCTCAACACAATCTAGTCTCAAGTGGTTGTTGGTGTTCCAATTCAACAACCTTCGACTATGGACACTATGATTTATGTCACTTCGTTAAATATGGGGTTTCAGGATCAAGTCAACTCATGTACTTCGATGGCCCATATATAATGACATGAATCATTTTTGGAACGATTATTTATATCACAGTTAAAATAATCCAGAAATCATAGATTTCATAAACATAAAATATTATGTTTACATGAACCTTTCAAAACAACTAAGTAAAGCCCTTTACAAACTCCCACTGAAATTAAGACTACATCTTAATTTCACTCATCCTACAGCTACAGTCCGCGACTCGTGCTTAGGCATAAGGAGTGGCTTCGTTAATAGATTAGCAACGTTCTCATTCGATGAAACTTGCTTATCTACTTAACACCTCTGTCATTTATCTCACGGAATAGGTTATACCTACCCTCAAGGTGTTTGGACCTCTGATGTGCAGCTAGTCTCAACTACGCTGGGAATCACATCAAGTTCAGTGATGAACTTTTCTTTCCAAACAACCTCTTTCGCCGCTTTACAAGCTGCGAAATGTTCAGCTTAAGTCATGGAGTCAGCAACAGTGCCTTGCACCGCCAGACAGACACAAGATATAGCCGGACTGTGACCAGGAATTATCTTTGTCTATTGGAAACTTGCCTTTCAGACTCTATCGACTTGTAGCACCTCACTTTCTCCGTAAACCAAGAACTTATCCTTAGTATTCCTCAAATACTTTAGGATATTCTTTACGGCAATCCAGTGATTCTTTGCTGGATTTGACTGGTCTTTACTTGTCTTGCTTAACATTAAAGCAACATCAAAACAAGTACGTGTCATGGCATACATGATAGATCCAATTGCCGACGCACATGGAATCCTATCCATGCATTCAAGCTCAGCAGATATCGTAGGATACTGTTTCTTGCTTAACGTATTGCCATGTGACATTGGCATAAAACCCTTCTTGGATTGCTGATTACGTGTAGGACTTTGTCAATTTAAGAATCCTGACTTTGTCCTACCATCTCTTTTGGATCTCTATCTTTAGAGCCAAAATCCAAGAACATACGTGGCTTTACCCGTGTCAATCACAAAACCAACTCCCAAGCCAGTCCTTTACCGACTGCAACATTTGGGACGTTATTTCCGAGAATCAGTATGTCATCGACATACACTATGAGAAATGCAACATTGCTCCCACTTATCTTTTAGTAAACGCACAGTTCCACTTCGTTCCTGTTCAAGTCAAAACTTTGACTACTTCAACAGAACGAAGATTCCAACTCCGATATGTTTGCTTCCATCCATGAATGGATCAATGAAGCTAACTTACACATAGTGTAATTTTTCGGAGTCTGGGCTCACTTTCGCTTCTTTGAATTTCGCAGGTTCGTCGCTTTCAATGATCATCAGATCATGCGAACTTTCAATGATCATCAGGTTCAACTAATGACGAGAAATCACTCTCGGATTAGTAACTGATTCATTCAGATCTGCGAACTTCAGGCTGTACAGGTGTAGATTCTACAGAAATCTGTAAATCCTCCTGTATTTCTCGAATTTCTTCGAGTTACACTTTTACTCCCACTGTTCTTCTTGGAAAGTAACTTCCCTTCTTAGAAAACAGAATGGACGTAAAAAGGTAACAAGCCTCGGTTTCCTTAGGACAACCAGCGAAGTAGCACAACTACAAATACTCAGTAAAGACGAATTTGGATCATTTCCAATCCACATTTATGTGGTGTCTTTCAACTGATATTAGTGGAACTATTTCAGCGTAAACTTAGATATTACTAGAGCGTTATGCTTAAAGAATATCATGGAAGATTCGTGTGACTCATCTTTAATCATTTCTAATAAGATCTTATTCTTTCTCACAGAAATACCTTAAGGTTTTTCAGGAGAATTGAGCTGTGAAACGACTTCACACTCATTCAGATGATCACACCATTAATGACTCAAGTATTCTCACTCGTGATCTAATCCAGAGTCTTAATACTTCTGTCACTCAGATTCTATACCTCATTCTGGAACTCTTTCGACCATGTCAAAGAATTCCGACTTGTGTCTCATCAAATGAACACAGTCTTACTCACTGAAGTAATCAGTAGAGACAATGAAGTACAGGAAATTTTCTCTGGCATTACTGCTCATCGGACCACATACATGAGTATGTTCAAACTCCAATAAGCCTTTGGGCCGTTCTCTAGCTCAGCTAAGATGGGCCCTTTGTCTTTTGGTCCAGTAAGCAGAATTCAAGTCTCATAAGATATCCATTCAAATGAGCCCAAAAGTCCATAACTATGGGGTTTCTGAATCCGACTTACTCTTTGACCAAAACATTTATGCCAAGAAAAATCAGGTTTAATTCATCAGATTTAAACCAATTCGGTATTTATGTTACATTTAGGCACTCTTTGGTTTAATATATAAAACCCATTCCTTGAATAGGGTGCTACAATTAACATTTCATTAAGATCAAAAGAACAAAACTTGTCTTTATCAAAATGAAAAACATTCAAATTCTTTACAAGAAAATGAAAGACAACTCTGCTTAAAGCAGATACATTGTAGCAATTACTTAATAAAACCAAGCCTCAAAGGCATCTACAAGTGAAAACCCTACGGCTGAGGCAGCATCCCAAGCTCCTTCCAGACACGCAGTTCCACTTGCCCTTCCTTCAACGTTCTACTGTTGCTCAGGCTCTGCATATTATAACAAATATCAGTGCCACAACCAGTATCCAATACCTATAAGGTATAACTTAAAGTAATAACATGAATACCTGAGGAAGTAGTTTCATACATCAACTTCAACTCCTCATAATCTTCCATGAATTTAATGCAATCTCTCTTCCAATGCCCAGTCTCTTTACAGTAGCAGCACTTACCAACGTAAGAGGTATCTGACTCGGGCTCAGAAGACACACGCTTGCCATGATTCAAAATCTGGACAACTTTGTCTTCATCCTTGTCAGCATTAGGTTTAGTAAACCTACCCTTCTCCTTCATGAGATTATACAGGGTACTCTTCACGTTTGGCTCAACTGTCTTGAGCATATCATGCAGTTCAGTCAACGTCTTCGTTAAGCCTTTCTTGATATAGTTCCTTATGAACTTATCATAGCTTGACGGCAGTGACTGCAGAATGATCTCAGTTGCCAATTCCTGGCTAACTGGATAATCCAGTTTCCTCAGGTTTTCAATGTAACCCATCATTTTACTGATATGAGGACTTACTGGATGATCATTCGGTAGCTTGCAGCCAGTGAGAGATTTAACCAATTGGTATCTCTCCACTCTTACCTGCTCCTGAAATTTCAATTTCAGGCTGCTGATCATCTCTATTGGCGACTCCATGTTCTCATATTGCTTCTGCAAGTCTGAGTCCATGGTAGCCAATATCAGACCACGCACATCTACCGCATCATTATAATGCTTATTCCAAGCATCATATACTGCATTAGTGGCATTGGACCCGATCCTCTCGGGGAGAGCTCTCTCAAGGACATAGTCCTTTCTCTCCTGCCTGAGGACTAGCCTCAGGTTCCGCGACCAAGTCAAGAAATTTGATCCGTTCAGTTTGTCCATCTCAAGGACAGACCGGATCGAGAAAGTGTTTTGATTGTTTGTGCTCGTCATAGCTGAAATTTAGAGATAAATAGAGTTTTAGTTATTTAGTTCATAAAAGAGCAATCTTAACAACTTATAAGAAAACTCGCATTGCATTCAAAATTTCTTTGTTTAACCTCATAAGAATGCAATGATTCCGAGACCCATGTTCAGCTAAATCCAAAGTGGGCCACTGGCCGTCACCCGGAATTAGCTTTACTTGGTAAGCATACACACAGCTAGTTATAACCAATAACTCTCGGTTGTGAATTTGGACCCGAGGCCCAAATTTACCAGATGTCTCAAGGCCCGGGACTCCCGATGGCCCAGTCAAGGAAACCAATCTCTTACAGTCAAATAATCACTAAAGTCTGGGACTCCCAATGAAATTAGTGACTATATACTACTTTACTTATGCGAAAACAGACACCTCACACTGTAAGCCATATCTGTAATCGAATAAGCGTTAAGTAGCTGACAAGATTGGAAAGACATCCAAGCTTGATATTGTTTTTGAGGATTTTTAAGTTTTATTTCCTAAAATAGAAGATTACTATTTTGGGAAACTTTCTTATTTTAGAAACTTTCTAAATTTAGTAACTTACTAAAATTAGAAATTTCTAATTTAAATATTTTATTAAATATTTTGGGTTGGGTCACAAATTATAGGCCCAATTCTTGGCCCAAGACCATAGAATTCCAGCTGGCCCAATAATTTGACATAACCGATCCAACTCGGCCCATCACGATCGATCATCGATCGCCATGATCTCACGACCGTGATGATTTGAGCCGTGATGATCGCAAGCCAACCTCGTCCCAACGATCCGATCGTCATGTTCACGGCCCATTAACGCATCACTCGATCACATACCGTGTGATCATCATCATACGATCGCGCGGTTTCTATTGATCGAAGGCAACACAGCATGATCAAATAATATCAACATAGCATCGACTCATTTAATAAAAGTGATCGCATCATTAGGGTTTGATAATTAGCAGATACATGCCGAGACCAAAAACAAACGATTAGGGCATTAAGGTTTTAATCAATTTTAGCATAATTGATTCTCTAACACATTAAACAGCCCTATGATCCAAATTACAAGAAACCTAATGCCTAGGCTCTGATACCACTGAAGGATTATGGTGTTTGTTCAAGGTTTTAATTCCCAATTACAACCTCACACATAATCTTAAACAGATCTAGGTTCTTGCAAAACGAATCATAAAACAAACATGATCTTTACCTTTTGCAGCGGAGTGATTGGTGGTAATGACAAGATCAGATTAGAGCTGATGAGAATCGGCTCCTCCTCAAGTATCCACACTCTTACAAGCAAGGGATGGCTGCTAGACCAAAGAGATGGATCAGATCAGAAAGAGAGAGTTAGAGAGAGAGACAAACCTGCGGCTCCACTAAAGAAATCGCAAACCCTCTTCTAATACTTAGGGTTTCGATTTCTTCCTCTCTCATTAATGGGCCCAAGTCATTTGACTAATGGCTCATTAATCATTTGGGCCCAAGACACAAATCAGGCAAAAGCCTGCATTTTGTCTGGCCCAATTCTCTGATCCAATACAGTAAATGCAACTGCATCTTACCGTATTTATTCCATTTAACTTTCCCGTTAGCTATGGTGTGTGACCCTTAGGGATCATACAATACTGGTAATAAGTCCTAAACTTATAGATCATGAGCGGGCTCTAGCAAGTCATCATGATCACCCAGTATTTATGACTTATGTCTGATCTCGACACTTATCATACTTTCTAGAGATAGTACAGTAGATTTCAGGACATTCCCAACATAATTTACCATTTTTCCTTATTTAATTTAAATGAAAACAAAATTGATCTTATAACTGGGGCATGGGAGATTACTCTCTGTGTATAGAGGGACATAGGAGGTGATTACTCACAAGCATATTTTCAAGATTTCATAAAATCCAGGAAGGCTGATTTTATGGCAAATCTTAACTATCTATTTTAAATTTTTCTCCTTTTTATTTTTTTTTCCTAAAGCGATCAAACTCGAGTGGATCTAGATCTTTCTTTTTCCTCCTCTTCTTTTCTTGGTTCGTTTTGATAGCTACTGAGAATTCTTTAAAGTTTGGGATATATTTGTGTTGTGTCTGACCTTTTGATCTGAAAAACAGCTTCCAATGTTTCACCGGAAAACGCAGTGAATTGCTTTCACAGATGAAGGAGCTTCACCTGAATTCTCTAACCTGTTTTGAAGGGCTTGACTTCATCAAGGTTAGTAATTTTTTGACTCATCGTTAGGTTTGGGATAGAGAGCTTTTGGTTTCTGAAACTTTTGAGTTGTAAAGTCCTTATCACGGATGTCCTATATATACAAACTTAAATGAGTAGTTAAGATATAGAAAATCTTGGTGGCCAAGTTGACGTGAAAAGTATAAAATCTAGTATATTCTAAATACTGTTTAAATTGTAGTTATTATATTCTTCATTTGGCGATTTTTAAAAGATTTGGTACTTCAAATGGAAATATACACACGCTTTTAATGTTTTAATGGTATCTATATATTCTGTATATTTAATAGTTATTGTTAAGATTGTTTATATTAAATATTTTGTATTGGTTTGCATTAAAAAGTATTTGAAAATGGTATATTCTGATATTGTGCAGATTTAAAATGTAGTTGTTGTTAAGATTGTGTATATTAAATTGCTTTTACGTTTTTGGAAGATGGTATTTTATATTGATAGGTTTCAAAAAACTTATATTGTTACAATTTAGATAATGAATACTATTTTTAAGTTTAGTTTTATCTTCGATTTATGTAAATCAACAGTAAATACCAAACCGGCATTATATACATATATTGACAAACCTGAGAAATTGTTCGGGTTTAAATTCTTTAAAGTTTGGGATATATTTCTGTGTATAATGATTATTATGTATGTGTTTAAATGTCTTTGTAAATAAACTCTTACGTTTGAATCATGTGAGTAAAAGGACAATGTAAATTATGTAACATAAAATGCACAGGTATAAAAGTTTTCTTATGATTTCAAGCAGGTAATACTTGTTTCTCTATTATTTTAGAAGATATCTCAAAAGTGTTCATCTCTATGTAAATTATGTGACATAAAGTGCATATGTATAATATGTGTTTATTAAACATTAGTTATATAGTATAAAAAACAATGCACATATTCGTTTTGTTTTTTTATGTTATGATTCAACATAGTTTAATATAATTGGATATTCTGTATAAGAAAAACTCTTAAACGTTAGGATACTTTATTAGTTACCCTTTCATAAATCATTAATGTGTGATTAAATTTTTAAATACCATAATACCCTTAATGAAAAAAAAAAAAGCAAAGAAAACTAATGGCACAAAAAGTAATATCCCACGTAAAACCAAGAGTAATTTTAAAAAAGGTCACCTATTTTAATAGTATAGATGTTTCTAATAATTTTATGACTATTATTATTTATATTTAAACTATAATAATACCGACCATGACATTATTGTTGAAAAAAAGGTTAACAGAACAGAAATAGAAACAAGACATATAAACTCAATATTTAAAAAATAGAAAAAGATATGTACGTAATTATAATAATTAAAAATTTGACACTAGAATTTTGTTGGAAATTATAATAATTTCATTGTCAAAGCTTTAAGAATATGTACCAAAGTCACAATGTTGATAGTATAGGATTTCCGTTTTTCTAGCATAGGATATATATTTATACTTAAAACTAAATTTTTTACTGATCTTTTTTTTTGATAATTCCTAAAACTAACTTTTTACTTTTGGTAATTCCTAGAAACATGTGTAATTCTTACACGGATGTTACTATTAGTAAAAACTGTATTTTTAGGTATAACAAATCCTAAAAAAATATTTTTTTACTAAATAATTTATGCAAAAAGAAAAATTATATTAAATAATTGAAATATATTAGATTCAATCATAATAAAAATATACAAAGCAATATACAAAGTCAATTTTCTGTATTTTGTATTAAATTTTAAAAATAAATTTTATAAACAAACCTAAATGGATTTAAATAGTTAAGTGTTATTTCTCACGAGTTTAAATAGACGGATCTAAATATATTTTAAATATAAACGGGTCTAAATAGATCGGATCTACCTATTTTAACATCTATACTTAAAACCAAACTTATAAACTATAAAATTGATTTTCAATTTTAACATATAGATTAATAATATATTAATTAATGTTTTTATAATTTTACTCTACTAATATTACAAACCAAATATAAGCTATATAATAATAACATCACCTAGATAACCAAATTGTCAACAAATCTCAAACCTTTAAATCTACTTATGAAAATATATAAAATAAAATATATTAGGTTTTATAAATAAATAAATATATATACATATATATATATATATATATATATATATATATTACATCCATCCACGGGTAAATGAAAACATTTCAAACATAGAATAAAAATATACATAACAAATTACTTATTTTGGATTAATAATATATATTCATCACCATATCACACATAAGCTTTATATACTAACTATTGCATAAAGAAAAAAATGTGCAATTATTTAACAAACAATAATAGAATAATTGTTTTAAAAACAAGATAGATTACTTCTAAAAATATAAATCTACATGCTATTAAAAAAAATTGTTGGTCCTTAGTATGGATCATTGTCATTTACAAATAAAAATAACATATATAAAACCTATATATATGTTCAGCATATCTCAAACATTTAAATTTAATATTAATAATATGTTATAAAAACATATTATCATTTATAAATATATTATTTATACACAAAATATCAATAAGCATCAAAACAAAATTATACCTACCGATCGGCGGATCAAAATTAGGATTTCATCTGACACCTGTTTAATTTAAAAAAATAATAATTTGCAAGCTTAAAACAACAATTATTTGGGTTCATTTGGTAAAAATTCTTCTCTTTGAACCCCCTAAACATGGTTCAAAACCGATACAATACTCATTTTAAATACTTTAACTTTGCTTTGACACCCCTAAAAACCAATCCTCGGTCCACCACTGTTGTGCAAATCATGCTAGTATTATAAACGTTACATGAATACATAATATACATATATACACACTAATGCAATATATGGCTTACCGGATCTTCCTTCATCGGCAATATCGGCGATCCGACCAAAGTGACGCACATGCAGAAACATATATACATATATACATATATACACACTAATACAATATATGCCTTATCTTTTTTTTTTTTTAACGCTGTTTTATTATTACTGATTTGGTTACAATTACAACCATGAAGAAGTTCGATGTATGAAATCATCAGAAGCTATCGATCTTTTCCACCCGCATATGGGTTAAGATAATAAACCATGATACAATAGCGATTACATACAAAAAGATTTTTGAGACGAAGTAAAATTAGGATGTTCCCGAGCCTACACTAGCAGGCGGCCTTCCAATATTTTAACTTCTGATACCTTTATCAACGAGAGTACTCGCAAGTGAGATAAGTTTCTTCTTCAAACGTCTTTTATCAACTTTCTCCGGATTAGCCTCTGTAGAGCTACTGCCGCGAACCTTGAATGACGATTACAAACCAGAGATGTGTAGAATTGACAACATTACCCATTAAAACGTAAACCAATAAGACCACCGGATTAAGGACACAAGACAGACAAGGAAAATTGATGGGCTAATCCAGAACACATCCCATCTAGCCTGAACAAATCCTTCCCGAAGCGGTAAACGAGTCCTATATGGAAAAAATCGACCAAATCGATCGCTTTCCACAAACAAAACAAGCAAAGCAGAACCGTACCAAACCTCAAACCATAAACCGTTCAGCAAACCAACCAAACCAGAGTTAGAACCGAGCAGGTGAATGACGAGGAAGGCGGAGATAGATAAACGATACACACCCACAAGAGTATAGGAAGACGAGTCGGAGATTAAAACCGGTCAACCGCAGCAACCGCACTCCGAGACATCGCCAGCACGGAGGTAGAACCACCGGCCACCACGAAACGACAAGGGACCAGATCCCAACAGGGAAGGAAGACTGAAGCGGAAGCACCGCCTCTCGCCACTCCGAAACTCACCACCATGGAAGCTGCCGGAGGCTCCGCAACCGTAAACACTAGATCCGAAAATTTCAAAAGCTAAGGAGGCTACACCACCTCAGAGATATGAAAGAGACTGCAAAAGGAGGACGAATAAGCCCTCTCCGGCGACGAGACGGCGTTGGACGCCGCCGGACGCGCCGGAGAGGCGAGATCGAGAATGAAGTGTTGAAGGCGGCTGGGTATGTGATTTGTAATCAATATTTACCCAAAATTTGACTCTAAGTAATAAACAACGATTACCAGATTGGCCGTCTTCCATGCAGCTGCAAGACCAGAAGTCCATTGTGTTCCCATCGTAAAGTATTGATGAATTCTTCTGATTAAAAGAGGATTGAAGATGGTGTGAGTGATTTCACGAATGGATGTTGAGTATATATATTTGGTTAAATGGTGTCAATTCGAGATTATAAATGCTTAATTTTTATTACATTGCATTTTGATAAATCAGGAAAGTTGTACAAATGAAATTTGAAGATTTTTATCAGAATGTGTAAGGTAAAAGTCTCTTTCAAACGGAGATTCATTTTTCACTTGCTAATAAGAACCTTATTTGGAACATTAGGACTAATCGAATAAATCAGAAGTATTGGCAACAAATATTATTGAACTTTATCGGACTGATGTACTACTACATCAACTTGTCGAATAAAGAGTATTTAATCGTTTTGGGTTTGTCTACCATATTTACCAAATCCATTCTTTACCACCAAATTCATGTGTATAGTAGTAGACAACATTTATTCGGACTATAGGCTCAATGGGACAAACGAGACATATGATGTGAACTAAAAACGTTTTGCCAACAACATTCAATCGGACTTTTATATCTCACAATCCTTTTTATATAAAATCTCAAACGTTTGTTAGTTCACATCACATCATTAGACATTTGTTTTGTGATAACAAAGCTTCTTCTTTAATGGGACCAAACGAACAAAACATAATTAAAAAATCCAAAAACATAGAATCCTTTCAAAATCGATAAGAAGAAGAAAGTAATAGAAATGATAACGGATCATTTGACCAAACCTTTGATGATCCGGAAGAAAGCTTCCATGGCCAATGAGAAAAAAACAGAGAAAGTTCTTGAAAATATGGAAGATGCAAACGATTGTGTTTCTAGGCCACCCCAAGCTTCCTTTATATAGGATTTCACAAACTTCACTCGAAAGCTTGGTATATGGCATAGAATATTTTTTTCAAACTCGAACTAATAAATTTTAGAAAGATATTGTGCATTTTTAGGAAATAAATTAATTAAATGAATTAAAATCGATATTAATCAAGATTGTAAAGAATATTCACCAAAATTGCAGATTTTTGTTTCATAATATATATGCTACGAAAATAAATATATATGGTAAGTCGGTTGACAAAATGAATTTAAAAAATAATGGTAGGATTAAGAAACCCAACTAATCTGACGGATAATATTAAATCTACGAAACGAACGATTAAGATTTAAAAATAGGATCCACGTGTATATCCGTATTCCAAATTCGGATCACCCAAATATCCAAGCGTGACCAAAATTCCAAAAATTTCATATTTACACTTAATGCAAAAATACAATCTCTAACGATATCAAGGACAATTTTTGGGAATACAACATGTATGTACCAAGGACGGTTTTCTCTTTTTTTAATATAGATAGTGGAACAAATATTATTTCGTACACAGATTAAATATGCTATATAAAATCAAAAGTGTTGCTTTTAGCAAAAACAACATGAAAACAACAACAAATGGGGTTATAATTGTTGCACAAAAAGGGGTTATAATTCTGACTAGGATCCGATCCGCACTGAGCGTGCGGTTTTTTTTTCCTTTTTATTCACATTTTAGAATTGTTTGATTTTTTTAATTCATCAGCAACTCTCCCATCCAATATATCCAGAATCGATGGATATTCCATAAAATGACCATTAGAGATATTATTGTAAGTCAAGCAGAAAGTTGTG
Organism: Orychophragmus violaceus; assembly: GCA_030180135.1. Taxonomy (NCBI): domain Eukaryota; kingdom Viridiplantae; phylum Streptophyta; class Magnoliopsida; order Brassicales; family Brassicaceae; genus Orychophragmus; species Orychophragmus violaceus. The sequence continues at coordinate 24,628,869 of CM058229.1, forward strand.
TATTCACCAAAGATGAGCTTGAAGTCGTGAGGAGTCAAGGAACCATATGCAGGTGCTTGTACAACCCAAGCATGCGCAAGCTTAAACCATCGGCCCTCACACCATGTTACGAAGCGGAATTTCGGCACATCAGAGACATGAACAGTAGCCTCTATTTTCACACCCTAAATCGATATAGGAAATTACTCAGCTAAACATGCAATAACCTTAAATAGAACAAATGAAAGAGTAAAAAAAAAAGAAATTACTTCCTCATCGACCAAGAGCATATTGATGCACTCATCTCCCAACTCGTGTGTCGAACACATCCAAACTCGCAAAAGTATTACTTTTAGTTCCCAGATGCAAGAAACAAAGCCGTTGATTTGGGAGATTTTTTCGAAAAATCTGTGGAGCCATTGTTGGGAAGCGTTGAAATTTCAGAGAAATTACCGAGAAAGAAGTTATTGTTTGGTTAAGCAGTAAGAAACTGAAGCGTCTAGGGTTCCAAACTTAAATAATTTCCAAAAGTGGTCAGTAAAAGGTGTTATTCACCAAATGAAAACCCTTGGCTAAAGTAAAAACGTTTGGGCCAAAACCGCTTATAATTAACTGTCTTAGCCCAAATCGTTTGGAGTATCAAACATGAAAATACAAAACCATGAAAATACAAAACAATAACTATACACATTTCGGCCTTAACTGATTATATGATTAACTTCTTTCGGATGCTTTGTTAATTTGGAGGCAACCTAGAATCGACTGAAGCTTGCATCTCTTAAATCCCAAACATTAGAGCAATACATAAAAACCATAAAATAGACATCATCTTTTGACTTTAAAAAAAGACATCATACAAAAAAAAACCCAAAACTTATAGTCCAACTCTTAATGTTTGAAAATATATATTAAGGATTGACCATTGCGCCGTTCTATTGCTTTGTTAATTTGGAGGCAACCTAGAATCGACTGAACCTTGCATCTCTTAAATCCCCAACATTAGTATAATGCCAAAACCATAACAATAACCACTGTAAAAACAAAAACAAAAACAAAAACAAAGAATGTAGAAACACGAATAAGATTCGTTAATGAAATCATGTTGAAAAGGATCAGAGATAACTTTTTCCCCCAACAATATAACGCAACCAAGACTATGAAGTTGTTGGTGGTGGACATTGGTATTTATAGATTATTTCTTGGAAAATACTTAGGTTCATCCCTAGAGGTGAACTTATTTGTTCACCTCCTCTTTATTAACCAATAAAAATATGTCATGTAATATTATTTTTAAATAAAATTATAAAATTAAAATTAAGGTTTAGGGATTAGGGTTTATGGTATAGAGTTTAAGCTCTTTGGGTTTAGGGTTTAGGGATTAGGGTTTAAGCTCTTTAGGTTAGGGTTTAGGGTTTAGTTTTTATTTTTTAAAATTTACATATTGGGTTTAGGGATTAAGGTTTATGGTATAGGGTTTAAGCTCTTTGGGTTTAGGGTTTATGGATTAGGGTTTAAGCTCTTTGGGTTATGGTTTAGGGTTTAGGGATTAGGGTTTAGTTTTTAGTTTTTTATTTTTTAAGATTTACATATTGGATTTAGGGATTCGGATTTAGTTTTAATTTTAATATTTTAGGTTCAAATTATCGTTTAGGGTTTAGGGTTTAGAGATTAAGATTTAGGTTTTAGTATTTTTTATAAAAAAAAATTATTTTTAAGTTTTGTTTGAAATAAACTATATTTTCTTTTCTTTTATTTTCGTTTTTTTATTTTTAAAACATTTTTAAATTTTTATTTATTTTTAATATTAGATTATGTGGAATTATTTGATTGGTTAGAAAATGTGGAGGTGAACAAAAGGGTTCACCTCTAGGGGTGAACCCAAGTATTAATCTTATTTCTTAGGTCAAAATATTTAGAATATTATTAGCATATTCGAATGAAAGTTTAAATTATAAATATCTTTAATTGATATCGAATATTATCGTAACTGATTTTAGAAACATTTTGAATTCGAATGTATTAGCTCGACTTGGGTGATAAGCAAAATATATTTAAATTCCTAATCTGTTATGCAAGATATCGAATGATTTAATGCAAAATAAATGTTTACAATTTGGACGGTTAGATTCGAATATTTAAATTGAACGGCCTAGATCGGAAAACGGGTTCCGGGCTATATCCATTTAATATCCGCTAGATTGGACGGCAAGATTAAAACGTTAATAATGAATGGCGGAGATTTAAAAACAGGATCCGCGCTATATCCGATTAGGATACGCGCTATATCCGATTAGGATCCGCCCTATACCCGATTAGGATCCGCGTGAAAAAAATATAAATCAAAAACATTCAACGGACGTACGGATTAGAACACACGCGCATAGACGGACACGATTAGAAAGAAGGAACCGCGAAAAATAAAAATCCTGTCCGGATCCGCGTGCTTGCGTGACAAAATATCCAAAAATTCCAAGTTTTACCCTTAATGAAAAAATATAATTCTAACGACTCCAAGGGCAATTTTTGTAAATACAACCTTTTTGTAACAAGGACTGTTTCTTGTTTTTATAATATAGATGGGCTAAAACCTTTGGATCGGGATAGTGGCTTTGGTTTAGAAAATATATCTTCGGTCATCACTAAAACAAAGAATTTATATCTACTAAATCATTAGCTAGCCTTACAAAATTACTCGATATGGAATCAAATTAGAAATCATAAACATTTAAAATTTTATTTATTTAAAACCTTTATACAGTCCAAGTTAAAGAGGGAGAGCTTGAAGCTCAGCTAAAACTTGTAGCCGAAGGGTCTATGTCCATGAGAGAGCTGCCCAATGAGGAGGGGATCCACCCCATGGCCGAGAATGAGTCCATGGCCGAGGAAACAAGGAAAATGACCGAGGGAACAAAGACATTGGCAGTGGATGATTTATATGTGCATATGGGCCCAATAACAAGATGAAGAACCAAAAAGTTTTATAAAGCTCTAAAAGGAGTTATTGACACATGAATTTCTAAAGAGTTAAAATTTTAGAATTCTATTCTTATGATTTTATGGAATCTTAAAATCTTATTAAAATCTATTGTTATTAGTTTGAGAATTTTTAAACTCCATTTAAAATCTATTGTTATTTAAAAGTTTTTGTTTTTGTTGATTTTGTAATTTTATTAAAATATATTATTATTAGAACATGGATTTTAGATTTTTTATTCATATGACTTAATTTTTAAAATATCATATATCTATTTAAGTTGGTGTTTGAAATGCTTGGTCAACCATAGTTTGAATTTCTAGGAGTCATTGTATATGTTTTATCTAGTGTTCAAGTTTCTTTAGTGATAGATTTCGAAAAGCTAGTCAGAGGAAGATGATAAAAACTATTGAAGAAGAAGATCTGTCTCACTTACGAGAATTTTCGTTGATAAAGATATTGAAAATAAAGATATTGGAAGGCCGCCTGCTATTGTGGGATCGATAACATCTTCTTTTTTTTACTTTGTCTCAGAAAATCCTTTATGTATGGTATCACTATTGTGTCATGGTTTTGTTGTCTTCAGCTATGTTCTAGTGGTAAAATCAATATCTTTTGATGGTAGTTCATACACTGAGCTTCTTCAATGTTGTAATTTATATCAGATATAATAACAACTAGATTTTGACCCGCGCTAAATAAGCGCGGGTTTATGTTTTATTTTTAAAATATATATTTTTATCTTAAATAAATATTTTATAAATTAAGTTCGTTAGCTATTCCATCTAATCTATATTAAGTTAAAATAATGTAATATGGTGCTTAATGTGAAAAAAAAAAATTTATTTTTGTTTTGATATTGTCAACTTATATTTTAATAGTTGTAGTTTATTGTTATTTTATTATATGATTATTTGTTGACAAAAACGTGTATGATTAGTTTATCTTATTGATGTAAAACTGCAAGTATATTTTATTTGATACTTTTTATTTAAGTTTTTGTAACTTAGACATGTTTGAAATTGGCTAATCTATTTTTTCAACATGTATTATAATGATTTGTAATTTAAAATTTTGATTGAACAACCCGTTAAAAACTTCATTCAAACATAAAACATCTTGACGCATCATATATTTGAATAATATAAGTATTGAATAATTTTAATATTTTATTAAATTAAAAATATTCCAATTGAAATTAGTTTAACACGTGCAAAGTTCATTTTTATAAATCGAAATTGGTTAATTTATTTTTCAACCCGTTCTTATAATAATTTAAATATTTTTCAATTTGAATGAATAACCCGCTAAAAGTACAATCATAAAAATGATATTGTTCTTATGAAATAAATAAATTTAAACAATTTCATAAGAGTTTGTTAGAATATAAAAATAAATATTTATATTTGAAACAAAAAATAAAGAAGACATTAAAATATATTATAAATATATTTTGAATATAATCATAATTAAAGAATATTAGCTTATATATAAAAAAGTAGTTGATGTTTAAATTAATTAGTTATATTTATCAATTGATTTAATAGTTTTATGTTTATACATATATGTTTATATTTATTTTAGTTAATTAGGAAAGTGGATCTCATTATATTTAGTTTGTTTGGATACATGTTTAGTAATTGTCTTGTTTGGAAACATGAATAGTAGAGAAATGTTATATTCCCTAATCACCCTTAATGAATGTTAGAAACACTTTTAATTTTTCAATGGCATTCTTTGTAAATAACACATCAACTAAAGGTTAGAATAAAAAATACTCTAATTTTTTAATAGTATTGATTCTTTATTGTTTAAAATGTAAAATGAAAACAAAAATCCTACTAAGTCTTTATTTCACATCGATGTACCAACAGCTGCTTTCTGCTCTGAGAAGTACAATGATACGGTGGTGAAAGCTGCAGAGAAAGGCTGCAGGGCTCATCGTACATGCCATTGGTTCCAACAGAGAGGATCACAAAGATCTTTGCCGAAGAGAAGACTGAAACCTAGCCTTTGGAGTTTCATCCACTTGATTGATTTGGGTGTTTGTTAGTGTGCTTCTTGGTTTGATTTGAACCGGATCTTGGTTAGCGAGTGGTTCATGGTTGATGGTTCCGGTTCTTTTGTTTCTTCATTGATCTATTTCTCTTGTCATTTCGAATTTTGTAGTGCCTGGAATATTGTGTTTCTTTTTATAAGGAGTTACTTTGTATAGAACAATGATCTTCATCAATGGAATGGTGTTATTTGTTATCAGTTTTTAAAAAGTATAGTTGAATAATGTTTTTATGATTATTATTGTATTTAATAAATAATTAATATAAATACAAATAGTATTGCATACTTGCGTCGGTTGTAGAAGCGACGGTAAGTACAAAGGAAGCCGGCGTTATAATTTTGACGTTAAACATGACGTCACTTATTTATCCGATGCAAAAAAAGCTAGCGTCAGAGGATATTAAGTCGCTTTATAAACCGACGTTATTATTTTGACTTCGGAATTTTACCGACGTTAGCTACTAAAATAATCGACGTTAAAAGCCTCGTTTTTTTGTAGTGATCTGGCTTTGGTTCGTTTAATGTTAATTAGGATTTGGTAAAGAAAAAATACATAAAATAACACAAAAACATACTGTCATAAATATAGCATCAAGAAAAATAATTAAAATTTTTAGCATTATTTTAATTACAATGACTTTTATAACATTATATAAATTAGGGTTTATAGATTATTATTTAGGATTTAGGGTTAGAGTTTAGTATTTAGGGTTTATAATTTATTATTTAAGGTTTAGGGTTTAATATTTAAGGGTTTGAGGTTAGGGTTAATTTTGTTTTATGCCTTTAATAAATGCTATTTTATGATTTTTCTTCCTTAATGTTATATTTGTGATAATACATGTTTTTGTGTCATTTTTGTGATTTGCCTTTTGATAAATCACTTTCTTGATGTAGCTCTTTTCTCTATTTTTTCTCTCTTAATAGACATGCTTGATGAACCTTAAATATTCCTCAAAATCCCAATCCGATCGACTAATATCTCACTAAGATCGATTAGCATTTATAAACATCAAATGTTATTAGAATCAACACAATTTGGTGCCGCATCTGCACCGAGTACGACTTGTGGCATTTGGGTTTGGTGATGCCTTATTTTCTTAACAATTAATTAATTTCTATAGTGGACTAACTTTCAGAATTAGTTGTATGATGATGGCGACCTCTTATTGTTAATTATCATCCAAGTTTTAATATTAAAATTTTGTATGTATAACGATTCAGAAAATAATGATTATGTAAAATAATACATAGTACATGTGTCCCTTGATAGTCGTTCTCTATTTGGGATATAGGACCACAGTTCTATATCGTTCAAATCTAATAGATTAGGTTGTCCTAGAAAAAAATAGTTGAACATAAACACTATCTTTTATAGAAAAAAAAATATATTTGTGTATGTATGTATAAGCAATCCAATTCTTTAAAATATAATATAAAAGCATCAGTGTTACTCTACTACAATTATTTTCAATGGCTAACGTTCATGCACCATTCAATCTTTAAACCTTTATGTGGTGAGTTCACTAAATTCTGAAAAAATGATCGAACGGCTTAATCACGTAATCATTCAAGATTTAAATCGTACTAGTGTGTCTGATCCGCGTTTAACGCGGATTTATTCTTCTTTTTATTTAAATTTTTAGATTTAATGTGACAATAATGTTAGAATATTTATCATTTTTTATTATATTACAATTTATGTTGGCTGGGTTTAATTTTTTTTTTTTTTTATTGTCATGTTATGAATTAGTGTTTGTTTTGGTTTTTATGGTTTTTAACACTTTATATCGTTTTGTGAGTTTTTAGTGTTGTATATTAGTTATTGAATTTATACCCGCACGCTAGTACAATATTGTATACTACATTCTTTTTTTAATAATAATTTATTAATTTTAATGATTATATAATTTATAAAATAATTATGTATTAAATTATATAATTATATGTACCAATTGATTTAGTAACTTAATTATGATTGATTTTATTTCTTTAAGTTAAATTTTAGTTAAGAATAATTTATAATATTTATTTTAATATTAATTTCGAAATTAGTTATTATTTTATTAAATTTTTGAAAAAGATTTTCGTTAGATATGATTAGGATAGAAAAAGTAAAACAAAAGATATTATAAGATATTATGAATAAATCAAATATAAATTGTTTTACAGTTTTATCCTTAATGAAAAATACAATTCCTAATAAAATCAAAGGCAAATTTCGGAAACAACATTTATGTACCATGGTCAATATCCTGTTTTAATAGTATAGATGTTTAAAAAAAAATCCGAAATAATCAAATACATATTTGTGTATCTATACTATTAAAGCAAAAGTATGTTTTAAAAAATACCTAATTTTCAGTTATTTACAAAAAATGTCACTACTTTCTTTTGTTATATTTTTCATCTCATTAAGCTCAAAATAGTATTTTTAAAAATATACCTTACAAGATTCTACTTAGATCTATAACCGAAATTGATTAAAAAATTGAACCAATCTGTTCATCAGAGATCCTTGGTATTTGTACACAATCTCATCAGAGATCACGATTCTACTACACTCACAATGCATTGCTTGAACCAATGTATACATTCATTTTTGAACCAATCGATTTGACACAATCTCATAACCAAACCTGTCAAATAATAAACAAACATGTAATCAGTGTATAATTGGTATTTTGATAAACCAATTCGTTAGAACTCTGGTTTACAATCACAAAACATCTTAAACCAAACGATTTTGTGATATTAAACCAGACTCTTACTCTCCTATTAATAAATTCGACATTGCCAAAGAAAATTTAAAGAGATTGTTATTTTTACTAACAAACTTAACCAATACAATCAATTCATTAAAGATATTCTAACCATATAACTTTATTCTATAAACAATATTTCCATAATCTTAACAATGTATCAAGACTCAAAAAGACATAAAATACATTAACGTTACAACAAGCAATATTTTTAACCACACAATCTCAAAATCGAATATTAATATTTCCTAAAATCATCCATTGAGCAAACATTTCGAAATCAACTCTGAACAAACATTTCGATATAAGTTATTATCAGCATCAACTAGATTTTCGATTGCCTAATCTAAACTACATTTTGTATTTACTAACAAACTTCAATCTCTACTAAATATAATATTAACAAGAAAATTTAAATTGCTTAATCTTAATAATTGTTTATTTTCGCAATATTAAAACAATCATTCAAAATCGGCATTCTCTACAGAATCACATCGAATATTGCTCTACTAACTTATTTTCCTAAAATTTTAACTTGCGTAATTAAATATATCAAAATCAAATATATTCGGAGTACAAAGAATATACCCTAGCGATTTTGAAACCTATAAATAAACTTGCACACAGAACACAATTTCATTCATTCAAAACACACATCCTATTCTCACACCCCATATATTCAATGCCATATATAGATTTTTTCCATCTTATCACAACTTCTCTTCTAAACATCTTCCTATCCCATTGTATAAATACACAGTGTGTAGCATGCTCTAAAATCATAAACGTCTTTCTTATCGTTCATATATCATCTATTACACATTGAGTTCTAAAATTGCAAATACTAATTTTGTTTTCACTAACCTTTCATTTTTAAGTCTTTCAAAACATGTTGGTGGGTTAGCGGATCCGTGTCAAATAGATCTTTTCTTGGAAATAGTACACTGCCAATCTAGAGAGATTATAATCCATTTTAGCAGACAATACCGTAAGGTTTTTGCACAACATAATATGAGCTAATCATATTGCTTGATATTAATAAATATGTGATTTTTTTACCGGAGAAAGTTCATGCATCATGTAAGAAGAAATTTGGTAAGAATGTAGAGAAACATGTATATTTGACTAACCTTTTTTTTGGTCCTCTTTATACGTAATAACTCCATCGATCCATAATGAGAGAAAGATGACCAGTCACTATGGCCAGCCACCTCCAATTAATTTGCGACATTAAATTATGTTCACATTAACTATTAACAACTCAAAAGTAAAAACAGAAACACAAATATCGTGTTAATGAATTACATCTTACCATTTGTTTTTAGAGATATCTCCGGTTTGCCATGACTGTTCCCCATATATGTGGATTGGCGCAAGCCTCGGCTTTGAGTTTCTCGAGCTGCTTCTCTTTCCAAGAGAAAGGCCACCAGCTTAGCCACTCCCATTCCATTACGACATTACCTTCTCCATATCTCTCTTTATATATGCACACAGGCCCATCAGCAAACAGAACAAGGAATACTGGGGCTGCAAATTTCATCAAAGAAAGCATGACCAAATTTACCTGGTGATCACAGTTATTGCACGCGTAGAGTAGTATCTATTGCTCCTTCTTCCTTAGATGTAAGATGTTATACTGAAAATTCTAAAAATAAAAATTGGAACTTTAATCGAATTACCAACACATACGCAAACCCATCAATACTCAAAGTTCCGACGGAACTTAGAGCTTGATTGGTTTACCCGCTGCCACCCGCAAACGCTACATTTGCGGGCGGTTGCGGTTGATAGCGTTTAGAAACAATCATTACAACCGCTTTGTATCGCTTGAAATCGCTCCTTACCGCTAAAAATCAAAAGCTCCTTCTCGCAAGCGTTTACGGTTGCGGGCGGTTGCGTTTACAATTTTTTTTTTTTTTAAATACATATAAATCTAAAATTTTCTATTTAAATTATTACCTATAACAATGTAAATGCAAAAATTTGTCAGAACAAGGAAAACAAAACGTACTCACGAAATTAAACAAACAATATGCGTTGACTCTAAATTGGAATAAAATTAAGAACAAGCTTTAAGCTTTAAAAAGGAAAAATCGTTAGAGATGGTATAGCGCGAGAGATATGGGATGCTCGTTAAAGAAGAATCGTATATGAAGACAAGGCTGGATCTTTTTTCTCACGTTTTTCTTTTGATGTTTTTCTAACAAGAAGCTATGTTAGTGTTTTGGAAATTTTCATTTAGTTCTTTGAAAATCTATTTTGGACTTTTTCTTTGAGAATCAGTTTTAATTTTACTTTTTCGATCTCTGTTTCTTGTTCTCCAACACGTTTAAAGGATGTTTGATACAATAACAAGTCTTTGGGAAAGTTAATTCATGTGGCTCCTTTTGGTCGAAATAATATGCTTGTCCTCTACAGTTGTCCTGCAACTCATCGCCCAACTTCAGCTTTATTGTAGTGGCAACGTAGAATCTGAGATCAAACTTTCTTGAGAAATGGAATTGATTCATTTTTTTTTCGAGAAACATCCTAAGCTTGATTTGATTTAACACATTATTTTTATTTTACTATTTTTATTCAACCGCTATTAACCGCAACCACTTGTCAACCAGTCAAGAATATTCCGCAAACGCAGCTACTTCCAATTGTTAAACCAGTCGTACAAAACGTTTACAAATGCTACTAACCGCAACCGTCCGCTTCCGCAAACTCTCGCAACCGCAACCGCAACCGCCGCGTTTAAACCAGTCGAGCCCTTAGAAGACAGTACCGAAGCGAGACAAACTAAGAGAAGAAAATCCTAAAATAAAAATCTGAAGAGAATTGTATAAAAGAGCGAAGAGATTAGTTTTTACAATTCTCGACACAATTTCCGTGTACTCATCTTCGCTGGATCTGTTCACTAGCGAGTTTTCGACTTCTTCCTGATTTTCTCTCTCTCTCTCTCTCTCTCTCTCTCTCTCACACACACACACACACACACTCACAGTATCTATTGCGGAATCGTCATTCAATTCGAGACACACGCGCACGGTTGAGAGGATTTCAACATAGGAGCTCGATTTTGACCGTTTGAATTATTATCAGGCATGCAAAATAAGATCTCGATCTAAAAAGAACAGGAAAAAATCGCTTAGACAATACTTATTTTCTTCATTTGTTTTTTTTCCGTACCCACCAATAAAATGTCCGAATCTATTCTTTTGTCGAAAGTTTATCTTCTGGGTTTAAGAAACGGGCTTTTCTCAACAAACGAGCTTTAAATTACTGGTTTAGTTAAACAAAAAATCACTAATCAAATAGAAAATATAATTTCTATTTGTATGTAATATTATGTAACTAATAATATTATTTATTTAATAACTTCAACTACTATAAAAACTGAGGTTTCAATTGTAAACTAATACTTTACAAATTCACATAATGTGTAAAATAGTAATTACTCTTTCGAAATATTAATCTTTCATCATTTAAATATATTAATCTTTAAACATTTAAATATATTAACAATATTAATCTTTCAACATTTAAATATATATATATATCATTTATGTCATGTTTAATAATAATTTTTTCAAGTACAAGATTCTAATATTTATGGGCTAATAATTAGCGGACTAAATGGGTTTTATCAAAAATGGAAAAAAATACTGTGATTTAATCCAAAAAGAACTAAAACTTTTAAAACTATTTTATTTATGGTTTTTTATTTTTTCGTAATGTTTATAGTAAATAAAAAATTATAATAGAGTATAAGTAGGTTTAAAACTACATGTGCTATTTTTGACGGATTTAAACGAGCAAGTTTAAACGGTGTCTCAAATATAAACAAATGTAAATATGAACAAAATCCAAAAATAAATGTTTTACTAAAATAATTTTTAGATGGAAAAAATTGTCCCGCACGGATCATAATCTAGTTGTTTGTTACAATGCACTACACACAAATCATAAAATATTTAATACATTTTTACCCTTAATTAATGTATAATCTAACAAAACAAATCACGGGCTCTAATTACATGAAAAATTAATGGTATTTTCAATTTTGTGTTTCTATTTTAATAGTATAGATCTTCCAATTAAATTGATTAGATATTTCAATTAGATTTTGGTTATTTTAGGCCCAAAATATCTGAACTAATACCTAATTTTCTTCATTCGCGAAACGAGTGTGGAGACTGGCCCCGGTGGTTTCTGAACCCGATGCCACTGTCTTATCCGGTAAAGCTCTGCTCCAGAGTTGCGGTAACTTGAAGACTCTTCCTCCAGTGGGTATCTCCTCCCCTTTGTGGCCGTGGATCCTGGGGAGCTTGTGGAAGGCCCGTAATGCTTTGTTGTTTGAAGGTCGTGATTTCAAGGAAGATGAGGTTCTGCTCAAAGCCATCTCGGACGCAAAGGAATGGCAAGAAGCTCTAACAACAATGAAGCCTGCTACTGATTTAAGATGCAGGGTCCCTGGCACGTTCGGCTCTTCTATCCCAACCGGGAATTGCTGCTTTGTGGATGCTGCGTGGAGTGCAGCTACGAGATGGAGCGGGACGGCTGGTGAGTTTTCAGGTCTTCAATGTGCAGGCTTAACCACAATTCAAACGTCCCGTCCTTTTGTTTCTTCTGCCCTCGTTGCCGAGGCGCTCGCTGTTCGTTCGGCTGTCATGACAGCCGCCGCTGCAAACGTTCCCTCTCTCACTGTGCTGTCTGACTCTCAGACCATCGTCAAGCTTCTTCAGTCACAGGAAAGCAGATCGGATGTTGCTAGCATTCTACTTGATATTATCTACTTTAGCCGTTTCTTTAGCTCCATCATTTTCCGCTTCATTCCTCGACAGTTTAATTCGGCAGCAGATTCTGTGGCTAAATCTGTTCTTGCCTCTGTTTTAGCTTCAGCCTCCTCTAATGGAGTGTGAAACTTTGAAGATTTATGAAATGTTGTTTGTCCAAAAAAAAAAAATACCTAATTTTCTTTTAGATTTTTTTAGGTTCCTTTAGTCAAATACTTATCCGATCTGAAAATTTAAATTACCCACATAAATTCTATAGCCCATATTTGAAAGAATCAATGTCCAATCCCGAATAGATATCTGAATGCCATAGGTGTAGGCTACCTCTGACTGGCTTAAGGATTCATCTTAAGCTAACAACAAGCGATTTTAAATCCGAGTCAATTCTGTAGTGTATACCAACATAATATAAATAAATGAAAATTTTGAGTTAAAATAAACCCAAAATATTGTGTAAAATAAAAACAGAATATGCTTTTTGTTTTTGTGATCGTCATTTTAAATTTAGTTTGGAAAAACAAATGCATCACATGATTAGTCTTTGATATGCAATTAAGGATTAGAATATGATCTAAACACTTTGAGTTAGAGGACTTCGTCAGTACGGTGTGTGAAAAGCATAATCATGGGTTACCACAAACTTAAGTTAAGACTCAAAACGTGATATCCACCTGCCAAAAAATCCAAAATTCATGGCTACAAAAGAGAACCCACCTGAGGCACAGAGCAACACATACACAGTTCTTCTCTCAGAACTTGCTTTCGCTGAAGACATATCAATAGCACGAGATGAGAGCCACGGCATCATTAGTTACATTCAACCAGAAGATTATGCAGCGTTGTAAGAAACTCCTGATCAGAATCACCAGGAGCTGTCCCAAACTCCTGATCAGAATCATCATCATCATCATCATCTGGGAAGCAAGTCACCAGAGTGTTGGCTTCGTTCTTCCTCTCCTTCCAAAAGAAGAAGGAGAAGATGAAACGGCTTAACGAGCTCAGGAGTTTCTCCAATTCCGTCAGTGAAAAGAAGGCTTCAAACCCTGAATCAAGGAAGAAGGCATTCTCCTCTAGTCTCACACCGTCTTGCCTTGGTCAAGGTAAATATTCCAAACTGAAGAGAAGATAGACATCAAATTTATGTATACATCTATCCTACAAGCACGGACCAATGGCTTCATTCCATCCCCCAACCTTGAGGCATACACAAATCACAACTCACCACGGTTCCAACCAGGTGAATATCCTTGGATCAGCTCTCGACAACATCTCTGTTGTATGATATGACCTAACATCAGTGGGAAAGAGACCCAAGAAATGAAAATGTTCTCAACAAAGAAAATGATTACTGAGCAAAAGCAAAACAAATCTACACACTTTATACAGCAGCTAAAAGGAGCCGAGAAGAAGAAAAAAGGATTTCCGATACCCTTAATATATAAAAATAACTTTATGAGACCTGAGAAACTCGTAGTCGATGCTTCATATAAATCCTAATAGGGACCATAGATTTAACCATACCACATTACTTATTCATAATTACAGATTACCACAGCTAATTGGGCTACATTCACTAAGCGGCTGTGATATGCTAAACCATTAAACTATATATTAAACCTAAAAAAGAAAGTTGTTTATAATAAAAGGCTCAGATTCTGTGCATAATTGAGTCTTGACGACAAGAGGACCTAAGATTACTCATAATCTCTAAATAAACAAGCCATTTTGTATTCACGGCTTCCGGTTAATCACAAAATCAAGCTTATTTCACTAATCATATCAACAAATAAGTAATGCTTTCCGAATCCACCAAAACAAAGGGCAAAATCACCAACGCAAAACCCACCTTCGTTCACATTCTAAAGTCGAAATGTTATGAATTGCAGAAATTACGAAGCTTAAGACCTAACAGTCGGAAAAATCGGCATAGATAAATTGGCGAGCAGAGAGCTAGAAAACACCACGCAAATTGAGATGGCAAAACCACATTTACGCAAGAAGAATATCGGAAGAAAATGACATCAAATCGTACCATGTATACGATCTTGAGAGAAGTGAATCCATGGCCGTAACTGTGCAGAGAGATCCGGAAGTGGCAACTAGAAGATGGTCTTAAACCCTAAAAGAGTGAGATTTACTGGCTATTTAAATAGAGATAGAGCACAGATATCGATACAAGAGTGAGTGTGAGAGAGAGAGAGAGACTTGTTGCCGTTACGCGAGTCCAAGGCTTCTCTTTGTTTTTGTCTCTCTTTATTCCGAATTAAAATAAATAAAAATTAAATATCCCCCGCGGCGCATTTCAGTTCGGCTGTGTATGGGCCTTTTTATGGGCTTAATACTGGGCTTTTGGATAAATGTCTCTCCATCTCTGTCGACAACAGAAGAGGGATTCGACGGAGCCAACGGAAAAGTAACTGATCGAGCGTCGAGAGAGAGAGAGAGAGAGAAATGGCGGTTGAGGGTTCTTCAGTATCAGTGATTATGGCGGAAGAGGAGAATCTCAATCCGAATACGACGAACCCTAGCCGTATAGAGAAGCATGTTCCGGCGATTAAGGCTATCCGCGGCGACGAAGAAGGTCCGTCGAAGGAGAAAAAGATCATGCGCGGTGTTAAGGACAATGCGTTGAAGAAATCGAAATCAACCACCGTAATCCAAAATTCTCACTCCTTCCAGAATTCTTGGACATTCTGGTTCGATAACCCTTCCTCGAAATCGAATCAA
Source organism: Orychophragmus violaceus (assembly GCA_030180135.1). Lineage (NCBI taxonomy): Eukaryota > Viridiplantae > Streptophyta > Magnoliopsida > Brassicales > Brassicaceae > Orychophragmus > Orychophragmus violaceus. The sequence goes on from CM058229.1 coordinate 24,644,150, forward strand.
GCCACATGGGGAAGCTCTTTGAGATCCTTATATACATTCGCTACTGTCGAGGAGTTCTGGAGGTGAGATTTATGTTGAATACATCTTTTTCTTGTTGTCTCGTTGGTATTTTCTTTGGTTTCCGTGAGAAAATATAACACAAATAGCATATGGATTCGGTGATTTTTGCTTACGATCTCATTTATCTTTATGCTTCAATCTTCTCTTGCATTGATCTTAAAGTTCCATTAACGTAACAGTCGCTTCTTGAATTTCCACAAGTTTTGTACTGGAAAATTGTATCTGTAGTCTTTACTTAGGAGTAAACATCATAGATATTGAATCAGCTGCTCGTGATTGTTTCTATCTTAAGCTATCCTGTTTTTTCTGTCATGGATAAATTTAAAGTGCTGCTTGTTTAACTACTTACTTGATGCAGTCTTTACAATAACATGCATCCTCCAACCAAGTGGGTTCATGGGGCGGATCTCTACTGTTTCAAGCATAGAATTGAACCGAAATGGGAAGATCCTATCTGTGATAAAGGAGGAAAATGGACTATGATGTTCCCTCAGGCTACGCTGGAATCCAATTGGCTTAACACGGTATTGTAGCTTTTACAGAGTTCATTGTAGTTTTCGTTAGGCCATGCTGCTTGTTGGATGCATTTTGTGATTGTTTTTTTTGTCTCTGCTCCTTGTTTTAGTTACTTGCGTTGGTTGGTGAACAATTTGAGCAAGGAGATGAGATATGTGGGGCAGTTTTGAATTTCAGAACGAGAGGGGACAAGATATCTATATGGACAAAGAACGCTGCAAATGTGGAGGCTCAGGTAAATCACTGATGTTATTAAGGCTTGTTCTTGAGGAAGGAGAGTACATGGTAGGAGAATAATATAGTCCCCTAAGGTCTCTAAGTTTTGTTCAAACAGAACACATTCATTGGCTTAGATAGTGGATTTCCTGAGGTACCTAAGTGCTTAACCAAAAACTAATATACTGATAAGAGTATCTGATGGATGTTCCCTTGTATAAAACACATACACAGGCTTAGTCTTGGGGTAACTTAATCGTTTCTTCTGTTCATATGTGGTTCGTCTTTCCCGACTGATACATTGTAGCTTTTTGCTGCAGCTAAGCATTGGAAAACAGTGGAAGGAACTTGTTGGTTACAATGAGACAATCGGATTCATATCTCATGTAAAGATTTCTTCAACATATTTGTATTGTTCTCTAAAATTAGATTGGTCTGTGGTATTGTGACTTGTCAAAATTCTTTTCAGGAGGATGCAAAGACTCTTGATCGTAATGCTAAACCTCAGTACACTGTATGAGATTCACGTTTCTACTTGTCAGCTTCCCGGAAAAGGAAAAGAAGACTGAAAAGGGAAGTCATATGAGAATATGACCTTTAGTTGCTTCTGATTCTATCGTTTACTGTAAAAAAAAAAAGATGCACATTTTGGGTTTGAGGTGATCATCCTTCTCTCACTTTCAAACTTAGCTCAGAATTGGTGAAATCAAATGTACACGACTTTCGGTATTTTCATAGTAGTAAAAGGAAAAAGAAAAAAGAAAAAAATATCTTCCGTTATTATCATTTGTCACAATTATATATTATCTTCTTAAGTATCTCGTTTTGAACTCTGTTATTGGTTATAATTTTTTTCTTCTATAAGTTGTAACCATAACAGAAGGAAAAAAAATCCATAAATAAAATAATCACCCCGAAACATTTCCCCGCCAAAACACAAACCTTAGTTTTATTTCGTGTGAAAACAGAATAAATCATCAAAGTTCAGATGTTGCCATGTTGGATTTAAAGAAGTAAACCATTCTTTGATTTGATTTGCAGCGAACAAAAGGAATAAGAGAGAAGATCGTTGGCACTGAAACGAGAAGTCGAAGAAACTCATACGAGAACATACTCTCAACCTAATGGGTGACGCTCGAGAGGAAGCTCGGAGAAGAGAGTCGAGATCCATGGAAGAAACCAAGGTAAAGAACTTCAAAATAATCTGAACAAGAACGCAAATCCAAGCTTACTGTAGTCATTTGATTTGGCGTTATGGTTTTACTTTGATTGGTCTTTACGATTTAATATCTGGAGAACGATTTGACGGGAGAATTTAAAGACGCCATTGAAACAGAGTCCAACTATGTTCTTGCCAAGGGTGATGTTTTGATTTATGCGTTTTGCATTCTCAGGGAAGAAATCCGGATTTGAGGCCGAGAAAATCTGATGTTAGAACTGATCGGAGACACGAAATGGATCGAAGTACCTGGGCAGAGAAGAGGGTAAAGAAACCGAACAAGAACTCACTCTGCTATATTCTTGCCAAAAGTAATGTTTTGATTTATGTGTTTTGATTCTCAGGGACAAATTCCATATTCGAGGCCGAGAGAGTCTGATGTTAGAACTGATAGGAGACACGAAAGAGATTCAAGATCCTGGGCAGAGAAGAGGGTAAAGAAATGAACAATAACGTACTACTTTGTTCTTTACTATGATAATAAAAAAAACAGATATAAGGGTAAACGAATCATATCAGATTCTCGATCACAAAGAGTCGTACGCAAACAGACCGCAGCAACAGCGACTGAGAGATGTTGAGATGCAACCGCAGACGAAAATAATTAGGGATCCCCGAGATCGTGATCCAAGACAAAGACGCCGTGGACAAGATTGGGTGTTAGATATAGAGAAGAAGTATAACAAAAGCCTACGTCAGATATGCGATGTAATAGTGTCTGGAATCAGGCAAGACATGATGGTAAAAATACTGAATGAAGGCTTGACTTTTGTTCTTACTTTGGTTTTACTCCTTTCAATCATTCTTTGACTTTTTCTTCAAACTAATAATCGTAGCAGAGGGAACAGAGACAGGCTAAGTCTATCTGCAGGAACGTAGACAGAGAGAGAACAGTGAAAAGGAAATGAGAGAAGCTCAAGAGAATGCGCAGAAACAAAGATTGATGATGGTAAACCAAACCAAAGTAAGCATCCGTTTCTGTTTTTTACTAGTTGATGATAATGATGAAGCAGAGTAAATTTGCTGGGGAGAAAAGAGAACAGAAGTTACTCTTGTTATTTTGCTTTTCTTACTGTGAATTATCATTTGATTTATTGTTTCGGATTTTACTTTGTCTCAGGAGATACCAGTGAATCACAAGGACAATCGGCAAGGACATAGACAGAGAGAGAACATTGAGTGGCAGACGAGAGAAGCTCAAGAGAATGTGCAGGAACATACACAGAGAGGTATTGAGATGGAAAATAGAGTGGCCGAAGATTGTGTGGAGGTAAAACTATCAAAGGTAAAAGAAACTGAAACAAGATCCGATTTTCTTATTTACTGTGATTTGCAAGGAGAAAAGAGAAGAGAACCTTAATCTGTGCTTTACTGTGAATTCCCATTTGATTTACTCATTCTCAACAGAATCTCGAGGAGCAGATACAGAGAGATACTGAGAAGCTGAAGAGAGAGGCTGAAAAGAGTTTTGAGGAACAAAGATTGAAGGTAAAGAAACGTAAACAAGATCTGAATCTCTTCTTTACTCTGCCTTTTTAACAGTTTTCAGCTACACTTTTATATGGAAATGTTCATTTTTCAGGCAAACACTATTCCGGATTCCCAAATGCATGAAAGAGTCGAAGAAATAATAAGTCAAATGATTGATGAAACTGTGGAGGGTTACAAGCGAGAGAGGGTGGTAAAGAAGTTGACTTTGTTCTTATCTTGTTTTACTGATTTCAATCACTTATGATTGACTTAGCTCGTTTGCTTTTTCTTCAAACCAAATGTGATTTTAAGTTACTTATACGGATGTGTTCATTCTCAGGCAAAATCTATTCCGGAATCTCAAGGGCTTGAAAGATTCAAAGATATAAGTAAAATACATGATGAAATAGTGGCTGGATACATACAAGCGAAGATGGTAAAGAAATTGAACAAGACTTGACTTTGTCCTGATATTTTGTTCTGCTGATTTCAATCACTCCTTGAATTAGCTTCTTTGTTTTTTCTTCAAACCAAATAATCATTAGGAGAAACGCAGCGTTAGTGGTCAAGAGAATCAGGCGGAACAAACAAATGGAAATATTGAGATGCAGAGCATAGAGGCTGAAGAGAGTGTGGACGACCAAAGATAGGAAGGAACAGAGTGACACGAGAACACCAAAGAGAGAGAGACTATCAGATTCCTTGGAACACAAGAGACCTATATTTGTTCTCAACAGATTCCTTGGAACACAAGAGACCTATACCTGTTCTCAATTTCAATCTTGTGACATTGTTGTTTAGGTCGGTTGATTAAATCCACTTTTTGAAGTTAAGTTGCTCTATCTTTGACCGCTGTCTTACTTTCAAATTGTCAGAATTGGTGAAATAGGGGTTAATCAAATGTACATGATAATGTTTTTTTTTTTTTTTGGTGTAAAGATTTTAATCGAGGGTATAAAGAAAATTTAGTTTTAAAAAACTAAATATTATACGTTACCACTGGTCGCAATTATATTTTTTTGTAAGAATTATTTGAAACTATTAAATTTTCATTTCACCCTAGTACAACCATAACATAACAGCTATTGAAGAACAAAATCCATTGATAAAAAAAAAAAATATTTTTCCCGCCAAAAAACAATGAAGTCAGGTGGTGCTGTATCTTGGCACGTATTAAAGATACAACTATTGAAACTATCTTGTCATACAACAAACTTTAGATTTAAAAGAACCAAACTCATTCTTTCATTTAATTTCCGGAGGAAACAAAAACGGAATGAGCGACGGAGACAACCCAACGAAGAGAATCGAAGAGGCTAAAGGAGAAGATACGAGAAGTGACTCTGTAAAAACAGAGTCGAGATCCAAGGTAAAACAAAGGAACTGAACGAGAATTACTCTGTTCTTGTTTGTCATTACTCATTTCGATTTGGTATATTGGTTTTACTATAGGAAAATGTGATTGAGATTATATTTACTGTTGAGAGTTACATCATATATACACACAGATGAGTAGGGTATTGAGAGATCCTACAGATGGAATGTTTACATAAATAGAAGATATACAAAGATATGCTATTACGCCCCCTCAAGATGGACGTATCGGAGTAAGTCCAATCTTGGAGAAGAGAGGAACATAGCGACATGGGCAGACCCAGGAATTTTTTTTACTGGGTTCAAGTCAAAACTAAAACATAAAACTATATTAAAAAAAAACATTACAAACATTATTCTACAAAATCATCATGCGATCTTTCATGTCTTGAAATCTTTTCATCGCTGTCTCATTGATAACAGTCTCAAATACATCTTTTTCAATATAACAAACTAAACAGTCATTAAGAAACTGATCTCCAATCCGATTCCGTCGATCTGTCTTTACGATCTTCATTGCTGAAAAACATCTCTCAACAGTTGCAGTTGCGACGGGCAAAATCAAAACTAACTTCAAAAGCCTATAAACCAAAGGATGAGATATATGTTTTCGTGTATCCACGAGCATACGAGCAAGATCTCCAAGACTCTTTAAATGGATAAATCTTTCATCACTTCGAACATTGTCAATGTATATAGTTAACTGCTGCTCAAGAGATATGCATTCCGTAGGGCTAAAGTCGTATGTATATAACTTGGCTAATTTTATCAACTTTGAGTGGTCAAACTCAGAAAATGAACCAATGGGAGATAATGAAGCAGCACAAATAAGCAACTCGGTGTTTACCTCAGTAAAGCGATCATTAAACTCCTGAAGCTGCAAATCCAAAACGGCATACAAACAGTTGACCTTGTAGTGATGCATACTTTTTACTCCTATTTTTTTTTCTTGGTCTCTTTGGGTCAATAAAATCTTCTTCCATGTCAACCTTCTCAAGATCATATTTCTCACAAAAAGAAAAAACCTTATTCAAGAGAGAATTCCACCCATCATCTCTAAAATTTTGGAGTTGTCTCTTCGTTGATTTCACTAGTGACATAGCATTCAAAATATCTTGATCCCTTTGTTGCAAAGCCTTGGATAAGCTATCTGTAAGTCCCAAAAGCTGAATCATCATTTGCAGATAAAACACAAAATCAAAGCTGTGGAAATATATAAGGAGACCATATGCTTGACGTCTTTTGGAGTCTTCTATGCCCTCATTCTGAATATGCTTAAGCACATTGATGATAGGAGAAAATAACTCAACCAAACGCAACAAAGTTTTGTAGTGAGAACCCCAACGAGTATATCCTGGTCTTTGAAGAGAAACCTCTTGATTTAACCCTTTTCCTGTGCTAATTTCACCATCAAGGATATCTTCCTCTATCATTTTCTTATGCTCTTCACGAATCATATACTTTCTTTTACATGAAGCTCCAGCCACATTCAACAATAGAGAAATCATATCAAAGAATCCTCCAACCTCAAAATGCTTTTTTTGCAACTGCCACGACAACCAACTGAAGTTGATGAGCAAAACAATGGACATAATGTGATGATATGTTTTCCCTTAAAATCAGTGACCTTAGTCCATTGAACTCACCCTTCATATTACTAGCTCTGTCGTAACCTTGTCCTATCAGCTTTTTAATGCTCAATCCAAGTTTAGCAAACAAAGAATTAATAGCAGATTTCAGATATGCTGAAGATGTCTCAGACACATGTGTAATGCCAATGAATCTTTCTTTAACTATCCCATTTTTATCAACAAACCGAAATACTACTGCCATTTGTTCCTTATCAGAAACATCTGCAGACTCATCCACTAGTAAGCCAAAAACATCATGATCAATTTCTTCAATAATTGACTTGATTACCTCTTCTGCGAAGCAATTCACAATATCCCTTTGAATCTTTGAAGACACCATCTGATTATTTCCAGGAGCATTTTGTAAGACAACCTTACTCACAACTTCATTTTGTTCAGCAGTGTATTTCAAAAGCTCCACAAAGTTTCCTCTATTAACAGATGTTTCTGACTCATCATGACCACGAAAAGGAAGACCTTGTCGCAATAAGTATCTAGAAACATCAATTGAAGCATTTAACCGAATTTGATACTCATTTTTTGTAATATCATTTTGCCTATGCAAAACATGTTCAATAGACTGACTTTGCTTCATCAGGTTTTCACACTTCATAACTGCATTATTATGAAAACTATTTACTTGCGCCACATGCTCTGCAAGTCTACTAAACTTATTCCAGCTAGAAAACCCTTCGTTGGTCCATGCGTCAGTTTTTCCACCTTTGCCGTTAGTATCTCTGAACATGTAACAACAAAGACAAAAAGCTGCATCTTTCTTAACACTATATTCTAACCAGTTGCTATACTGATCAAACCAAGCAGGATTAAATCGCCTTATTACACCTCCTATCGTTTTTTGTTTAAAAATATGGCCACGAGGTTGGCAAGGACCTCTTATCCAATATCTACGAATTACCTCATCTCTTTGATTTGGGTGATATTCAGATATTGTTTTCCGATCTGCCGGATCCCATGGTAAATCTTCAGAATCACAATGAGATAAAGATGGCTCTTTTCTTTTCGGTTTCAAATATTTTTCCATTTGATTCAGCTGAAAATAATAATATAAAAGTAAGTATATTAATTAAACAATATATCGTATGAACAAACAAACTTACAAACATCAACATGTTGTTTAATTAATATTCTTAACCAATTTTTCTTTCTTAATTCAGTGAATTACATTATAAATCCATGAAAGAGTGAAACTTAATAATACACAAACACAATATATACGATTTCAAAACAATCAATAAAGAGTTTTAACATTAATATATTCTAATAGACTAATACACTAAATTTCAATTCATCAACACAAGGAAAGATAAAAAAATACTCGATGCTTGGATAGTGGATTGATCATGAATTCATTGTGAAATTATTAAATTGTGAAACAAAAAACTGACAACAATTGCTAAATTAAACTATTGTTATATGTATAGTTTGTGAGAAGATTGAATAAAAATAAAAACTGAGTTTAATGTAAAATCTGAACTTACTTGTTAATGTTGATGAACTTGGAGAAGAGAAGGGGAGATGAAAAGACGAGGCAATAAGAAAAAAAACTGTTTTAGAATGTCTAGAAAAAAAATTAGGTAAAATCAGTGGTTTATTTGTTTTGTTATTAATTGAACCTTAATCGAATAAACATTACTAAAAATTCTGGACTTTTTCGTGGGTAAATCACAAAGTGGGATTTGGTTTATGGGGTCCACGAGTAGAAAAAGACTAAAAGGTTTTGAGCTAAAATTTTTTGTGGGTTCATGTAATTAAAATTGATTGGGTTCAAGAAAAATAAGCCTATAATAATAACAAAGAAAAAAATAGATTTTTGTGGTGTCAGCTGACCCTACTAGCATGTAAGTGGGTCCGCCACTGCATAGCGAGCTCGAGAAAGCGGCTTCGTGAGGCCGTCAGTGAAGGAATTTCTAGCAGTTCTAATCAGGATTAGCAACCCTAGTCTTAATTCCGAGCCTAGGATCTAAGGTTCATGTAATTGAATCTATCAGATCTGGAGATTACCTGGTGATTATGCAGCGGAAGTTTATTTGCAAGTAATCAAGATCTTGAGCGCCTCAAATGCTGCGCCTCTACTGGTATCCACACGCACACGAACTGAACAGGAAGGGATGCTAGTGCCTTATGAGATCGAATCTCCAGAGAGTTTTCTTTTCTGTTTCTGGTGGCTGTGAATTAGGTTAGGAACGAGTTTAGGTCGACCATATATCTTATATATGTCGACTTAAACCGCCACGGGATTAACTAATGATTAAACCGAATTAATCTGCTAATCCGCGAGTTGTGTCGACCGACACACTCTATGTGTCGATCGACACGGCCAATCTATGTCGACCGATACTCTTAGTGTATCGATCGACATCGTCCAGAAAAGTCGATATTGAATGCATATCAAATATGCATTCATCCGATCATTACATTAATGATCATGCTCTCATGCAGTGTCCAGTTTGCTTAGGTGTGTGACCCTGTAGGATCATATAACACTAGCAATGAGTTCTCAACTCATTGATCATAAGTGGCTTCTAGCAAAGCGTTATGACTACCTAGTGTCATATGATTGTCTCATCTCGACAACACGACTTTCTCTCAGAGTAAGTACAAATAGATTTCAGGACATTCCCAACAATCTCCCACTTGTACTGGAATCGTCTATTCCCTTTTAATCCCTTTGTATCCATATCTCAATCTAGCATAAGGCAAGAACTGTGTCATCCTTATTAAGCTGGATCACGTTTATCGAATCCCGATTTGTACTGATGAAAAACAAACGACTGACAATCAGCTCGTTTGAGCGCGGCCACGCATTTCCAGTATCAAATCTTCGATAGGCCCAGAGATATTTAACTCCTGTTATATAGGAGGTACAAATCCTATCTTGTTCCATCCATGTCTCTTTTATATTTCATGATACGCCTAATAAGTGTCTTTATGATCACCAGTTACGGCTGACGTTTGACAAAGTCAAGACGAACCAATCCATATAAGAGAGGACATGATGAACTCAGGTCTAAGGACTATACTCTATAGTCGTAATGAGAAACTCTTATGACACTCATATAACATCTTGTATCTCATTAACGGGTCAAGTCCGATCATGTGTTCTCTAACACATATCTATGTGATTGATTTTAATACACTTATTAATGACTCCATGAAACATAGTCATCAGTCACCTCACATACTAGTCTCACGTGGTTGTTAACGTCCCATTTTAACAACCTCGACCAGGGACCATCTATAATTTATGTCACTTATTGATTATAGGGTTTCATGATCAAGTCACATACTTGATGACCTATAAAATGTCATAAATTACTTTTGGAACTATTATTTAATAACACAATTAAATAATACTGAAACAATTTCATTAAAATAACATAACTAAATTATGTTTTACGAACATCAAGTCATAACTAAAAACCAAATATAACTCCCACTGAAAACAAGATCATATCTTAAGAAATCTAATGCCTACAGCAGTAGTGTGAAACTCATGCTTGGGCCTTGGGAGGGGCTTGGTTAGTGGATCAGCAACATTCTCATCCGTCGGGACTCTGCTGATCTTCACATCTCCTCTATTCACAATATCACGGATAAGGTGATATCGCCTTTCTATGTGTTTGGATTTCTGGTGTGATCTAGGTTCCTTTGCTTGCGCAATGGCTCCATTGTTGTCACAATACAGAGCCACTGGCTCAGAAATACTAGGAATCACACCAAGTTCAATGATGAACTTCTTGATCCAAACAGCCTCCTTTGCCGCTTCAAAAGCAGCGAGGTACTCAACTTCTGTTGTGGAATCTGCTACAGTGTCCTGCTTGGAACTCTTCCAGCTGACTGCACCGCCATTCAGGCAGAAGATGTAACCAGATTGTGATCGGAAATCATCTTTGTCTGTCTGGAAACTTGCGTCTGTGTAACCACTTACTACCAGCTCATCACTTCCTCCATACACCAAGAATTTATCCTTAGTATTTCTCAAATACTTCAGAATATTCTTGACTGCTGTCCAGTGACTTTCACCTGGATCCGATTGGTATCTACTCGTCATGCTTAAAGCACAAGCAACATCTGGACGAGTACAGAGCATGGCATACATGATGGATCCCAATGCCGAGGCATAGGGAATCCGACTCATGCGATCTCGCTCAGCAGGTGTCTCAGGACACTGCTTCTTGCTGAGACTTATGCCATAAGACATTGGTATGAATCCCTTCTTGGAATCTTGCATTTTGAACCTGTGTAAGACTTTATCGATATAAGTGTCTTGACACAGTCCAATTAGCTTGTTTAATCTATCTCTATAGATTCTTATTCCAAGAATATACGCGGCTTCTCCCATGTCTTTCATTGAAAAACAACTTCCGAGCCAAGCCTTAACAGACTGTAACAACGGAACGTCATTTCCGAGAAGAAGTATGTCATCTACATACAACACGAGAAATGCAACTGCGCTCCCACTAGTCTTCTTGTAAACACATGGTTCTTCTTCGTTTCTGATGAAGTCAAACTCTTTGACTGCTTCATCAAAACGAAGATTCCAACTCCGAGATGCTTGCTTCAATCCATAAATGGATCGATGAAGCTTGCATACTTTCCTAGCAGCATTAGGATCGATGAAACCTTCGGGCTGTGTCATGTACACATCCTCTTCCAGAATTCCATTAAGGAAAGCTGTTTTCACGTCCATTTGCCAGATCTCATAATCATAATGAGCAGCTGTTGCTAGGAGAATCCGAATGGATTTAAGCATGGCTACAGGTGAATAGGTTTCTTCATAGTCTATACCATGAATTTGTTTGAAACCTTTTGCCACCAGTCTTGCTTTATATATCTGAATATTTCCATCCACATCAATTTTCTTCTTGAAAATCCATTTACACTCAATGGGTCTTGCACCATTGGGCAAATCAACCAAAGTCCATACTTGGTTCTGTGACATGGATCCCATTTCGGATTCAGCGGCTTTCAGCCACTTTTCGGAGTCAGGGCTCATCATCGCTTCTTCGTAATTCGCGGGCTCGTCACTGTCAATGATCAATAAATCATGACAATTGGTTACGAGAAATCCATATCTCTCGGGTTCGTGACGGATCCTTTCGGATCTACGAATCTCTGGCTCTACAGGCGTTGGGTCTACAACTCTTTGTAGATCCAACTGTTGCTCTTCCTCTACGGGTTGAGCATTTTCCTGCTGTTCTCGAACTTCTTCGAGTTGTACTTTACTCCCACTGTTTCTCTTGGAAAGAAACTCTCTCTCAAGAAAAACGCAGTTCCGAGCAACAAACACTTTGTTCTCGGATTGGTTGTAAAAGTAGTATGCCTTGGTTTCCTTAGGATAACCAACGAAGTAGCACTTATCAGATTTGGGTTCGAGCTTATCTGTAATTAATCGCTTAACATAAGCTTCACAACCCCAAATCTTCAGGAAAGACACATTTGGAACATTTCCAGTCCACATCTCATGTGGCGTCTTTGCAACTGATTTTGACGGAACCCTATTAAGTGTAAACGCAGACGTTTCTAGAGCGTATCCCCAAAAGGATAATGGAAGAGTTGAGAGACTCATCATTGATCGAACCATATCTAATAGAGTTCGATTTCTCCTCTCGGACACCCCATTCCATTGTGGTGTTCCAGGAGGAGTGAGTTGTGAAACAATTCCACAATCTCTCAAATGATCACTGAATTCTTGGCTTAAGTATTCTCCTCCACGATCTGATCGAAAAGCCTTAATACTTTTACCAAGTTGATTCTGTACTTCATTTTGGAACTCTTTGAACTTTTCAAAAGATTCCGATTTGTGTCTCATTAAATAGACATAGACATACCTGCTGAAATCATCAGTGAAGGTAATGAAGTATCAAAAATTTCCTCTGGCACTTGTGCTCATTGGGCCGCATACATCTGTATGTATAAGGCCCAATAGGTCACTGGCCCTTTCGTTTGATTTGTTGAAAGGGGCCTTAGTCATTTTGCCTAGTAAACAAGATTCACATTTCTCACATGATTCATAATCAAATGAGCCCAAAAGCCCATCACTATGGAGCTTTTGAATCCGTTTCTCGTTTATGTGGCCCAAACGACAATGCCATAGAAAAGTCTGATTCGTGTCATTTGATTTGAATCTCTTGGTGTTAATGTTATAGATTTGTGTGCTTTGGTTTAGAACATAAAGCCCATTCTCTAATGGGCTGCTACCATAATACATATCATTGTAATCAAAAGAACAACATTTATTCTTAATTGAAAACTGATATCCTTCCAAATCCAAAACAGGAATAGAAATAATATTTCTGCTTATAGCAGGTACATAGTAGCAATTATGAAGTTCTAAAACCAAACCAGAAGGTAAAGACAAGTTAAATGTTCCTACGGCTAATGCAGCAACTCTTGCTCCATTCCCCACACGCAGGTCCACTTGTCCCTTTTCCAACGTCCTACTGTTGCTTAGGCCCTGCATATTTGTACAAATATGAGCACCACATCCGGTATCCAATACCCAAGAAGTAGAACCAGAAGTAGTAACATTTACTTCTATAACATAAATACCTGAAGATGAAGTCTCGAAAGTCTTCTTCTTCTTCTTCTTCTCTTCCAAGAATTTGTCACAATTTCTCCTCCAATGTCCAAGCTCTTTACAGTAATGGCACTTATCAGTCACAGATGGGCCCGGCTTGGGCTTCGGGGCTGGCGCAGGCGTGTCCTGGTTCTCAACCGGGACTGCCTTGCCCTTTCCCTTGCCTTTGCCAAGTTTATTAAACTTCTTACCCCCTTGCACCATAAGTACATTAGGAGTGCCCTTCTTGATATTAGGCTCAGCTGTCTTGAGCATGCCATGCAGTTCAGTCAACGTCTTCGTCAAGTTGTTCATGTTATAGTTCATAACAAACTGATCATAACTTGGCGGCAGTGACTGCAGAATGATGTCAGTAGCCAACTCTTGGCTAATGGGACAATCCAGCTTCCCCAGGTTATCAATATAACCCATCATCTTAATGACATGAGGACTGACTGGACTGTCCTTTGGTAGCTTGCATTCAATGAGAGATTTAACCGTCTGGTATCTCTCAGTTCGTGCTTGCTCCTGAAACATACTTTTCAGGCTAGTGATCATCTCCACGGGCGACTCCACGTTCTCGTATTGCTTCTGCAAATCCGAGTTCATGGTAGCCAACATGAGACAATTCACATCGACCACATCATTAGAATGCTTATCCCAAGCATTCCTTTCTGCATGTGGAGCATTGGCTCTCGGTTTTTCAGGGAGAACATTTTCAAGGACATAGTCCCGCTTCTTGATATATCATGGTTTTTACCCATTTTAGACCATGATATAGATGTGTTTTAGTGTCTTTTGTCTTTGTTTAGAGTCTTTTACAGGTTAAATCAGGATTGGAGCTAATTGGAGATATTTGGAGCATTTTGGGACTTTTGGGACGTTTTGGCCGAGAGCTTAACTCACTGTTCGTATAATTGATCATGCATCGATCGTTGCACTCAAAGCATCGATCGATGCAGTCGCGAGATGGGCCGTACACGTCGGTTTGACAAGTATTGAAGATTTACAAAGAAGCCCAAGATAGTTCCAGTATTTACACAGAAGCCCCATCCGAGATTATGCCTATATAATAGAGTTTTTAGAGTTTTTATTATAAGTTTTGACATACGCTTTATAGTATACTTTATAATTAAGAGCAGAGGATTTTTAGAGCTTTTGGGGCTGATCTGAACCTGATTCATCATCTGTATTTGGAGAAGATTTCGAACCCCTTTTACTCTTATTCTTTTATGCAATTTACTTATCATATGATCATGTTTTCATTATCTATGTCTGAGTAGATTCCTAGTTAGACTTAGGGTTTCTCACATAGGATTTCATGACTTGCTAGACTTGTTCAATCTCAGTTAAGGATTCAAACTATATCTGTTCTTCAATTTAATTGTGCTTAAAGCTAGTTCTAACCTGATCAATTAGAATCTAGATCTTAGGTTGCTAAATACGTCACGGAAGTGGGGTTTAGGAATCTGAACTAATTAAATTGGGCAATTAAACTTTGCGCAAACGGAAGTTTGGTTTAGGATAATTGTGAACATATCAAACTTGGACTTATTGCTAGTTTAATCTGTTAGTTCTCGCAAACGGAAGTTTGGTTTGCTGCACTTAGACTTAGAGAATTATCGCAAAGGAATTTGGTTAATTCTATATCTGTGTTTTGAGTTCTAGAACTGCGCTTAATTAGATCCTTGCTGAATGAACTGTCTGCTAGTCTGATTTCCTGAGAATACCCTAGGTTTGACGCTTTTAATTACTTGCTTTCACAACTAATAATCTCTGCTACTGATTTACTTTCTTGCACTGTTTTCAATACAATCACATTGCTTATTTCTAGTATTCATTCCCTACGGTTTGATTCTCTTGAGACCAAGTGTCCCTGTGGATTCGATAACCCTATATACTACTTTGACATTGCTGTACACTTGCAGTTTAGTATAGGGATTAATTCTTGACCTATCAAGTTTTTGGCGCCGTTGCCGGGGACTCTTTGAGTCTTCGATAGGACCGAACTTAGGGTTTTACTAGAAATTTTTCGTTTTTCGTTTTTGTTTTTCGTTTTTTTTTTTTATTTTTTTTTTGCTGACTTTTCTCTGTTTCTCTCTGTCGCAGGTACGAATTTCGCCTTGCGTCGATCGTTGCACCCTTTGCATCGATCGTCACTGAGCGATTTGAGATTGAATCGATCGTTGCACTGATAGCATCGATCGTTGCTGGACGATTACAGACAGTTTATGCCAACGCAGAACACTCGAAGTAATCCGAACTCGAGCTTAGTTAATCTCAATCTAGAGGAACTTGGACGTCTAGAGAGGACTATCAGAAGAGAAAAGAGAGAGAGAATGGTTCGAGAACGTCTGATCTTGATACCAGATGCTGAAGGTACCCTGAGGGACCAAGATAACAACCCGTACAATGCTGCTGGGCATCGGGTTGATGCTGAAGGGAATGTCATCCCTGACCCCCCTGAACCTGAGCAACAACCGCAAGATCAAGCTCAAGGTAGAGAGATGGTATTTCATGAGAGGACACTAACTGACTACAATAGACCTGATGAGTTTCATGCAAACCGAGCAGCTCTAGTGCTTCCTGCTTTCGAGAGGAATGATTTTGAGGTAAAAACCATCTACTACCAACTGATGAGACAGATTGCTTTCCATGGTCTTCAATCAGAGCAGCCTATGGATCACATTGACAAGTTTGAGGACATAGTCACTGGCATGAAGTATGAAGGAGTGTGCCCGGACTATCTGTTCCTTAAGCTATTTCCGCACAGTCTTGCTGGAGACGCTAGTGCATGGCTGAGACAACTGGCACCTGGTCAGTATACTACTTGGGCAGCCTTAAAGAGTGAGTTCCTGCGTCACTTCTACGACGCTGCGCGCTCAGATCAGTCCAGACAGGACATACTTACTTTTTCCCAAGGAGCTGTGGAGCCTTTGACAACTGCATGGATGAGATTTAAGCAGTATCAGCGTGATTGTCCACACCATGGGTTCACAGAAGTACAGCTGATAGGTATTTTCTTCAGAGGCATAGATCTCCCTTATCAGACTGCTCTGGATAATTCCAGTGATGCTAATTTCAGCACCAGAACTCCTACACAAGCTAAACGGTTGATAGAGAACCTGATTGGCAGCAATAGTTGCAAAACAATGGATGAAAGGAGGAAGAGATCTGGTGGAACTGTAGAGAATTCTGATATAGCTAATATTAGATCCAGGTTGGACACAGTTTACAATCTTCTGACAAGTAAAAAAGCTGTCCACTTTGCCCAAGATGTGGAGGTGATTCAGACTGAGGAGGACACTCAGGAAGAAGATGTGAATTTCATAGGAGGTTCCGGTTTCCAAGGTAATAGATTTAACAATCAACAGGGAAACAGATTCTCAAATGGAGGACAGAATGGTGGTTTTCAGAAGACCTATGGACAAGGTACTCAGAGAACCTATGGATCTACATCCTATCAGACTCCTCCTGCACCTACAGCCCATGAGAGCAAAATGGAGGCTATGATGGAGCAACTGATGGAAAGTCAAACCAAGCTTTCTGTAGACAACAACAAGAAGCTGGACGCTGTCTATCAGGACCTCAATGGGAAGTTTGAGACATTGAGCACTCACATGAAGCAGTTGGACACTCAGGTGAATCAGATGTCCAGCTCACTGAAAGGAAAAGGAGTTGCAGACACTCATATTAAGGCCTGTTCTGTAATGATTAATGATGGATCTTATCTAGGGGAGAAATTTGAGCTAAGTACAGCTGAGTTGGTGACTGAGGAAGAATTTTCGGATTTCTGTGAAAAACTCTCGGGTGGAAGTTGTGATGATCGCGATGCAACGATCGATACACATTTGGCATCGATCGATGCAGGTCGTGAACAAGCAGAGAATCCGTGGGATGAAAATGAGATTGATGCAGAACTAGCCCGCCTATTCCCTGATACATCTGAAATCACTCCAGAAGATGTTTATGCACGAGCTATTTGGCACTGTCCCAAGGTGTCTGAAGTGATTAAACAAGAGATTGAAGAGCTGAAGGGTAGAAAAGGGTGGTGAAGACTTGGAAGAAATTCCATCATCCGATGATCCACCTTATCATCCATGTGTTCATAAATATTTGAACAAGATGTTGCCATTAGATGAAGAGCTAAGAGAATGGGTGATAGTAGTTCCTCAGCATATTAGTGATGTTCTGTTAACTAAGGTCCCAAAGAAACTGCCTGATCCTGGAGTCTTTGTACTTGATTGTTCTATCTTTGAGGACAGTTTTAGGCGTTCTCTGTGTGATTTAGGAGCTGCTGGGAGCATAATGCCTTACTCTGTGGCAGAGAAGCTGGGATTGCTGGACTTTACTCCTACTAGAACACGTCTTATCCTAGCTGATCAGTCATTGCGAGTTCCTGAAGGGCTCCTTATTGATATTCCGGTAAGAGTTGGAAACTACTTAGTTCCAACGGACTTCCTTGTGCTGAAATATGCCTGCGATCCGGATGAAGCTTTATTGCTTGGGAGACCATTCTTGGCTACAGCAGGAGCTGTGATTGATGTTAGACAGAGTCTAATAGACCTCCACCTGGGAGATGAGACACTGCGATATGAGATGGAGAAGCTGCGGAAGCCACTGATAGATGGACAGACTTTCAAGATCTTGGAAGCAGATGATGAGCAGCTGAATGAGACTGTGATAATAGATCCTGGAGCGCATTTTACTCCATCTTTTCTTGGACTGAAGCATTCTGCAACAGCCTATTCTCCGCCATGGATGAGGAGACTTGAACAGAGACAGAAAAAGTCTCTGTCAGGATCTTCCGGAGCTTGAAAAACCTTGCGCGTCCGGTCAAGCTATTGACCTTAAACAAGCGCTGGGTGGGAGGCAACCCACCATTAGGTACTGGTGTTTTTCTTTTTAATTTTTGGTGTTTTTGTTAGGATTTTACGTTTGTTTTTGTTTCTGGTGCAGTCATGTTTGCAGGTCTCGGATTAAATCGCAGTGCAGCGATCGATGCATTTCTGCATCGATCGTCACAACACGAAAGGAATCGCATTGCAGCGATCGTTGCGGTCCTGAGCAACGATCGACCATACACGAAAGTCGCCAAGTAACGGTCGATGCACTTAGTGCAACGGTCGATGCTGTGCGACAGAGGTAACCCGACAGACATAAACTCACCTTTTCAATTTTTTATTTTCTTTTTACCGATCCTTCGCTGGACACTACTGGGGACAGTGTGTCTTAAGTGTGGGGGAGGTGCTACTGACGTTTATCTTTCTGTTTTCTTAAGAGTCAGTCCGTTTTTCAAAATTTTTTGTTTTATTGAGTCAAAATTGTTTAAGTAAGAAACTATGATTTTCGGAGGAGATTTACAAAACTTGCAGGAACTTAAGTAACCATTGGGATGAAGTTGCAGGATCTATCTATGACTATTAGAAAACCCCATCACAGATCAACCTACTGGGAACACCCATATCACTTCAGGTATCAGAGGATCCTTTACTGACTTCACCCCTAATACTGACTTAGATTTTCTCACCTAAGGGCTTGGTATACTTTATGTCGGATTCCCTGTTAGTTCTGACACAGCCTGTAAACCTGTCCTATTTAGTTCCCTTCTCCCCTTCTACAAAGTAAAAAAAAAAAAAAAAAAAAAGATAAACTGAGGATGAGTTAGTAACTCTGAAGTGGTCATGGGAATAGTAGCAAACACTATTATCTCTCATGTGATCCATGGAATGTGTCCAAAGTATACCCCATAACGGGAAGAACACTGATAAAAAAAATAAAATGATACCCAGTGGGGAAAAATCAGTTGTTAAAGAAGGGAAAGAGAAGAAAGGGACTAGAGAAAGATAGTATGGTGGTCTAGAGCTGATTAGGTAAGAATCCATGTGCCTTTAGATCGATACTCCTTAGGTGAGACCGCACTTAAATACTTGCAGAAGTCAGTAGGGAGAATTTGAATGCTTGAATGTGATTGTGGAGTTTACCTAGGACAGTTGCTAAGTGTGGGGGAAGTACATGTTGGTCTTGATATCCTGTGATTGATTCTTTCAGTGGTTTACTAAGGGGAATCTGAGTATTGTAGCTTCTAAGATGAAATGAGTTTCTGAAGAGTTTTCAAACCTCTTCACCATGTTTTAGTTCTATGTTTTGCTTGAGGGCAAGCAAAGGCTAAGTGTGGGGGAGTTGATATATCATGGTTTTTACCCATTTTAGACCATGATATAGATGTGTTTTAGTGTCTTTTGTCTTTGTTTAGAGTCTTTTACAGGTTAAATCAGGATTGGAGCTAATTGGAGATATTTGGAGCATTTTGGGACTTTTGGGACGTTTTGGCCGAGAGCTTAACTCACTGTTCGTATAATTGATCATGCATCGATCGTTGCACTCAAAGCATCGATCGATGCAGTCGCGAGATGGGCCGTACACGTCGGTTTGACAAGTATTGAAGATTTACAAAGAAGCCCAAGATAGTTCCAGTATTTACACAGAAGCCCCATCCGAGATTATGCCTATATAATAGAGTTTTAAGAGTTTTTATTATAAGTTTTGACATACGCTTTATAGTATACTTTATAATTAAGAGCAGAGGATTTTTAGAGCTTTTGGGGCTGATCTGAACCTGATTCATCATCTGTATTTGGAGAAGATTTCGAACCCCTTTTACTCTTATTCTTTTATGCAATTTACTTATCATATGATCATGTTTTCATTATCTATGTCTGAGTAGATTCCTAGTTAGACTTAGGGTTTCTCACATAGGATTTCATGACTTGCTAGACTTGTTCAATCTCAGTTAAGGATTCAAACTATATCTGTTCTTCAATTTAATTGTGCTTAAAGCTAGTTCTAACCTGATCAATTAGAATCTAGATCTTAGGTTGCTAAATACGTCACGGAAGTGGGGTTTAGGAATCTGAACTAATTAAATTGGGCAATTAAACTTTGCGCAAACGGAAGTTTGGTTTAGGATAATTGTGAACATATCAAACTTGGACTTATTGCTAGTTTAATCTGTTAGTTCTCGCAAACGGAAGTTTGGTTTGCTGCACTTAGACTTAGAGAATTATCGCAAAGGAATTTGGTTAATTCTATATCTGTGTTTTGAGTTCTAGAACTGCGCTTAATTAGATCCTTGCTGAATGAACTGTCTGCTAGTCTGATTTCCTGAGAATACCCTAGGTTTGACGCTTTTAATTACTTGCTTTCACAACTAATAATCTCTGCTACTGATTTACTTTCTTGCACTGTTTTCAATACAATCACATTGCTTATTTCTAGTATTCATTCCCTACGGTTTGATTCTCTTGAGACCAAGTGTCCCTGTGGATTCGATAACCCTATATACTACTTTGACATTGCTGTACACTTGCAGTTTAGTATAGGGATTAATTCTTGACCTATCACTTCTCCTGCTTGAGAACAATTCTCAAGTTCCGATACCATTCGAGAAAATTCAATCCATTTAACTTGTCCTTCTCAAGGACGGATCGCAGGGAGAAAGAATTATTATGAGTAGTAGTCATAGCTGAGAACATAGAAAAGAAAAAGGTTTAGTTATGATGTTCAAGAAATGAGAAGTCTTAACATTTAAGAAAACTCGCATCATATTCAAACAATGTTTCCTCACATGAATATAATGATCCAAGACCCATACTTCACTAAACTTGAGTGAGCCACTGGCTGTCACCCAAATTTAGCTATCTAGGTAAGCAACAACCTTGCTAGTTGTATCCAATACAACTCTTGGTTGTGGACTGACATCTTATGTCAAATCCACCTGATGTCTCTGAGCCCAAAACGATTTTGATGGCCCAGTCAAGTAAACCAATCTTTTCAGTCATGTAATTGTTGACGCCTTGCACTGCAAGCCCATCAACACGATTACTTCCTGCCTTACTCATGTAATTGTGGACACCTTGCACTGCAAGCCTATCACTCAATGAAACGAGTCTTGACAGTTGACAAGATTGGAAAGACATCAAGTATCACTTGATATTTGATTGAGGAACGGAATCATTAAAACGTTCAGTTTTATTATGTTTTAATTCTTATAATTAATTGATTTATCATGCTCTGGTTCTGTGATTGCAGGTTCCAAAACCCAATCATCGAATCTGATGTCGACCGACACTACTATAGTGTCGATCGATACAGAATAACCAAAAACAATCCGAGATAACCGATCAATCCAATTGATCCGGTTTTGAATACTGATCAGTGTCGATCGATGCTACACTAGCATCGGTCGATACCAACCTAATCAAACCAATCGCAATTAAATCATTCAACCAAGCGCGATAACCGGTCCAATCCAATTGAACCGATTCATCAATCTCGCGAGGTCTGTGTCGACCGACACAACTCTTGTATCGATCGACACTAGGCGATAAGTTTTGTTCGGGTTATCCTTCTGTGTCGACCGATACCCGTTTGGTGTCGATCGACACAGGGCGATAAAACCCTAATCGATTTTTCAAATTAAAACCCTAAAACTAGTTTTAATCAAAAACGAATTTCAGCATGCTTGTATCAACTATACAGAGATCCAGATTCAACTAATCTAATCAACATGCCACAGATTCAATGGAACCCTAAAGCTCTGATACCACTGAAGGAATTTCTAGCAGTTCTAATCAGGATTAGCAACCCTAGTCTTAATTCCGAGCCTAGGATCTAAGGTTCATATAATTGAATCTATCAGATCTGGAGATTACCTGGTGATTATGCAGCGGAAGTTTATTTGCAAGTAATCAAGATCTTGAGCGCCTCAAATGCTGCGCCTCTACTGGTATCCACACGCACACGAACTGAACAGGATGGGATGCTAGTGCCTTATGAGATCGAATCTCCAGAGAGTTTTCTTTTCTGTTTCTGGTGGCTGTGAATTAGGTTAGGAACGAGTTTAGGTCGACCATATATCTTATATATGTCGACTTAAACCGCCACGGGATTAACTAATGATTAAACCGAATTAATCTGCTAATCCGCGAGTTGTGTCGACCGACACACTCTATGTGTCGATCGACACGGCTAATCTATGTCGACCGATACTCTTAGTGTATCGATCGACATCGCCCAGAAAAGTCGATATTGAATGCATATCAAATATGCATTCATCCGATCATTACATTAATGATCATGCTCTCATGCAGTGTCCAGTTTGCTTAGGTGTGTGACCCTGTAGGATCATATAACACTAGCAATGAGTTCTCAACTCATTGATCATAAGTGGCTTCTAGCAAAGCGTTATGACTACCTAGTGTCATATGATTGTCTCATCTCGACAACACGACTTTCTCTCAGAGTAAGTACAAATAGATTTCAGGACATTCCCAACAGTCAGCTACCTGGTCTGCTGATGCAACGTGGCTTACTCTTAGATGTCCAGACTGTACCAAGCCCCTGATGTAGTGGAAATCGACAGCAACATGCTTCATTCGAGAGTGAAAAACCGGGTTGGCAGCAAGATAAGTGGCGCCTACATTATCACAGTAAATCACTGGAGTTTTAGAAAGTGAGACACCCATTTCAGAGAGGAGAGCCATGATCCATTGAACTTCGCCGGCTGTGTTTGCCACTGATTTATACTCAGCCTCCGTCGATGATCTAGCTGTTGTTGTTTGCTTCTTTGCTGACCATGAGATCAAATGCTTGCCGAGGTATAGCAGGTACGCACCAGTGGACGAGTAATCGTCTCGGTCTCCAGCCCAGTCCGCGTCGGAGTATGCATGAAGAGTGAGAGAGTTTGCGGCTGAGAAGTGGATGCCCCTGTCTCTCGTGCCACAGAGATAGCGTAATATCCTTTTAGCGACCGACCAATGTTCTGACGTTGGTTGATGCATATACTGTGACAGCTTGTTAACGGTGAAAGCAATGTCCCGACGCGTGAATAACAGATACTGTAAGCTGCCAACGACCATCCTATATTATGTTGCGTTTGGTAACAGCTCACCGCTTGACTTGGTAAGAGGTGGTTTGTCAGCCATTGGAGTGGATACGTGTTTGGCTTCAAGCATATTGACACGCCGCAGCAAGTCGTTGATGTATTTCTGCTACGTCAATGTCAGACCTGTCGCTGTTCGAGAGACTTCGACACCAAGAAAATAGTTCAAGGGACCTAGATATTTGAGAGAGAAACTCAGGCCAAGTAGAGCGATGAACGCTTGCACATGTGTGCCCGAGTTTCCAGTAATGATTATGTCGTCTACATAGACAAGCACAAAGAGCACCACATTCCCATTCCGTAGTATGAACAGTGATGTAACAGCTAGCGCATTGAAAAATCCAGACTCAAGAAGGAATGTCTGGAGTGCATTATACTAGGCACGCGGAGCTTGCTTTAGACCGTATATAGCTTTGCGTAGAAGACAAACATGATGAGGTCTGTCAGCATCCACAAAACCAGGAGGTTGTTCCATGTAAACAAGTTCATCAAGAGGTCCTTGAAAAAACGCATTATTCACATCCAGCTGCCTTAGAGGCCAATGCTGAGTAACCGCAAGACTGAGAACAAGGAGCACGGATGGTCGTTTGATGACAGGACTGAATGTCTCGAAGTAGTCTATGCCAGGCCGTTGATTGTATCCTTTCGCTACTAACCGTGCTTTGTGAAGGATTGTTTAGTGTTTGTCCTGGTTTAATTCTGTCAGATTAAACTCAACTAAACATTAAGGATCTAGGTTCTCTTGCAGAATCATAGGGGATCTCGAAATACCTTGTTATGCAGCGGAAGAATCAGGTATGAGTCAGAGATCAGCAGAACCACCAAGAGGTTGTTCCTCCAAAGGCTCACACACGCACACTTCAGGAAGAATGGCTGCTAGACCAGAGGGAGGGAGGCGCAGAGAGAGAGAGGAGAGGCGCAACGAGAGTTAGGGAAAAAGAGAGCTAGGTCAAGTTTTAATTATAAAACCCTTGTCTAGTTCTGTTGGGCTTTTGGGCCCAAATCCCAGTCTGATTAAATTTCTTAGATTTAATCAGACCCTTTATTCTCTCTAAGTATAGTAAATGCCTAGCACTTTTACCGTACTTCTGCTGAACCGTTCCCTTATAGTTTCCTGGTAGCTTAGGCGTGTGACCCATATGGGATCATATAATAAAGGCAATAAATCCAAGACTTATAGATCATGAGCGGACTCTAGCAAGCCATCATGACCCCCATTATTATATGACTTATGTCTGATCATTGACATACTCTTACTTTCTAGAGACAGTACAGAGATTACTGGACATAATTCCAACAATCTCCCACTTGTACTGGAATCTCTGTATTCATATTCCTTTTGTCTCAATATCTCGATTAGTCATAAGGCAAGATGAGTGTCATCCTTATAAAGCCTAATCATGTTCATCGGACTCTGATTTGATACTGACAATCCAAACGACTCGGGACAGTCCGTTTGAGCATGGCCATGCATTTTCCAGTATTCAAATCTCCGATTGGCCTAGATATATTCACTCCATTTATATTGGAGGGACAAATCCCGTCTTGTTCCATCACTGTAAACTACTCATTTCATAATACACCCAAACAAGGTCCTTATAACTATCGCTTAACGACAGCGTTAGACAATGATCAAAGCGCATCAGTTGATGTGCAGTCACATGCATGCGAACTCAGGTCTAAGGACTATACTCTATAGTCGTAGTAAGAATCTCTTATGACACATATATAAATATCCTGAAGAGTTCTTATAAGCGGGTCATGTCCGGTCGTATGTACCCCAACATACACCTATGTACTGACTTTGATGCCGTGCATCTATGACATCCTGAGACTTTGTCATAAGTCACATACCAATCTAGTCTCACGCGGTTGTTGGTGTTCCAATTTCAACAACCTTCGACTAGGGACAGGATGATATAAGCCATCTATCAAATATAGGGTCTCATGATCAAGCTAAATGACTTTGATGACTCAAGATCAAGTCACTTACTTCGATGACCTATAAAATGGTTCATATCATTTTGGAACGATTATTTCATCACAGTTAAAATAATCTTGAAAAATAATTTTATTAAACATCTTTAATGTTTTACAAGAACATATCAATAACTAAATAAAGCCCTCAAACTCCCACTCAAATTTAGATTACATTTCAATGTCTCTAATGCCTACAGCTTCAGTCAGATACTCGAGCTTAGGCCTTGGGAGTGGCTTTGTCAATGGATCAGCGACATTATCATCTGTCGGAACTCGGCTGATCTTGACTTCCTTTCTATTAATGATATCACGTATCAAGTGAAATATTCTTAGTATATGCTTGGATTTCTGGTGTGATCTTGGTTCCTTTGCCTGAGCTATAGCACCATTGTTATCACAAAACACTGCCAGAGGCTCAGCTGCATTTGGTATCACACCTAGTTCAATAATGAACTTTCGTATCCAAACAGCTTCCTTCGCTGCTTCTGAGGCGGCGACATATTCAGCTTCTGTAGTGGAATCAGCAACGGTGTCTTGCTTGGAGCTTCTCCAACTTATTGCACCGCCATTCAGACAAAAGATATAACCGGACTGTGACCGGAAATCATCTTGGTCTGTCTGGAAACTTGCGTCCGTGAATCCACTGACTTCAAGCACATCACTTCCACCGTACACCAAGAACTTATCCTTAGTATGTCTTAGATACTTCAGGATATTCTTGACGGCAATCCAGTGGTTTTCACCTGGATTTGACTGGTATCTACTCGTCATGCTCAATGCATAAGCAACATCAGGACGAGTACAGATCATGGCATACATGATAGATCCTATTGCAGATGCATAAGGAATATTCTTCATGCGCTCAAGCTCAGCAGCCGTCGTAGGGCTCTGCTTCTTGCTTAGCGTTGTGCCATGTACCATTGGCGTGAAGCCCTTCTTGGAATCTGCCATGCTGAATCTATGCAGGACTTTGTCAATGTATGAATCTTGACACAAGCCTATCAGCCTTTTAGATCTATCTCGGTAGATCCGGATTCCAAGAACGTATGAGGCTTCACCCATGTCTTTCATGGAAAAACAACTTCCAAGCCAATCCTTTACCGACCGCAGCATTGGTACGTCGTTTCCGAGAAGCAGTATGTCATCGACATACAGAATAAGAAATACTATCTTGCTCCCACTAGTCTTCTTATACACGCATTGTTCTTCTTCGTTTCTGATGAAGTCAAATTGCTTGATCGCTTCATCAAAACGAAGATTCCAGCTCCTCGATGCTTGCTTCAATCCATAAATGGATTTATGAAGCTTGCATACTTTCCCAGCATTCTTTGGATCTATGTAACCGTCAGGTTGTGTCATATACACATCCTCTTCCAGAATTCCATTCAGGAAGGCGGTTTTCACGTCCATCTGCCAAATTTCATAATCATGAAAAGCTGCAGTTGCTAGTAGAATCCGAATAGATTTCATCATAGCCACTGGGGAATAGGTTTCATCATAATCCACACCGTGAACTTGCCTGAAACCTTTTGCCACCAACCTGGCTTTATAAATCTGGACATTTCCATCCACGTCGATCTTCTTCTTGAAGATCCATTTACACTCGATGGCTTTTACACCAGCGGGTAAATCAACCAATGAAAACACTTGGTTGACCGACATGGAGTCCATTTCGGAATCAGTGGCCTTACGCCACTTAGAGGAATCTGGGCCCATCATGGCTTGATTGAAGTTCGATGGTTCATCACCATCAATGATCAGAAGATCATGACAGTTAGTCACGAGGAATCCTTGATATCTCTCGGGTTCGTGACGGATCCTCCCGGATCTTCGAACTTCAGGTACTACAGGTTCAGGCTCTACAATTTCTTGTAGGTCCTCCTGCTGCTCTTCCTCATTAGGTTGAGCAGTATCCTGTTCATCTTGAATTTCTTCAAGCAGTACCTTACTCCCACTGTTTTTCTTAGAGAGAAACTCCCTCTCAAGAAAATTACAATCCCGGGCAACAAAAATCTTGTTCTCGGATCGTAGGTAGAAGTAATAAGCCTTGGTCTCCTTCGGATAACCAATGAAGTAGCATTTATCAGACTTTGGTGTAAGCTTGTCAGAGATCAATCTCTTGACATAGGCTTCACAACCCCAAATTCTAAGATAAGACAGCACTGGAGCTTCCCCAGTCCATAATTCATATGGTGTCTTAGCTACTGCTTTTGATGGCGCTCTATTTAGAGTGAACGCTGCTGTTAGCAGAGCATATCCCCAAAGGGATATTGGAAGGTCTGTGTGACTCATCATAGACCGAACCATATCCAATAAGGTCTGATTCCTCCTCTCAGACACACCATTCCATTGAGGTGTTCCAGGAGGAGTGAGTTGGGAAACTATCCCACACTCTCTTAGATGATCACTGAACTCTTGGCTCAAGTATTCTCCTCCTCGGTCGGACCGAAGAGCTTTAATGCTTTTGCCAAGTTGGTTCTGTACTTCATTTTGGAATTCTCTGAATCTCTCAAACGATTCAGACTTATGTTTCATTAAATAAACATATCCATACCTGCTGAAATCATCAGTGAAGGTAATGAAGTACTGATAGTTTCCTCTTGCATTTGTGGACATTGGGCCACACACATCAGTGTGTATCAGGCCCAATAAGTCACTGGCCCTGTCGTTGGGTTTATTAAAGGGGGCCCGCGTCATTTTGCCCATCAGGCAGGATTCGCATTTCTCACATGACTCAAAGTCAAATGAGCCAAGAAGTCCATTCGAATGGAGCCTCTGAATGCGTTTCTCACTGATGTCCCTAAACGACAATGCCATAGAAACGTTCGGTTCTCCTCATTAGGTTTGAACCGTTTGGTATTAATGTTATAAATTGGTGCAGATTGATCAAGTATGTAAAGCCCATTCGTAAGAGGGGCACAACCATAGAACAAATTATTGCGATTGAAGGAACATAATTTATTCTTAACTGAAAAATCATAACCTTCCAAATCCAACAAAGAAACTGAAATAATATTTCTGCTTATCGCAGGTACAAAATAACAGTTATTAAGTTCTAAAACCAATCCCGAAGGTAAAGACAACAAGTATGTGCCTACAGCTAGTGCAGGAACTTTCGCTCCATTCCCAACTCGTAGCTCCACTTGTCCTTGCTTCAGCTTCCTACTGTTGCTGAGTGCCTGCATATTAGTACAAATATGAGCCCCACAACCAGTATCCATAACCCATGAGGTATTATCAGAAGTAGTTGTATTAACTTCTATAAAAAAATACCTGATGAAGAAGTCTCCAGAGTCTTCTTCTTCAATTCCTTTAGACCTTCCAGGAATTTCTTACATTCTCTCCTCCAATGCCCCGGTTCTTTGCAGAACCTGCAGATGTCAGTAGGCCCGGCCTTGGACTTGGGCTTGGGCTTGGACGTGTCCTTGTCCGAGACTTGAACAGCCTTACTCTTTCCCTTGTCCTTGGCAGAGGATTTCTTAAAGCCCTTGCCCTTTTGCACCATAAGCACGTTGGGGTCCTTGGCTTTCCTCAAGTTGGGCTCTGCAGTCTTGAGCATTCCGTGAAGCTCAGGCAATGTCTTACTCAAGCCATGCATATTGAAGTTCAGGATGAACTGATCATAGCTTGCAGGTAAAGACTGCAGAACGATGTCGCAGGCAAGTTCCTGGCTGATAGGGCAGTCGAGTTTCTGAAGATGATCGAGATAACCCATCATCTTCAAGACATGAGGACTCACTGCCGCACTTGCAGCCATTTTGCAGTCTAAGAGGTTCTTAACTGTCTGGAACCTCTCAGTTCTTGCCTGCTCCTGAAAAAGCGATTTCAGGCTTGCCATTATCTCGATGGGCGACAGCACACTCTCGAATTGCATTTGCAGTTCAGGAGTCATGGTTGCCAACATCAGGCAATAGACATCATTTTCATCTGACGAATGCTTTTCCCAAGCATCCTGCAGATTCCTGGCGGCATTGTTTGGAGGCCTCTCGGGGAGGGGATCACGAAGGACATATTCCTTCTTCTCCTGCTTGAGGACCAGCCTCAAGTTCCTCGACCACGTCAGGAAGTTCGTTCCAGTCAGCTTCTCTTTGTCGAGAACTGACCGGATTGAGAATGTGTTTTGAGTGCTTGTAGTAGTCATTGCTGAAGTTTAAGATAAAAAGGATTTTAGTTAATATGTTCAAGTTGAGTAATCTCGCATTATATTCAATAACATTAGTTACCCTCAATAGAATATAATGATTCCAAGATCCACATATAACTAAGATCAAAGTGGGCCACTGGCCGTCACCCAACCTTAGCTTATATCGGTAAGCCCTATCTCGGCTAATTATATCCGTGATATAACTCTTGGTTGTGAATCTGGGCCCGAGGCCCAATCCACACTAATGTCTCAAGGTCCGGGACTTCCGATGACCCAGTCAAGAAAACCAGACTATACAGTCATGTAATCACTAATGTCTGGGACTCCCAATAACATTAATGAATCACAAACTGTCTTACCCACGCAAAAGATAGACATCCTCACACTGTAAGGCCATGTGTACAATTGAATGAGTTTCAACAGCTGACATAGACTGGACAAGACATCTAACGCTTGATATTATTTGAGGTTTATAGGTTTTCTTAAAATTTCATTCCAAAATAGAAGATTACTATTTTTGGAAACTTTCCATTTTTGGAAACCTACTGTTTTTGGAAACTTTCATAATTGGAAACTTCCTAAATTTGGAAACTTTCTAACTATAGAAATTTCCTAAATATCCAAAACATGCAAATCTAGAAACTTCTATTCTAAGAAACTTTCTAATTTAATATTTTGGAAACTGATTAATTTAAAATCAAATTTTTAATTATTAAATAAATTTTAAATTAAATCTGAAGAAAAGACTCAAATAACTGGCCCAATTGTTTTAACTTCTTGGCCCAAGGCCCAAGAATTGGTCTATGTCCAAGACATAACCCAATTGCCCAATTAAATGACATAACCGGTCTGGTTCATTAAAATTGGTCTAACCAAGATTAATTACTACGATAACCACAATTGTTAACCGGTTATTTACTAAACCGGATTTTCTCAATTTATTTGGTCCAACCAAATCAAATTAGAAAACCACTGGTTTAGGCACTAAATCCAGTTTAAAAACGACATTGGATTTCTTATCACGGTTTAACCAGATTTAATAATTTTTATTAAGTCTGTAAACCGTGACGACTAAATTTTAATTATTTTAAACCGAACCACCACAAACCAAAACGAACCGACCGAATGGTCACGTGAACCGATCACGACCGAGTCGCAAGCTTCACGCGATCGAGAGACGGGACACGATCGGGACGAGAGGCGGGACGGGCGATAGGCGGGTCGAGAGAGGCGGGACACGGGATCGGTCCTTCTCTCGCGCCTCAACGCCGATCGGGACGACGACGCGACACGATCCGGTCAAGCGATCGGTCCGTTCGTCGTGTACCGATCCGGACGTGTGATCCGATGCCGATCCACACTCCGACGCATACCTTTCCTTATGGATTGGTCCATGCGATTTTAGTTTAGGGTTTTAATTTTGTTTCTTAAGTGTTTTACTTATCAATTTTAAGCAAAGATAGATTCAAACACTTCTAAACAACCTAAACATGATTCTAACAAGAAATCCTAATAGAACCAGTAAGCTCTGATACCACTGAAGGATTGTTTAGTGTTTGTCCTGGTTTAATTCTGTCAGATTAAACTCAACTAAACATTAAGGATCTAGGTTCTCTTGCAGAATCATAAGGGGATCTCGAAATACCTTGTTATGCAGCGGAAGAATCAGGTATGAGTCAGAGATCAGCAGAACCACCAAGAGGTTGTTCCTCCAAAGGCTCACACACGCACACTTCAGGAAGAATGGCTGCTAGACCAGAGGGAGGGAGGCGCAGAGAGAGAGAGGAGAGGCGCAGAGAGAGTTAGGGAAAAAGAGAGCTAGGTCAAGTTTTAATTATAAAACCCTTGTCTAGTTCTGTTGGGCTTTTGGGCCCAAATCCCAGTCTGATTAAATCCCTTAGATTTAATCAGGCCCTTTATTCTCTCTAAGTATAGTAAATGCCTAGCACTTTTACCGTACTTCTGCTGAACCGTTCCCTTATAGTTTCCTGTTAGCTTAGGCATGTGACCCATATGGGATCATATAATAAAGGCAATAAATCCAAGACTTATTATCATGAGCGGACTCTAGCAAGCCATCATGACCCCCAGTATTATATGACTTATGTCTGATCATTGACATACTCTTACTTTCTAGAGACAGTACAGAGATTACTGGACATAATTCCAACACTTTGTACTTATCTATCGAACCATCCGGTAATCTCTTGATGCGAAATACCCACCTGCAACCCACCAGATTTTCAACTTTAGATGGACATACCAGATCCCAAGTATGTTCACGCAACTGTGAATCAATTTCCTCAGCCATAGCTTGACGCCATTTTGCATCGGTAAGTGCCTGTCGATGTGTTGCTGGTTCAATTTCTCTATAAGAAGTTACAGCCGCTGTAAGACTGAGTTTCTTAATGGGCTTGACAATGTTGTTCTGAAGGCGTGTTACCATACGGCGGTTGTTGTCCACTGATGGAGCAGGCAGTGGTATAACTGGAGGTTGCAGCGCAGCAGGAATCGGAGAGGATGCAGGTGTCGTGTGCACAGGAGAGTGAGGAGTAGGCGACTCGACAGCCTGTTTTGATGACTGCTGAAGAGACTCCATCACTGGTGCAGCGACTGGAGTACCAGGTAGCTCAGCTTCCGGTTGATGGTGCTGAGCAGACGAAGACGCAACCGGTTCAGTAGTCGGTGACAGACCCAGCTCGGAAGTTGATGCAGGCAATGCATGTGTAAGTGGCGACTGTAATGGTGTGACGGAGAGAGAAATGTCAGGAGAAACATCCTCAATCGTCACACTAGATGGTGAAGGAATTTTCGTCTTCATAGGAAATATTTGTTCATGAAATTCAACATGGCGAGAGACATAAAGTCTGGAATGAGTGGGCTTGAAACAGAGATATGCACTTTGAGTTAAAGAGTAGCCAAAGAAGATGCAAGGAGCGGATCTCGGTTCAAGTTTGTTTGACGTATAGGGTCGCAGCCAAGGAAAACAAAGACATCCAAAGACTCGGAGCTTGAAGAGATTTGGAGGTTCACCAAAAAGCTTTTCAAGAGGAATTTGAAATCCAAGAGATGAGGAAGGCATACGATTTATGAGGTAAACCACAGCCGCGAAAGCAAATGACCAAAACTTAGTTGGTAACGCAGCATGACTCATGAGAGCTTGGCCGGTTTCAACAATGTGCCTATGCTTTCTTTCGGAAATCCCATTGTGCTCAGGGGTGTGATGCGGACTAGTAAAATGAGAGATTCCGAAAGATGCAAGATAGCTAGACATTGCCATGAATTCTCCACCATTATCAGAATATAAAGTAATGATTTTGGTGGAGAATTTGTTTTCAACTAAAGCTTTGAATTTGACAAAGGTTTCAAAAACATTGGATTTCTTTTTGAGCGGATAAAACCAAGTATAACGAGTAAAATGATCTACCAAGACAAGATAGTACTTATAACCATCAAAAGAATGGATTGGTGAAGTCCAAACGTCTGAGTAAATCAATTCCAAAGGTTTTGAAGATCGGATAGAGGTGTTACCAAAAGGAAGTTTATGGCTTTTGTGTATGGAACAAGAAGTACAAGTCTGAAACGAAGAGCTTTTATTCAATAGAGGTAAATCAAACCGAGAAATGATTTTGTTTAAAAGTTCAACATGAGGATGGCCCAAACGGGAATGCCAATCCGAGAAAGGAATTTTAGAACAACTGAAAGCAAAACACGAAGGAGAAGAAGACGAAAACAGTGGCCACTCATACATCCCATTTTTAACCTTGCCCGTTGTTAGCGGAACCCCTCGACTTTAGATCCGTCACCTGAAACATCAAAGGATCAAAAGTAACAGCAACGTCATTATCCACACAAAGTTTGCAAACTGATAACAAATTCTTTTCTATCTTTGGAACATGCAAAACTTGAGATAAACGTAAGCTGCGAGTTGAAGTAGAGATAGAAGAAGAGCCTGTATTATCAATGGAGAGACCATTACCGTCACCAATCACCACATTGTCAGATCCATGGTATGGTTGATGTAGCGCAAGATTCTGAAGATCGGAAGTGATATGGTGCGTCGCACCAGAGTCGAGAAGCCACGATGGTGCATCTTGAGAGTACGCTTGAGCAACATTAGCTCGAGGATTCCACGAACCGGTCTGAGCTGGCTGATTCTGCATTTGAATCAATCGATAGGAGTAGCAGCGTTGAGCACTGTGACCTTGTTTGCCACATGCTTGGCAGCGACCGAGGTACGGACGTCGTTGGCTGGAGGAGCCTTGCATACGACCATCAGGAGGAGCAGAGTATTTGTCACCCTGTCCACGACTGTCAGTACGAGAATGCTGCCAATTGTTCGAGCTGGATTTTGAGCGAGCATTAGCTACTTGCGCAGTGGCTGGGAAGATATCAACCGAGACTCCACGGCAGAGAACATCTGCTTCACGGTTACGCAGCTTTTCATGGAACTCTTCAAAGGAGATTGGTGTATCTCTGTTCTCCACAGCATCACACACTGAGCGGTAATCATCATGAAGGCCAACAATGATATATTCGATAAGGTCTTCATGATCAACGGGTTTACCAAGAAGTGAAAGTTCATCAGCTTTAGACTTCATTAACTGCATGAACTCGTCGATCGTACGAGCACCTTTGGTGGTCTTCTTCAGTTGATCTTTGATGTTTTTGACATGACCACGAGAAGGAGTCCCATATGTCTTGGCTAGGACTTCCCAAGCTTCAGATGCCGTGGTGGCTCTCGTCACCAGTGATTGAAGAGGAGTCGATATGGTGCCCAGAAGCGAAGCGAAGATGAGTTGATCCTGGCGGATCCAAGATAGATACTTCGGGTTTGCAATTGTTGCATCACCTTCAGTGATCAAAGCCGATGGAATATCCGCTGCTGGATCAATGTAACAAGGGAGGCAATGTCCTCCGAGGAAGAGCCTGACCTGAAGACACCATGCAATGTAGTTAGATGCAGTCAACTTTGTGATCCCAGACATGTTAACCGAGAGGATGGGAGTATCAGCATCAACATGATTGGGAAGAGCTGTCGCGGTTTCAGATGTGGAAGACATCTTCTTCGTCAAAGAAAGGAGGCGGCTGCTAAGAGAAAGACGGGCACAAGAAGGCCAAAAAAAAAAAAAGGTTTGTTTCAAACCGTGCTCTGATACTATATAGGAAAATGTGATTGAGATTATATTTACCGTTGAGAGTTACATCATATATGTAACACCCGCCTCCCGGTTAAACCGGAGACGCGGCGTTAGGACGCCCGTTGAACCGAACATGGTCCAACCGGGGCGCCATCTCAACTTGTCACAGGTCCCAGGCGCCTCCTTCGAGTTCAAGATCACCGATAATATCACTCGATCATGCGATCCCGCATCCGGACCTGCAAGAAAACGGGGACAGGAAAGGAAAGGAGGCCTGAGTAATTGTTTCAAACACAATCACCCAGTGAGGTCGGACTTAGGGAGTCCGCGATCCCGCTTACACTACACAACTACGAAACACAAGTCCTACGCTAATAACACCTTGCAAACAGGCCCGAAGGCTTCATCACGCAATCTACACCCACTCGTGCATTCACACTCATGGGCCCCTTCCTTCGACCCGTAGGCCCACACATTCCTTCTCATATCCTTCTCATATCCTTCTGGGGGGCTCGTCAAACCCCCGACGCCTTCTCAAGGGACGCATACCCCGGCAATGTATACGCCCCTGCCACACAACACCCTTTCGGGGGCCCTACCACAACTATCAACCATATCCATCACACACAAGCAACGTTTTCAGGCTCAGCGATATCCTAGCAGTTCTACGTTCCACAATCAATCACATAGTGCACATTACTAATCTACTCTACCTAGGAAAGACGCGATTAACCTAGGACTATCGTCCGGAATTGGAATAGAGTAAGGGAGATAAACGATAGTTTCCCTCACCTTAGCCAAAGAAGAGGGCAAAACGGTAATTTAGCAACCCCATCGGCCCGAGCGGACATCGTTTCTGAAAAGAGGACGGAAATTCAAGTGAGATAGGCTTTCGTTTCGTTCGAATCGGGCTTAGGACGGTCAAGTTATGGCCCACTGAAGTTCGGTTGACTGAAAGTCAACGGTCTGGTCAAAGTCAACCGGTTGACCCGGTCAACCCAGACCCAGACCCAAACCCAGACTGATCCAGGCCCATTTGCCATAACTGGCCCAAATCCCAAACCAGACTAACCAACTAAACCAGGAATTGGAATTGGAAATTGAACCGGAACCTAATTGGACCAACTAAACCGGAAAGAAATTAAATTGAAATTGGACGAAAACCGGATCGAATCGAACCGAACCAACCGGCGAACCGAACCGGCGGTCAACAGTCAACGGCGGCGGCGGACGGCGGTCAACGGCGGCGCTCCGGCGGTCAACGGCGGCGGCGGGCGGCGGCGCTCCGGCGGTTCTCCGGCGACGGCGACGGCGGCTCCGGTGACGGCGGCGGCGGCGCGTGGTGCTCCGGCGGCGGCGCGTGGGACTCCGGCGCGTGGGCCCTCCGGCGCGCGTGGAACTCACGCGCCCGTGACTCCTCCGGCGAGTGGCGGCGCGTGGGGGCGCGTGCGGCGGCGCGTGGGACTCGTCTTGGCAGCTCCGGATTCGTCTCGACGCGACGGTCACGGTGGCATGCTCGGTTTCTCGGGATTCGGGGTATTTTTGGAGTTATGAAATAAAAACGTGTTTTGGCGGTTTGAAAACTCAGATCTGGAATCCCGGAGGTTACCTGGTGCTTTGCAACGATGAGATCTCGAAAACAGGGCTTTTGTCCACCTTGGTTGGCTCACAAACTCGACAGGGCTTCGCCGGGAGAAGAAAGGATGAGAATTTAGGGAGGAGGGGGCTGTATTTATAGCTGGGAAAGGGAAACCCTAGGGTTTTGGCTAATGGGCTTGGGCTTTTTGGGCTTTCCTTTCTCCTTTTAAGGATTTTAAACTGGGCTGGGCCAGGGCCCTTACAATTATCCCCCCCTTAAAAAGAATTCGTCCCGAATTCTGAGGCACGCGGTTTTCCCGCACTCCCCTAAACTCAAGGCACTGTCCTTTTCCTGGGTTTGAGGACTGGCATACCGGAAAGTCCGCTCGGAAAGGCACGAGAGAATGAAAGAATGAATATAATAAAGCAGGAATGGGGCTACATAGTTTATAAAAGCAGAAGTAAAACACAACGGAATCCTCGAAGATCTACTAAATAAAATAAAACCCGACACCTAAAGAAATCACTAGCCCCATCCCACACAGTCCCCAAGGCCCCCCAACTCTAGCCACTCGACGATCCCGGGGTCCGCAGCTCAAGGTCCATGTCTCCGCGGTACACCTGTCCCTCCTCGCTACCACACTCCTCGGGGTCTGACTCTGGCTCTGGCTCTGAGTCCGAAAGGATGATCACAGGAGGTGCTGCTGCCTGCTCCTGAACTGGTGCTGCCTGGTGCTGCTGCCTCTGAGTCTGATCCCATGCGCCCTGCTGCTCATCCACCCTCTCATGTGTCCGCTCTCGGGCAGTCCTCATCTCATCCAACCAAGCGTAGTCCCTGGCATCCTGCTCCTGTCTAATCCTCTGCTCCTCGTCCCAAGCCCTCTGTTGCTCCGCTCTGACATGCTGCCTGAGGAGCTCATCTCTCTGTCGCCTCTCTCTGGCTCCCTGCCTGAAGACCGGATCTCGCTGGTCCTCTCTATCGCCTCTGCGTAGCGGGCGGCCATCATCACCAAACGGTACTCCCCATACTCTCTGCCATCTGTCATCCCATGCAGTATCTCTGGTAGCAATCCATCCATGAACAGATCCATCATGTGAGTCGGCGAGCGCGGATGGATGCATCCAGACCTCCATATGAATAACTCCAAGTAGTCCTGCACACTCATCCTTGCCACTTGGAATGGCCGGGGCACTTCCCGGGGAAGCTCCTGCGCCGGCGGCCTCGAAGCCGACGCTCCCGAGGTGTCATCAGTCTGTGGAATCGACTCAAGCTCGAATGGCGGAAAACCCGAGTCACGCTGATCTGCTGGTCTCACCGTCGTGAAACACACATGGGCTGGCGGCTCTGGCCGCCTCTCCTCAACCACATGCTCCTTCCCTGCCCTCCTCGTACCGGGCACGCCCACCCTGCCTGTGGTCGGTGGTGGGGCAACTGCAGGTGTCTTCCTCGGTCGTCCTCTACCCCTCACCGGTCTCAATCCTGGCTCAACTGACGGTGGCACAGGCCTAGCAATCGGGCTCAACGCGGGTAGGGCTGCACCCGTAGCCGCGCCCGACGCTCCAATCGCAAGTCGCCTCCTCTGTCGCGGTGGTAAACTCCTCTTGGCCATAGCACGGTTGCGCAAACCACTACTCAAACTGAGAGCAAAATCGGACCCGGAATCGGAGCTAGAATCAGTGGACATCCTGCACAAAACGAAACTAAGTGAGGTCACAACAGGAGATAATCAGTGCTACATCGGTGTTTGAAAAGATTTTTGCAGAGTAACCATTTTATAAAAAAAAAAAAAATTTCGAAAACGGGTTTGAAAAAGGTTGAAAATTGGGTTTTGGGGTAAACAACGAAAGCTGATCTCCCAGGATAGGACTGGGAGATCTTAACCCGGGCTCTGATACCAAATTGTAACACCCGCCTCCCGGTTAAACCGGAGACGCGGCGTTAGGACGCCCGTTGAACCGAACATGGTCCAACCGGGGCGCCATCTCAACTTGTCACAGGTCCCAGGCGCCTCCTTCGAGTTCAAGATCACCGATAATATCACTCGATCATGCGATCCCGCATCCGGACCTGCAAGAAAACGGGGACAGGAAAGGAAAGGATGCCTGAGTAATTGTTTCAAACACAATCACCCAGTGAGGTCGGACTTAGGGAGTCCGCGATCCCGCTTACACTACACAACTACGAAACACAAGTCCTACGCTAATAACACCTTGCAAACAGGCCTGAAGGCTTCATCACGCAATCTACACCCACTCGTGCATTCACACTCATGGGCCCCTTCCTTCGACCCGTAGGCCCACACATTCCTTCTCATATCCTTCTCATATCCTTCTGGGGGGCTCGTCAAACCCCCGACGCCTTCTCAAGGGACGCATACCCCGGCAATGTATACGCCCCTGCCACACAACACCCTTTCGGGGGCCCTACCACAACTATCAACCATATCCATCACACACAAGCAACGTTTTCAGGCTCAGCGATATCCTAGCAGTTCTACGTTCCACAATCAATCACATAGTGCACATTACTAATCTACTCTACCTAGGAAAGACGCGATTAACCTAGGACTATCGTCCGGAATTGGAATAGAGTAAGGGAGATAAACGACAGTTTCCCTCACCTTAGCCAAAGAAGAGGACAAAACGGTAATTTAGCAACCCCATCGGCCCGAGCGGACATCGTTTCTGAAAAGAGGACGGAAATTCAAGTGAGATAGGCTTTCGTTTCGTTCGAATCGGGCTTAGGACGGTCAAGTTATGGCCCACTGAAGTTCGGTTGACTGAAAGTCAACGGTCTGGTCAAAGTCAACCGGTTGACCCGGTCAACCCAGACCCAGACCCAAACCCAGACTGATCCAGGCCCATTTGCCATAACTGGCCCAAATCCCAAACCAGACTAACCAACTAAACCAGGAATTGGAATTGGAAATTGAACCGGAACCTAATTGGACCAACTAAACCGGAAAGAAATTGAATTGAAATTGGACGAAAACCGGATCGAATCGAACCAACCGGCGAACCGAACCGGCGGTCAACAGTCAACGGCGGCGGCGGACGGCGGTCAACGGCGGCGCTCCGGCGGTCAACGGCGGCGGCGGGCGGCGGCGCTCCGGCGGTTCTCCGGCGACGGCGACGGCGGCTCCGGTGACGGCGGCGGCGGCGCGTGGTGCTCCGGCGGCGGCGCGTGGGACTCCGGCGCGTGGGCCCTCCGGCGCGCGTGGAACTCACGCGCCCGTGACTCCTCCGGCGAGTGGCGGCGCGTGGGGGCGCGTGCGGCGGCGCGTGGGACTCGTCTTGGCAGCTCCGGCTTCGTCTCGACGCGACGGTCACGGTGGCATGCTCGGTTTCTCGGGATTCGGGGTATTTTTGGAGTTATGGAATAAAAACGTGTTTTGGCGGTTTGAAAACTCAGATCTGGAATCCCGGAGGTTACCTGGTGCTTTGCAACGATGAGATCTCGAAAATAGGGCTTTTGTCCACCTTGGTTGGCTCACAAACTCGACAGGGCTTCGCCGGGAGAAGAAAGGATGAGAATTTAGGGAGGAGGGGGCTGTATTTATAGCTGGGAAAGGGAAACCCTAGGGTTTTGGCTAATGGGCTTGGGCTTTTTGGGCTTTCCTTTCTCCTTTTAAGGATTTTAAACTGGGCTAGGCCAGGGCCCTTACAATATATATACACAGATGAGTAGGGTATTGAGAGATCCTACAGAAGGAATGTTTACATAAATAGAAGATATACAAAGATATGCTATTATTTACTCCATTACAGAGTCGAGCTATGTTCTTGGGTGATGTTTTGATTATAAGCGTTTCTGCTTTTCATTTCGATTCTCAGGGACGAAATCGACAGTTGGGTCGGAGGGAATCTGATGATAGAACTGATCGGAGACACGAAATAGATCCAAGATCCCGGGAAGAAAAGAGGGTAAAGAAACTGAACAAGAACTCACTACTCTGTTCTTTACTGCGGCTTATCATTATGCTAAAACAGAGACAACACGGTTTTCTCAGGAGAATGCAACTCAGTCAAGAAACGAATTTGGTCAATCGAGTGGGTATCCAGTTCGTCCCCCTGTAGAAGAAGATTGTTGGGAGTATCTAAAAACTGGGCAGTGTAAATATGGGAAACGTTGCAAATACGATCATCCATCGGTGAGAAACAAGAAAACTATTCTAGTACTGGCTGAGTTAGGTGCAAAATTTCCTTATGGTTTATTGGTTCTGAAGGAGAGAAATAAAACGGTGCAAACGAGTTTGTATCCAGTTCGTCCCGGTGTAAAGCACTGTGAACGTTATATACAAACTGGTCGGTGTAGCTCTGGAAATAATTGCCGATTCAATCATCCTCCTACTCATCTTGCACCGGTGAGAAACAAGCTTATGTAAGATCGGCTCTGATTGTGTATATATTCAGGCGTATGTTAATTCTCAGGCGAGAACTAATCCGGACTGTGATCCAATAGAAAGATCCCAAGATGTAAGGGTTGAACAGGGAGAAGGAAATGTTGGGTGGCAGAGGATAGAAGCTCAAGGGATTTTCCAGGAACGGAGAGATAGAAGAAACAGTTTGTTGCAGAGGAGACAAGCTCAACCGAATGTGCAGAGAGGGAACATTGATTGGTGGCCAAGGAGAGAGACTGAGAAGGAACAATTCAATCATCCGCCTACTCATCTTGCACTGGTGAGACAGATACAAAATTATGTAATTTTTGGCTTTACTCATGCTTGCTTATTGGCTTTGAAACATGGGTCAATCGAGTGCGTATCCAGCTCCTTGGAATTATCTAGCAACTGGGCACTGTAAATATGGGGAGGTTCAGTCCTTTGCAAAATTTCCTCATGGTGCAAACGAGTTTGTATCAAGATTGTGAACATTATATACAGTCTGGTCTGTGTAGATATGGAACCCTAGATTTAAGCTGATATTTTATCTTAGTCTAGTTTGTAGAATTAAGCTGATTCCGGCTCCGTCATTATCGGAACCCTAGATTTAGAACTCGACTGGTTATAAATATATGAGATATTATAGGAGATATGATATTATCTCAATTTCGTTACTTAGATTATAAGTTACATATTATTATCTTTAGAAGATATTAGAGATTTGTGTATATCGTATATTACTCCTCTAGTATATAAAGCCTTTGTACATTGTTCATACTCAATACAATCAGTTTACAACTCTATATGGTATAAAGAGCTAATCGTTCTTAACCTAAATTTTTTTCACCATATTTGTGATCTATACGTGTTTTATGTTACTTTAAATTCTCAGGCGAGAACTACACCGGATTCTGGAGAGCCTGTGCAGAGAGGGAACATTGACTGGTGGAGAACGAGAGAGCCTGAAGAGGAACGAAGAATGAGGGTACCTAAAGCGAAACAAGATCTTATTCTGTTATTTTCTGTGGATGAAACAGAGTCAAGAAGAATTTGAAAAACAGAACCTTACTGTGTTTTACTCTGTTTCTATTTTCAGGAGAGGCATGCTCATGATCCGGAGGAACAGAAACAGAGGGAGGCAAAGGTGAGAATTGATCAGATCTTTTTCTTCAAAAAAACATCCTTCTATATTCCAGCAAATTTGCAGCGTTAACCTTCAAACAAATATCTTACGCATGTGTCAATTTCCTGCTCTGAGATGATATTCAATCAATTTCGTTTTTTTGAATAATGATGTTTCTATTCGTGAAAAGAGTTTTACAAGATTTGTCAAAAACAGATACCAAGCTTCTTCTTTTTGTTCATTCTCTGATTGTTCATGTTACAGATGTTTGACGATCGAGACCACTTCGACAACTTTGAAAAATTTGTTGGGATTTTCTTCTGCATACTGGTGATTGCTTACCATTTCGTGGCGGTGAATCCAAAATTCCAATGAGGACCGAGGTTTTTATTATCTTTGTTACAAAACAATTATATGTATGTCTTTAGCATTCCATTGGTCGATATGTTTCGCCACTAATGTATTTTGACTATACGGTTTGGAATAGATAAAGGTGGATTAGTGGTAGCTTTAGAGTCTTTCCACATCCAACAATATCTATACAACATCAATATTTAACCAATCAAGCTTTAGATTTTATTTTAAATCTACACCCAAACATTTTAAAAAGTTTGTTTTTTTTTGGCTATTTTGACTATTTTTATACCACCCCATAAGAACATTTTTTTACCTTATGAATCAAAAAATATAACTACATATAATGTATATACATCTTGTAGACTACAATCTTTATTATAGCATTGCATATATGTATGTAATTAATTATATTATATATATATAGTGCTATGAAAAACACCCATTGTTTTATTTATATAACATATTGATGTATAAAACTATATAATATTTTCACTTATAATAAAATTTTACTTTTTAAATTCACATGGAAACTATTATAAAAGAAAATATATTTTTAAAATAATAAGTTATAGGATACATATGACATTTTAATTATTTTAAAAAAATTTGTTGTTGTTTTTTTTTAAAGGGCATTCATATTAAAGCTTAAGAGTAAAACGATTACAAGTAGAAATTTTAATCAGAAATGGAAGAGCGCTTTATTTTATGAGTTAAAAACAGAGCAGAAAACAGGGAATTTAGAAGAGACTATAGCCTTCCCCAAATGTGGACCAAGTCTTCACCAAACTTAGAACCCACATTTTTTTTTAAGGCTTTTGCTTTGTTCTTAACACAACTTAGAACTTTGTGGAGAACCACAGTCGATGGGGAAGAGATGTCAGAATGAAACCGAGAATTTCTCTCTTTCCAAACTTCATAGATCACAGTTAACCATAGTTGATTCAGAGCAAGCAAATTTGCTCTATCCAAATGAACTGAAGGCATCCATGCCACAACATTTTCCCATGAAAATGGTACTGAGAGTAGCATCAGCTTGGCACAAGCCGCAAACCAAACCTCCATGGAGTAAGAACAACTGAAAAAGAGGTGATTCCGAGATTCTGGTTCGTTACCACAAAACAAACAGGTCCCTTCAACATCGAAGCCCCATGCCAATTGCCTATCCAAGGTGGCATTTCTATTCAACATGAAAAGCCAAGCAGTCAAAGAATGCTTCGGAATACCAGCATTTCTCCAGATAATCTTCGACCAGTTTACACTATCCTTTGATAATCTGCAACAATCCCAGACCGCCTTAGTTGGAAAGGAGTTAAACGATTTACCATTCACTAACCAGGCAGCCTTATCCGCAACAGTAGAAGGGGAAATTGCGTAGATAGAGGCTAGCATCTGGAGTTGGCAATCTGAACGAACTGGGGGTAGATGCCAGCAATGTTCAACAATATACTCGCTCACGAGTGCATCACTAGGGATTCCCAAATTTGATGGGCCTGAAGGTCCTAAGAACTCTATTAACAGACCATGAGCGGTCCACGGATCATACCAGAAGTAAGTACTGTCTCCTCTGCCCACTGAAATTCTCAGGAACAGCTTAGCTTGCGGCCTGAGTTTTAGTAATCTTTTGAACATCCATGAATACGCATTAGATAAAGCGTTTAACGACCAGAAAGAGCCTTTGAAGTACTTTCTTCTTATCCA
The DNA here is from genome assembly GCA_030180135.1 of Orychophragmus violaceus. NCBI lineage: Eukaryota > Viridiplantae > Streptophyta > Magnoliopsida > Brassicales > Brassicaceae > Orychophragmus > Orychophragmus violaceus. The sequence goes on from CM058229.1 coordinate 24,687,562, forward strand.
GGAAACCCAAAGAGAACCAGCTCTAAAATAGAGTAGCCATATGAGCCTGAGACCAAAGATTATGTTCCAAGAAGAGAAGGGCCTTAAGCCTAAACCACCTTCAGCTTTCGGGAAGCATAAGTCAGACCATGCAACTTTAGCTCCAGAATGATTGTTCATATTTCCATGCCATAAGAAAGCAGAAGTTAGGCTTGTTATAAGCTTTAACACCTTTTCGGGATTAGAAATGCTGAGGCCCAAAATCCTACGATCCCCGGGATTACCGCTGAGATCAGACGTAGCCTACCGGCCAGGCTCAAGTGCCGGTGCATCCAGCTGTTGTACTTCCTCCAAATCTGAGCAAGAAGCGGGTCAAAATCCTTAACCCTTAGACGCTTGGAGCATAAAGGTAAGCCAAGGTAACAAATTGGAAGAGATTCGGGTCTGAGGAGAAATCTATTGCTTATAGTGTCAAGGGTAGGCTGGTCGACACCCGATCAGAATAGCGATGTTTTGCTGATATTCACGCTAAGCCCAAATAGCTTCTCAAATTGGGACAAAACAGAGAAAACACCAGCAATTGACTTCTCAGATCCTTCTAGGAAGATAAGTAGATCATCAGCAAAAGCTAGATAAGTCAATTTTGCATCTTCAGAGCATGGATGGTACATGAAAATTCCGTCTGCTGCGGCTTTATTTAGCATGGTAGATAGCACATTCATCACGATTACGAAGAGAGGAGGAGATAAATGATCTCCTTGTCGAAGACCAGACCGTCCCTTGAAATACCCAGAGGTTACACCATTGAGGCAGAGCGAGAAAGTGGGAGAACATATACAAGCCTTAACCCAAGCTGAGAAGTGAGGAGGCATGTTCAGCGCTTCCAAGGTTGAGAGTAAGAAATCCCACCGGACAGTGTCAAAAGCCTTTGAAATATCCACTTTAAGTGTGAATCGAGGTGTAGCGGACGACATGTGATAACCTCGAATCACCTCCGAAGCCAAGAGAAAATTTTCCAGAAGGAGTTTCTCTTTTACGAATGCTGACTGATTCGGTAAGATGATCATTGGCAGAATCAGTTTTAATCTTTCCGCTATTATCTTGGATATAACTTTATAAAGCGAATTCAGACAAGATATAGGGCGGAAATATTTGATATCCTCTGCACCCGGCCTCTTTGCAATCAAAACCAGTGAGGTTGCGTTAAGAGCGCTAGGCAAGAAGGGATTTCTGAAGAAATTCTTAACTACTTCAGTGATTTCTGGGCCTAAAAAAGACCAGGTTGCTTGATAGAACTCTGCCGTTAGACCATCCGGACCTGGCGTTTTGTTGAGTTTAAGCCTGAAAAACGCCAGCCTAATATCCTCCGCTCTTACCTCCTTCAGCATAGAAACCCAGTGAGCCTTGGAACATTTAATCTCCAGGATGCGGAAGAGGAAAGGTCTTAAGACATCACAGAACTCTCCCCTGATTGTGGTGTACATGTTCCTGAAATGATTAATCGCGATATCATGATTTTCTTGGACTGAACCAGATCTAGAACCGTCATTCCTCAGCAGATAATTCACTGCATTAAAGGCGTTTCGCGCCGTAGAAATCAGGTGGAAAAATTTGGTATTGAAATCCCCACATAATACCGGATTTATGTCTGAAGTAGCTTTCCTCTGCTAGCCTTAGGAAGAGCCAGAGCTCCCGAGTCTGTCTTTCATTTTCCATAGCAGTCGGGGATGGATTATTAAGAACTTCTGATTGACAGAGAAGAAGATCCGCCTGCGATTTTTGTACCCTCTTTTCTATGTCACTGAAGGCTTCTCGGGCAAGGGCTTTAATAGGCCTTTTAGTCTCTTTCAGCTTGCAGCAAAGGCGAGTTAAATTAGATGAAGGCTGGCCCAATGATAACCAGAAGGACTGGATAGTGTCAGAAAAGTTTGGCAGATTCCCCACAAAACTCTGAAACTTAAAGGCTCTTGTACCAAAAGTAGGAGGAAGCGAGGAGAGCCTTATGTGACATGGTGTGTGATCGGAAAATTCCGGAGGTTCGAAGCTGCAGTGACTGGTAGGGAATTTCAGCAACCATTCAGCGTTAATAAGGCAACAGTCTAAAAGCTTAGCAATAGGATCCGATGGTCTATGGTTGGGCCAAGTAAACCGCGGTCCTTGAGATCTCATATCCCATAGCCCTACATCTGATAGACAAGCATAAAAGTCTCTCATTGCATAAGTACTAGAGCAAACATGGGGATTAGAAGATTCTGCCGGGTTGGTGATTTCATTGAAGTCACCACAGACAATCCATGGTTTCGATTCCAGACCAAAGGAGATACAAGTGTCCCGAATAGAGTCCCAAAGTTGCTCACGCTCTATCAGCTAATTGGAAGCGTAGACTGCGGTGTAAACGAAGGAAGTACCATCGTCGAGAGTCACTTGAACAATGATTGACCGAGCATCCGCAAAGAGGAGCGAGACCATGGTTGGATTCTTTAAAATAATCCATATTTTACCAAGATCTGAAAATTGATAGTTGGAGATTAACCTCCATTCCGAACCTAAAGCCGCCATAATTAGGGGTATATTAACTTCCCTTACATGCGTTTCCAAAATGGCACCAAAGCATATTTTCCTCAAATTCACCCATGCTATAAAAGGGCGATGCTTCACTTGATCGTTGATACCACGCACGTTCCAAAAAAATGTGTCCTACATAAAAAGGATTAGTTTTGGTGACCTTCCCCGGAAGGGGAACCATCACCACCGGAAACCGAGGATCTTTGAGAAAATTTCCTCTTCTTCTTTGATTGCTTACTTGAAGGAGAGGTAGACCTGAAACTGGGTAAAACTGAAATCGCATTCCTAGGGGAAGAAATCACTAGCTCCAATCCTGGACCATCAGGTTGATCCTCATCCAAAACATTTTGTAATGCTCCAAAAGAATTCTTCATGATAGCAGGTCTTGTCTGAGGCCCTTTTGCCTTAGGGACTCATATAGAGGCGGTCTTAACCGCTCTTCCTCGGCTGATATGATGTCTGAACATTTAGAAGGCTGAGCGTTGTCCTCAATGAGAGCCTTACCTGCATTGTCAACCTGGGGTATACCCACAGAAGAAGAGGCCGGAGATGAATCCTTAATCTTCAAAAAGCCAAAAATAAACTCAGGTTCTACTGGTGGACCTGAAGTCGGATTATCCGGAAAAGCAACACCTTTTCCATGACGTTTACCAGACGTAACAGAAACCCCTGGCTGTTTCTCTCTCTAGACTGGAGGTTTAGCTCCCTTTCTATCCGAAGAAGGGACCTTAGACTGAGGAAATCCTTACTAGCCGCCTCCTTTGAGTCCTTAGAAGGTGGATTGGGATTTACATGGCAAAAGGATGATTTATGGACTATTTCATTACAGATAGGGCAGAGTGGTGGGAGCCACGGATAAGAAACCTAAAATACATCCACACTGCCATTTTCCCGTTCGATTTCCACAAAGGAAGGGAGAGGAGAGGTCAGGTTAACGATAACCTTAATCTCGACTGAGCTGATACTAGAAAAGGCTTAGCGTCGATGATTTCTCCAAGTGGTTTTGAAATTATCACAAGCCCTTCATCCGTTAGCAAATAAAAAGGGACTTGAGTACATTTGGCCCAGACTGGAGCACACTGGAGTGAAGGGGGATCCAGACTAAAGCTTGCTTTCCATTATGTAACAAAAAACGGCGAATCGCCGACTCTCCATATTTGGGGTGAAGGATGCGATTACGCAGGGACCTAGACGGGATGTGGAACAGGAAAGCATTCTTAGAGAGATTATGGATTGAAACTTTATTGTCTTTGCCCCATAGGTAGTTTAATACTCCCCATATTTTGCCATAGGAGGGAGTATTTCCGTAGAATATTCCTACGACGTAATCAGAATGAAGATGAGCGCCTCGCTCGAAAACAACATATGACACCTTAATCTAGGGAACACCATTATCCTGAACAAGGACTGGAATCTCAGATTGAGTGAATTTTGAGCATGCTTTCGTTCGAGCAGCCCAAGTGAAAGCATCCTTGGGAAGAGCCTTGCTTAATTCTGAGGACGCATTTGAAGGTTTTCCAGAAGTTTCGGGAGAGGAAGGAGAAACTTGGGCCTGGGGTCTGCTTTACGGGGCAGGGCCTAACACCGAAGAATTGTGGTGCAGAGAAGAACCTTGTCCGGCGATGCCGTTCAAGGACGAGGAAGGAAGAGCATCTGCCATGTCTATGTCTTTTGGACTCGACAAAACAGTAGCGGCGATGGCCACAGAAGCCACCGGGTAAGAGACGGGAGAGGAAGGCGAAAGGAAGAGGATGTCAGGGGGGAATCAGTGGCTCAGGCGAGGGTGCCGGAGGGCCAATCATCGGAGGGGTAAGCGACGGTCAACGGAAGGTTTTAGGGATTTTGACTTTTCGTTTTTGAGAGAAAAACGAGAAGGTTTTGTACATTTCTCCCAAAAAACAAATTGTAAGATACAATTAACATTTACCAATCATGCTTTCATTTCAAAAATACTATAGCCAAAATCTTATAGCGGCTAAACCTACAGTCTAAATTCTACGGTAAAAAACCTAAAGCTACAACCGTTATCAATCAGACCCAAAATTTTGTTTAAAAAAATGTTTTCGTCATAAATATTTCAACATGCAAATTACGTGTTTAAAGCTACCATATAGCACATATGCTATCAAGTTAGGTATGAATTCTGTTAAAAATAACTGTAACTTGTGTAACCTGGAGAAATGAAGTTTTATTTTTTATGAATATTTTTAAAATAAAAACCTGTTATTGTTTTAGAATGATTAAATTGAATCAACAACATTTCTCTCAATATAGTTTTTGAAATATCAAATGAAAAAAAAAAGATTTTCATGGGAGTTCCTTTTTCTTTATTGGTTTCTTTTATTTGAAACCTACAATTCAATTCGATGAAGCCTTTTGAATCATAGCGACATTATCAAAATTTGGTTTAAGAACAAAGAGGAACTATTTTTAAACAAAAAAAGACGGATGAAGCTCAGGCGAACCGCTGGTTCCCCAACTGCCGACACCACCTCACGAATCCCAGCAGTCTCGACCACCCCTCCCTACCTCCACCCTCCCTCCTGACCTGCTATATCCACTCCTCATTGACTCGTCCTCCTTCACCTCTCTTTCCTCTCCCAAACATCTTCCTCCCCTAAAAGCAAAGCAGCTTTATGCCGTAATGTCGGCTGCCCTTGCCTCTCCTTCTTCTTCTTCCCTTTTAATTATCCCCACTGCAGTTGCAGTTGAAATCAATTCACTGCTCAAAGAAGTCTCATCCATTCATCATGTCTCAAGAATGGAATTAACTAGGTCAAAGCACTGTTCAAAAGGGGCTTTTTGGCATAAATAACTTAGATGCAATCCCAACTATTGACTGCTCCAAAAAATCAAATCCAAAGGGTGAAAATTCTTCCTCAGGTATCCATCCCACCCTCCTATTACTTCTGTCAATCCCGCTCCCAACCCTCCTCTTGACCAACCCTTCAAACACTCCACCTCCTGTAAATACCAAACCCCTCCTAGATGTTTCACTTGTCAACAAACTGAAGAAAGCCGAATATAAATCTCTTCAAAGGTTAGCACCTCCCATTTCTTCTAAATCTGAAAAAGAAGACTGGAGATACCTCATGAAGTTTTTCAAAGAGGAGCAGCTCTCCATGATGAATTCATTGTTGGTTACTTCTGTAGAAAGACTCCGCCATTTGGACTGGTCCAAAGTGTCCTCTCTCATGTGTGGGAAAAGGGTCAGAAAATTAAAATCCACATGTTCATTGCGAAAGGAAAATGTTTTATATAAGATGGGAGGTGGATAGTTGTTTGGGTCATCCAGCTGGTCGAAGACGCTCTCTGGTTGATCCGTGGTCGATGGTCGATGAACGATGGTCGGTGGTCGAATGGGAAAAGCTTGCTGGCCGAAGGCGCTCTCAAGGCTTCTCAATGGATGGTTAGATGGAGTTGATAGTGAATTGAAGATCGCCACTCAAAGGTGTGAAAGCCTTTGTGATAAGATCAAGAATCTAAGCCTTAGTGAATCCACATATAAGACATAAATTCATAATATTTTCTAAGAAGGGGAATCCACACAACTTAGAGAAACAAGAACAAAGCATAAAAGCTTTATAAGAGAGAACTCTTATTTTTTCCAAAAATTTCTATGTTATTTACAATAGAACAATTGAGCTTTTTATAGCTCTTACAATATGATGTTTACAATAAAATACATTAAAAATAATTTACATTTATACAAAAAGAGAAAAATTAGTTAAATCAAATATTAGTCTTCTTGCCACCAATTTAGCCATTGCCATTGAATGAGAATCCTTGACTTTTTATGAAGTTATGAGGCTGTGATTCTCATAATAAACTCATGCATTGAAGACCTAGATATTGCATTATTCTCTCACTATTCAAAGGGTTTTGTCCTTAAACCGTTTCACCTTGAGAATTTTATTTTGGTTTTTGTATTTAAAACAGAAAAAGATTTTTTTTTTTTAGAAACAAAATGAAAACAGATTTTTTTAAAGAGAAACAAAGTAGAAACAATTTTTTTTTATTTTTTTTTTAAGTTCAACAAAATACAAAAAAAAACTTTTTTTTTTGAAAAATCTGAAAACAAAAACAGAAACAAATGAGGATCTTTTTTTTTTAAATTTCGTTTAATGAAAGAAACAAAACAAGATTTTTTTTTCTTTTATGGTTTTTTAGAAGTAAATAGAATCAAAGAAAAAAAACATTTTTTTGGTTTTAAATGTAATGACAAAAGAAAATAGAAAATCAAAACGATAGTGATATGAGCCTTTAAGCTCTGATACCAAATGATGTAAGATTGAAGGTGTATAGTTGTTTGGGTCGCCCAACTAGTCGGAGACGCTCTCTAGTTGATCCGTGGTCGATGGTTGAATGGAAAAAGCTTGCTGGCCGAAGGCGCTCTCAAGGCTTTTTAATGGATGGTTAGATGGAGTTGATGGTGAATTGAAGATCGCCACTCAAATGTGTGAAAGCCTTTGTGATAAGATCAAGAATCTAAGCCTTAGTGAATCCACATATAAGACATAAATTCATAATATTTTCTAAGAAGGGGAATCCACACAACTTAGAGAAACAAGAACAAAACATAAAAGCTTTATAAGAGAGAACTCTTATTTTTTCCAAAAATTTCTATGTTATTTACAATAGAACAATTGAGCTTTTTATAGCTCTTACAATATGATGTTTACAATAAAATACATTAAAAATAATTTACATTTATACAAAAAGAGGAAAATTAGTTAAATCAAATATTAGTCTTTTTGCCACCAATTTAGCCATTGCCATTGAATGAGAATCCTTGACTTTTTTTATGAAGTTATGAGGCTGTGATTCTCATAATAAACTCATGCATTGAAGACCTAGAGATTGCATTATTCTCTCACTATTCAAAGGGTTTTGTCCTTAAACCGTTTCACATTGAGAATTTTATTTTTGTTTTTGTATTTAAAACAGATTTTTTTTTTTTTTAGAAACAAAATGAAAACAGATTTTTTTAAAGAGAAACAAAGTAGAAACGATTTTTTTTTTTTAAGTTCAACAAAATACAAATGAAAACTTTTTTTTTGAAAAATCTGAAAACAAAAACAGAAACAAATGAGGATCTTTTTTTTTAATTTCGTTTAATGAAAGAAACAAAACAAGATTTTTTTTTCTTTTATGGTTTTTTAGAAGTAAATAGAATCAAAGAAAAAAAAAACAAAACATTTTTTTGGTTTTAAAATATAATGACAAAAGAAAATAGAAAATCAAAACGATAGTGATATGAGCCTTTAAGCTCTGATACCAAATGATGTAAGATTGAAGGTGTATAGTTTTTTGGGTCGCCCAGCTAGTCGGAGACGCTCTCTGGTTGATCCGTGGTCGATGGTTGAATGGAAAAAGCTTGCTGGCCGAAGGCGCTCTCAAGGCTTTTTAATGGATGGTTAGATGGAGTTGATGGTGAATTGAAGATCGCCACTCAAAGGTGTGAAAGCCTTTGTGATAAGATCAAGAATCTAAGCCTTAGTGAATCCACATATAAGACATAAATTCATAATATTTTCTAAGAAGGGGAATCCACACAACTTAGAGAAACAAGAACAAAGCATAAAAGCTTTATAAGAGAGAACTCTTATTTTTTCCAAAAATTTCTATGTTATTTACAATAGAACAATTGAGCTTTTTATAGCTCTTACAATATGATGTTTACAATAAAATACATTAAAATAATTTACATTTATACAAAAAGAGGAAAATTAGTTAAATCAAATATTAGTCTTTTTGCCACCAATTTAGCCATTGCCATTGAATGAGAATCCTTGACTTTTTTTTATGAAGTTATGAGGCTGTGATTCTCATAATAAACTCATGCATTGAAGACCTAGATATTGCATTAATGTTAGTGATGATCCCAAATGACTTCATCAGAGAAAACGTTATAGAAAAATGAATTTGGCACGTTGAGACTACCATGTTTCACATTTCTGCTTGGTCATCTAAGTCTTCACATGCCTCACCCTCTCTTGAGAATATCCCAATCTGGACTCATCTTAAAGGTGTTCCTTTGACTTAATGCATAATGAAGGGCTGAGATGGATAGCTGGAGATATTGGTATACCGAAAGAAATGGACGAAGATCAAGCTTCAAACCACGCAAAAAGCGACGTACTTGATTTTTCTTATTCTAATAGTCACGCCCATAAAAGACTTTGAGGCTGTTGAAATTAGCCTCATACTCTCTGACAGTCATCTTTCCTTGCTGTAGTTCCATAAACTCAACATTAAGACCATCAAACGCCTCTTTCAGAAAGTACTTAGCCTGAAACTTCTCAAGAAAGGTCTCAAATGAGCAGTTTGGGTCGTCCATCAGACCAACTACTCCACGCCACCAAAGGTGTGCATCACCTTCCAGATGGTGCACAACAATGTCTTTCTTGTACTGTTCAGGACATCAGATGGAATAAAAGTTCCTTTCCAAACAGTTCCTCCATTCCTCTGCTTACATCAAATCGTTACCACCCGAAAATTACTTAGTACCCATTTTCCGCATGTGTTCAAGCATTTTCATATAGGGTGGCAACTGATTTGCCTCACCACCAACCACATTACGGTTCAGTTCAGGCACTGGTTCGCCCCCAGCAATGGAACCCTAGCCAACACGTGAGACAACATTCCCATTAGCGCATCCATCCCTCCTGGAGGCGCATTTCGAGCAGCTTCAACAATACGTTCAAATTCAGCCACATGAGGACCCTCAACAACACGGGCTTCCTCAGCCAGATGATTAGCTTCAACAACACGGGCTGCCTCAGCCAGACGATTAGCTTCAGCAACACGGGCTGTCTCAGCCAGACGAGCAGTCTTAGCAACATGAGCTGCTTCAGCAACTCGGGCAGATTCCGCAGTAGCCGTGTTCTCAGCATTCTCCACATTCAGATTCTCCACATGGTTAACATTCTCTGGAATCCCTTCGTTCCATCAAAATTTGCTTTCTTCCATTATCCATTTGTAACAGCAACATGACACTAAATTAGTCCCAGCACTAATTTAATTTCTCATCACATATAACAGAATTCGACTATGCAGTCAACGGGTTCCAACCCTTAATAGTATCAAACTATAAACTCTCAGTAAACCGAGTCATAACCCTTAACTGTTCTAACCATATGATCTCAGTAATCCGGTCGCAACTTAAACAAAATTCAGAATATATAGTCTCGGCAGCCCGAGTCTCAACCCTTAAGCAGAATTTAGACAATAATGTCTCAGTGAATCTGGGTCGGAACCCTTATCAGTTAGAAGACTTACCGTAGAACATAGGCGCTGGAAGGATGGTTTTAACCTGTCTACATAAAATCATCCCTAGAATCGACCATGCTCTGATACCAACTTGAAACGCCCTAACCCAATTTCCATTTATAGAATTACTTAGGATTTATGTTGTTTCGTTTTAACTTAGCATTTTTCTTGAGGTTTCACAATTCTAGACTGAATTATTCAAAGCAGACAACTTGAATTACTTAGAAACATTCGGTTCTAGTACAATGAAGTGTTTACTAATAAGCTATTGTTGGGAATGTCCTGAAATCTATTGTACTTACTCTAAGTGAAAGTTGTATTGTCGAGATGAGACAAGCATATAATGCTAGGCAATCATAATGCTTTGCTAGAAGCCACTTATGATCAATGAGTTGAGAACTTGTTGCTGGTATTATATGATCCTACAGGGTCACACACCTAAGCAAACTGGATATATAGATATGGGGTTGATCATTAGTGTAATGATCTGATGAATGTATATTTGATATGCATTCATTAACGATTTTCTGAGGTTGTGTCGATCGACACAAAGGTGCAACGATCGACACAGATCGCGGACCAAAATATCGATTTTGGTTCATGACTTAATTAACACGGTTTGAGCCTTGGCTAATTAGGTCATGATAAAAGTCAATATATATATGATATATGGTCGACTTTTACAGAGAGCGCGCTAAATTTACAGCAAACAGAAACCCTTGAGAGAGATCTGATCTCTAACGACACTAGCATCCCGCTCGTTCCAGTTTGTGTGTGTGTGGATACCAGTAGAGGCGCAGCACTTGAGGCGCTTGAGAATCTCGGATACCTGATCATATTCTGCTGCACATCTTCCAGGTATCTTCGAGACCTGAAGAAGATTCAATGACTTAAACCTGAACCCTAGATCCTAGGCTTGGAATTTATACCTAGGGTTGCTAATCCTGATTAGAACTGCTAGAAATTCCTTCAGTGGTATTAGAGCCTTAGGGTTCTATTAAATCTGTAGCATGTTGATTAGATTAGTTGAATCTGGATCATTGTATATTTGATATGCATGCTAAATTGAGTTTTGATCAAATAATCTCGGTTAGGGTTTTTGTTCGAAAACGTTTTAGGTTTTTTCGCATGGTGTCGATCGATGCCAATCCGGCGTCGATCGACACAGGGCGAAAACCCGAACATAATTTCGCCTTGTGATGATCGACACAAGAGTTGTGTCGGTCGACATAGACCTTGCGATTAGGATAATCGGTTCAATTGGATTGAACCGGTTATCGAGCTTGGTTAAAATTGGTTAAACCGCTTGGAACATTTTATTGCGATTGATTTGATTTGGTTGGTGTCGACCGACACTAATGTAGTGACGATCGACACTGACCGGTTATCAAAACCGACTCAATTGGATTGATCGGTTATCGCAATTTGGTTTTGGTAGAATTGTGTCGATCGACACTAAAGTAATGTCGGTCGATACATGATCAAAAGGTTTCGGTTATTGAACCTGACATCACAGAACCAAACCAAAATAAATCCAATTCTTAGAATAATTAAAACTTAATAAAATTATAATCCTTCTAAGATATATATATATATATATGTATATGATGTGTATATTAGATTAAAAAGGTTATGTTCCTCAACTAAATATCAAGTATTTTAGATGTCTTTACAATCTTGTCAACTGTCAAGACTTGTTTCATTGTGCGATAGACTTGCAGTGAAAGGTGTCCACAATTACATGAGTAAGACAGAAAGTAATTGTGTTGATGGACTTGCAGTGCAAGACGTCAACAATTACATGACATAAGAGATTGGTTTACTTGACTGGGCCATCAAAATCGTTTTGGACCCAAAGAAATCAGGTAGATTGGACATGAGATGTCAATCCACAACCAAGAGTTATATTGGATATCACTAGCAAGGTTGTTGCTTACCCAGATAACTAAAATTTGGGTGATAGCCAGTGGCTCACTCAAATTTTAGTGAAGCATGGGTCTTGGATCATTGTATTCAAATGAGGAAACATTGTTTTGAATATAATGCGAGTCTTCTTAATAGTTAAGATTTCTCATTTCTTGAACATCATAACTAAACCTCTTTTGTTTTTAGCTATGTCTAGCACAAACAATCACAACAATTTCTCCCTGCGATCCGTCCTTGAGAATGACAAGTTAAATGGATCAAACTTTCCTGAATGGTATCGGAACTTGAGAATTGTTCTCAAACAGGAGAAGAAGGACTATGTCCTTGAGAAAGTTCTCCCCAAGAAGTACCGAGCCAATGCCTGGCAGTCAGATAAGGATGCTTGGGATAAGCATTCTAATGATGTGGTCGATGTATGTTGTCTCATGTTGGCTACCATGAACTCGGACTTGCAGAAGCAATATGAGTACGTGGAGTCGCCAATAGAGATGATCAATGGCCTGAAAAGTATGTTTCAAGAGCAAGCACGAACTCAGAGATACCAGGCGGTTAAGTCTATAATTGAGTGCAAGCTACCAAAGGACGGACCAGTTAGTCCTCATGTCATTAAGATGATGGGTTATATTGATAACCTGGGGAAACTGGATTGTCCCATTAGCCAAGAGTTGGCTACCGACATCATTTTGCAGTCACTACCGTCAAGCTATGATCAGTTTGTTATGAACTATAACATGAACAACTTGACAAAGACTTTGACTGAGTTGCATGAGATGCTCAAAACTGCTGAACCTAACATCAAGAAGGACACCCCAAATGTCCTTATGGTACAAAAGGTTAAAACGTTTAAGAAACTTGGTAAGAACAAAGGTGATGGCAAGACAAGCTCGATTGTGAATCCAAGCGAGTCTAACCATGCTCCTAAGGTTAAACATGGTCCTTCTAAAGATGATAAGTGCCATTATTGTAATGGTTATGGGCCTTTGAAAAGAAACTGCAATAAATTCTTGGAAGATTATGAGAAGCTGAAGAAGACGTATGAGACTTCATCTTCAGGTATTTATGTTATGGAAGTAAATGTTACTTCTTATGGTTCTACTTATTGGGTATTAGATACCGGCTGTGGTGCTCATATTTTGTTAAAATGTGCAGGGCCCAAGCAATAGTAGGACTTTGGAGAAAAGACAAGTGGATCTACGCGTGGAAATGGAGCAAGAGTTGTTGCATTAGCCGTAGAAACAATTCATTTGTTTTGCTTCATGGCATGTTTTAGAAATTAAGAACTGCTACTATATACCTACTATAAGCAGAAATATTATTTCTATTCCTTGTTTGGATATGGAAGGACATCAGTTTTCAAATTAAGAATAAGTGTTATTCATTTGATTACAATGATGTATTTTATAGTAGCAGTCCATTAGAGAATGGACTTTATGTTCTAAACCAAAACGTGCCTAACCATAACATTAGTACCAAGATATTCAAGTCAAATGATACGAATCAAACTTTTTCTCTGGCATTGTCGTTTGGGCCACATAAATGAGAACGGATTCAGAAGCTCCATAGTGATGGGCTTTTGGGCTCATTTGATTATGAATTATGATGAGAAAAGCGAATCTTGTTTATTGGGTAAAATGACGAAGGCCCTTTCAACGAAAGGTAGTGTCGATCGACACTCGCGAACGAACAAAATGAAAGAGTCAGTGACTTATTGGGCCTTGTACACACGGATGTGTGTGGCCCGATGAATGCAAGTGCTAGAGGAAATTTTCAGTACTTCATTACTTTTACTGATATTTTCAGTAGGTATGGTCATGTCTATTTAATGAGACATAAATCGGAATCTTTTGAAGAGTTCAAGGAGTTCCAGAATGAAGTACAAAATCAACTTGGCAAAAGTATTGAAGATCTACGATAAGATCGTGGAGGTGAATATTCAAGTCAAGAATTCAATGATCATCTGAGAGATTGTGAAATTGTTTCACAACTCACTCCGAGAGGAGGAATCAGACTTTATTAGATATAGTTCGATCAATGATGAATCACTCAGATCTTCCATTATCCTTCTGGGGATACGCTCTAGAAACGTCTGCGTATAAACAAAATCAGTTACAAAGACACTACATGAGATGTGTGATAGGTCAAGAATTAATCCCTATACTAAACTGCAAGTGAACAGCAATGTCAAAGTAGTATATAGGGTTATCGAATCCACAGGGACACTTGGTCTCAAGAGAATCAAACCGTAGGGAATGAATACTAGAAATAAGCAATGTGATTGTATTGAAAATAGTGCAAGAAAGTAAATCAGTAGCAGAGATTATTGGTTGTGAAAGCAAGTAATTAAAAGCGTCAAACCTAGGGTATTCTCAGGAAATCAGACTAGCAGACAGTTCATTCAGCAAGGATCTAATTAAGCGCAGTTCTAGAACTCAAAACACAGATATAGAATTAACCAAATTCCTTTGCGATAATTCTCTAAGTCTAAGTGCAGCAAACCAAACTTCCGTTTGCGAGAACTAACAGATTAAACTAGCAATAAGTTCGAGTTTGATATGTTCACAATTATCCTAAACCAAACTTTCGTTTGCGCAAAGTTTAATTGCCCAATTTAATTAGTTCTGGTTCCTAAACCCCACTTCCGTGACGTATTTAGCAACCTAAGATCTAGATTCTAATTGATCAGGTTAGAACTAGCTTTAAGCACAATTAAATTGAAGAACAGATGTAGTTTGAATCCTTAACTGAAATTGAACAAGTCTAGCAAGTCATGAAATCCTATGTGAGAAACCCTAAGTCTAACTAGGAATCTACTCAGACATAGATAATGAAAACATGATCATATGATAAGTAAATTGCATAAAAGAATAAGAGTAAAAGGGGTTCGAAATCTTCTCCAAATACAGATGATGAATCAGGTTCAGATCAGCCCCAAAAGCTCTAAAAATCCTCTGCTCTTAATTATGAAAACCAACTATAAAGCGTATGTCAAAACTTATAATAAAAACTCTAAAAACTCTATTATATAGGCATAATCTCGGATGGGGCTTCTGTGTAAATACTGGAACTATCTTGGGCTTCTTTGTAAATCTTCAATACTTGTCAAACCGACGTGTACGGCCCATCTCGCGACTGCATCGATCGATGCATTGAGTGCAACGATCGACGCATGATCAATTATACGAACAGTGAGTTAAGCTCTCGGCCAAAACGTCCCAAAAGTCCCAAAATGCTCCAAATATCTCCAATTAGCTCCAATCCTGATTTAACCTGTAAAAGACTCTAAACAAAGACAAAAGACACTAAAACACATCTATATCATGGTCTAAAATGGGTAAAAACCATGATATATCAACTCCCCCACACTTAGCTCTTGCTTGTCCTCAAGCAAAACATAGAACTAAAACATGGTGAAGAGGTTTGAAAACTCTTCAGAAACTCATTTCATCTTAGAAGCTACAATACTCAGATTCCCCTTAGTAAACCACTGAAAGAATCAATCACAGGATATCAAGACCAACATGTACTTCCCCCACACTTAGCAACTGTCCTAGGTAAACTCCACAATCACATTCAAGCATTCAAATTCTCCCTACTGACTTCTGCAAGTATTTAAGTGCGGTCTCACCTAAAGAGTATCGATCTAAAGGCACATGGATTCTTACCTAATCAGCTCTAGACCACCATACTATCTTTCTCTAGTCCCTTTCTTCTCTTTCCCTTTTTTAACAACTGATTTTTCCCACATTGGGTATCATTTTATTTTTTTTATCAGTGTTCTTCCCGTTATGGGGTGTACTTTGGACACATTCCATGGATCACATGAGAGAAAATAGTGTTTGCTACCATTCCCATGACCACTTCGGAGTTACTAACTCATCCTCAGTTTATTATATTTTTTTTTTTTTTTACTTTACAGAAGGGGAGAAGGGAACTAAATAGGACATGTTTACAGGCTGTGTCAGAACTAACAAGGGAATCCGACACAAAGTATACCAAGCCCTTAGGTGAGAAATCTAAGTCAGTATTAAATTGAAGTCAGTAAAAGGATCCTCTGATACCTGAAGTGATGTGGGTGTCCTCAGTAGGCTGATCTGTGATGGGGTTTTCTAATAGTCAGAGATAGATCCTGCAACTTCATCCCAATGGTTACTTAAGTTCCTGCAAGTTTTGTAAATCTCCTCCGAAAATCATAGTTTCTTACTTAAACAATTTTGACTCAATAAAACAAAAAAATTTTGAAAAACGGACTGACTCATAAGAAAACAGAAAGATAAACGTCAGTAACACCTCCCCCACACTTAAGACACACTGTCCCCAGTAGTGTCCAGCGAAGGATCGGTAAAAAGAAAATAAATAAATAAAAAAAAAATTGAAAAAGGTGAGTTTATGTCTGTCGGGTTACCTCTGTCGCACAGCATCGATCGGTGCATTAGATGCATCGACCGTTACTTGGCGACTTTTCGTGTATAGTCGATCGTTGCTCAGGACCGCAACGATCGCTGCACTGCGATTCCTTTCGTGTTGTGACGATCGTTGCAGATATGCATCGATCGCTGCACTGCGATTTAATCCGAGACCTGCAAACATGACTGCACCAGAAACAAAAACAAACGTAAAATCCTAACAAAAACACCAAAAATTAAAAAGAAAAACACCAGTACCTAATGGTGGGTTGCCTCCCACCCAGCGCTTGTTTAAGGTCAATAGCTTGACCGGACGCGCAAGGGTTTTTCAGGCTCCGGAAGATCCTGACAGAGACTTTTTCTGTCTCTGTTCAAGTCTCCTCATCCATGGCGCAGAATAGGCTGTTGCAGAATGCTTCAGTCCAAGAAAAGATGGAGTAAAATGCGCCCCAGGATCTATTATCACAGTCTCATTCAGCTGCTCATCATCTGCTTCCAAGATCTTGAAAGTCTGTCCATCTATCAGTGGCTTCCGCAGCTTCTCCATCTCATATCGCAGTGTCTCATCTCCCAGGTGGAGGTCTATTAGACTCTGTCTAACATCAATCACAGCTCCTGCTGTAGCCAAGAATGGTCTCCCAAGCAATAAAGCTTCATCCGGATCGCAGGCATATTTCAGCACAAGGAAGTCCGTTGGAACTAAGTAGTTTCCAACTCTTACAGGAATATCAATAAGGAGCCCTTCAGGAACTCGTATGGACTGATCAGCTAGGATAAGACGTGTCCTAGTAGGAGCAAAATCCAACATACCCAGCTTCTCTGCCACAGAGTAAGACATTATGCTCCCAGCAGCTCCTAAATCACACAGAGAACGCCTAAAACTATCTTCAAAGATAGAACAATCAAGTACAAAGACTCCAGGATCAGGCAGTTTCTTTGGGACCTTAGTTAACAGAACATCACTAATATGCTGAGGAACTACTATCACCCATTCTCTCAGCTCTTCATCTAATGGCAACATCTTGTTCAAATATTTCTGAACACATGGATGATAAGGTGGATCATCAGATGATGGAATTTCTTCCAAGTCTTCACCACTCTTTTCTAGCCTTTTCAGCTCTTCAATCTCTTGTTTAATCACTTCAGACACCTTGGGACTGTGCCAAATAGCTCGTGCATAAACATCCTCTGGAGTGATTTCAGATGTATCAGGGAATAGGCGGGCTAGTTCTGCATCAATCTCATTTTCATCCCACGGATTCTCTGCTTGTTCACGACCTGCATCGATCGATGCCAGATGTGTATCGATCGTTGCATCGCGATCATCACAACTTCCACCCGAGAGTTTTTCACAGAAATCCGAAAATTCTTCCTCAGTCACCAACTCAGCTGTACTTAGCTCAAATTTCTCCCCTAGATAAGATCCATCATTAATCAGTACAGACCAGGCCTTAATATGAGTGTCTGCAACTCCTTTTCCTTTCAGTGAGCTGGACATCTGATTCACCTGAGTGTCCAACTGCTTCATGTGAGTGCTCAATGTCTCAAACTTCCCATTGAGGTCCTGATAGACAGCGTCCAGCTTCTTGTTGTTGTCTACAGAAAGCTTGGTTTGACTTTCCATCAGTTGTTCCATCATAGCTTCCATTTTGCTCTCATGGGCTGTAGGTGCAGGAGGAGTCTGATAAGATGTAGATCCATAGGTTCTCTGATTACCCTGTCCATAGGTCTTCTGAAAACCACCATTCTGTCCTCCATTTGAGAATCTGTTCCCCTGTTGATTGTTAAATCTACTACCTTGGAAACCGGAACCTCCTATGAAATTCACTTCTTCTTCCTGAGTGTCCTCCTCGGTCTGAATCACCTCTACATCTTGGGCAAAGTGGACAGCTTTCTTATTTGTCAGGAGATTGTAAACTGTGTCCAATCTGGATCTAATATTAGCTATATCAGAATTCTCTACAGTTCCACCAGATCTCTTCCTCCTTTCATCCATTGTTTTGCAACTATTGCTGCCAATCAGGTTCTCTATCAACCGTTTAGCTTGTGTAGGAGTTCTGGTGCTGAAATTAGCATCACTGGAATTATCCAGAGCAGTCTGATAAGGGAGATCTATGCCTCTGAAGAAAATACCTATCAGTTGTACTTCTGTGAATCCATGGTGTGGACAATCACGCTGATACTGCTTAAATCTCATCCATGCGGTTGTCAAAGGCTCCACAGCTCCTTGGGAAAAAGTGAGTATGTCCTGTCTGGACTGATCTGAGCGCGCAGCGTCGTAGAAGTGACGCAGGAACTCACTCTTTAAGGCTGTCCAAGTAGTATACTGACCAGGTGCCAGTTGTCTCAGCCATGCACTAGCGTCTCCAGCAAGACTGTGCGGAAATAGCTTAAGGAACAGATAGTCCGGGCATACTCCTTCATACTTCATGCCAGTGACTATGTCCTCAAACTTGTCAATGTGATCCATAGGCTGCTCTGATTGAAGACCATGAAAAGCAATCTGCCTCATCAGTTGGTAGTAGATGGTTTTTACCTCAAAATCATTCCTCTCGAAGGCAGGAAGCACTAGAGCTGCTCGGTTTGCATGAAACTCATCAGGTCTATTGTAGTCAGCTAGCGTCCTCTCATGAACTACAATCTCTCTACCTTGAGCTTGATCTTGCGGTTGTTGCTCAGGTTCAGGGGGGTCAGGGATTACATTTCCCTCAGCATCAACCCGATGCCCAGCAGCATTGTACGGGTTGTTATCTTGGTCCCTCAGGGTACCTTCAGCATCTGGTATCAAGATCAGACGTTCTCGAACCATTCTCTCTCTCTTTTCTCTTCTGATAGTCCTCTCTAGACGTCCAAGTTCCTCTAGATTGAGATTAACTAAGCTCGAGTTCGGATTACTTCGAGTGTTCTGCGTTGGCATAAACTGTCTGTAATCGTCCAGCAACGATCGATGCTATCAGTGCAACGATCGATTCAATCTCAAATCGCTCAGTGACGATCGATGCAAGGGTGCAACGATCGATGCAAGGCGAAATTCGTACCTGCGACAGAGAGAAACAGAGAAAAATCAGCAAAATAAAATAAATAAAAAAAAAAAAAAAACGAAAAACAAAAACGAAAAACGAAAAATTTCTAGTAAAACCCTAAGTTCGGTCCCCGGCAACGGCGCCAAAAACTTGATAGGTCTAGTTTTAACCCTATTCTAACTGCAAGTGCACAGTGATGTAGTTGTAGTACTTAGGGTATCGAATCCACAGGGACTCCGGTCAACGATAGATTAAGAACAGTAAAGATTAAACTAGGAGAAAGCAAAGATGATTAAACTAAAAGCAGAGCAGAAAAGTAAATAGCAGTGAGTTTGCGAGCAAGGAAGCGAAGCGTTAGGTTTCAGGAGTTCTCAGGAAATCAGGAACGCAAGCAATCAATCTATCTAGATCTAATCAATAACTATTCTAGAACTCAAACACTGATATAGAATTAACCAAATTCCTTTGCGATAATTCTCTAAGTCTAAGTGCAGCAAACCAAACTTCCGTTTGCGAGAACTAACAGATTAAACTAGCATTAATTCCAAGTTTGATATGTTCACAATTAACCTGAACCAAACTTCCGTTTGCGAATAGTTTAATTGCTTATCTAAGTTCTTTCTAGTTAAATTAACCAACTTCCGCTGAATTAATCAACCTAACATCATAACTCTGATTAGCTACTTCAGATTTAGCATTAAGAACAACTTAGATAAAGAACTAGCAGATATAAATCTCTACAGATTGATTTAAACTATAATTCTCTGAAATCCCTAATGAGAATCCTTCAACCTAACAGGTAAACTACTCAGACATGTTCATCGAAACAGAAAACATCTTAAGTAGAAAAACCAAATATCATAAAACAGAATAATCAACAGGGGTTCGAAATCCTCTCTCTTTCGAGAGCAAGATCAGCCCCTAAGGCTCTCTGAAAATAAAATAAAACTTAAAAGTAAAGCGTAGTAAAAGCGTAGCCTAAACAATGGCTTAAAAACCCTTATATAATAGCTAAAACACGTTTTGGGCTTCTGTGTAAATATCTGGGCTTTTCTGCAAAAATCAGCATTCTTCATTAAATCGGCGAGTCTGGCCCATTCGCATATGCAACGATCGATGCAGATGTGCAACGATCGACGCAGTCTTCAAAACTGGACAGTGAACTCTGTCTCTCGGACCAAATCTCCAAAATACACCAAACAGCTCCAAAATCTCCACTTCTGCTCCAAATGTGTCTAAACCTGTAAACATACTAAAAAGACTCCAAAACATAACATAAGACTCGATAAATAAGGCATATACCATGGTTAAAACCGGTAAAATCCATGGTATATCAACTCCCCCACACTTAGCTCTTGCTTGTCCTCAAGCAAGTAAAGAACCAAAGTATAAGCGAAGAGGTTTGAAAACACAGAAACTCATTTCGTCCTAGGAACTTTCACAATCACATTCACTTAGTAAGCCACTGAAAGCTTCCCTACAGAACTCAAGACCACAATATACTTCCCCTACACTTAGCAACTGTCCTAAGTAAACTCCACAATCACATTCAAGCATTCAAATTCACCCTACTGACTTCTGCAAGTATTTAAGTGCGGTCTCACCTAAGGAGTATCGATCAAAGGGCACATGGATTCTTACCTTATCAGCTCTAGACCACCATACTATCTTTCTCTAGTCCCTTTCTTCTCTTTCCCTTCTTTAACAACTGATTTTTCCCCACTGGGTATCATTTTATTTTTTTTATCAGTGTTCTTCCCGTTATGGGGTGTACTTTGGACACATTCCATGGTACACAGGATATGAGAGTTTCAGCTACCATTCCTATGACCACTTCGGAGTTACTAACTCATCCTCAGTTTATTATTATTATTTTTTTTTTTTACTTTATAGAAGGGGAGAAGGGAACTAAATAGGACAGGTTTACAGGCTGTGTCAGAACTAACAAGGGAATCCGACACAAAGCATACCAAGCCCTTAGGTGAGAAATCTAAGTCAGTATTAAGGTTGAAGTCAGTAAAAGGATCCTATGATACCTGAAGTGATATGGGTGTTCCCAGTAGGTTGATCTGTGTCTGGGTTTTCTAACAGTCTTAGAGTCTCTGCAAGTCTGTCCAATGGTCACTTAGTTCCTGTTCAAGCGAAAAGTTTCCTCGAAAAATCATAGTTTCATACAAATTTTGACTCAATAAAACAAATTTTGAAAAACTAAGAAAACAAAAGCGTGCGTTAGTAGCTTCCTCCCCCACACTTAAACTACACTGTCCCCAGTGTAATCGAAGCATGAGCTCGGTGAAAGAA
Organism: Orychophragmus violaceus; assembly: GCA_030180135.1. Taxonomy (NCBI): domain Eukaryota; kingdom Viridiplantae; phylum Streptophyta; class Magnoliopsida; order Brassicales; family Brassicaceae; genus Orychophragmus; species Orychophragmus violaceus. The sequence continues at coordinate 24,709,031 of CM058229.1, forward strand.
TAATCAAATTGAAGAACAAACCGAAAAGTTGCAGAATACTTACCTGTCGTCGCCCTGCGTCGATCGATGCCACAAGGGTGTCGATCGATGCACGGCGATTATCGCTCGCGGTTATGTAGATAACCGATGTCTGAACCGCAATCAATTCGTTAAACCGTAAATCGCGACTGCATCGACCGATGCACAATGTGTGTCGATCGATGCAATGCGATTATTCATGTTTCCCTCAGCTCTGAACACACTTAAACAGAAAAATTAAAAATACCAAATCAAAACGAATGGAAACAAAAACAAAAACGAACCTAACAGTGGGTTGCCTCCCACTCAGCGCTTGTTTTTAGTCATTAGCTTGACTATTGGAAGAGATTTGATTCAAGGCGGTTTCAACAGAGACTTTGAATGTCTCTGTGAATATCTCTTCATCCAAGGAGGTGTATAGGCATTATGATCATGAGGCTTTCCAAGGAAAGAGAAATCAGAATCAGGGCGGGAGCGAAGCTTGAGCGGTCTACTGCGTTTTCCTGCATTCAAAACAACATGGTCAGGAGGTTTAAGCTTAGATGATTTGTTCCTTACCTTTGATGTAGATCTGATGTTTGGGGCCTTCTGCTTATGAGCAGTTGCAGGTACTGAAGATGTTAGAGCAGGTTCAAGAGAAACTGCCATCTTCTTCTTTCCACTATCAGATACTGTAGTTCCACCAATCTGAACTTCTTCTTTCAGATGACCATTAGTGGAGATCATCTTCTTTGCGTGAACTCGCGAAGCTTCAACTGGTGGTGTTTTATTCACCTTCTTATCTATCACTTTCATGCAGTTAGCCACTTCTAGCTCTTGTTTGGAAGGTTTAGGAACCTTAGGATATGGCACTGGGGGCTTGTAGGCTTGTTATGGCACTGTTGCAGGTTTCTGGACATGTGTGCGTTCTGCATCGATCGTTGCATAATGTGTATCGATCGATGCAAGGCGATTCTGTTTCTCGAAAGAACTCGAAATTGCCGTCAGAACGGCGGGTCGATCGTCACTAAGGGGGTGTCGATCGGTGCATGTATCAGGCAGACAATATTCATCCAGAAAATCCGAGATTATGCTCTCTTCTTCATCCAGCAACTTAATCTCATCCCTTAAGGTCACAACTTTGATGGATCTGTGCTGTTCAGCTTCCCTAGCTTCATTTCGCCTTTCTATTGCTGCATCCAGCTCCTCCATATGTGTGCTCAAAGATTCGAGCTTCTCATTCAGATCTTTATACAATGCATCCATCTTTGAGTGGTGTGACACATTGATCTGTTGTTGCCTCTCAAGATACTGCTCTATCATGATTTCTATTCTGCTCTCATGAGCTGTAGGTGCAGGCGGTGCTTGGTAAGAAGAAACACCACAGTTCCTCGAGAAGGCGTTGCCCTGTTGCTGGAAAGGTCCCTGAAAAGCTGATTCCTGACTGTAGAATTTATTCCCTCCAATGCAGTTGATAGCTTTTTGCCCATACTTTTCAAGTACAAGACTATGCAGAGACTCTACTTTGCTTTTTAACCAAGTTATCTGCGAGTTATCAATCCCTGGATTGAAGAAATCATACATCTTCCTTATGATATGTGTCGATCGATGCAGGAGAAGCGTCGATCGATGCAAGCTCGAGAATGCAACGATCGACACTAAGTGGGTGTCGATCGATGCAAGGCGATTACAGGCGTACCTGAAACGCAAGAACAGAAAAAGAAGAAAAAAATTAGCAACAAAAAATAAAAAAAAAACGAAAAACCTAGTCTAAACCCTAAGTTCAAATCTATCGAGGACTCAAAAGAGTCCCCGGCAACGGCGCCAAAAACTTGATAGGTCAAGAATTAATCCCTATACTAAACTGCAAGTGAACAGCAATGTCAAAGTAGTATATAGGGTTATCGAATCCACAGGGACACTTGGTCTCAAGAGAATCAAACCGTAGGGAATGAATACTAGAAATAAGCAATGTGATTGTATTGAAAATAGTGCAAGAAAGTAAATCAGTAGCAGAGATTATTGGTTGTGAAAGCAAGTAATTAAAAGCGTCAAACCTAGGGTATTCTCAGGAAATCAGACTAGCAGACAGTTCATTCAGCAAGGATCTAATTAAGCGCAGTTCTAGAACTCAAAACACAGATATAGAATTAACCAAATTCCTTTGCGATAATTCTCTAAGTCTAAGTGCAGCAAACCAAACTTCCGTTTGCGAGAACTAACAGATTAAACTAGCAATAAGTTCGAGTTTGATATGTTCACAATTATCCTAAACCAAACTTTCGTTTGCGCAAAGTTTAATTGCCCAATTTAATTAGTTCTGGTTCCTAAACCCCACTTCCGTGACGTATTTAGCAACCTAAGATCTAGATTCTAATTGATCAGGTTAGAACTAGCTTTAAGCACAATTAAATTGAAGAACAGATGTAGTTTGAATCCTTAACTGAAATTGAACAAGTCTAGCAAGTCATGAAATCCTATGTGAGAAACCCTAAGTCTAACTAGGAATCTACTCAGACATAGATAATGAAAACATGATCATATGATAAGTAAATTGCATAAAAGAATAAGAGTAAAAGGGGTTCGAAATCTTCTCCAAATACAGATGATGAATCAGGTTCAGATCAGCCCCAAAAGCTCTAAAAATCCTCTGCTCTTAATTATGAAAACCAACTATAAAGCGTATGTCAAAACTTATAATAAAAACTCTAAAAACTCTATTATATAGGCATAATCTCGGATGGGGCTTCTGTGTAAATACTGGAACTATCTTGGGCTTCTTTGTAAATCTTCAATACTTGTCAAACCGACGTGTACGGCCCATCTCGCGACTGCATCGATCGATGCATTGAGTGCAACGATCGACGCATGATCAATTATACGAACAGTGAGTTAAGCTCTCGGCCAAAACGTCCCAAAAGTCCCAAAATGCTCCAAATATCTCCAATTAGCTCCAATCCTGATTTAACCTGTAAAAGACTCTAAACAAAGACAAAAGACACTAAAACACATCTATATCATGGTCTAAAATGGGTAAAAACCATGATATATCAATGTGGGCACAAGAAACAAGAAGAGTTTTTATCCAACGGTTTACACCTGGAAAGAGACAAAACCCTCCTTTTATCCTCTTTTGTCTGAAATCTCACCTACCAAAACAACCCCAAACAGGAAAGGTTTACAAAGGACCGCCGGTCTTCCGGCAGAACTCCGGCCATAGGAGCTCCTTAACGCGGCAAAGGAGTCTCCTAAACGCCACCAACCTCACCTGCACCGGTCCTTCTTCATCTGGAACACCGATCAACAGAAATCTGGATACCACCTCTCACGCTCAAACCAAGCTCAACTCAGGCAGAGACATAGCTCAAACAAGAACACACTCAAACATGGAAAGGCGACTCACCTACTCGGAGAAAGGAAAAGCGGTAGCAACATCTCACGGAAGCGACTCTAGGATGCGAATAACGGCCCCGAAGATAGATACAACTGAACTCATCAGAGAGAATGCCCTCACTCTTGTGGGCAGAGTCACGAACCCCCAGGCTCAACGAATCAATGACCTCATCACCACGTTGATCAAGAGGTGGAACTTACAAGGACGAGCAATCGGCTCAGATCTAGGAAACACTTGCTTCCAAGTTCGGTTTCAATCTGAAAGAGATCTCCAGCGAGTCCTCGACAACAGACCTTATCAATATGAGTTTTGGATGGTCATCCTGCAGAGGTGGGAGCCCGTTATCTCGGACTCTTTCCCATGCTTGATCCCCTTCTGGATACAAATCCAAGGACTACCACTACACTACTGGCAGGAGAAAGTAGTCAGGAACATTGGAAGATCACATGGACTAGTAGACGACCATGAAATCACAAAAACTACAGCTAAAGTAAGGGTCTTTGTGAATGGCATGAACCCCATTATCAAGGAAATAGTGTTGGAGTTCTCAGATGGCCAGGAGGTAACTTTGTACCTCAAGTACGAAAGGTTGGAAAACACTGTAGTATCTGCAATCGCTTGAACCACGAAAGCAGAACCTGTCCAGAAAGTTCCCAGAACGTGAAGGCTCAGAATGCCCATAAGCCAAGACGCCGGTCACCATCCAGAGACAGAGATGGGAACAATGGGAATCATAGACCATCACACCCACCACCCCGCAGGACTGATAGCCGTAAGGATGACAGAGATTTCCATCAAAGGCAAGATAGGCATGGTCGAAGCTTCGGGGATAGAATCACCCACAGAAACCAGTACGACCAGTACATGAGAGACATCTCACAAGACAAAGAGCTGACCCGTGGGACTGAACGCTCGCTCATGAACCGAGACTCTCAGCACCTCCAAGAGAACCATCGCTACCAACTAGTCAATTCAACTAGACAGGAGGAGCAAGCGGAACACCATAACCCGAAATCACACAGAAACATGGAAATGTTCTTCAGGTCGCCAATCGACAGGAGGTGGAAGAAAAAGGAAGCCACTAACCGGGAAAATCCTTTCGAAGCCACAAGCAAGGATCAAACTCCACTGCCCATCGAGAGAAATCTGGCACTTACTGATTTCCCTTACCAACAATCTCCAGATAAAGAAGCGGATATGGACGAAAGGCGGAGAGTTACCTTCAGCTACACAAACCACCCCGACCCCCACGAGGAAGCGGCGAGGAAATTGAGAGCCCTCCAAGGAGAGATACGAGATCATCAGCTAGGTCAAAACACCTATGATTCGACCCACCAAGGAATCAAAGCTTTTGACACCATCCAGGGGAGCCGGGATAAGACAAGAGAGAGTATCGCTGCAGAGATTGACGAAGTAACGGCCCAATATTTGAGCTGCACAGACCCGAAGGAGAGAGAAGCTAGGCAAAAGAGAGTATTGAGGAGTGAACAAAATGGTCTGGTGGATGAGAGCATCTCCCTGATCCTGAGCTCATCCTTGGCGCAGACCCAGGTTATCCAAGCTCATCCCATTGTTGAACAGCATCTCACCCCAGAAAGCGAGAAATCTGATCAGGATGACAACTTGGAAAAAGAGACTCTGTTGTTGGATCAAGCCCATGACCCATCTAAGAAACGAGGCCGCCCAAATCATCCAAAACCGTCCAAACCCATGATGGGAGCTAGCTCAAAAATGAGCAACAGATTAATCTATCGGAACACACCAAGGAAAAAGACACCCAGAGGCACTCCTAAGAGGACACTACCAGTACCTATCTCGAGCCATTCTCAAGGCCTCCCACCAAGTAGGACTCGATCATCTGAGCACCCTGACCTCCTGAGAGATGGAGACGGAAGAAATCAACTGAACTTAACTGATGAAGATAGCCAAATCAGGAAACAGAAGCAGGTTTTTCGGATAAGCAACAACTCGGTTCCTTAGCTATATGTAGCTGGAACTGTTGTGGCATTGGAAACAATACGACGGTCCAGCGCATAAGGGAGTTAAAGAAAAAATATAAACCAGAAATCTTGTTTCTGAGTGAAACCAAAAATCAAGATGAAGTGGTCCTCAAGGAATTAGATTGCCTCAACTATACCAACATTAAGCTAATGTCTCCACACTCTCCAGGCGGAGGAGGCTTGGCTCTCTTGTGGTCTGACGAAGTGAAGCTAGAGATCCTAGACTCATGCCACAACTTCTTTGATACCCGAGTGAAATACAGAGACAAGACGGTACACATCTCCTTCATCTACGGAGAACCAAACAGAGAAAAACGGAAAGAAACCTGGGAAAAGATATCGGATCTTCAAAACCAAAGGGACGAACCTTGGCTTTTAACCGGTGATTTCAACGAAATTCTATGCCAAGAAGAAAAATCAGGGGGAATCACAAGAACAGAAGGGTCTTTTGCAAACTTCCGGAACTTTGTAGCAGAGAACGATCTATTCGATTTAAAACACTCTGGCGACAGCTTATCTTGGAGGGGACAGAGGAAAGATCATCTAGTCTTCTGTATACTGGACCGCTCAATGGCCAATGGTGCATGGTCTGAAGCCTTTCCCTCAAGTAGATCGGAGTATCTAAGGTTTGAAGGGTCAGACCATCGACCAGTAATCACACACTGTGCTATGCGGAAAAAGAAAGAGAGGAGACTTTTCCGATATGACAGAAGCTTAAAGAAGAAACTAGAGAACCTCAAGCTGGTTAAAGAGGCATGGAATAACAAGCATAATACATCAGTGGCTGACCGGATAGAGAGATGCAAGAAGGCCCTCCAACTCTGGCACCAGAGACACCATCAGAACAACCAACAACTGATAGAGGACAAAAAGAATAGGCTGGACAAGGCTCTCTATGAACTCAGCCCAGACGATCGTCTAATAAGAGAAATCTCAGACTCTCTGAAGGCCTCCTATGATGCGGAGAAAGCGTACTGGAGACAACGAAGTCGACAGAACTGGCTCACTTTGGGAGAGAAAAACTCCAGCTACTTCCATAGCACAACACGAGGCAGACGAGCCATTAACAGACTGACTGTCATCAAGGATGAAGCAGGAAATGTTTTCTTTGAAGAAGAACACATTACGGCAGTCATAGCTGAGTACTTCACAAACATCTACACCTCCGAGCCCAAAGATGCATCAGAAGTGGTCCAAAAAGCGATCAAGAGGAAAATCACGCCAGAAATGAACATCCAACTTACGGTTATTCCGGATGCGGAGGAAATCAGACGAGCATGCTTTGCAATCAGTGGGGAAAAAGCCCCGGGACCAGACGGTTTTACAGCTTGCTTCTTTCAAACTCATTGGAGTACAATGGAGAAAGAGATCGTCACGGAAGTTCAACACTTCTTCTCATCAGGCTTACTCCCGCCAGGTACAAATAACACTCACATTCGGTTAATACCGAAGATAAAGAACCCGCAGAAAGTGAAGGATTATAGACCAATTGCCTTATGCAACGTTTATTATAAGATCTTCTCGAAGATTCTTACAAAGCGGTTGCAGCCGCTCCTAGATGGCATCATAGCAGAAAATCAAACAGCTTTTGTCCCGGGACGCCCGATCTCCGACAATGTCCTCTTGACACATGAGGTCCTTCATACACTGAAATCATCAAAAGCCACCAAACGATGTTCCATGGCAGTCAAAACAGACATGACGAAGGCGTATGACAGATTGGAATGGGGCTTCATCAAATCAGTCTTGGAACAGTTTGGCTTCTCTTCGATTTGGATTCAATGGATAATGCAAAGCGTAACAACGGTAACCTATTCATTCCTCATTAATGGACAAGTCAAAGGCGCGGTCTCTCCAAGCAGGGGTCTCCGAGAGGGTGATCCGCTCTCGCCATTCATCTTCATTCTCTGCAGTGAGGTCCTCTCCGGGTTGTGTTCAAAGGCTTTAGATGAACGCAAGATTAAAGGACTCCGCATCTCAAAACAGGGACCAAGGATTAATCACCTTTTATTCGCGGACGACACAATTTTCTTCACTAAAACAGATGCTCGTAGCTGCGCAGAGTTGGCCAATATAATCAAAGAATATGAATCAGCCTCGGGACAACTCATAAGCAAGGAGAAATCTGCAATAACTTTTTCAGCTATGACGTGTCAAGCGATAAAAGTCAGGGTCAAAGAGCAACTGGGCATAAGCAAAGAGGGTGGTACATGAAAATATTTGGGCCTCCCTGAGCTGTTCACCCGTAAGAAAAGGGACCTTTTCAGCTCCTTGGTCGACCAAATCAAGCAAAAAGCAGTCAGCTGGTCGACCAAGAGACTGTCTGCGGCAGGGAAATTGGTCATGTTAAAGTCGGTTCTTACGGCCATCCCGTCTTACACAATGACATGCTTCCAACTCCCGCTCAGTTTGTGTAAAAGGATTCAATCCGCATTGACGCGATTTTGGTGGGACTCAAACCCGGAAAAAAGAGGAATGGCATGGATAGCATGGAACACGCTAACAAAACCAAAGGAACGAGGTGGTCTGGGCCTCCGAGAGATTCAAAGCTTTAATGAGGCTCTACTGGCGAAGCAGAGTTGGAGAATAATCACAAGACCCACTAGTCTCTTGTCCCGGATGCTACTGTCGAAATATTGCAGGAATCAGAATTTTTTGGATATCAAGCCTCGATCATCCTCGTCTCATGGGTGGAGGAGCATTCTCGTGGGGCGCGATCTTCTGAAGTCGGGACTGGGCATCTCTGTTGGCGAAGGAAAAACAACAAGCGTGTGGACTGATCCATGGACATCGCTAATCAAGCAGGGCATTACCACGGGACCTCCAACTCGGGAAAGCCAGAACCTCATGGTGTCTGATCTCATTACAGAAGATAAGGACTGGGATATACCAAAACTCCAGGAGCTGTTCCCAGAGCTCTGGGAAGACATCGCGTGCCTCAACATAAGTAAAACAGGCCAGGAGGACAACTACACATGGATCCACTCGATGGATGGATCCTATACAACAAAAACTGGATACTATGCTGCGATTGACTGGAAAAACAGGATTGATCAGAGTGATCGATTTGGGAATTTTAAGTGGAAAAAAGAAGTCTGGAACATCAATACAACTCCCAAAAACAGGACGCTCATGTGGAGAGCGGTGCGTGAATCATTACCAGTAAGAGTCAACCTCATGGCTCGGAAAGTAACGGCGACATCAAAATGTGTTAGGTGCGATCATCCGGAGTCAGAGACTCATCTTTTCTTTCACTGCAGTTATGCCAAGAAGGTCTGGGAACTAGCACCTTTCCAAAATCCCCTCCAAGCAGAGAATATAGTGAACATGCGGGATGGAGCTATACAGGGGAATCAGCTGAAGTGGGGAGGAGCAAACAAAGACCCCGAATGTCCGTTGTTCCCGTGGATCATCTCAGCCTTATGGACATCCAGGAATAAACAAATCTTCGACAACAAATTCACGACAGAGAAGGACGCTCTCGACCAAGCTATACGATCGGCAGTGGAATGGAATGAAGCTCAGGAAACAATGGAAGCCACGACTGGCAAGAAACATAGCACTAAACAGCTCTACACCTAAAACCGCTAGGGCTACGAGAAGCGTGTTCACGGATGCAGCCTGGCTAGGACAGGGCAAACCGGCAGGTTTGGGTTGGCACATGGAGGACATCACAGGAACAACAACAATGGAGGGAGCGAAAGCTGTCAACTTCATCAAGTCACCACTAGAAGCAGAAGCGTACGCAATCCGGGAGGCACTCACAAGGGCAAAAGAGCTGCAGATCCAACACATCAGAGTGGCATCAGATTCACAAGCAATCATCTCGGCTCTCAATACGGGACGTGTACCAAAGGAAACATGCATGATTTGTGAGGATATACTCACTCTAGCGCAAAGTTTCCAAAGTGTGGTCTTTGTAGCTATCCCAAGGTCTCTTAATGGGGTAGCAGACACACTTGCAAAAAAAGCCATGAGGTCCAGGACCATTGGCCATCATTCTGTTGTAACCTTAAACTCTGTTTGATCCTTTTGAAATGCATTTTTCCTTGACCAAAAAAAAAAAAAAAAGATGTGGACTGGAAATGTTCCTGATTCGTTTTTCATGAAGATTTGGGATTGTGAGGCTTATGTAAAACGTTTAATCTCTGATAAGCTCGCATCCAAGTCCGATGAATGCTACTTCATTGGTTATCCTAAGGAGACCAAGGCATGTTACTTTTACTCCCATCGATCAAATTAATGGGTATTTGATACACATTAATATACGTGTTAAGAGGGTGTGTCGATCGACGCAAGTGTTGTGTCGATCGATGCAAGGCGAAGAACGACACAATTGACTGTGTTTTTCTTTAGAAAGATTTTCTTTCTAAAGAAGAACAGTGGGAGTAAAGTACAACTCGAAGAAATTCGAAAATCACAAGAGACTGCTTAACCTGATGAGGAAGAGCAGCAGTTGGATCTGCAAAGAGTTGTAGAACCCACACCTGTGATGCCTGAAGTTCGCAAATCCGAGAGGATTCGTCACGAACCCGAGAGATTTGGACTTCTCATGACAAATTGCCATGATCTGCTGATCATTGACAGTGACGAGTATGCGACTTTTGAAGAAGCAATGATGGGCCTTGACTCTGAAAAGTGGCTGAAATCCGCTGAATCCGAAATGGGATCCATGTCACAGAACCAAGTGTGGACTTTGGTCGATTTACCCGATGGTGCAAAAGCCATTGAGTGTAAATGGATTTTCAAGAAGAAAGTTGATGTGGATGGTAATATTCAAATATCCAAAGATGGATTGGTGGAAAAGGTTTCAAGCAAATTCATGGTATTGACTATGAAGAAACCTATTCCCCAGTCACCATGCTTAAGTCAGTTCGGATTCTCCTAGCAACCGCCACTCATAATGGTTATGAGATCTGGTAGATGGAGGTGAAAACAGTTTTCCTTAATGGAATTCTGGAAAAGGATATGTACATGACACAACCTGAAGTTTTCATTGATCCTAATGAAGCTAGGAAGATATGCAAGCTTCATCAATCCATTTATGGATTGAAGCAAACATTTCGGAGTGGGAATCTTCGTTTTGATGAAGCAGTCAAAAGGGTTTGACTTCATCAGGAACGAAGAGGAACCGTGTGACTAGTGGGAGCGCAGTTGCATTTCTGGTATTGTATGTTGATAACATACTGCTTCTTGATAGGGTCAGGTTTTATTCCCTATACTAACTGCAAGTGCACAGCAATATCAATGTAGTATATAGGGTTATCGAATCCACAGGGACACTGGTCTCGATAGATCAGAAAGTAGAGATTAATACTAGAAATAAAGCAAGTAGTGAATTAAATAAATGCGAGGCAAATAAGTAAATCAGTAGCAGAAATTGGTTGTGAAAGCAATAAACTAAAAGCGTTAAGTCTAGTGAATTCTCAGGAAACCAGACAAGCAGACAAGTTAATCAGTCAGGATCAAATTAAACTCAGTTCTAGAACTCAAATCACGGAAATAGAATTAACCAAATCTCTTTGCGAAAATCCTCTAAGTCTAAGTGCAGTAATCCAAATCTCTTTGCAATTACTAACAGATTAAACCAGCATTAATTTCAAGTTCGATATGTTCACAATTAAACTAAGCCAAATCTCTTTGCGAATAATTTAATTGCTCAACCTAAATAGTTCAGATTCTAAACCATACTCTCGTGTCGTATTTAGCAACCTAAGATCTAGATTCTAATTGATCAGGTTAGAACTAGCTTTAAGCACAATTTAGTTTGAAGAACATTCTAAGCATGTGAATCCTTAACTGAATTTAACAAGTCTAGCAAGTCATAAAATCCTTAATGAAAAACCCTAAACTTAACTATGAATCTACTCAGACATGATTAATGAAACAGAAATCATAGAAATAATAGATTGCATATAAGAATTTAAATAGATAAAGGGGTTCGAAATCTTCTCCAAAAACAGATGAAGTACATGATTAGATCAGCCCCAAAAGCTCTAAAAATCTCTTAGCTCTAAGTATGAAAGCGTATCTAAAATAAAAGCCAAAACTCTAAATATATAGGCATAATCTCGGCTGGGGCTTCTGTGTAAATACTGGAACTATTCTGGGTTTCTCTGCACATCTTCATAACTTGATCAAACCGCCGCGTACGGCCCATCTCGCTAGTGTGTCGATCGACACCAAAGGTGTGTCGATCGATGCATGATCATCAAATCGGGCAGTGAGTTAATCTCTCGGCCAAAATGCTCCAAAAGTCCCAAAATACTCCAATTATCTCCAATTAGCTCCAAACCTGATTAAATCTGTAAAAGACTCTAAAATAACACAAAAGACACTAAAAACACATCTATATCATGGCATAAAATGGGTAAAAACCATGATATATCAACTCCCCCACACTTAGCATTTGCTTGCCCTCAAGCAAAACAGAGAACTAAAATGCAGTGAAGAGGTTTGAAAACTCTTCAGAAACTCTTTTCATCCTAGAAGCAGTAACACTCAGATTCCCCTTAGTAAACCACATGAAAGAATCAACCTGCAGACATCAAGACCAACATATACTTCCCCCACACTTAGCAACTGTCCTAAGTAAACTCCACAATCACATTCACGCATTCAAATTCTCCCTACTGACTTCTGCAAGTATTTAAGTGCGGTCTCACTTAAGGAATATCGATCAAAGGCACATGGATTCTTACCATGTCAGCTCTAGACCACCAAACTATCTTTCTCTAGTCCCTTTCTTCTCTTTTTCCTTCCTTAACAACTGATTTTTCCCACATTGGGTATCATTTTTTTTTTTTATCAGTGTTCTTCCCGTTTTGGGGTGTACTTCGGACACATTCCATGGATCGCACAGGAGATAATAGGGGTCTCTACCACTCTCGTGACCACTTCGGAGTTACTAACTCATCCTCAGTTTATTATCTCTCTTTTTTTTTTACTTTATGGAAGGGGAGAAGGGAACTAAATAGGACAGGTTAAATAGGACAGGTTTATAGGCTGTGTCAGAACTAACAAAGGAATCCGACACAAAGTATTCCAACCCCTTAAGTGAGAAATCTAAGTCAGTATTAAGGTTGAAGTCAGTAAAAGATCCTCTGATACCTGAAGTGATGTGGGTGTTCCCAGTAGGTTGATTTGTGTCTGGGTTTTCTAATAGTCAGAGATTATCTGCAGCTTCATCTCAATGGTTACTTAAGTTCCTGCAAGTGCTACTAAACTTCTCAAAAAATCATTGTTTCTTACTTAAACAAATTTTGACTCAAGAAAACAAAAATTTTGAAAAATTTTAAAATAACTAAGAAAACAAAAGAAAGAAGTTAGTAGAACCTCCCCCACACTTAAGACACACTCTCCCCAGTAGTGTCAAGCGAAGGATTGGCAAAAGAAAGAAAATAAAAATTTGTTAATGGATGGTTAAGTTCTCTCGGGTTTTACCTTTGTCGCAGTCAGGCATCGATCGTTGCACTAAGTGCATCGACCGTTACTGTGCGATTTTCGTTGTGGGTCGATCGTTGCGCAGGACCGCAACGAACGCTGCAATGCGATTTCTTTCGTATTGTGACGATCGACACAATGGTGTGTCGATCGACGCACTGCGTACATCGGATCAGTCAGCAAGTTAGCAGGTTAGTTCATCGGGTTATGTCAATTTTGAATCCTGCAAGCTGAAAACACTAGAAACAGAGTAAAACCGAAGCAACAAGTGTATCTAATCAGGTACAGCCATCCAAACATAGTATCAAAATAAAAGAAAAAGTGCAAGAAAAGATAAAAAGTCAGAATACAGAACCGATAATCCAGAGATGACAGCTACGCTCACTCACTATCATCTATCCCACCGTATCTCTCAATGTCACTAGCATCCTCAGGAGATCGTTGTCGACGTCGAGGAACAGGTACGGGCTGCTAAATCTGTGGCTACCTCCTGCAGCTGCAAGTACGCATGAAGTTCCAAACAACCCGTAGAATACCATTTGATATCTCTCTCCACTCAGCCTCAGAATATGCACCATAAGGCATCATAGGCTCTGGAAAGTCACCCACATCGTCGACCGGGGAAGGCGCATGCGCAGGGGCAGCAGAAGTCGAAGCTCGTGTGGAAGGCTCTCCCAGCGGATGAGCCATAGTAGGAATCCCACGCTGCTCAGTCTCTGGAGGCTGAAATCTCAGATCCTCCAATGTATCTATCCGTGTCCACCTAGCAGCAGGAAGCTCTATACCACACATCCCAGTGATCGGGTCCCGATAAACCCAAATGCGCCCCTCCTTGAGCCAAGTAGCGCTCTGAAAATGACTGAAGTCTAGGAACTCCTGGGCTCTATCACGCTCTGTGCCCTGTAGTGGAATCCCGCAATACTCAAAAATGGGAGTAAGCAAGCTCCCTACCGTCTCAGTACTGACTCCATCAAAAGGCTTCGTCTGCAAATCACATAGATGCAAAGCGAAGACAACTCCCAAGTTGAGACCCCTAGTAGGATCTCTCACACCAGACTCTGCAAACTGATCTCTCAGCCCCGTAAACAGCATCTCCATCTCATACTTGCGTATCTTGTTGGACTCATACTTGCATAGCAAGCTCCAACACAAGATACACGAGACATATCTCAGCACAGGATGCCTCATCATCTTCACCGGTGTGGTCTTGGAGTTGTATCGACCACTGCCAATACACTCCCAGAATGCTCGAGCCTCATTTGGATCCCACTCAAGTGGCATGGCAATGCGCCTCGGCTCAGTACTGAACCCATAGATCCTGCAGAGATCAAGTAGAGGAATCCGATACTTGACTCCCCAACTCATGAAGGTAAAGATACCTCCTGTAGCGCTCCTGCTATCGGGATCTGTGTAAACCACTCTGCATGTGGCTAGCAACTGCCTGACCAGCTCAGGATAGAGATCATAAGAGCGCATTGGAATTGTCCCTAGACCAATGCCTCTGCATACAGCAAGTACCTGCTTATCGATCCCCAGAATCTTGCAGGCAGAATAGTCAGCGAACTTGGTTGGCTTGATGGTCATCCCACACCAACCGCTGTAGAGAAGTGAATCATGCTCATCCTACTGGTCAAGCAGTGGTCGCTCTATGAAGTCTGCAGTCTTGAGGAACTCGCGAATGTCCTCTGGCCACTGTCTGGCTGTAGGAATCTCCGTCATATCCGCTCGGGGCCAAGGTAGTGCTACAGCTGGACCCACTCTAACATATGGCTCAGATGGCTGAGAGTGTCTGTGATACCATTCTGGTGGTGGAATGTACTGTCTCGTGGCTGTTGATGTTGTTGCTTGCTTCTTGCGGGTTTGTCGTGGAGGCATCTGCATAAGAAACAAAAAAAAAATTTAAACAATTAGTCTCGGCAGATTCTCTGTGAAATCGCGAAGCAACGACCGTTGCATCTAAGGCATTGATCGTTGCAAGGCGATCTCATTTACCGAACATTTCCCAAAATCGCAGAGCAACGACCGTTGCTAGGCGATTTCGCCGCAAACAATCAACCAAAATTCAGTTCAAATTTATGCCACATTATCTCAAATCAGTTCAAAATCATAACCTATCACCCTAAATCAATCTAATTACGCATGCAACATCAATTTTCAGTTCAAAAATCTCAAACCCTAAAACCCTAAAAATTGAATCCGAAAATTTGAAAAATAGAGGTACATTGCCTTGGATTCTTGAGGTATGAGCTAAAGACACGGGTTTAGAGTGTAAAATCGGAAGTATAAGCAATTGAAACGAAGAAAAATGATGAGAAATGGCGATTTTTGGGTGTGAGCTCACGGTGTACGGACGATCGGAAATGAGAAAGAAAAGAGAAGAGAAAGGGTTTAAGGTACTTACCTCGGTCGTAGGTGCAACGATCGTTGCTTAAGGGCAACGACCGATGCTGGTCAAATCAAAATCGATTTCCAATTTAGCGCGTACCTTAATTTTGCAATTGAACCAACTGCAACGACCGATGCTTGTGAGCAACGATCGTCACAATGCGATCACCCCTCTTCGTCAAATCTCCTTGCAACGACCGGTGCACAAGTGCATCGATCGTCACACATCTCCAGACTCAAATTCTGAATCTGAAACTTAAAAACAAAAACGTGAAATCCTAAGAAAAACACCAAAAATGAAAAGGAAAAACAACTAAACCTAACAGTGGGTTGCCTCCCACTCAGCGCTTGTTTAAGGTCATTAGCTTGACCGGACGAACATGATCGTTCAGGCACCAGGAGTTCCTGACAGAGACTTTTTCTGTCTCTGTTCAAGTGTCCTCATCCAAGGTGGCGAGTAGGCTGTTGCAGAATGCTCATGTCCAAGAAAAGAAGGAGTAAAATCTGCTACAGGATCTATAATCACAGTGTCATCTGGCTGCTCATCATCTGCTTCCATGATGGTGAATGTATGCCCATCTATCAGTGGTCTTCGCAGCTTATCCATCTCATGACGCAGCGGCTCATCTCCCAGATGGAGGTCTATCAGGCTGTTCCTAACATCTATTACCGCCCCTGCTGTAGCCAAAAATAGTCTTCCAAGTAGTAATGCTTCATCCGGATCACAGTCGTATTTCAGCACTAGAAAGTCTGTTGGAACTAAATAGTTTCCAACTCTCACTGGGATGTCCATAAGGAGTCCTTCTGGAACTCGTATAGACTGATCAGCTAGGACAAGAGAGGTCCTAGTAGGAGTAAAATCTAGCATACCTAGTTTCTCTGCCACAGAGTATGGCATAAGACTTCCAGCAGCTCCCATATCACAAAGAGAGCGTCTAAAACTATCCTCGAAGATAGAACAATTAAGCACAAAGACTCCAGGATCAGGCAGCTTCTTCGGGATCTTGGTCAGCAGAACATCACTAATATGTTGAGGAACTATAATCACCCAGTCTCTCAGCTCTTCATCTAAAGGCAACATCTTGTTTAAATACCTCTGCACACATGGATGATAAGGTGGATCATCAGAAGATGGAATTTCTTCCAATTCTTCACCAATCTCCTCTAGCTTCTTAAGCTCTTCAATTTCCTGCTTAATCACTTCAGACACTGAGGAGTGTTGTCTAATGATTTGCGCATAGATCTCTTGTTGAGAAATCTTGGAGACTCCAGAGAATGAGCTATCAAGCTCCAAATCTGCATCAATACCATTATCATTCGGCGAGTCTGTCTGTTCACGACCTGCATCGACCGACACTAGGTGTGTGTCGTGTTGGGAATGTCCTGAAATCTATTGTACTTTCTCTTGAGAGAAAGTCGTGTTGTCGAGATGAGACAATCATATGACACTAGGTAGTCATAATGCTTTGCTAGAAGCCACTTATGATCAATGAGTTTAGAACTCATTGCTAGTATTATATGATCCTACAGGGTCACACACCTAAGCAAACTGGGCGTTAAAGACGAGGTTGATCATTAATGTAATGATCCAGTGAATGCATATTTGATATGTATTCGATATCAATATTCTGGGGTAGTGTCGATCGATGCAGATAGTGCATCGATCGATGCAACTCGCGGATTAATCAGATTAATTCGGTTTAATCGTTGGTTAATTCCGTTATGGTTTAAGTCGACATATATAAGATATATGGTCGACCTAAACTGATTCCTAACCTAATTCACAGCCACCAGAACTTGAATAGAAACCTCTGAAGAGATTGGATCTCTATAGGCACTAGCATCCCTCCTGTTCAGTTTGTGTGTGTGTGGATACCAGTAGAGGCGCAGCATTTGAGGCGCTCTAGATCTCGATTATCTGCAAATCGTCCGCTGCTAATCACCAGGTAATTCTGAGATCCCAATGATTCAATTACATGAACCCTAGATCCTAGGCTTGGAATTTAGACCAGGATTGCCTAATTGGATTAGGAACTGCTAGAAATTCCTTCAGTGGTGTCAGAGCTTTAGGGTTCCATTGAATCTGTAGCATGTTGATTAGATTGGTTGAATCTGGATCTCTGTATGATTGATACAAGCATGCTAAAACTCGTTTTGATCAAAGTAACCTAGTTTAGGGTTTTGTTCGAAAAACGTTTTAGGGATTTTCGCATGGTGTCGATCGATGCCAAACCGGCATCGATCGACACAGGGCGAAAACCCGAATAAAATTTAGGGTTTTTCGCATGGTGTCGATCGATGCCAATCCGGCGTCGATCGACACAGGGCGAAAACCCTAATAAAACTTATGTTTCGCCTAGTGTCGATCGACACAAGAGTTGTGTCGGTCGACACAAACCTCGCGAGATTGATGAATCGGTTCAATTGAATTGGACCGGTTATCGAGCTTGGTTAATGATGGTTAAACACTAAGAATGGTTTATTGCGATTGGGTTGGTATCGACCGATGCTAATGTAGCATCGATCGACACTGGCCGGTACTCAAAACCGGATCAATTGGATTGATCGGTTATCGCAGATTGGGTTTTGGTTAATCTGCATTGATCGACACTAAAGTAGTGTCGGTCGACACCAGATTCGATGTTCAGGTTATGGAACCTGAAGCCACAGAACCAAACCAAGACAAATCATTTAATTAGAAGAATTAAAACATAATAAAACTGAACGTTTTAAAAGGTTCCGTTCCTCAACCAAATATCAAGTTATACTTGATGTCTTTCCAATCTTGTCAACTGTCAAGACCCATCTAATTGTGCGATAGACTTGCAGTGCAAGATGTCCACAATTTCATGAGTAAGACAGAAGGTAATCGTGTTGATGGACTTGCAGTGCAAGACATCAACAATTACATGACTGAAGAGATTGGTTTACTTGACTGGGCCATCAAAATCGTTTTGGGCTCAGAGACATCAGGTGGATTGGACATGAGATGTCAATCCACAACCAAGAGTTATATTGGATATAACTAGCAAAGAGTTGCTTACCTAGATAGCTAAAATTTGGGTGATAGCCAGTGGCTCACTCAAGTTTAGTGAAGTAAGGGTCTTGGATCATTATATTCATCTGAGTAAACATTGTTTGAATATAATGCAAGTTTTCTTAATAGTTAAGACTTCTCATTCCTTGAACATCATAACTAAAACCTCCCTCGATTTACAGCTATGTCTAGCACAAACCATCGTAACAATTTCTCCTTGCGATCCGTCCTTGAGAAGGACAAGTTAAATGGATCCAACTTTCTTGAATGGTATCGGAACTTGAGAATTGTTCTCAGACAGGAGAAAAAGGACTATGTCCTTGAGAAAGTTCTCCCCAAGAAGTACCGAGCCAATGCCTGGCAGTCAGATAAGGATGATTGGGATAAGCATTCTAATGATGCGGTGGATGTGAGTTGTCTCATTTTGGCTACCATGAACTCGGAATTGCAGAAGCAATATGAGTACGTGGAGTCGCCAAAAGAGATGATCACTGGCCTGAAAAGTATGTTTCAGGAGCAGGCACGAACTCAGAGATACCAGACGGTAAGGTCTTTGATTGAGTGCAAGCTACCAAAGGGCGAACCAGTTAGTCCTCATGTCATTAAGATGATGGGTTATATTGATAACCTGGGGAAACTGGACTGTCCCATTAGCCAAGAGTTGGCTACTGACATCATTCTGCAGTCACTGCCGTCAAGCTATGATCAATTTGTTATGAACTATAACATGAACAACTTGACGAAGACGTTGACTGAATTGCATGGGATGCTTAAGACTGCTGAACCTAACATCAAGAAGGACACCCCAAATGTCCTTATGGTACAAAAGGGTAAAAAGTTTAAGAAACTTGGTAAGAACAAAGGTGATGGCAAGACGAGCTCGATTGTGAATCCAAGCGAGTCTGGCCATGCTCCTAAGGTTAAAACCAGTCCTTTCGAAGATGTTAAGTGCCGTTATTGTAATGGTTATGGACATTTGAAAAGAAACTGCAATAAATTCTTGGAAGATTATGAGAAGCTGAAGAAGACGTACGAGACTTCTTCTTCAGGGCCTGAGCAAAAGTAGGATTATGGAGAAAGGACAAGTGGATCTATGCGTGGGAAATGGAGCAAGAGTTGCTGCATTAGCCGTAGGAGTATTTCATTTGCTTTCTTTTATGGCATGTTTTGAACTTAAAACTGCTACTATGTACCTGCTATGAGCAGAAATATTATTTTTATTCCTTGTTTGGATATGGAAGGATATCAGTTTTCAAATTAAGAATAAGTGTTATTCATTTGATTACAGTGATATATTTTATAGTAGCAATCCATTAGAGAATGGACTTTATGTTCTAAACCAGAATGTGTCTAACTATAACATTAATACCAAGAGATTCAAGTCAAATGATACGAATCAAACTTCTCTCTGGCATTGTCGTTTTGGGCCACGTAAATGAGAAATAGATTCAGAAGCTCCATAGTGATGGGCTTTTGGGCTCATCTGATTATGAATCACAATGAGTAAAGTGAATCTTGTTTATTGGGTAAAATGACGAAGGTCCCTTTCAGCAAAGGTAGCATCGATCGACACAAACGATGTGTCGGTCGATACAGGTTGCGAACGAACAAAATGAAAGGGCCAGAGGCTTATTGGGCTTTATACATACGGATGTATATGGGCCGATGAGCACTAGTGCTAGAGGAAAATTTCAGTACTTCATTACCTTTACTGATATCTTCAGAAGGTACGGTTATGCCTTATTTCTAAGGCATAAGTCAGAATCTTTGAAAAGTTCAAAGAGTTCCAAAATGAAGTACAGAATCAATTTGGCAAAGGTATTAAACCTGTACGATGAGATCATGGAGGTGAATACTTAGGTCAAGAATTTAGTGATCATCTGAGAGATTGTGAAAGTGTTTCACAATTCACTCCTCCTGTATCGGACTTTATTAGATATGGTTCGATCAATGATGAGTCACTTATATCTTCCATTATGCTTCTAAGAATACGCTCTAGAAATGTCTGAGTTTACTTTAAATAGAGTTCCATCAAAAATCAGTTACAGAGATACCACATGAGATGTGGAATGTAAATGTTTCTGATTTATCCATCATGGAGATTTGGAGTTGCGAGACTTATATAAAACGTTTAATCTCTGATAAGCTCACACCCAAATCTGATAAGTGCTACTTCATTGGTTGTCCTAACAAAACCAAGGCATGTTACTTTTACAACCAGTTCGAGAACAAATTGTTTGTTGCTCGGAACTATGTTTTCTTGAGAAAGATTTTCTTTCCAAGAAGAACAGTGGGAGTAAAAGTACAACTCGAAGAAATTCGAAAATCACAGGAGACTGCTCAACCTGATGAGGAAGAGCAGCAATTGGATCTACAAAGAGTTGTAGAACATGCACCTGTGGTGCCTAGAGTTTATAAAGGATCTGGTGAATGTATATTCGATATACATTTAAATGGCGAGTTTCTGAAGAAGTGTCGATCGACACAAAAGTTGCATCGATCGACACAGATCGCGAACCAAATATTGATTTTGGTTTATGACTTAATTAACTACGGTTTAAATCTTAGTTAATTAGGTCGTGGTAAAAGTATACATATGAGATATGTGTGCGCGACTTTTACAGAAAACTGAAGCTCGCAGATCCGAAAGGATCCGTCACGAACCCGAGAAATATGGATTTCTCGTAACCAATTGCCGTGATCTACTGATCATTGAAAGTGACGGGCCTGCGAATTTTGAAGAAGCAATGATGGGCCTTGACTCCTAAAATGGCTGAAAGCCGCTGAATCCGAAATGGGATCCATGTCACAGAACCAAGTATAACTTGGGTTGATTTACCCGATGGTGTAGAAGCCATTGTGAGTAAATGGATTTTCAAGAAGAAAAGATGACATGGATGGTTATATTCAGATGTACAAAGCTAGGTTGGTGGCAAAAGGTTTCAAGTAAATTCATGGTATTGAGTGTGAAGAAACCTAATCCCAGACACCGTGCTAATGTCCATTCGGATTCTCCTAGCAACCGCCACTCATAATGGTTATGAGATCTGGCAGATGGATGTGAAAACAGTTTTCCTTAATGGAACTCTGGAAAAAGGATGTGTACATGACACAACCTGAAGTTTTTCATTGATCCTAATGAAGCTAGGAAGATATGCAAGCTTCATCAAACCATTTATGGACTGAAGCAAGCATCTCGGAGTTGGAATCTTCGTTTTGATGAAGCAGTCAAAAGGTTTGACTTCGTCAAGAACGAAGAGGAACCGAATGTTTACAAGATGACTAGTGGGAGCGCAGTTGCATTTCTGGTATTGCATGTTGATAACATACCACTTCTCGGAAATGAAGTTCCATTATTTCAGTCTGTTAAGACTTGATTCGAAAGTTGTTTTTCGATAAAATTATGGGAGAAACCGTATACATTCTTGGAATAAGAATCTATAGAGATAGATTGGATAAGCTAATTGAATTGTGTCAAGATACTTATAGTGATAAGGCCTTGCACATGTCCAATATGCAGGATTCCAAGAAGGGCTTCGTGCAAATGACTCTTGGTATTACTCTTAGCAAGACGCAGAGTCTTTCGACACACGCTGAGCAAGGGCGAATGAGGGTCAGGCTACTGCTAAAGGCATTAGATGTCTTAAGATGTGATCTTAATTTTAGTGGGAGTCATTGTTATTAATTTTAGTTATGATATGATGTTCGTATAAACATAATTTGATTATGTTATTGAAATCTGACATCTGTATTATTTAATAATGGTTATTAAATAATAGTCCCAAAGTAATTATGACATTTTATAGGTCATCAAGTATGTGACTTGATCATGAAACCCTATAGATAATAAATGACATAAATTATGTTGGTCCCTGGTCGAGGTTGTTAAAGTGGGACATTAACAACCGCGTGAGACTAGTATGTGAGGTGACTGATGACTAAGTTTCATGGAGTCATTAATAAGAGTATTAAAGTCAATCACATAGATATGTGTTGGAGAACACAGGATCGGACATGACCCACTAATGAGAACTCTACGGGATAGTTATATAAGTGTCATGAGAGTTTTCATTACGACTATAGAGTATAGTCCTTAAACCTGAGTTCATCATGTTTTCTTACATGTGAATTGGTCCGTTTTAACCTTGTCAAACGTCAGCCGTAACTAGTGACTATAAAGGCATTGATTGGGCGTATCATGAAGCGTGTGAAGAGACAGGGATGGAACAAGATGGGATTTGTCCCTCCTATATAACAGGAGATAAATATCTCAGGGCCCATCGAAGATTTGATACTGAGAAATGTGTGGCCACACTCAAACGAGGTGATTGTCAGTCGTTTTCTTGTCAGTATAAATCGGAGTTCGATGAACATGATCTTGGCTAAATAAGGGTGACACTGATCTTGCCTTATGCCAGATCGAGATATAGTGACGAAGGGATTATGGGAATAGATGATTCCAGTACAAGTGGGAGATTGTTGGGAATGTCCTGAAATCTATTGTACTTGCTCTTGAGAGAAAGTCGTGTTGTCGAGATGAGACAATCATATGACACTAGGTAGTCATAATGCTTTGCTAGAAGCCACTTATGATCAATGAGTTTAGAACTCATTGCTAGTATTATATGATCCTACAGGGTCACACACCTAAGCAAACTGGGCGTTAAAGACGAGGTTGATCATTAATGTAATGATCCAGTGAATGCATATTTGATATGAATTCGATATCAATATTCTGGGGCAGTGTCGATCGATGCAGATAGTGCATCGATCGATGCAACTCGCGGATTAATCAGATTAATTCGGTTTAATCGTTGGTTAATTCTGTTATGGTTTAAGTCGATATATATAAGATATATGGTCGACCTAAACTGATTCCTAACCTAATTCACAGCCACCAGAACTTGAATAGAAACCTCTGAAGAGATTGGATCTCTATAGGCACTAGCATCCCTCCTGTTCAGTTTGTGTGCGTGTGGATACCAGTAGAGGCACAACATTTGAGGCGCTCTAGATCTCGATTATCTGCAAATCTTCCGCTGCTAATCACCAGGTAATTCTGAGATCCCAATGATTCAATTACATGAACCCTAGATCCTAGGATTGGAATTTAGACCAGGATTGCCTAATTGGATTAGGAACTGCTAGAAATTCCTTCATGTCGATCGATGCAACACTGCAGTTTTCACCCGAGAGATTTTCACCAAAATCCGAGATTTCTTCTTCCTTCACCAATTCAGTTGTACTTAGCCCAAATCTTTCACCTAGGTGAGATCCATCATTAATGTACACAGACCAGGCCTTAATATGAGTGTCTGCTACTCCTTTTCTCTTCATAGAGCTGGTAATCTGGTTCACCTGAGTATCCAGCTGCTTCATGTGAGTGTTTAGAGACTCAAACTTCCCATTGAGGTCCTCATAGACAGCATCCAACTTCTTATTGCTCTCCACAGTACTCTTTGTCTGGCTCTCCATTAGCTGTTCCATCATAGCTTCCATTCTACTCTCATGAGCTGTAGGTGCAGGAGGAGTCTGATAAGATGAAGATCCATAGGTTCTCTGAGTACCTTGTCCAAAGGTCTTCTGAAAACCACCAGTCTGTCCAAAAGAGTTCTGATTGCCTGTGAAGGCACTCTTCTGTCCTTGGTTGAAGAATCTGTTTCCCTGCTGATTACCAAATCTGTTACCTTGGAAACCAGATCCTCTAATGTAATTCACATCTTCTTCCTGAGTGTCCTCCTCAGTCTGAATTACCTCAACATCTTGAGCAAAATGGACAGCCTTCTTACTAGCTAGCAGATTGCAGATTGTGTCCATCTTAGATCTCAATTCAGCTATCTCTGTATTCTCTACACTTCCACCAGATTTCTTCCTCCTATCATCCATAGTTTTGCACCTATTGCTGCTCACTAGGTTCTCAATCAACTGCTTAGCTTGTGCAGGAGTCCTGGTGTTGAAGTTTGCATTACTGGAATTATCCAGCGCAGACTGATATGGCAGATCTATGCCTCTGAAGAAGATACCAAGCAACTGAACTTCAGTAAATCCATGGTGTGGGCAGTCACGTTGGTATTGCTTAAATCTCATCCAGGCAGCTTTTAGAGGCTCCACAGCTCCTTGGGAAAATGTGAGAATGTCCTGTCTGGACTGATCTGAACGCGCATCATCATAGAAATGACGCAGGAACTCACTCTTCAGGGCTGCCCAAGTGTCAAACTGCCCAGGTGGCAGTTGCTTTAGCCATGCACTAGCGTCTCCAGCAAGACTGTGCGGAAATAGCTTAAGGAACAGATAGTCCTGGCAAACTCCATCATACTTCATGTCAGTGACTATGTCCTCAAACTGATCAATGTGATCCATAGATTGCTCTGTTGGGTAACCATGGAATATATTCTGTCTCATCAGTGAGTAGTCTATGGTCTTGATCTCAAAATCATTCCTCTCAAAGCCAGGAATCACCAAAGCTGACCGGTTTGCATGAAACTCATCCGGTCTGTTGTAGTCAGCTAAGGTCCTCTCATGAACAACCATCTCTCTACCTTGGGCCTGTCTGGCCGCTCGGTTCTGCTCCTGTTGCGGTGGCTCAGGAGGATCAGGGATGACATTCCCTTCAGCATCAACCCTTTGAAAAGCAGCATTGTATGGGTTGTTATCTTGGTCCCTCAGAGTACCTTGAGCATCACGTTCTAGAATCAGCCTCTGAACTACCATTCTTTCTCTTCTTTCTCTTCTGTTAGTCCTATTTAGACGTCCAAGTTCTTCTAAATCGAGATTGATTAGGCTTAAGTTCGGATTACTTCGAGTTTCATGCTTCTGCATAAACTGTTTGTAATCGTCAAGCAACGAGCGATGCTATCAGTGCAACGATCGATTCAATCTCAAGTCGCTTAGTGACGATCGACACAAGAGTGCAACGATCGACGCAAGGCGAAATCGGTACATGCGACAGAGAGAAAACAGAGAAGAAAATCAGTAAAAATAAAATAAAGTAAAAAAACGAAAAACAAAAAAGAAAAATTCCTAGTAAAAACCCTAAGTTCGGTCCTAACGAAGACTCTAAGAGTCCCCGGCAACGGCGCCAAAAACTTGATAGGGTCAGGTTTTATTCCCTATACTAACTGCAAGTGCACAGCAATATCAATGTAGTATATAGGGTTATCGAATCCACAGGGACACTGGTCTCGATAGATCAGAAAGTAGAGATTAATACTAGAAATAAAGCAAGTAGTGAATTAAATAAAAGCGAGGCAAATAAGTAAATCAGTAGCAGAAATTGGTTGTGAAAGCAATAAACTAAAAGCGTTAAGTCTAGGGAATTCTCAGGAAATCAGACAAGCAGACAAGTTAATCAGTCAGGATCAAATTAAACTCAGTTCTTGAACTCAAATCACGGAAATAGAATTAACCAAATCTCTTTGCGAAAATCCTCTAAGTCTAAGTGCAGTAATCCAAATCTCTTTGCAATTACTAACAGATTAAACCAGCTTTAATTTCAAGTTCGATATGTTCACAATTAAACTAAGCCAAATCTCTTTGCGAATAATTTAATTGCTCAACCTAAATAGTTCAGATTCTAAACCACACTCTCGTGTCGTATTTAGCAACCTAAGATCTAGATTCTAATTGATCAGGTTAGAACTAGCTTTAAGCACAATTTAGTTTGAAGAACATTCTAAGCATGTGAATCCTTAACTGAATTTAACAAGTCTAGCAAGTCATAAAATCCTTAATGAAAAACCCTAAACTTAACTATGAATCTACTCAGACATGATTAATGAAACAGAAATCATAGAAATAATAGATTGCATATAAGAATTTAAATAGATAAAGGGGTTCGAAATCTTCTCCAAAAACAGATGAAGTACATGATTAGATCAGCCCCAAAAGCTCTAAAAATCTCTTAGCTCTAAGTATGAAAGCGTATCTAAAATAAAAGCCAAAACTCTAAATATATAGGCATAATCTCGGCTGGGGCTTCTGTGTAAATACTGGAACTATTCTGGGCTTCTCTGCAAATCTTCATAACTTGATCAAACCGCCGCGTACGGCCCATCTCGCTAGTGTGTCGATCGACACCAAAGGTGTGTCGGTCGATGCATGATCATCAAATCGGGCAGTGAGTTAATCTCTCGGCCAAAATGCTCCAAAAGTCCCAAAATACTCCAATTATCTCCAATTAGCTTCAAACCTGATTAAACCTGTAAAAGACTCTAAAATAACACAAAAGACACTAAAAACACATCTATATCATGACATAAAATGGGTAAAAACCATGATATATCACTTCTTGGAAATGAAGTTCCATTGTTTCAGTCTATTAAGAATTGACTCGAAAGTTGTTTTTCGACAAAACCGTGGGAGAAGCCGTATACATTATTGGAATAAGAATCTATAGAGATAGATTGGACAAGCTAATTGGATTTTGTCAAGATACTTGTATGGATAAGGTCTTGCACAGGTCCAGTATGCATGATTCCAAGGAGGGCTTCATGCCAGTGACTCTTGGCATTACTCTTAGCAAGACACAATGTCTTTCGACACATGCTGAGCGAGAGCGTATGAGAGTCAGACTTCTGCTACATGCATTAGATATCTTAAGATATGATCTTAATTTTAGTGGGAGTTGTTGTTGATTTTAGTTATGATATAATGTTCATGTAAACATAATTTGATTATGAACTCTGACATCAGTATTATTTAATTATGTTATTAAATAATAGTCCCAAAGTAATTTATGACATTATATAGGTCATCAAGTATGTGACTTGATCATGAAACTCTACATATAATAAATGACATAAATTATGTAGGTCCCTGGTCAAGGTTGTTAAAGTGGGACATTAATAACCGCGTAAGACTAGTATGTGAGGTGACTGATGACTAAGTTTCATGGAGTCATTAATAAGAGTATTAAAGTCAATCACATAGATATGTATTGGAGAACACAGGATCGGACATGACCCGCTAATGAGAACTCAACATGATAGTTATATAAGTGTCATGAAAGTTTTCATTACGACTATAGAGTATAGTCCTTAGACCTAATTTCATCATGTTTTCTTACATGTGAATTGGTCCGCTTTAACCTTGTCAAACGTCAGCCGTAGTTAGTGACTATAAAGGCATTGATTGGTCGTATCATGAAGTGTGTGAAGAAACAGGGATGGAACAAGATGGGATTTGTCCCTCCTATATAACAGGAGATAAATATCTCAGGGCCCATCGAAGATTTGATACTGAGAAATGTGTGGCCGCACTCAAACGAGGTGATTGTCAGTCGTTTGTCTTGTCAGTATAAATCGGAGTTCGATGAACATGATATTGGCTTAATAAGGATGACACGGATCTTGCCTTATGCCAGATCGAGATATAAAGACGAAGGGATTATAGGAATTGATGATTCCATTACAAGTGGAAGATTGTTGGGAATGTCCTGAAATCTATTATACTTACTCTAAGTGAAAGTTGTATTGTCGAGATGAGACAGTCATATAATGCTAGGCAATCATAATGCTTTGCTAGAAGCCACTTATGATCAATGAATTGAGAACTTGTTGCTGGTATTATATGATCCTACAGGGTCACACACCTAAGCAAACTGGATACATAGATATGGGGTTGATCATTAGTGTAATGATCTGATGAATGTATATTTGATATGCATTCATTAACGATTTTCTGAGGCTGTGTCGATTGACACAAAGGTGCATCGATCGACACAGATCGCGGACCAAAATAGCGATTTTGGTTCATGACTTAATTAACACGGTTTGAGCCTTGGCTAATTAGGTCATGATAAAAGTCAATATATATGATATATGGTCGACTTTTACAGAGAGCGCGCTAAATTTACAGCAAACAGAAACCCTTGAGAGAGATCTGATCTTTAACGGCACTAGCATCCCGCTCGTTCCAGTTTGTGTGCGTGTGGATACCAGTAGAGGCGCAGCACTTGAGGCGCTTGAGAATCTCGGATACCTGATCATATTCCGCTGCACAACTTCCAGGTATCTTCGAGATCTGAAGAAGATTCAATGACTTAAACCTGAACCCTAGATCCTAGGCTTGGAATTTATACCTAGGGTTGCTAATCCTGAATAGAACTGCTAGAAATTCCTTCAGCTATTACATTGTTTAACTAGACCGAAAGCCCAACAGAAACTAAAACCACCATCTTCCTTCCCGCCTACCTTTGTCCCGCGATCTAGCCACTTTTATCATGTTCTTTTCCCGTGTTAAGTCAAAGAGAGCGTGCAAAACATGATTTTTAGTGAGTGTGTTAAGCCGCCCACCGAGCCAAGTTAAAATTCGTAAATAAGCAGTCAGTTCAAAAAATCAGTTACAAGACAGAATCCGGCCCGACTAATCATCCAAGTTGTTTGGATCAATCATAAGGCCGAATATGCAAAACGTTGAATAGAGTCAAGCAATCTAAATTTAAGGAAACACAACAAGTAAACAAACTAGATAAGAGATCGGTCTAGAACACTCACCTTAATCTTTCGGTTCGGTTGTTAAGATTGGTTTATGACACCTCTTGCACTCGATCCTTCAGAACGGTCAGTCTCTGGTGAAATTCGCAGCCAATTCTCTCTTCTTCTTAGTCTAAGCGGTTAATCTCTCTTTCGAGTTCTTTTTGAACTTTCTTTCTTTTATGTGCGTGAAAAGTGACCGAAACTTTCCTAAGGGCTACTTAATGAACGGTTGAGCTATTTTTGTCAGCCAAAACCGTTCCTGCTTCATTCTAATTGGCCAGTCTCGAAACTAACCGCTTCCCGTGGACTAAAACGTAAAGGGTGTATATTATTTGTCTGACCCATTCCCGCTCGATTTCATAAGCCAAAAGTCCGCGTTTTGGGCAAGTAACTGTTTCCGCCGAAACCAATCATTAAGTCTTTCGGCGGATTTTAACTTAAGCCGACAGTCCTAACTGTCCTGTCTGAAATCCGCCTAAACTTTGTCTGAATGGTGACTGAACTGAATAACCGTCCAGCTAGTCCGATAAATCCGGCCAAACTGATTTTGGCTCGGAAATGACCTTCACCATCTTATCGAACTGAGTAGAACTTAAGCCTTCGATCCTCCACTGATTTGGCTAAGTTTTCCTCGAAAATTTGGATTCTCATCTTCCCAAGTTTCATTGATCCATCTCTATCCCATCTAAGTCGACTAGACCATGTTTCATGCATGATCTGGGTGAGTTTAACTAGCCAACGTCCATCCCAGTCTAGTTTTCAAGCTGCCCAGTTAGTCAAGGATATCCACCCCTTATATAATCCTTATGACATTTTTCGATCTGGCACTAGGAGACATTGAATTCGTCTAAAATCAATTAAATTCTGAATTAATTATTTATAAATAAATAATTTAGAATCAGGGTGTTACAGTATTTGAAGGATTATGGTGTTTATTCAAGGTTTAATTCTCAATTACAACCTAACACAAATCCTTAAACAGATCTAGGTTCTCGCAAAACGAATCATAAAACCAACCTGATCTTTACCTTTTGCAGCGGAGTGATTGGTGGTAATGACAAGATCAGATTAGAGCTGATGAGAATCGGCTCCTCCTCAAGTATCCACACTCTTACAAGCAAGGGACGGCTGCTAGACCAAAGAGATGGATGATCAGAGAGAGAGGTTTGAGAGAGAGATGAAAAATGCGGCTGCCAGGGAGAAGAAAATCGCAGGGATCCTTAATCCCTTAGGTTTTTCAACTCCTTAATCTCTCATTAATGGGCCCAAGTCATTTGACTAATGGCTCATTAATCATTTGGGCCCAAGACACAAATCAGGCAAAAGCCTGCATTTTGTCTGGCCCAATTCTCTGATCCAATACAGTAAATGCCACTGCATCTTACCGTATTTATTCCATTTAACTTTCCCGTTAGCTATGGTGTGTGACCCTTTGGGATCATACAATACTGGTAATAAGTCCTGAACTTATAGATCATGAGCGGACTCTAGCAAGCCATCATGATCACCCAGTAGTTATGACTTATGTCTGATCTCGACACTTATCATACTTTCTAGAGATAGTACGGGTAGATTTCAGGACATTCCCAACAATCTCCCACTTGTACTGGAATCCTACAAAGGACATTCCCAACAATCTTCCGATTGTACTGGAATCCTACATTCCCTAATCCTTTTGTCTCAATATCTCGATCTGGCATAAGGCAAGATGCGTGTCATCCTTATATAGCCAGACCATGTTCATCGGACCAGATTTGATACTGACAATGCAAACGACTTGGGCAAGTCCGTTTGGGAATGGCCATTCTCTTACCAGCTATCAAATCTCCGATTGGCCTAGAGATATTACCTCCGTTAAACGGCAGGGACAAATCCCATCTTGTTCCATCACTATGAACTACACAATTCATAATACACCCAACCAAGGTCCGTATAGCTCCCAGTTACGAAACAGCGTTAGACAATGATCAAAGCGCATTACTCCATGTGCAGTCACATGCATGCGAACTCAGGTCTAAGGACTATACTCTATAGTCGTAAATGAGAACTTCTTATGACACAGATATTAATATCTTGCAGAGTTCTCATTAGCGGGCCATGTCCGGTCATATGCTCCCCTACATATACCTATGTGTCGACTTTGATGCCGCGCATCTATGACCCCTCGAAACCTGGTCATAAGTCTCAACACAATCTAGTCTCAACAGGTTGTTGTTGTTCCAATTTCAACAACCTTCGACTATGGACACTTTGATTTATGTCACTTCGTTAAATATGGGGTTTCAGGATCAAGTCTACTCATGTACTTCGATGGCCCATATATAATGACATGAATCATTTTGGAACGATTATTTATATCACAGTTAA
Source organism: Orychophragmus violaceus (assembly GCA_030180135.1). Taxonomy (NCBI): domain Eukaryota; kingdom Viridiplantae; phylum Streptophyta; class Magnoliopsida; order Brassicales; family Brassicaceae; genus Orychophragmus; species Orychophragmus violaceus. Next base: position 24,740,129 of record CM058229.1, read on the forward strand.
AATAATCCAGAAATCATTAGATTTCATAAACATAAAATATTATGTTTACATGAATCTTTCAAAACAACTAAGTAAAGCCCTTTACAAACTCCCACTGAAATTGAGACTACATCTTAATTTCACTCATCCTACAGCTACAGTCCGCGACTCGTGCTTAGGCATAAGGAGTGGCTTCGTTAATAGATTAGAAACGTTCTCATTCGATGAAACTTGCTTATCTACTTAACACCTCTGTCATTTATCTCAAGGAATAGGTTGTACCTATCCTCAAGGTGTTTGGACCTCTGATGTGCAGCTAGCCTCATCTATGCTGTGAATCACATCAAGTTCAGTGATGAACTCTTCTATCCAAACAACCTCTTTCGCCGCTTCTCAAGCTGCGAAATGTTCAGCTTAAGTCATGGAGTCAGCAACAGTGCCTTGCACAGCCAGTTAGACACAAGATATAGCCGGACTGTGACCAGGAATTATCTTTGTCTATTGGAAACTTGCCTTTCAGACTCTATCGACTTGTAGCACCTCACTTTCTCCGTAAACCAAGAACTTATCCTTAGTATTCCTCAAATACTTCAGAATATTCTTTACGCCAATCCAGTGATTCTTTGCTGGATTTGACTGGTCTTTACTTGTCTTGCTTAGCATTAAAGCAACATCAAAACAAGTATGTGTCATGGCATACATGATAGATCCAATTGCCGTCGCATATGGAATCCTATCCATGCATTCAAGCTCAGCAGATATCGCAGGACACTGTATCTTGCTTAATGAATTGCCATGTGATATTGGCATAAAGCCCTTCTTGGATTGCTGATTACGTGTAGGACTTTGTCAATTTAAGAATCCTGACTTTGTCCTACCAGCTCTTTTGGATCTTTATCTTTAGATCCAAAATCCAAGAACTACGTGGCTTTACCCATGTCAATCACAAAACCAACTCCCAAGCCAGTCCTTTACCGACTGCAGCATTGGAACGTTATTTTCGAGAATCAGTATGTCATCGACATACACTATGAGAAATGCAATATTGCTCCCACATATCTATTAGTAAAAGCACAGTTCCGCTTCGTTCCTGTTCAAGTCAAAACCTTGACTACTTCAACAGAACGAAGATTCCAACTCCGATATGTTTGCTTCCATCCATGAATGGATCAATGAAGCTAACTTACACATAGTGTAATTTTCGGAGTCCGGGCTCACTTTCGCTTCTTTGAATTTCGCAGATTCGTCGCTTTCAATGATCATCAGATCATGCGAACTTTCAATGATCATCAGATTCAACTAATGATGAGAAATCACTCTCGGATTAGTAACTGATTCATTCAGATCTGCGAACTTCAGGCTTTACAGGTGCAGATTCTACAGAAATCTGTAAATCCATCCGTTGCTCTCCCTCAACAGGTTGAGCAGCCTCCTGTATTTCTCGAATTTCTTCGAGTTATACTTTTACTCCCACTGTTCTTCTTGGAAAGTTACTTCCCCTCTTAGAAAACAGAATGAACGTAAAAGTAACAAGCCTTGGTTTCCCTAGGACAACCAGCGAAGTAGCACAATTACAAATACTCAGTAAAGACGAATTTGGATCGATTCCAATCCACATTTACGTGGTGTCTTTCAACTGATATTGGTGGAACTATTTCAGCGTAAACTTAGATATTTTAGAGCGTTATTCTTAAAGAATATCATGGAAGATTCGTGTGACTCATCTTTAATCATTTCTTATAAGATCTGATTCATTCTCACAGAAACACCTCTAGGTTTTCAGGAGAATTGAGCTGTGAAACGACTTCACACTCATTCAGATGATCACACAATCAATGACTTAAGTATTCTCACTCGTGATCTAATCCAGAGTCTTAATACTTCTGTCATTCAGATTCTATACTTCATTCTGGAACTCTTTCGACCATGTCAAAGAATTCCGACTTGTGTCTCATCAAATGAACACAGTCACACTCACTGAAGTAATCAGTAGAGACAATGAAGTACAGGAAATTTTCTCTGGCATTACTGCTCATCGGACCACATACATGAGTATGTCCAATGTCCAATAAGCCTTTGGGCTTTTCTCTAGCTCGGCTAAGATGGGCCCTTTGTGTTTTGGTCCAGTAAGAAGAATTCAAGTCTCATAAGATATCCATTCAAATGAGCCCAAAAGTCCATAACTATGGGGTTTCTGAATCCGACTTACTCTATGTGACCAAAACATTTATGCCAAGAAAAATCAGGTTTAATTCATCAGATTTAAACCAATTCGGTATTTATGTTATATTTAGGCACTCTTTGGTTTAAGATATAAAACCCATTCCTTGAATAGGGTGCTACAATTAACATTTCATTAAGATCAAAAGAACAAAACTTGTCTTTATCAAAATGAAAAACATTCAAATTCTTCACAAGAAAATGAAAAACAATTCTGCTTAAAGCAGGTACATTGTAGCAATTACTTAATACAAAACCAAGCCTCAAAGGCATCTACAAGTGAAAACCCTACGGCTGAGGCAGCATCCCAAGCTCCTTCCAGACTCGCAGTTCCACTTGCCCTTCCTTCAACGTTCTACTGTTGTTCAGGCTCTGCATATTATAACAAATATCAGTGCCACAATCAGTATCCAATACCTACAAGGTATAACTTGAAGTAATAACATGAATACCTGAGGAAGTAGTCTCATACATCAACTTTAACTCCTCATAATCTTCCATGAATTTAATGCAATCTCTTTTCCAATGCCCAGTCTCTTTACAGTAGCAGCACTTACCAACGTAAGAGGTATCTGACTCGGGCTCAGAAGATACACGCTTGCCATGATTCAAAATCTGGACAACTTTGTCTTCACCCTTGTCAGCATTAGGTTTAGTAAACCTACCCTTCTCATTCATGAGATTGTACAGGGTACTCTTTACGTTTGGCTCAACTGTCTTGAGCATGTCATGCAGTTCAGTCAACGTCTTCGTTAAGCCTTTCTTGATATAGTTCATTACGAACTTATCATAGCTTGACGGCAGTGACTGCAGAATGATATCAGTTGCCATTTCTTGGCTAACTGGATAATCCAGTTTCCTCAGGTTATCAATGTAACCCATCATTTTACTGATATGAGGACTTACTGGATGATCAATCGGTAGCTTGCAGCTAGTGAGAGATTTAACCAACTGGTATCTCTCCACTCTTACCTGCTCCTGAAATCTCAATTTCAGGCTGCTGATCATCTCTATTGGCGACTCCATGTTCTCATATTGCTTCCGCAACTCTGAGTCCATGGTAGCCAATATCAGACCACGCACATCTACCGCATCATTATAATGCTTATTCCAAGCATTATATACTGCATGACTGGCTTTGGATCCGATCCTCTCGGGGAGAGCTTTCTCAAGGACATAGTCCTTTCTCTCATGCCTGAGAACTAGCCTCAGGTTCCGCGACCAAGTCAAGAAATTTGATCCGTTCAGTTTGTCCATCTCAAGGACATACCGGATCGAGAAAGTGTTTTGATTGTTTGTGCTTGTCATAGCTGAAATTTAGAGATAAATAGAGTTTTAGTTATTAAGTTCATAAAAGAGTAATCTTAACAACTTATAAGAAAATTCGCATTGCATTCAAAATTTCTTTGTTTAACCTCATAAGAATGCAATGATTCCGAGACCCATGTTCAGCTAAATCCAAAGTGGGCCACTGGCCGTCACCCGGAATTAGCTTTACTTGGTAAGCATACACACAGCTAGTTATAACCAATAACTCTCGATTGTGAATTGGGCCCGAGGCCCAAATTCACCAGATGTCTCAAGGCCCGGGACTCCCGATGGCCCAGTCAAGGAAACCAATCTCTTACAGCCAAATAATCACTAAAATCTGGGACTCCCAATGAAATTAGTGACTATATACTACTTTACTTACGCGAAAACAGACACCTCACACTGTAAGCCATATCTGTAATCAAATAAGCGTTAAGTAGCTGACAAGATTGGAAAGACATCAAACTTGATATTGTGTTTGAGGATTTTTAAGTTTTATTTCCAAAAATAGAAGATTACTATTTTGGAAACTTTCTTATTTTAGAAACTTTCTAAATTTAGTAACTTACTAAAAATAGAAATTTCTAATTTAAATATTTCATAAATATTTTGGGTTGGGTCACAAATTATAGGCCCAATTCTTGGCCCAAGACCATAGAATTCCAACTGGCCCAATAATTTGACATAACCGATCCGGTTTATTAATTCTGGTCCAAGACCAAATTAACTATCAAAACCATCGGATATTTACTAAACCAAACCAGCTCTAAATTATTTGGTCCAACCAAATCAAACTTAGACCAGCCTTCGGTTTAGGTTAAAATTCAATTTTATGAATTTAAATCCGGTTTAACCAGAAATAAAATTATTTCCAGCAAACCGCGATTTGGGTTAACCGCTTGAGCCACCAATTAAATTGGATTGGTTCAGTTAAATCCAAAACCGGGAAGAAACACCTAGTGTTTTAGCCAATTTGATTTAACTTGCGGTTTTAGGCTTTAAACACACAATTAACCGCCAATTAAATGGACCGGTTTAATCGGTGTGGTTTTGGGCAACGAACCGCGAAGCTCGGTTTAACCGATTGACTATTCGCGGGACGTAAAATTTTAACGGGCCAAACAATCGGATCCAAGATCCAACTCGGCCCATTGTGGACCATGATCCATCCGAGGCCCAATGATCCAACTGCGGCTGCGGTTGCTCACGATCATTCTCGGCTCTCGGTATTACGGCTTACGCAACACGTACGGATCCTTTGCCTCACGATCATTATGATCGATCTCGGCCCATCCACTTTGACCCATCAGCATGACACTCGACATGATCACACGCATGACCAATTCTTTCACGGCATTACCGTATCATGCCGAGACCACATCACGCGTGATCGTTACAAGATCACAACCGGCTTAATAATTCAATTGATAATTAATCAATACACGGCCAATAACAGCGATTAGGGTTTTATTATTGAATGTGCCATTCAATAATTAACATGATCATTCGAATATGACTAAACAGCCGATTATTAACAAGACCACATACGATTTAGATTAATGATTTATGTAATCAATATTAATTCAAAATTAATTCTAAATCATTAAACATTCATATGATCCAAATTCACAAGAAACCAATAACCTGGCTCTGATACCACTGAAGGATTATGGTGTTTATTCAAGGTTTAATTCTCAATTACAACCTAACACAAATCCTTAAACAGATCTAGGTTCTCGCAAAACGAATCATAAAACCAACCTGATCTTTACCTTTTGCAGCGGAGTGATTGGTGGTAATGACAAGATCAGATTAGAGCTGATGAGAATCGGCTCCTCCTCAAGTATCCACACTCTTACAAGCAAGGGACGGCTGCTAGACCAAAGAGATGGATGATCAGAGAGAGAGGTTTGAGAGAGAGATGAAAAATGCGGCTGCCAGGGAGAAGAAAATCGCAGGGATCCTTAATCCCTTAGGTTTTTCAACTCCTTAATCTCTCATTAATGGGCCCAAGTCATTTGACTAATGGCTCATTAATCATTTGGGCCCAAGACACAAATCAGGCAAAAGCCTGCATTTTGTCTGGCCCAATTCTCTGATCCAATACAGTAAATGCCACTGCATCTTACCGTATTTATTCCATTTAACTTTCCCGTTAGCTATGGTGTGTGACCCTTTGGGATCATACAATACTGGTAATAAGTCCTGAACTTATAGATCATGAGCGGACTCTAGCAAGCCATCATGATCACCCAGTATTTATGACTTATGTCTGATCTCGACACTTATCATACTTTCTAGAGATAGTACGGGTAGATTTCAGGACATTCCCAACAGTATTATCATAGCCACAAAAATTTTGTGGCTAATTTGCTACGAAAATTTTTGTGGCTATCCGTGGAAAAATATTGTATTTTGTGGCTATTCTTGGCAAATATAGCTGCGAATAGCCACAAAGTATATTTTGTGGTTAGTTTTCTATGGATAGCCACGAAACTCGATTTTGTAGTTTCGTGGTTATTTCGTGGATATTTGTGGCTCGTTTTCCATAGCCATGAAAATTATGTGGCTAGTTTGTGGCTATTTCACAGTTTTTTATAGTGTGAAGGAAAAGATATATGATGAAGGACAGAGTTCCGGCATAGCGGGTGAAAATGAGCCATAACCATTATCTGTTCCCGAGCCAGCGGAAGATCTGACCGAGGTGAACTGAACTTAGAGGGGGACTAGATCATAAAACATTTTTATTGTTGTATATTATTTATATTTTGGATTTATAAGATATTTTAATTTATAATATTTTGTTTTTAAGCAAGGTGAATCCATATGTCATTTCTTCAATTGGAATGGAGAAGAAGAAAAGAAAATCATTTGTTCGTTCAGCTCATTTTGTGAAGTTAGAGTTTGAGATGGATGACGAAAAGAGTTGAAAAAAAACATTTGATAATTTTTTTTTTGTGAATAAATTATTTTTTGTTTGGAGGGTAAATGACTTACCCGGAAAAAAATTATTTTCGTCAAAACTAAAATATTTTTGTGTCAAAGTATTACGGATGCAAAAAGTTGAGGCAAAGTAGGATTTCTGTCATGCTGAAAATATTTCCTAACGTTGATTCAATGTTATGATAGAGTTGACGTCCCAATTTGCTATTTTTAGTAACATTTTGTGAATTCGTCTGTTAAGTTTCCTGGGCTTCCAACCTAAAACCAATTGGTGATAAGTGGATTGGCCCAAGTCCCTTATATATTAGTCAAGGTCCCTTCCCACTTCCGATGTGGGACAATTACACACTCTCTAGAGATTAAGGCTTTATGGCCCATTAATCCCTACAATATCTCAATAACTACTCATATTTCTTGCAATGCATTTTAATAAATAGCATGATCATTGTTTATAATTGCATAACTTGTAATCTGCTTATTCTGAGTTACTACTAAAAAGAGCCGAGTTTAATAGTTTTTAGAAAGCTCGTCAGTTCGACGACCTTTCCTTTTATCATATTCATTTGTTGACCTCTACCTATTTTTTAGTACATAGAATCTATGATCTCATAATCAATTCTTTTTCATCCGACTTTATCTACTCTGTTCGGACTGTTTGACCACAAATTTGACTGATCTCACATTTAGTCGAAATCCCACAACAACAAAACGCATGAAAGATTCGAAGAAATAATAAATCAAATGATTGATGAAACAGTGGAGGGTTTCAAGCGAGAGAGGATAGTGAACAAGTGGACATTGTTCTTATCCTGTTTTACTGACTTCATTTTTTTATGATCCCCTAAGTCCTGGACGTAGCTCGTTTGCTTTTATTTACACCAAATGTGATGTTATATATATATATATATTACTGTTTTAAGTTACTTATACGGATGTGTTCATTATCAGGCAAAAGCTATTCCGGAATCTTGAGGGCTTGAAAAATTCAAAGATATAAGTCAAATACATGATGAAATAGTGGCGGGATACATACGAGCTAATATGGTAAAGAAATTGAACAAGACTTGACTTTGTCCTGATATTTTGTTCTACTGATTTCAGTCACTCCTTGAATTAGCTTCTTTGTTTTTTATTCAAACCAAATAATCATAGGAGAAACACAGCGTTAATGGTCAAGAGAATCTGGCGGAACAAAGAAATTGAAATATTGAGATGCAGAGCATAGAAGCTGAAGAGAGTGTGGACGAACAAAGATAGGAAGGAACAGAGTGGCACGAGAACACCAAAGAGAGAGAGACTATCAGATTCCTTGGAACACAAGAGACCTATATTTGTTCTCAACGGATTCCTTGGAACACAAGAGACCTATATATGTTTTCAATTTCAATCTTGTGACATTGTTGTTTAGTTCGGTTGATGTTGGATATGAGTTTAGCACTCATCCCTAAGTCCATTAAAAATCTTGTTAAATCAGTAAATTTAGGGAGCACGTTATTTGACGGACTCCCACCTCGCAACCATCATGTTCATTACCCGGCCTCGGCCTTAAGCTTAATAAAGAACCATTTCGACCTCTATTTCGCATTAGACTTCTTAGATCGTAACCCGATTTTCTGGACTATATCGAAATTCTGTAACAACAGTTAATTAAATCCACTTTTTGGCATCAATTAAATCCACTTTTTGACGTTTAATTGCTCTTTCTTTGACCGTTGTCTTACTTTCAAATTGTGAGAATTGGTGAAAGGCAAAAAAAAAAAAGAATTGGTGAAATGGGGTGTAATCAAATGTTCATTATATTATTATTATTTATTTTTTTGTGTAAAGATTTTAGTCGAAAAAATAAAGAAAACTAAATTTAAATAACTAAATATTAGCAGTGTTCGGAAATGTGCTATGAGCTATACACGCGGTTGACCCGGACCTAGCGAATTATCAAAAAAAGCGGGATAAACTTGAGGAATATGCGGGGCTGAATTTTTTTTAACATTTAGTATGTAATCATCCTATATATAATGAGAGAAGGGGGGCTCTCTCAAGCTGCCACATCAGCCCCCATTTGATTGGTCAATTTTGATCAAAAGTTTCCACATCATCATTAAACTAAAAAAATATACTATTTAATATAATGTTATTTAATTTAAATGTAATTAATTAAAATTATTGAAACATAAATTCTAAATTTGAAGTTAATTTATAACCTCATAAATATATAAATATTATATATTATAAATTTTAAATATGTATTCCATATTTTTATGTAATAAATAAACAAAAATAAATAAATCTCAATAAAAATAAGATATCAAATTATAAGATTAAAATAAAGATAATATTATAAAAACAAATTACAATAATGGAAAATTAGAAATAAAGAACTATAGGACAAAATATAAATAATAAAAATATTAATTATTATGAATAGAAAGAAAATATTATAAAAATCAGATACAATGACAATAAAAAATTCTACAAATATTGGAACATAAGAAATAAAATAAAATCAATGAAAGATATATAAAAATTAAAGAAATCTAAAATAAAATATTAAAATATAGAAATCATTATTATTAAAAATAGAAAGAAAATGTTCCAAAATGATAATAAAATAAAATTATATAAAATATAAGAACATAGGAAAGAAAATCAAATTAAATCAGTGAATTATATATAAAATTAACAAAATTTAAAATGATATTTAAAAATATTAAATTATTATAAATGAAAACTAAAATTTTAGAGTTTGATGAATGTAATGTATAAATAATAAGTATATATATTTACATAATGTATAAAAAATAAAAGGTTGATAAAAATGTTGAAGGAAATATAAATTTATAAAAAGTTCATTAAATATTGATAACTAAAAATATTTACAAATAAAATAAATAATTAATAATCGTAAGTTAGCGCATATTCTCTCCTAAAAAACATTATAATCATCAAAAAAGAAGAAGAAAAAACGCAAAATTGTAAATTAAAACATATAAAAATAATGATACTTAAAATAAATATCATAATATATAAAATATCTAAAAATTTAAACAAAATCCGCGCATTTGCGCGGGTTCTCTCCTAGTATATATAATGAGGGAGTTTTTTACTCTCCTCTCAGCGCGCCACCTAAGCAAACGTTTTTAATCGACGTGGCATTTTTATTTACTTAAAAAAAAACAAATCACGTAAACGTTGGGTTTTATGATCCACATGTCGTATTCTATTTTATTGGGCCTCAGACTAAAGTGTATGGATGAGCCCAATCTTTCAAAAAACGTTCTTTAATTTCGTTCGTAGTTGGTACGGTGTTAGATAGTCTCTTCGGCTCTTCCTCACATGGCAGAGAAATAGAGAAGACGAAAGAGAGTGAGAGAGAAAGAGGTAGAATCGAACTGGCGATTTTTAGCCCTAGGCAAGCAATAGCAGAGTTTTGGCACTCGAACTCTATCGGGAACCGATCTTCTTCCTCTATGTTACGCACCGGAGATGAGGATTCGTCGTCGCCTCACGTACATGATCACTCTCCCAACGGCGGAGACGACGAAGGTGGACGCCCACGTCGTCCCTCAAGAGATCGAAACCCTCTGATTTGTTCAGTATTTGGGTTTCACTCTATGTTTCCTCTCTTAGGCGATGATCCTAAGGGTTCTCAGCAGAAGAATAAAATATCGCTCCTCTTGATATTGATTCGCGCCGTCGCAAGCTTGATCTCCGTTTATGGGAATATTAATCACTTGGTAAGGCTTTCCTTTCATTGTTTCCACTTCTCCAAGATTAGGGGTTAATGATGGGAGGAAGGGGGAGATGTGAACGATGATACACATATATCAGGGCATGATCTATTGGAACATTACTGGGTCAAGTCAAGTGGAAAGATCAAAAAAATGTTTTGGGCCTGATATGTTTCTGGGTCGTTACAGAAATTGTGTAGATCAAATGGTATATCTTGACTACAGGAGAATAACTTCTTTTCCAAAACTTCATCGAGATCGTAGTCTACGGTTATTTATTTATTTTGAACCATAGTCTACGGTTATTATTTGTTCGTTGATTCTACCAGATGATAAAGTAGACATCTGACGGATCACCAGTTGAGAAACATTCACATACTGAACGAGACCAATAAGGTCAGTGGCATAAGTCCTTTCATTTTAAGAACTTTGACTTGGCTTTATTTTATGGTTATGATTTGATCTTTGTTTATTGGTGTCCATTTGAAGGAACTTCGGTGTTGAGGCACTGAGGTCAATCATGCACATATTAACCTATGGCGATCAGCATGATCCCTTATTTTTTGAATGAGTCTTTATGCCAACTATCGGTCACCCCTCTTAATTTCCTATTGACATATGCTAATATTTTGCGAACCGTTGCAGATTTTTTTATGGAGAAACAAGTGATGGGTGAGTTTGTACGTATTTTGAGGTTAGGAGACTTTTTGAATATATGCATAACCTTTGAATTACGATCTTCTCCTGTTGTGATGCTGAAGGAAAGTCTTCAGAGTTGTGCTCAGTAGTTCATGTGGCATGCTCGGGGTTTGTTTACACCAATTTTTTTAGAAAATGTTTTGACTTAGTGTAATTTTTATTAACAATTATTTTTATATTTGAAATTTGTTTCTTTTCTGGTCTAAACTATCCACTTCAACATATAATCTAATTTAATATTCCCTACAAAAGATTTAACTACATAACTATTGTTTAATTAAACTTAAACAATAAAACCAGAAAAAAATAAAAATCTAACAACCAATAAATATACAACAAACATGAATATCTTAAGTTATATTAGAATATATTAAGTTATAAAGAAGACTATAAGATATATCTAAATTTTCAAATAAATAAAAACATAACTACTTTAATATTTAACATATATATACATATTACTTAGACCAATATTTTAAAAGAATAATAAGAAAGAAAAAAGGATCATAAAATAAATTAGAACATATGAGAAAAGAAAAAGAAAAATAGGTTTAGACATTCGAATATTCGAATCGATTTTGATCTACTGAGATATATGAGTTTTGGATCTTGATAGATATTTATGGAGTTTCGAATCGATTTCGGAGCGGTTCGATTCTTAATATTTAAGTTCGTAAATATCTGAATTTTTCAGGTACGTCATAGTTCTTTTTATTATCCGAAAACTCTGAAAATATCTGAAATCTCATAAAAAATTATAAGAAAACCCTAGATGATTAAAAATTAAACTCAAAATATATAAACCATATTCAAATATCTAGACAAAATATATATATTAAATATTAAAATTATAGGCATAATACTCCAAAACAACTAATACAATTAATAGTGAAGGTCATTGGAATAAACACCACCTCCGAGGGTGCGCGGGGGCTTAAATTCCTAGTACCATAAATTTTAGACAATTAATATGTAATAACACAAAATTTTCAAATTTATGCATAGTGGGAACTTCCTACAATAGTATAACATTCAGTGGTTCGCTCAATAATGTGATGAGCAAAAGTCAACACAATAATAGCAAGTAACAGAGATCTGTAGAAACTAACAATGATGAAGATGAGGATGGGCCAATAACCACATAATTTAAGCATTCCACTCATTTAATAATTGAACACAAACATTTACAGCCCAGCCCAATTGAGACAATTTACGTTAATTTGTAAACCACACAAAAAAACGAAACCGGATCCCACCGAAACAAGACCACTAATTAACCATAGTATCAAAATTTCTAGTAAAATCAGTGTTTTTAAAACCGGACCGACCCGACGGTCGGACCGGGTTGAACCGCGAACCGGAAGCATACCCGGGTTGGGTCGATTATAAAACCCAATGGTAGTTGAACCGGTTAAAAACCGGATTGAACCGTTAAAAAACCGGAAACCGGTGACCCATTAAACCGTATCAAACCGGGTTTTATGAAAAAAAATATTGTTTTATATTATGTTAACTAATTTTTCTTTCCTAAACAATCAAATAGAACTATATTAATTTAAAATATTTTTTTTAAAGTAAAACTAAATGTGTTATTATATCTTATCTCTTCTCTTAATAGACGAATAACATAGAAAGTAAAAACTATGCATCTAAGAAACATGATGTATATGTTGGTGAACAATATGTCTTGACGATAAATTATCTATTTAAAGTGTTTCATAACGTCTTTTGGTCTAGGTCTCAACATTTTTAAAATTTGTTAAAACGTTATTATTTAACATTTAAACTTTTGAAGGTTTTTAAAAATTATGATTATCAAATGTCTTATTTGATAGTTTAAAATTGATAACATATTATATATATATATATATTTAAATTATCAACAAATATGGTCGGATCCGATCGAACCCGGTCGGACCATATTAACCCATGACCCAAAAACTTTACCGGTTCAGTCACCGGTCCGGTTTTAAAAACATTGAGTAAAATCGAATCGAAGTCAAACCAAAACTCAGACTCAAATTAAACAATTAAACCTAATCGCTACCTCAAATACAGCAGCCGCCGCAGCTCCATCTCCACCACCAGATCTTTGCAATCATCTCCTCTGCCATTTCCGTCGGACACTCCCCGACTCCACTTTCTCCTACCTCGATCCTTCATCGACGATGTCAAACAGTCACCGTCTCCTCCCTAACCGCCGGGAAAAAACCATCCTATTCGCGGTCTTAAGAGCTCCAACCTTCTCGCAGTAACATGTCCATGGATTCGTCGCCGCTCGTACGAAGACGATGGCTGAGAGAAGTCGTGAGAAAGGCGGAGCGACAGTGGCTGAGGGAAGAGGGGTACATGGAGGAAGAAGAAGAGAAATGAGATTAAGTTATTATGCGGCGAGTTACACTGTTAGGCGTTGACTAATCTTAAAACGCGGACGAGTTTCTCAGATTTGCATTGACCGACTAATAGCTCCGATCAGGGTAAAGTAGCGGCGGGCGGACATTCGAACAGAGAATATTAGACGTTACCATTGGTGGCAACTGGCAATTATATTTTTGTAAGAATTATTGAAACGATTAATTTATCATAATAGCTGTTGAAGAAACATTTTCCCGCCAAAAAAAACAATGACGTATTAAAAATACAACAAACTTTAGAGTTTTGGATTTATAGAATCAAATCAAACCCATTCTTTGATTTGATTTCCAGAGAGAACATACAAAACAAAAACGGAATGGGCGACAGAGAGAACCCAAATAAGAAAACCGAAGAGGTCGCTAAAGGAGAAGATAGGATAACTTATTCTGCAAGAACAGAGTCGGGATCCATGGACGAACCCAAGGTAAAACAAAGAAACTTAACGAGAATTTACTTTGTTCTTATTCATTTCGCTTTGGCGTCTCGGATTCACTCCTTACTATATAGTATCTAGGGAACGTCTTATTGAGAGAAGTCAAAAACGCCATGGAAACAGAGTCGAACTATGTTCTTGCGAAGGGTGATGTCTTGATTTTAGACTTTTTTTGCTTTTAATCTCGATTCTCAGGAAAGAAATTCGGATTTGGGTCCGAGCGAATCTGATGATAGAATTGATCGGAGACCCGAAAGAGATTCAAGATCCCGGGAAGAAAATAGGGTAAAGAAACTGAGCAAGAACTCACTACTCTGTTCTTTACTGCGGCTTATCATTATGCTAAAACAGAGTTACTATGGTTTTTTTTTTTTTGTGTGGTAAATTTGTTACTCAGGATAATGCAACTCAGACGAGAAACGAATTGGGTCAATCGAGTGGGTATCGAGTTCCTCCCCTCGTAGCAGAAGATTGCCGGCATTATCTACGAACTGGGCAGTGTAGATATGGGGAACTTTGCAGATACAATCATCCATCGGTGAGAAACAAAAAAACTTTACTAGTTTTAGCTGAGTTTAAATTGCAATGGTTTATTTGTTTTGATACATGTTCAGGAGAGAAATCATATGAGTCATGAAATGGTGCAAAGGAGTTTGTATCCAGTTCGTCCAGATGTCCAAGATCGCGAACATTATATACGGACTGGTCAGCGTAGCTTTGGAAGTAATTTCCGCTTCAATTATCCTCCTACTCATCTTGCAATGGTGAGAAAGATACAAATATTATGTAATTTTTGGCACAGTTTGAGTTGCAACTTTACTCATGCTGGCTTATTGGCTTTGAAACATCTTAAATAAGGTCAATGGAGTGGGTGTCGAGTTCATCCTCCTGTGGCAGAAGATTGTTTGGACTATCTAAGAACTGGGCAGTGTAGAAATGGGGAACATTGCAGATTCAATCATCGACCAGTGAGAAATAAGAAAACTATTCTAGTTTTGGCTGAGTTTAAGTTGCAACACTTACTTACGGTTTATTTGCTTTGATATAGCTTCAAATGAGACATGGAATGGTGCAAACGATTTTGCATCCAGTTCGTCCAGGTGTACCAGATTGTGGATATTATATACGGACTGGTGTGTGTATATATGGAAGTAATTGCATATTCAATCATCCTCCTACTCATCTTGCACCGGTGAGAATTATGTAATTTTTGGCTAAGTCTAAGTTGCAACTTTCCTCATGTCATGATGGTTTAATGGCTTGGAAACATCTTATTAAGTTCTAGTTTGTAACTTTCATTTAAGAGGTGACAAGAATCTACAATAGATTCATGTTGTCTGGTTTAGTTCTTTACTCTCCTGGTTATATGTGTTGTAAGCAAAACTTTCCCCTTCTGTCTACATTGCAGTACTTTCTAGGTGGATGTTGTACGCTCAGCTCTGATACTCATACAATGAGAGGGGATGGTGCAGAACCTATGCATCAGGTCGCGATTAGTATATATTATTCTTATCAGCCAAATGTGAAAGTGTTAACTGAGTTTCTTCTCCATGTTAACGTTTTCTTTTGAATTTTGATACTCAGGCTACAACTTCGTATAAGAGAGTTGATAAGAGGCGACAGAAAACAGAGTCAAACTCTAGGGGAGCGAAGAGGGTAACTAAACAAATCTGATCTTTACATGTTTACTGTTTTATTAATCTATTCCCTTTGATAAATTTACGGTAGAGATCTGATGAGACTCTCACTCCTTTGGTTAGATTTAAATAATTCTGTGTTCTTTTGGTAGAACTTATCAGTTCTGGTTTTCAATAGATATAGATGAAGAATGTTAGATTTGAATAATGATGTTTCGATTCGTGAAAAGAGTTTTACAGGATTTGTCAAAAACCGACACCAAGCTTATTCTTTTTTGTTCATTCTCTGATTGTTGATGTTACAGATGTTTGACGATCGAGACCACTTCGACTTGGTTGAAAAAATTGGTGGGATTCTCTTCTGCATACTGGTGATTGCTTGCCATTTCGTGGCGTTCATTCCAAAATTCGAATGAGGACCGAGGTTTTATCTTTGTTGGTTTCATGTCTCTCTAGCGTACCATAGGTCGACATGTTTCGCCACTAATATATTTTGACAATGTGGTTTTGAATAGATAAATATTTTGTTTTCTAAAGTGCTTTCGTCATTCATATTTTAGCATGCAAGTTACGTGTGTAAAGCTAGCATGTAGCATATATGCTACCAAGTTAGGTATGAACTCTGTTGAATAATTGTAACTTTGTAACTTGGAGAAATGAAGTTTTAATTTTTTAATGAACATTTTTAAAATAGTAATCAGTTACTATTTTAGATTTTTTTTTTTTACAAAGAATTACTATTTTAGAA
This sequence comes from Orychophragmus violaceus, assembly GCA_030180135.1. Taxonomy (NCBI): domain Eukaryota; kingdom Viridiplantae; phylum Streptophyta; class Magnoliopsida; order Brassicales; family Brassicaceae; genus Orychophragmus; species Orychophragmus violaceus. Next base: position 24,756,242 of record CM058229.1, read on the forward strand.
TGATTAAACTGAATCAACAAACATTTCTCTCAATTTGGTTTTTGAACTTCAAATACAGGAAGAAGATTCTCATGGGAGTTTTTTTTTATTATAAAAAATTGGGTTCTTTCATATGAAACCCACGGTTCAATTCGATGAAACCTTTCGAATCAGAGAGAAATTATCAGAACTCTGGTTTGAGAACAAAGAGGACAACGGGTTTAAAGAGGAAAGAAAGTTACTTGGCAACTCAAAGACTCCTTGAACACAAGAAATCGATATATGTGTTAGACATACTTTTGTAATTCTAATCTTGTGATTGTTATTGTTTAGTTCTGTTAATTCATTTCTAAAGATTACATTTGTGCAAAATTATAGCTAAATATAGTTCGGAAAAGCAATGTTATTGCGCGATTTTGACTAAGTATGAGATCGGTCAGATTTGGTGTCAAAATAGTCCATATATAATAAAAAGGTCAAATGAGAGGGGTCAAAGAAGGTTGTTTTCGTTTGGCTAGTAAGTGACCCGAACCATTTAGTTCATTCTTAAAGGTCCTATCTGTTTACTAAGTCATAGTTCATGTTATTAATTCTATACGCATACATTAGAGACAATAAGGATAATTAAACTAGGCAATAGAACTGGCATTTCATTAATAAAATCAGGGTATCGATACAATCGTAAGTTTGCGCAATAGACTAATGTATTGTTTGATCTTATTCTAACCAGTCTACTCCACCACCCGTCTGCCTAATCATGTGTCCTGCGTGCCTAAGCTCGGTCATTATTGCGATAAACCTCAGATCCTGCATATATAAACACATAAATAGTCTAACAAGACTTAAATATATAAACCAACAACCTAGCAATCGTTCTGTGCATCTTTGTTCCTAACTTTAAACCACTAAATTTCCCTAGACCAATCCAAGTCCATCGACTGGTCGGGGATGAAAACCGGGCACAGACACGAACAGTGCCGTGAACCGCGAACAATCGCCAGCCATTGATGGACCGTTCCGAGACCGACCGCGTTTATTATCGTGGTCGGTTTGTCCATCGCGCCGATTCGACCCGCGAATGAGTTTGTCTGTGGTCGATGTCCGTCGACCGTCGATACAACATCACATGCTTATCGGTCGGTTCACACGCGACCCGACCCACACGACCAACTCGTACTCGCCCCCGAATCAGACCACACACTAGTCCCGCTCTTGTCTGCGTCTCGCCCATATCCGCTGGTCGACCCATGGCCGGATTGACCATGCAGCTATGTTGATTTGATCCGCCTAGATTCTAGGAACCGCAATTTTGTAAATAAAATATATCATAAATAAAATAAAAATAGGATTTTAAATAAAATATTCTTTTTCAGATGTAAAAATAGAGAGATATATTGGAGAAGACTGCTCTTCTATTATAAAATTGCTCTATTTTAGAGGAAAAAAAATAGATGGTTACATTGGAGATGTTTTGAACTTTCCAATAGATTGAAAAGTAGCTTTTTATATTTTTAATTTCAGTTTGAGTTTTAGCTATGACCTCATTTTCCTAAATTCTATTTTGGAAGTTTAAAATGCAATTTTCCCAATTCTTTTTTAGTTCACTTGAAAGATAACGTTGTTTTTATGATATAATATTATTTTAATGGTTTTCTTTAAGATCTTTTCAATATACAATATAATTAACGTGCGGATATAATCGGATTAAAAATATGTAAAAAGACAAATAAATAACTCTGTGGGAGGGAGGGCATTTGCATGGACATAGTCTCTCTCTCGGAAATATAGCCGTTATCGACTTCCCGATTTAGGATCGGCGAAAACCCTAAATCGCCTTCACTTGTTTATCTCCATCAAATTTCAATCTGCTCTCCTCTCATCTCATCATCATCGACGAGCAACTCTTCGCTCTCGCTCGAATTTTAATCTGCTGGAATTTACTAACGAGTCCTTCTCAATTTAATCAGTCGTTACCTAATTTCGTCTTAGAATTTAGATCTGTTTAATCCGTTTTCGTAAATCGTCGTTATCGTGTATTTCGTTGTTGTTTTTCTATTTCTCTGTGTTTAGTGATTATGGATGCAGGTATGAATACTTCTTCCCACTTGAAGGCGCAAGCTCGGTGCCCACTTCAAGAACACTTTCTTCCTAGAACAAAATCCAAGGACAATGTGAGTATTGTCAGTTAGGGTTTTGATTTGCGTGTGAATTTTAATTCTTGGGAATTGATAAGTCCTTACTGCCTTTAAGAATTAGGGTTTAGATTTGTGGATGCCCTTCCATTAGAATTCCTTACTGCCTTTAAGAATTAAGGGTTTCAATTTTGGGTAGTCTTGCGTTGCTTGTAGAACACCAATTTCGTCAAATTAATTAATCTCGATAGCTCCCCTTGGTTCGAATTATTTGAATCTGATTGTTTTCAATTAATTGTTTTTTGTATAATTTTGATGTTGAGCTATATAAAATTTGTGATATTGTACTGATTTGCTTTTGTATTCTTTCAGCTGGACAGATTCATACCTAACAGATCAGCCATGGATTTCGACTACGCTCACTACGCGCTTACGGAAGGAAGAAAAGGTAAAGATCAAACAGCTGCGGTAAGTTCACCATCCAGAGAGACCTACAGGAAGCAATTGGCTGAGACCATGAATCTGAATCACACCCGGATTCTCGCCTTCAGAAACAAACCTCAAGCTCCAGTCGAATTGCTTCCCAGCCATCACTCTACTTCTCTTCACTAACAACCTAAATCCGTAAAGCCTCGTAGATACATTCCTCAGGTATGTTCTGTATCTAATTTTGAGTTTGAAAAGATCTGTTGGAGTTTATATTGATCCGTTGTTGTTATGATAACAGTCTTCTGAGAGAACATTGGATGCACCTGACATTGTGGATGATTTCTACCTCAATTTGCTAGACTGGGGCAGTACTAATGTCTTAGCCATAGCGTTGGGCCACACTGTTTACTTGTGGGATGCTTCTAGTGGGTCTACATCTGAGCTTGTGACTGTTGAAGAGGAGAAAGGACCAGTCACAAGTATCAACTGGGCACCTGATGGTCGTCATGTAGCAGTTGGGCTCAACAACTCTCAAGTGCAGCTTTGGGATTCTGCAGCCAACCGTCAAGTAATTACAAACATCCCTCTCTCTCTGTTGATATATACAATATCTAGTGTCTTAACCTTGATGTGTTGGGACTTCTTTCTGCAGCTGAGAACATTGAATGGTTGCCACCAGTCAAGAGTAGGATCATTGGCATGGAACAATCACATCTTGACAACGGGAGGAATGGACGGACAGATCGTTAACAATGATGTTCGGATCAGATCGCATATTTTGGAAACTTACAGGGGTCACACACAAGAGGTTTGTGGTCTCAAGTGGTCAGGATCTGGACAGCAGCTAGCAAGTGGTGGCAACGACAATGTGGTACACATATGGGATCGTTCTGTCGCCTCTTCAAACTCGACCACTCAATGGCTACACAGGCTTGAGGAGCATACATCTGCAGTTAAAGCTCTTGCATGGTGCCCATTCCAAGCGAATCTGCTTGCAACTGGTGGTGGTGGAGGAGATAGGACCATAAAGTTCTGGAACACACACACAGGAGCTTGCTTGAATTCAGTAGACACTGGCTCACAAGTCTGTTCGTTGTTATGGAGCAAGAATGAGAGAGAGTTGCTAAGCTCACATGGGTTTACTCAGAACCAGCTAACACTTTGGAAGTACCCATCCATGGTGAAAATGGCTGAGCTCACTGGTCACACATCAAGAGTTCTGTTTATGGCTCAGGTAATATTGAATATTCAATTCGATTACATGTGTTGTTTGAGGTTTTTTGGTCCTGAAGCTTGTGTTGTTGTGTTTTGTACAGAGTCCGGATGGTTGTACCGTAGCTTCAGCAGCAGGAGACGAGACTTTGAGGTTTTGGAATGTTTTCGGAGTACCAGAGACCGCTAAAAAAGCTGCTCCAAGGACAGTTCCTGAGCCATTTTCTCATGTGAACCGTATTCGTTGAAACTGTGGAGACTAGCAGGAAGGAATAAATCTCTTTTTTATTTTGTCAACGGAAGGAATAAATCTATAGACAGGAAACTAGTTATTTTTTCCGGATTCATTTTTCATGAATTGCCAATTTACATTGTAAATTTTATATTTTGCAGTTAATGTATATATTAAATATAACGATTTTGATATAGTAGTGAGCTCGTGCTCGGACGGTAGTGAGCTCGTTCCCATCGTTGGAATGTTTGCCCCTAATCGCTACCAGACCTCCTTGTAAGGTCATCAACCGTCGACTGCAGCCTTCTCGGAGACACTTTCCGTTATTTGCTCCGATCTCCTCTCTCTTTGGTCTTGGTGTTGATGAATCCTTACCTTTCCGCAATTCCCGTCACAACGTTGAAGACGATTTATTGGGTCTTAACATTAGTTTCTATTAGTCTGTTAGTTTTACCTCTTTATAAGGATATATTTACCTCTTCATGAGAATTCATTGTCTCTTTATGAGGATTTATTACCTTTTTATGAAGACTTGCCTCTTTATAAGGATCTTATTATATTACTTTTTTATGAAGATCATGTGACCTTGCTTTTTTATGAAGATTTTGTTATCATATCTCTTTATGAGGATTTTGGCTCTTTTATGGAGTTCGTTACTCCCTTGAACTCACCAATTGTTTTGAATGATTGTGTTGCAAGGGGTGTCATCAAAGGCTCATCTGATAGATGTCTAATCGCCTCTGTAGCCATTCAGAAGATAGGAAATTGTGCATTTGTTGTTGTTCCAATCTCGGGTGTTCGATCCAGAACTCAAGACGTCATCTTACTTAACAACTTCATTGTCAAAGAGATCCGAGGACTTCTCCAAAACTTTTATTTGTTTAAGTGCTATGTTGTCATTATCCTTTTATGTTTTTCTTCATTTAGTTATAGTTTTTGCGTTTTATGTTTTTATGGCGATGTTGTTTGGAAACACTTACTCTTTTTATGGAGATTGAACTTTTAATAAAAAGCATTTCACCAAAAAAAGAAAAAAAATAGAACGATTTTGATTTTACCTATCAAATTAAATGATACAAGACACTCTAGAGACAATGGAAGATGATATATTTTTACATGGTTCCGAATAAAGATAAGATATTTTGATCATTCTTGCATCTCTCAAGTGGACAAATGTGGAAACTTGAGAAGGGATTTGGCTTGGAAATAAACACGTATATTTTCATTTGGATAGGTTTTTCTGCACAAGTTTTTAGCTTGGTGGTAGACTTGCAAAAATTAAAAAGTTGGGAGGTCTTTTTGTAATACCCCTATCATTTATTTATTTAACTTGCTCTTTCATGGTATCGCTTACTGTTGGATATGAGTTTAACACACATGTATAAGTTTATTGGAAATCTTGCCAATTCAATAAAAACATCTTGGCCCAACAAACAAGCCCGTTAAAGAGTCAAATGGCCCAGCAGAAATCAGTGTGCACACGCTATAAATAAACCATTCACTCTTCATTTTTAAGCATATTGTATTCTGCAAAGGCTCCGAGCTACTTCTATAAAACTACGAGCCCGAACAACGTTTAGGGAGCACGTCATTTGACGCGCCATTGATCTTCGCAAAAAAATACCGATCCTGCCAATTGGTTATCTTGCTCACCGCACCAGTAACAAGTTTAAGCCCATACCGACTCCTGGCCGAAACATAGCGCGTTCCGGTAATCGTTTTGTTAATAGAGATCCTCATCGCTTCTTCGAGAAAACGAAGGGTCATATCGACTTTCCCTTCAGCGCCAAGTAGGAGGGCACCCACCATATTACGAACCGCAGCTGGACAAAGCTGAGAAAGAGCGATCCTCTCGCAGTAACCAACCAAAAGCTTTGGAAGAGGAATTCAGAGATGGCATCTAACAAACCAACAATGATAGAGACAAATCCATACGTCAGGAACCATCCATGGCCTCTCGTCTACAGTCGGAAGACGGAGAACGATACCAGGGACACATGCATGAAATTTTGTTATGTTATCTAAAGTCGCCTGCTTACACAGAGATTTCTGAACCTCACGAGCAACCACGACCCTTTTCGTCTTCTCTGCCTCACAAGCCACATTCAGGAATGGACCATCCACATGATATTTTGGGACGTCAAAACGAAGACGACGACGCACATGGACCATTTCCTTTCCGCCAGATTGAGATTCACCTTCCTCATCAGCTGATTTCGAGACAAACAAATCTGTGCTCAAAGAAACGGACGAGCTAACGTCGTCACTATTACCGCCGGACGACGAATGATCGGATTCAATACTTATAGCCAGACCTCAAAAAAAAACAAGAGAAAAAAATAAAAGCACGGCACAAAAGTAAGATAAAGAAGACTCAGCTGGGGAACTCTTATACCAGAAACCTCTAAAAAAACATTGAGGGAACATCATCGTTACTCTCGCACAAATCCCAAGGTCCGACGGTTTCACAACTAATGATGTCACATGATATACACAATATTTCCATCCGTACAAACCGTTGGTGCTTTTCTGTCCCCTCAAGGACATCTCAACACGTGTCCAAAGGCATGAGGAAATGCAGAAGCCACATGAGCCAGATAATCCGACAAGATTTTCGCCTGACTTAAATGCTCGGAGAAATTCGCCGGCTCCGACCCGAACCGAAGATCGCCGAATTGGGGGGGGACTAATTGTCGGATATGGGTTTAACACCCATCCATAAGCCCATTGGAAATTTTGCCAATTCAATAAAAACATCTCGGCCCAACAAACAAGCCCGCTTAGGAGTCAAACAGCCCAACAGAAAGTCAGCCTTCATACGCTATAAATAAACCCTTCACTCTTCATTTTTAAGCATCTTGAATTCTGCAAAGGCTCCGAGCTACTTCTATAAAGCTACGAGCCCGAGCAACATTTATGGAGCACGTCATTCGACGGACTCCCACCTCGTACCATCCTGTTCATTGTTCGGCTATGGCCTTAATATTAATAGAACAGTTTCCGACCTCACTTAAAGTTTATTTCTCATCTCGTAATTTGGACTTCTTTGATTGTAACCCTAGTTGTGGGACCATATCAAAATCCGTAACAACACTTACTTTTCCTTTTCTGGATCTTTCTAGTTGAAAAAGCTTCGCTAAGGAATAAGATTACGCTTGTGATTGGTAAAAATGTAAGAGAGTTATGTTAGGGCTCAGAGATGAAAAGAATTGGTTTGTTGACTGCTTTGTCTTTCTTGGCTACATTCTTTGATCATTCAGGGAAACGAACCCGAGGTAAACGAACCCGAGGATTTAGCGTAATGACCCAAATCCTAGAGCCCAAAATAAAGTGGGTATGATCCAAAAGCTCAAGGTCCAACCCGTTAATTTTGGAAAACCTAGGATCCCTCCCTATAAAAACGAGGGCCCAACCTTTCATTTTGCATGGAAATCAAGACAACAAAGTTCTGTCTGCGCCCCGAGCCAACTAGCCGACGACAGCCAGCCGCCAACCACCGACGACCGCTGGCCAGCCACCGCCGACAGCCACCGAAGCCAGCTCGCCGGACCACCGCTGCGGCCTCGCCGGAGCGCCGCCCGAAGCACCGCCGCCGTGTTTCGCCGAAATATTCGCCGGAATTCTCCGATCGATCCCGTTTTCGTTCTCGAGCCCCCAGTCGTCGTCTTCTTGATTCTTTTGAGTGCAGATCTCTCCGTTATTCACATTCGTAAAGGTTAGATCTCCAGATCTTATATCTACTCCGATGTCCACTTCTAAATCTCATATCTGCTTCAAATCTATGCTTCCAGATCAGATTTGATCTGTTGGAAGTTGTAGATCTGAACCGTATCTCTCTCCGCCTCTCTCTCTCCCAGATTTGTTACCTGAAACCCTAGATATGCTCTTTCTTTCTCTAGATCATACTTAGGCCCGTATCTCCCAGATATGATACACTTTAGCTTCTCTTATTGTTTACATAGGCTTCAGTTTTCTAAGCAATTATTATGGTATTATTAATTGTAAAACTATGGGCCTCATTATCTCAACGAATTTGGGCTAAGAAACATAAAGCCTACAAAGCAAGTTATGTGTATAGAACAAAACAAAACGACAAATCTCTTCATCCTCTTCGCTGAAACCGCCGGCTATGTAAGAAGAAAACGCATCGTCGCTTCCGATCTATAAGCAACATGATTCCAACTCTGAATCGTACGTTTCCTCAACGATTCCAAACTCTACTTTTTAAGAATCGCGATTCTCTTACGATTCTGTACGTTTCCGTTTCCGATTCTTGAGCGGGAATCAGAGCTTCAATGGTGATTCCATGCTACATAGTTTTTGGCAACCATCTCAATGACCAAGGAAGAGGAAGCCCCGACCTTGGATACCATTCTGGTAGTTGCGGAGTACGAGGATGTATTCGCACCATTAAAAGGACCAGGACCACCACCGAAAAGGAATGACGCCTTCACGATAGAGCTAGAGCCCGGGACGGCGCCTATGTCAAGGGCCCCCTATCGTTTAACGCCCACAGAGATGGTCGAGTTGAAGACACAATTAGAGGATCTTGTGGAGAAAGGATTTGTTCAACCGAGCATTTCACCGTGAGGAGCACCAGTCCTGTTTGTTAAGAAGAAGGACATAAGTTTCAGACTCTCTATTGATTACTGAGGCCTGAACAAGGTGACCATCAAGAATAAGTACCTATTGCCAAGGATCGATGAGATTTTGGACTAGCTGCATGGGGCCTCATGGTTCTCTAAGATCGATCTTGCATCAGGGTACCACCAGATCCAGATAGCAGAGGAGGACATTCGGAAGACGGCATTCCAGATCCGTTATGGACACTACGAGTTCGTGGTAATGTCATTTGGATTGACCAACACGCCATCAGCCTTCATGAAGATGATGAATGATGTCTTCCGGGATTACTTAGATAAGTGCGTTATTGTCTTCATCGACGATATCCTGGTCTACTTGAGGAGTAAGGAAAAGCACGAGTGGCACCTTCGGATTGTTTTGGACACGCTCAGGAAGCAGCAGTTGTATGCCAAGATCAACAAGTGTAGTTTTTGGCAAAGGAATATTGGATTCCTAGGCCATATGATCTCAAAGACCGGTGTAGCAGTGGATCTGGAAAAGACCACCTCAGTCACCAACTGGGCAGAACCAAAGAATGCAACCTATGTTCGTAGTTTCCTCGGATTGGGCGGGTACTACCAAAAGTTCGTGGAAGGATTCACTAGCATAGCTAAGCCACTGACGGCCTTGACAGGAAAGGACGTCAAGTTTGTATGGTCGGAGAAGTGCGCCCAGAGTTTTGGGCGACTAAAGGAATTATTGACTCAGAATCCATTGTTAGTACTACCTCGGCCGGAAATACTCTACGTTGTCTACACGGACGCATCCAGAGTTGGATTAGGGTGTGTCTTGATGCAAGAAGGGAAGGTGATCGCTTACGCATCGAGACAGTTGAGGAAGCACGAGGTTAACTACCCCACTCATGAATTGAAGTTGGCAGCAGTAGTCTTTGCGTTGAAGATATGGCGGGCTTATCTGTACGGGGAGAAGGTGCAGATATTCACGGACCATAAGAGTTTGAAGTACTTCTTCACTCAAGGAGATCTAAATTCGAGGCAGCGCCGATGGATGGAGATCTTAGCAGACTATGATGTTGAGATCGAGTATCACCCTGGGAAGACTAACCAGGTGGCTGATGCCTTAAGCAGAAGAAAGATTATCTTGTCAGAAAACAAGGAAGTGCATGAACTGTCGGCTACCCTAGCGAACATGCAGTTATGTGCCACCTCAGTCAAAGAAGGTGTCACCGGGTTGGAGGCTTTGGACCAAGCCGACTTACTGGGTAGGATCAAGGAAGCCCAACCGCAGGATGGCGCTCTGCGAGCATTGGTCGAGAAGGAAGTGATTGGGTACCACACCGCGATCAATGGTACGTTCTTGTTCAAGAACTGAATCTGTGTGCCGAAGGTCAAGGAGTTGAGAGACGAGATTCTAAAGCAAGCTCACCAGTCGCAGTTTTCAACCCATCCCGGGAACCACAAAATGTATCAAAATCTGAAGCGGTACTACCATTGGGAAAGCATGAAGAGGGATGTGTCAACGTTGGTTTCACGGTGCGAGAATTGTCAACAAGTCAAGCCAAAAAGGAGGGTTCCTAACGGGTTGTTACAAGGGTTGCCTATACTAGAATGGAAATGGGATATGGTGATCATGGACTTCATTACCGGTCTACCAAGGACGACATGAAGGAAGGATGCAATCTGAATAATTGTGGACCGGCTTACTAAGTCTGCACATTTTATGGCGTTAAAGAAAACGGATGGAACCGAGGTTCTCGCCCGGAAGTGTGGAGAACATAGTGAATTTGCACGGGTCACAAGTCAATATCATGTCAGACATAGATCCAAAGTTCACCTCTATCTTCTGGCAAGCGTTTCGGAAAGTGATGGGTACGAAGGTACTTCTTAGTACGACATATCATCCGCAGACCGATGGACAGTCTGAGTGGACTATTCAGACATTGGAAGATATCTTGAGGGCGTATGTACTGGATTGGGAAGAAAACTGGGTTAAGTATCTACCATTGGTCGAGTTTGCCTACAACAACAGCTACCACTCGAGCATAGGGATGTTACCATACGAAGCTCTGTATGGTCGACCTTGCAGGACCCCCTATGCTGGACCGAGGTGGGGGAAAGGCGTGATTTAGAGCCGAAGATGATTCACGAAACAATTGAACAAGTGGCACTGCTCAAGGAAAGGCTAAAGCAGACCCACGATCGTCAGAAAAGTTGTGCGGATAAGCGTCGTAAGGATTTGGAATTCGCTGTGGGAGATTCAGTGTATCTCAAGATGAGGACATTCCGGGAAAACGATCCAAACCGAAAGCTGAAAAAGTTGAGGCCAAGGTATATGAGACCATTTGTGATAGTCGAGAGGGTTGGAGTGGTAGCGTATAGGTTAGAGTTACCGCAAGAGCTGTCAAAATTTCACAATGTGTTCCATTTGTCTGTTCTGCGGAAGGTTGTTAGTGAACCGTAACTGATCTTGTCAAAGCCGCCATCAAATGTCAACCGTAATTGGTCAGTTCCTAGCAAACCAGTATGGATTGTAGATCGTCGGGAGTCCGAGTTCAACAAAAAGAGAACCAAAATAGTACCGGTTCGATGGGAGAGAGACGAAATTCAAGATGAAGTATGGGAACCTGAGCTGCGGTTTAAGTTAAGCCATCCAGAGTTGTTTGCGGAATCTAATGGCGGAGTGAATTAGGGGACGAATTCTCAGTTGGTGGGGGAGAATTGTAATGGCCCAAATCCTAGGGCCTAAAATAAAGTTGGTATTGGCCAAAAGCCCAAGACCCAACCCGTTAATTTTGAAAATCCTAGGATCCCTCCCTATAAATAGGAGTGCCCAACCCCTTATTTTGCACAGAATTGAAGACAACGAAGCTTTGCATTCACCCCGAACCAGCTAGCCGACGACAGGCAGCCGCCGACCGCTGCCGCCGCCGTGTTTCGCTGGAATTCTCCGATCGGTCCCGTTTTCGTTTTCGTTCCCGAGCCCCAATCATCATCTTCTCGATTCTTTTGAGTGCATAGCTCTCCTTTCTTCGCGTTCGTAAAGGTTAGATCTCTAGATCTCAGATCTACTCCGATCTCCACTTATAAATCCCAGTTCTGCTTCAGATCTATGCTTATAGATCAGATCTGATCCGCTGGAAGTTGTAGATCTGAACTGTATCTCTCTCTGTCTCTCTCTCCCAGATTTGTTACCCGAAACCCTATATCTGCTCTTTTTTTTTCTCTAGATCTGATGTCTGAGACCCTAGATTTGTGTGCAGAATCTCCAGATCTGTCGCCGGAATTTCCGGATCTACTTTTGTATCTCAAATCTAAACTAAGGTGAGGACCGGTCGTGATCTCTACTCTATTCTACCGCAATATCGGGATATTAATCCATTGTTAATAGCATCTTCTTAGGTAGCGTAGATCTAGCAGATGATTTGTGATGATGCGATTGATAGTACCTAGACGATAGGTTACCGCTTAAACCGAAAACGTTGATTGTGTGTGATGGAAATGTGAGGTAGAATTGTTATATGAAGTTTTGTGCAGGGCGCGTAGGCCGGTGAGGTAACGCGTCCTTATTTCGTCCGGAGGGGGTGTGACGAGCCCCTAGGTCTAAGCTTCGGGCTTGGTGTGGGCTGTGGGCCGGTAGGTGTTCAGGAGTGTGTGAGCTTCGGGCTCGAGACATCACGATTGGACGTTAGATTCTTTTGTGCATTCAGGCGTGGATGCAAGGTGCTATTAGCCTTGGACTTGTTTCTTGTTGTTGTGCTAGTTGAAGTCGAGATAGCGGGTTCCTAGAATCCGCCCTCACTGGGTATTGGTGTTGAACCAATTACTCAGACCTGCTTCGTTGTTTGTTTTGCAGGTAATCCTGGAGAGTTGCAAGAGTAGATGGTTTGGTTGTGATGCTATATTTTGGGAAGCTTCTTGGGGGTTTCTTTATTTTAATAAGACATGCGTTTCGTTGTTTTTCGGTTAAGTCCGTTTTAGTTCGGTTTTTTTATAAGACTCGGGTTTTGCTTTATTAATAAAGTAAACCATTGATTATTAAGTGTTGGAATGTGGTTTATAACTTGGTTCACAGTTTGTGAAAAATGGTTTGAAAAGCCGATGAGTCGTTTGTTGGATCCGACGGGACGAGTGTCACAATTATGATCTTGTCGTTGTTTCAGAAATTTAAAGCTGCCAATTTGACATGAAAAACTTGAATTTACACAGGCAACATTACATATAAAAAATTCAACAGACAAAAAAAAACCAAAGAAGCATTGCCAACTCTGGCTTGCTTTAGCATATAATTTTCCTAGTATCTTCATAGCAGGAATGATTATGTTGACTGCAGCCGTATTCAGATTATAATTAGAATTTAGCTAATAACTGGCCAGGGCCCAAACCAATATGATGCCTAAAGCCCATCATTAAAATGTTGCCCCTTAAACTAAAGCTCATTAAAAATGTTGATTAAATTAATATGGTGAGGGTTCAAACTCGCATTATGACTTTTCAACCCAAAGACATTATGGTTTTCTACAAAATAGACTTGGAGAACCTCACACCAGAACAAACATGATGTGATGCTGTTTGATAAGCATAAATCTAGTTCCTCTTTACTACTTCAGTTGCAAGTTTACAACCTAGTCGATGTAATTTTCGAGGTGTCAATCCACTCGGGTGATCAAACGCACTGAGAATACAGATGTTTTATTAGTCTAAGCACAATCAAAATGAGTTTGTGAGTTTATTCCTAAAGCTAACAATAGTAACAAATTTCAAACATATTTATCTAGACAAAATAACATTTATGAGATTAAGACAGAGCTAGAACAAAGTATAAAACAGAGCAACAAGTGATTGAAAACAATTGATTAAAAGATAAGCTCCTTGGGTTGAGTTTCGGTTCGGGTGATCAATTAATTGTTTAGAAACATTAAGCAACTATGGGTGATTTCTTAGGCCAAGAACAACAAACAAAGTTACTCCACTCTCATGATAGCAACCCTATATCTATCAAGCATTAACATCAACTCTCGTTGGCAATTTCGAGATAAATATGCATTAATACCAAGTTCTTATTACCACTAAACACCTTAAACATCAACTCTCGTTGGCTAAGAATGTAAAGCACTTGACAGAGATTCAAACATAAACTACACCTCTCGGTGCTAGCAACATTTAGAATCAAGGAATTGATTAGCTACTTCAATCCTAGCATTAAGAACTTCTAGCAAGTAAGAAATCAAACTCCCAAGTTCTAAGCAACCTAAACCATGTTTTGAATCACCCTTACCTTTCCTCAACCCAGAAACTTAAAGAAAACTACTCTCTAGCCATAGCAAACATTAAACAAAACATGATTCAGCAAGAAAATAAAATGAACAAGAAGAAGAACTCAAGAACTAAAATTGCATAAAAGAGATTGAAATCTTTGGAGAGAATTGTTTACAAAATGTGATATGCTCTCTCAACACACTTAAGAGGCATTAAATACACGAAATCAAGGAGTAGTGGTCGACATCCATCATGTGGAAGGTCCAAAAGCTAAAAGAAAAAGAGAGAAAGTGGAGAAAAAGTAGATCTGGGCCGGGATGGCACCTTCACAGCGACATAGAGCCGTCGCTGGTTGATGTCGCTGTGAGCTTCTTTGGATCCACAGCGGCATGGTGCAAGCCGCTGTGGATATCGCTGCTGAAATGTTCGTCTCGGGGGTCCTCCTACAGCGGCATAGGGATGCCGCTGCACTATGTCGCTGTCAGCTCCTCAGGACCACAGCGGCATGGTGCAAGCCGCTGTGCATGTCGCTGTCAAAAATCACGTCTCGGGGCTCCTCCACAGCGACATAAGCATGCCGCTGTGCATGTCGCTGCGGATGTCCTTCGGGCTCCTTAGCTGTATTTCCACTTCCATTTGCTCCCTACCACCTTCCTTTCCATCTTGTTGTCTCCTAAAGTAGTCCACCACCTACAAAAAGATAAAACCACACATATGCAACCTAATGATGCCTAAGTGCACTATCCTAAAGCTAAACCAACAATTATGGTGTCTAAATGCCTTTCTAAAACTAATTAGCACAATAAAATATGTCTAGAAACACATAAAAATATAACATATCAACTCCCCCAAACTTGTTTCTTTGCTTGTCCCCAAGCAAACAACAATGACAAAGGGGAGAGGTTTGAAGTTGGAGACTCATAACCAAAGAAATCTACTTTAGCCTTCAATATGATGTCCTTAGAAAATAATAACATGTTGCACAAACAAACTCCCTAAACCACTCTAATTTCTCTAGGCTTATCAACACACCAAATTTTATTCTCTTAAGCACATTGTCAAGATTCAATCACTCAACATTCCACCAACTTTTACATTCATTCTTCTTATCTAAGTGAAGTCTCACAAATGGGAATTAGATCTCAATCAATCGGCTTGGTATTAAAAGGTTTCAAATGGTGTTTAGAGGAAGGCTTTTATCTTTTATTTGGTGGCTAACTCTCAAGAAAAGGAATGCTAGACATATTGCAAAATGTGGCAAGACAAGAACAATTCATGCGTACAATTCTTAGCTCTCATAATCTTACCCAAAGTGTTTCCCATTCCCAATTAGCCAATTTCCCCTTCATTCTCTATCTCAACCATTTTGACCTTTTTCATTTTTGGGTCTTGAGAAGTAACCCTTTTAATTTCCAAAACTCTTTTTCTTTCATTTTCTTTTTCATTTTGCACTAAGAGTTTTCCCATTTTATTTTCTTTTCCCAAGTGTTTCCCTCTTCTTTTTACAAGCCTTTGGTCTTTTATTCTTTTACTCCCCATTTCACTCTTTTTCTTTTCTCATTCCCCTCCCCATTTCAAGTGCTTATACCCCAAATGCTAAACCAATATGTGAACTCCTAGACTAGCCTATGAGAGCTAATCATTGTCGTTCCCATACTTTTAACCTTTTGCATATGTCAGCATTATCAAAAAGAGGCCTCACTCAATCAATTCAATGAAGGTTTGAAAGAAAAGGGTAGGGTATCAAGGTGTGGAAACCATTCTAAGAGTGAGAATGGCCACTTGGATTAACAAAGAATGGTAAAAATGAGGTAAAGATAATCCAAGTGTGTATGTAGTGACCATGATCAAGCATTTAAAACCCATAAGTGAGAAGATTAAATTCATTTAAGTCCAATAAGTAAGTTGGTTTCAAAGTTGAGGATATCCTACTTGACAAACAGATTGGAATGGTGTGATCAAAGCTCGAAATTTACAAGTGTTTTAAGGGTTGTTTAAGCAACATGGTATGATTAGCAAGGGCATCATATTGAGTTCTAAAACCTAGACTTCTTGCAAGGCATTTATATCATTGTCTCCTATGCAAATGCTTCCTAGAATGCTACTAGACTCGATCCTAAGAAAGCGACAAATATGAAACTAAATGCTTTTTTTTTTTTTTATGTTTTTCAAATTTTTCAATTTTTTTTGGTTTTTTTCAAAAACATAATTATTCACAATGCATCACACAAAAGTAAAAGACTCAAGAGAAATAAAATGTGGTTAGATGATCACCCCCCCAAACTTACTTCACACCGGCTCGGTGTGAAAGCAAATTTAGGAGAGCTAAAGATGGTAAAAGAAAAATGAAAATAAAGAAAATAAACTATGTACAAAAGTGGTGGTGGTACCTCAATGAGCTGGTGGTGCGGAGTCGTCCTCGCTCTCTCCTAAGGACAGGGACTCGTTGCTGGAGTTGGGTGATGGTGGAGGTATGTGGCGTCGGGCTCTGCGGCGTCGCTCATCAAGTGGTACGCGACGAGGGGCTCTGCTGGAGGAGCTGGTGCCTTCCCCGTGGTAAGACTGTCTTCTCGGGAAGTCCTCTGAGCTTGCTTCTTCTTCACTGGTTGAGTAGCCGTCAGGTTTCTCTACTGTCCCCTTCTTCCCTGTCACCATAAACCTCAGGTACTTAACTTGCTGGACAAACGCCTTCGTCTTTTCCTTATACTTCTTCTTCAAGATTGCTTTCGTCCTTCTTCCAGCTTCCACCAATTTTCCTATGGTGCGATCTTGAAGCTTGTTCCAGCGCTCCAACTTCCTGATATAGCTGTGGGCTCTCCTCAACTGAGCCCCCTGAATGGCTTCTCTCGGTGCGTGAAGGAGGTAGCGTGAGGTCCCATAAACCGGGCTGGGTGGTCTAGTATCCGTGCCTGCTGCTTCTTCCATGCGTCCCTCTTCTTGGTTACTGATTTCCTCTCTCTGTGATCTCCTCTCAGCAGCTCTCCTCTTCCTTGCATTTACTGGAGCTTCTAGCGGATCATCCTCAATGCCATGATAGTAACGCGGATCTGGCTGGAATGTCAAGTTGTCCTTGTTACTCAAAGTGGTGATGGCATAGTTCGGCAGGAGGATGTTTGCATTCTGAGATGGGCTGACTCTGAAGGTGTAGACATACCGGTTGTCAATGTTTCCAGCCAAGAACTCTGTTTTGCGCAGAAGCGCCTCATCGATCATCAAAGGCGGAACCGCATGTGCAGTTCCCAAAGGGACACCTACAGCCTGAAATATCGGGGTTAGCAAACTCCCAAACCTGAATATCGGCTTCCTGTCTGTAGACCTCATCGCTACTCTCCTCATAGCCACTAGCCTCCTGAAGAAGAAAGCTACTGTTCCCAGATCCTGGCTGAAGTAGTTGTTTATCTCTGGTAATTCCCAACCTCCCATCACTGTCTCCAGTCCAATGGCCAAAAATCTTAGTCCTTCCTCCAACACTTTGTTGTTCTCTCGCCTTGTGAACATGGTGTTGGCCAGCAGCTTCTCCACATATCTGATGGCCGGGTGGGCGATGTCTGAATTCTTCATCTCCCCGGTCTTGTAGGCTGTCCTGGAAATAATGCTCCATAGAAACGGAGGCAGTTCGGGTAGACTTGGCAGCCTACTGTCCCGTGCATCCCTGAAACCAAGTACATCTTGCAGCTGCTTGAAACCCATCCTGTACTTCCGACTGCCGCAGACAAATGTAATGTACCCGTATCCTTCGGCCTCGGTCGGTCCATCCTCAAACTCTTCTACCTCCAAAGTGCAATAGAACTGATGGCATGGCGTGTGGTAGACGGGATAGGACTTCATCATTAGGCTCTCCAGGCCTAGGTTTCTCAGAATGCCCATGACATCGTCATATATGCCCAGCTTCTTGCAAATCTCAGGTTCCCCGAACCTCGTGGGCATCCAAGTGTACTTACCAATCTTTGCTCTAATCTGTCCCATCGTGTAGTACACTCCTTTCTTCTTCTTCTTCCTAGGCTTCCTAGCTGCCGGTTTCTTAGCTTTTCCTTTCTTAGCAGGCGGTGGCTCTGGTTCATCCTCATCATCGCTAGTGCCTGGGAAATATACCCTCTCATCTTCATCGTCTTCAGGTAGGGCTGGTGCTTTTCCTGGCCGGTGTGTTTGTGCCGGTTGTTCTTCTTCGTCTTGTCCACCTATTCTCACCATCTGCACAAATACATAGAACATCATCAAATTTTTCCCATTTTGAACTTAAATCATGTCTAAAGTTTAACATTACATTATTCAGGTTATGCAACATCAATTCCATTAATCTCCAGACAATGATCAAGTTTCAAAATCATTCAATCCTCACAATCAACAATTTCCATTTTTTTCATTATAACCATACTTCTTTCACTCTTATAAATTCCAATGCACAATGAATTTGATTACACTCCTTTTGCAAAGTATGCTCTAAACAACCTAACAAAGGCTTAGGAATCATCAAAATTCAATTTCCCCAATTTCACCCAAATTTTTTTTTTTTTTTTTTTTTTTTTTTTTTTTTTCTCAAGAACCCTAGAATCTGATTTTTCAATTTAGCATAATCTAACCATGGGTTTTTGAAATTAATGGTATGGGCATGCCTAGAATCATCATATAAACAAGTTTAAAACAACAAATCCCACAGAAATCGAGTTTCAATTTTTTTTCATCAAGAACAAGGATTTCGAAAATCCATACCTTTGCTTGATTTCGGGGTTGTTAATGATCCTAGATGATAATAGGCTTAGGAATCGTGAAAGAAGGAGCCAAAAATCGATGAAAACGGTTAAGTTTTGATGAAATCCGAAAAAGAGGCGAAAATGGCGAAAATGAGTGAAGTGTGGAAGTGAGGAAGAAGATGGTTCACGATTCTTTTTAGGTCAGAAGAAATTGACCCACAGCGACATAGAGACCTCGCTGCGTGATGTCGCTGTGGGGTCTACTTACCTGCAGCGACATGTCATGTCGCTGCACATGTCGCTGCCAAAATATCCGTCTCGCTGGTTCCTCCGCAGCGACATAAGGATGTCGCTGCATGATATCGCTGCGGCCCCCTCTTTTTCACGCAGCGGCTTGGCATGTCGCTGGGCATGGCGCTGCCAAAAATGTCGTCTCGCTGATTCCTCCGCAGCGACATAAGGATGTCGCTGCATGATGTCGCTGCGGAACTTTTCTCCTCCTTTGCTCTACCGCGATGCTTCTCTTCTCGTTTTTTTTTTTTTTTGGCTTCTTCTCCTATGCCTCAAACACACAAAAAAAACAACTGAAAGCACACATCAAATCATTCAAACTCACACAATCAAATCAAAACAATTTCACACAATATATACAAAGGATAACATGGGAATGCCTCCCAAGCGCGCTTGTTTTAAGTCTCGAGCTTGACCATCTTACTCTCTCAGGTTGGGATTGGTTCCGTGAGAAGAATCGTTACCTCCTCTTCCACGGGGTTTGATGCTGAGTAGATTTTGAGTCTTTGTCCGTTCACGGTAAACTCGCTTCCATTCTTGTTGAGAAGAACAATAGCTCCATAGGGTCTTACTTCCTTGATAGAGAATGGACCTGACCACCTTGATCTGAGCTTTCCAGGGAATAGTCTTAGCCGGGAGTTGTACAGCAGAACTTGATCTCCTACTTTGAACTCTTTCTTAATTAGCTTCTTGTCATGAAATGCCTTAGTCCTTTCTTTATAAATCTTCGAGCTCTCGTAAGCATCAAGTCTTATTTCGTCAAGCTCATGGAGTTGAATAAGGCGCTTTTCTGCTGCAGTCTTGATGTCAAAATTCAGAAGCTTGATAGCCCACATTGCCTTGTATTCCAACTCGACTGGTAGGTGACATGACTTCCCATACAACAGATTGAAAGGTGTCGTGCCAATAGGTGTCTTGAAGGCAGTCCTGTATGCCCAAAGAGCATCATCAAGTTTTTTCGCCCAGTCTTTTCTTGAGTTCCCAACGGTCTTCTCCAGTATAGCTTTGATTTGCCGGTTTGAAACTTCCACTTGTCCGCTGGTCTGAGGATGGTAAGGTGTTGCTACCTTATGTTTCACTCCATACTTCCTAAGAAGACTTTCAAACACCTTGTTGACGAAGTGAGTTCCTCCGTCACTGATCACAACTCTTGGGATGCCAAACCTGGGAAATATGATTGATTTAAATAGCTTAATAACTACCTTTGCATCATTTGTAGGACTTGCAATGGCTTCTACCCATTTCGACACATAGTCCACTGCTACCAGGATGTATTGGTTCCCATAAGAGGATGGGAAAGGTCCCATGAAGTCAATCCCCCATACATCAAATACTTCAACTTCTAGTATCGGGTTCTGTGGCATCTCGTTCCTTCTTCCAATGTTGCCCTTTCTTTGGCAGACATCACATCTTGTCACATATCCGTGAGCATCCTTGAACAAGCTGGGCCACCAAAAACCTGAATGTAGCACTTTTGTAGCGGTTTTGAATGAAGCGTTGTGTCCCCCATACTCTGAGCCGTGGCAGTGATACAAGATCCCTTCCATCTCTTCTTCTGGAACACATTTCCTGTAAAGTCCGTCTGAACATCTCTTAAACAAGTATGGTTCATCCCAATAGTATCGGGTAACATCCCTGTAGAACTTCTTCTTGTGGTAGCTGTTGAGGTTGGGTGGCTCTCTTCCACATGCTAGGTAGTTGACAAAATCTGCATACCATGGTAACTGCTCGTCTTTTAAACTTTTTGCTTCCTCTATCTTCAAGATTGTGTTGTACCCGTCTCTCAAACTCTGAATCATGAGAAGTTGTTCTTCTGGTAGAGAATCATCTATTGGTACCTGCTCATCAATCCTCAACCTTGACAAGTGATCAGCCACTCCGTTCTCAATGCCTTTCTTGTCTTGTATCTCAAGGTCAAATTCCTGGAGTAGAAGTATCCATCTCAACAACCTTGGTTTAGCATCCTTCTTAGCCAACAAGTGCCTCAAAGCTGCATGGTCTGTGTATACAACTACTTTTGATCCCACCAGGTATGATCTGAACTTGTCGAATGCAAACACTACTGCCAAGAGTTCCTTCTCTGTGGTTGCATATCGGGTTTGAGCATCATCAAGGGTCCTGCTCGCATAATAGATCACGTGGAGCTTCCTGTCTTTCCTCTGGCCTAAGACTGCTCCAACTGCATAGTCGCTTGCGTCGCACATGATCTCAAAGGGAAGGTCCCAATCTGGGGCTTGCACTATTGGTGCACTCACAAGTGCACTCTTGATCTTGTTGAACGCTTCTAGGCACTCTTCATCGAAAATGAACTCTGTTTCCTTGCACAGCAGCCTTGTTAAAGGCCTTGCGATCTTTGAAAAGTCTTTGATAAACCGTCGGTAGAATCCAGCGTGTCCCAAGAAACTTCTGATCCCTTTGACTGAGTTTGGTGGCTGTAAACCCATCATCACATCTATCTTAGCCTTATCCACTTCAATCCCCTGTTCTGAAATTTTGTGCCCAAGAACTATTCCTTCTTTCACCATGAAGTGGCACTTCTCCCAGTTCAGCACCAAGTTTGTCTCCTCACAACGCTGGAGTACCCTGCACAAGTTAGACAAACAAGCAACAAACGAAGAACCATACACAGAAAAATCGTCCATAAATACTTCAACCATTTCTTCAATTAGATCGGAAAAAATTGACATCATGCATCTTTGAAATGTTGCTGGAGCATTACACAACCCAAATGGCATCCTTCGATATGCAAAGGTGCCATAAGGACATGTAAATGTCGTTTTTTCTTGGTCATTTGGGTGGATGGGTATTTGAAAGAATCCACTATACCCATCAAGGAAGCAATAATATGGATGGTTTGCTAAACGTTCAAGCATTTGGTCAATGAATGGGAGAGGGAAGTGGTCTTTTCTGGTGGCTGAGTTCAACTTCCTATAATCAATGCACATTCTATGACCGGTTATAGTTCTTGTAGGGATTAGTTCATTCTTTTCATTTTTCACCACAGTTATACCTCCCTTCTTTGGAACTACATGAACAGGTGAGACCCAAGTGCTATCTGAAATAGGAAAGATAATCCCTGCATTCAAGAGTTTCAGAATTTCTTTTTTAACAACTTCTTTCAAATTAGGATTCAGTCTTCTTTGGTGCTCAATAGAAGTCATTGTTTCATCTTCCAAGTGAATTCTATGGGTACAAAGTGTAGGTGATAATCCTTTAATGTCATCAAGTGAATACCCTATGGCTCTCCTATATTTTCTCAGTTCAATTAGGAGTAAGTTCAATTCATTTTCATCAAGGTTTTCACTTACAATGACAGGATATGATGAGTTTGGTCCCAAGAAAGCGTACCTTAGCCCATCCGGAAGTTGTTTGAGTTCTACCTTAGGTGCCTTCAGCTCACACCAGTCACTGTCCAAGCTAGACTCACCATTGCTAGCTGGTTTGGCTGCTTCTTTCCCCTCCATGGATTTGATGATGTGGACTTCTTTAGGTAGCTCCAGAAACTGGTTGTCTTCTTCCATCACCCTGCGAGAGTCAAGAAGTTTAGTGTATTCTTGTACTTCTCTGTCTACCTGCTTAGTCATGCTGTCCTTGGTGGTTAATACTGTCTCTAGGGCGTCCTCCATAGCAAGCTCTTCCAAGTACTCGTCAGCTAGAGCATCCAATGTCTCAATCCAAAAAGCTTGCCCTTGAATCGTTGGTTTCTTCATGACTTCATTGATGTCAAATTTCAGGATGTGGTTCTTTCCCAAGTGCAAGTCAATCTTCCCTTTCTTCACATCAATGATGGCTCCAGCAGTAGCCAAGAAAGGTCTTCCAAAAATCAGGGGGTCCTTTGGTTCTTCATCCATCTCTAGAACCACAAAATCTGTCGGTATTTCAAAATTTCCAACCATGACCGGAATATCTTCAAGCATGCCAACCGGAAGTCTCACTGACCTATCAGCCAACACAAGTGAGATTCTACATTCCTTGTAGCGTGTGAAACCAAGGTTCTTTGCTACTGAGAGTGGCATCAAGCTCACACTTGCTCCAAGATCACATAAACATCTCTCAAAGGAGAGTGGTCCCAAAGCACATGGTAGAGTGAAGCTTCCTGGATCTTCTAGCTTCCTTGGACTGGTTTTTCTCTGGATGATAGCACTACATTCGTGGGTTAGGACAACCATGCCTTCCATCTCTTTCGTTCTTTCCTTGACTGCATCTTTAAGGAATTTGCTGTATTGGGGCACAAGCATGAATGCATCCATCAATGGCATGGTGAGCTGAATCTTCTCCATTTGCTTGTCAAAGAGTGCTCTATACTTCTCCAAGAGCTGCTTCTTGAACCTCCCAGGAAAGGGGAGTTTGGGTTCATAGGCTGGTGGCACAAAAACTTTCTCCTTGGATGTAGATGCTGAACCAGTTTTTGCTTTGTCCTTTGTCTCTTCATACATTTTGCCTTTCCCTTTGATGTCTTTGACTTCTTCTGTATCATGCCTCTCATTCCCAATGGTTTCCTTATCTCCTTCAACTTCGAAATCCATCCCCCCAGCTTGGTTCTCATTGTCCTCAATGACTTCTCCTGATGATAACTCTCTTCCACTTCTGAGCGTGATGGCATTGATATACTCTTTTGGGTTTTGTTCCGGTTTTCCAGGGAGAAAGCCTGGTGGTCGGTTTGATGATGGTCCGGCTTTGTTGGACTGCTCCATGTTCCCAACTCTTGATGCTAGGCTTTCCATTTGTGTCTTCATTTCTGTCATGGCTTTGTTGGTACTTTCTATAAAGTGCTTCAGCATTTGTGCTTGATCATCTGTCTTTTGGTAGGTGTTTGAACTTCCTTGTCCCTGAAAATGTTGGTTAACTTGATAGTTACCTTGGTTGTTGTTGTACTGTTGGCGTTGTTGGAAGTTGCCTTGGTTGTTGTAGGGTTGCCTCTGCTGGAAGTTTCCATTGTTGAAAGCTGGTTTTGTTTGAAAGTTTCCTTGAAGTGTGGTTTGTTGCTTTAATGTGGGGTAAGACTGATCTTGTGGGTTCTCCACATTGTTACTTCGGTATGAGAAGTTTGGGTGATTCCTGTAGTTCTGGTTGAATCCTTTGTTGTAGCCTTGTCCTCCAATATAATTCATCTCAACCTGTCCATCAAAACACATATCAGTATCATCTTCTATGTATCCTTGGTGTTGATCAAATTCTCCCACAAAGTTTACTTCCCTTTTGTTTGCTTTAAGCAACTTGTCCAGTTTCTCATTGAGGGCCTTTATCTCTCTCCTTGAATCATCTCTGTCTCCTCCTTCTCTGTAGGTCCTGTCATAGTCCTCCCCATAGTTGGTGTCACTGGTGGCCAAGTTCTCAACCAGCTGCATGGCTTCTCTTTCATCTTTTTGCAGGAAGTTGCAGTTGCTAGCAGTGTCTAGCATCATCCTGTACTTTGGGAGTATGCCTCTGTATAATGTGCTGAGAAGACTTTCCTTGGTGAAACCGTGGTGAGGGCATTGGTTGGTGTAGCTCTTGAATCTCTCCCAAGTTTCTCCAAAGTTTTCTGTTGTTTTTTGTTTGAAGCTGGAAATCTCATTCCTCAACTTTGCTGTTCTTGATTTGGAGAAGAACTTGGATAGGAAGAGCCTTTTGCATTCATCCCAAGAAGTGATTGAGTCTTGTGGAAGGTTCTTTTCCCATTCGTGGGCTTTGTCTCCAAGTGAGAATGGAAACAGTATGAGCTTCATTGCATCTTCAGAAATTCCATTGATGCGAACTGTTCTACAAGCTCTGTCGAAGTTGTGAAGGTGGTCTAGTGGATCCTCCAGAGGTAGGCCGTGGAATTTGTTTCTTTCAACCATGTTGATGATGCTGGCTTTAATTTCGTAGTTGTTGTTGTCGAACCCTGGTGGAGTGATTCCAGAATTGTAGTCGTTGATGTTTGGTTCGTCATAATATCCAATGGCTCTAGTTACTCTTGGTGGATGTTGGGGTCTTCTTCCTTCGTTGTTCATTCCACCTCCTTGTTGTTGTTGTTCTGGGTCAGCCATATCTATTTGTTCTCCTGTCGACCTTTTTTCTGCTCTCCTTTTTCTTGAAATCTCTCTTTCCAATGCTTTGATGTTTTCAACTCTTGGCACAAGGTTTGTTGGTCCCCTGCTCCTCAAGTTCATTCACCTGTAAAACCCAAGGAGAAAGAGGTAGAGAAAATTAGTAAAACAGAAATAAAATGACTTAGTCCCAATTAAACACCAAATCTCAATGGTTCAATTAAACACCCAAGATGGCAACGGCGCCAAACTTGATAAGCATAAATCTAGTTCCTCTTTACTACTTCAGTTGCAAGTTTACAACCTAGTCGATGTAATTTTCGAGGTGTCAATCCACTCGGGTGATCAAACGCACTGAGAATACAGATGTTTTATTAGTCTAAGCACAATCAAAATGAGTTTGTGAGTTTATTCCTAAAGCTAACAATAGTAACAAATTTCAAACATATTTATCTAGACAAAATAACATTTATGAGATTAAGACAGAGCTAGAACAAAGTATAAAACAGAGCAACAAGTGATTGAAAACAATTGATTAAAAGATAAGCTCCTTGGGTTGAGTTTCGGTTCGGGTGATCAATTAATTGTTTAGAAACATTAAGCAACTATGGGTGATTTCTTAGGCCAAGAACAACAAACAAAGTTACTCCACTCTCATGTTAGCAACCCTATATCTATCAAGCATTAACATCAACTCTCGTTGGCAATTTCGAGATAAATATGCATTAATACCAAGTTCTTATTACCACTAAACACCTTAAACATCAACTCTCGTTGGCTAAGAATGTAAAGCACTTGACAGAGATTCAAACATAAACTACACCTCTCGGTGCTAGCAACATTTAGAATCAAGGAATTGATTAGCTACTTCAATCCTAGCATTAAGAACTTCTAGCAAGTAAGAAATCAAACTCCCAAGTTCTAAGCAACCTAAACCATGTTTTGAATCACCCTTACCTTTCCTCAACCCAGAAACTTAAAGAAAACTACTCTCTAGCCATAGCAAACATTAAACAAAACATGATTCAGCAAGAAAATAAAATGAACAAGAAGAAGAACTCAAGAACTAAAATTGCATAAAAGAGATTGAAATCTTTGGAGAGAATTGTTTACAAAATGTGATATGCTCTCTCAACACACTTAAGAGGCATTAAATACACGAAATCAAGGAGTAGTGGTCGACATCCATCATGTGGAAGGTCCAAAAGCTAAAAGAAAAAGAGAGAAAGTGGAGAAAAAGTAGATCTGGGCCGGGATGGCACCTTCACAGCGACATAGAGCCGTCGCTGGTTGATGTCGCTGTGAGCTTCTTTGGATCCACAGCGGCATGGTGCAAGCCGCTGTGGATATCGCTGCTGAAATGTTCGTCTCGGGGGTCCTCCTACAGCGGCATAGGGATGCCGCTGCACTATGTCGCTGTCAGCTCCTCAGGACCACAGCGGCATGGTGCAAGCCGCTGTGCATGTCGCTGTCAAAAATCACGTCTCGGGGCTCCTCCACAGCGACATAAGCATGCCGCTGTGCATGTCGCTGCGGATGTCCTTCGGGCTCCTTAGCTGTATTTCCACTTCCATTTGCTCCCTACCACCTTCCTTTCCATCTTGTTGTCTCCTAAAGTAGTCCACCACCTACAAAAAGATAAAACCACACATATGCAACCTAATGATGCCTAAGTGCACTATCCTAAAGCTAAACCAACAATTATGGTGTCTAAATGCCTTTCTAAAACTAATTAGCACAATAAAATATGTCTAGAAACACATAAAAATATAACATATCACTGTTCAGTTCATTATCGGTGGTGGCTTAATCATTTTCAAAGTCTCTGGTTGAGGGACAAATGCAATAGCCCTATTCAAGGAATTGCACATAGCATCTTTTTTATTTCAATATATCAGCAAGAAAATCACCTTATCAACAACTATATCCTCGTCAATTTGTCCCAAGTTTCATAATCAGAAAGATATTCCTTTTATCTAAAAATGCCATGACCAGGTTGAAAGATTCAGGCTGTTTAGGAGATCTTATATAATAAAGTAAGGTTTCTCAAAATCACACGCAAGCTTTGAGAGGATGACATGTGTCATCTACGAATTTACACTTGCATTTATTTTTCTCACTACAAGAAAATAGGATATTAGCGACTAAAATAAGCAGTCGCTAAACAGTGCGTCGCTAAATATTTGAGTCGCAAAACAGTCGCTAAATAGCGACTAATTGGCAACTACAAAATAGACGTCGCAGTTTAGTCGCTAATTAGTCGCTAAATTTAGCGAATAAGTTGCGACTGGTTATTTTTAGTAACTAATCAGTCGCTAAATTAGCGACTAATATTGCGACTCAATAGCGACTGATATGTGATTATTTTAGTGACTAATCAGCGAATAATAATAATAAATAATAATATTAATTTTGATATTTACTAATTAGATAACAATAATTAAAAATGCTAAAATACAAAAAAATGTCACTAAATATTTTAATTTATAAACAAAAATGTCACTAATATTTTTGGGTCACTAAATAGTCGCAGAGTAGTCGCTAAATAGCAACTGTTATGCGACCACCATTTAGCGACTACATAATAGTCGCATATCAGTCGCTAAATAGCGACTGTTATGCGACTGAATAATTTAGTCGCTAAATAGTGACTGATGTGCGACTAATATGTTTTGGTCGCTAAATAGTCGCAGAATAGTCGTCGTTTAGTCGCTAAATTTAGCGACTACGAAATCAGTCGCTAAAACCAGTCGCTAAAACCAGTCGCTAATATCATGTTTTCTTGTAGTGTCTCTCTCAATTTTATTGTTATTTATTTAAAACAAAACAATGATGGTTAAATATGAATGTATAATCTAAAATAACCAAATAAAAGTAATATTTTAATTTTCAGTTACAAACTTTATCACTAATATAAAATAAAATAGTTACACTACAACACAAGTAATTTTATTATAAAAATGATATGATACCTTGAACAATTTCCAATGTATAAAATATATGTTTATTTGATGGAAAAAATATTTGTTTCTAAATTTTAATGTTAAATATATAATAAAGTAAGGTTTCTCAAAACCACAAGCTTTAAGAGGATGAAATGTGTCTTCTATGAATTTACACTTGCTTTTATTTTTCTCTCTCCATTTTATTTGTTGTTATTTATTTATAACAAAACAATGATTGTTAAATATGAATGCATAATCTAAAATAACCAAATAAACTAATATTTTAATTGTTCGTTACAAACTTTATCACTAATATCAAATAAAATAGTTACACTACGGCTCCAATTGGTGACGATAGTTTAGGAAAAGAATTATGATAAATTTTTAATTCCTCAAAATTTTTACCAATTAAAAGGAATTTTTTGTCAAAATTCAAACATATGGATCCCACAATATTTCATATTTTTCCTCATGTTTAAGGAATGAATGCACACAAAAATTCCCCTGCAAATTTGATGAGGAACAAAATATGAATAAAAATTCCTCTACATTCCTATTTTTTTGTTAATTCAATTCCTCAAATGACATTTTGTCCATTTTTCACATTTCTTTGGTTCATTTTAGTGGTCACCAATTGGAGCCTACAACATAAGTAATCTTGTTTATCAAAAAGTGATATAACAATTTAAACATTTTCCAATGTATAAAAAGTATGTTTATTTGATGAAAATATGTGTTTCTAAATTTTAATGTTAAAATCTTATACAATAAAGTAGGATTAAATTTTTTTATTTTTATTTTAATCACTAACAGTTAGTAAAATAATTTATCTCCTACCCATTAATTAATTTTAAATTTATAAATATTTTTTAAGATAGTATATTAAATTTTGATTATAACTAAGATAAGATGTCAATGACAATAAAATTTAAACATATTATCTAATAGAAATAGAGTTAATTTTTATTATTAGTTTTGAACATATAGTTATATAAGGATTTTAATCTAGAAAATAAGAATTACATTGTTTATGTAATCTTATATAATAAAGTAAGGCTCTCCTAAACACAAGTCATGAAAAGTTTTCATGTGTCACCCAAAATTTAAATTTAAATTTTTATTTTAATTTCTAACAATTAATGTACTCAGTTATTTTTTATATATTAGCCAATTTTACATTGATAAATATTTTTCGAGATAGTATATTACATTTTCACCATAATTAAGATGAGATGTCAATGAAAATAAAGTTTAAACATATTATCTAATATAATATAGTGAGAGTTTTCTAGAATATTCTTCTAATCCTACATAGTAATATTTAATGTTTTCTTCCATATGTTTCACGTAGTTTTAAATTATTTTTCTATATCTTAATTTTCCTAATAATAAAAAATTAAATTTGTTTATTATTATTACTTTTAGTTATATAGTTAGATAATGATTATGATATAAAATAAAATAATTAATATAATTCAGATAACTAAAGTTAAATTTGTTTAAAAATCATAAAGATATAACTAAATATTTTAAAATACTAAAACTAAGACTATTGTATTTTATTTTATTTTAGCAAATTAATTTTCTTAGTAAAAAATATATATGTATTTACAAAATAGCAAAACAATTTAATTATTTTAACTATAAATAATCTATTAAATATATTTACTATATATTTACATAAAAATGCTTTATTTTTACTTATATTAATTTCTAATCCAACTTTAATACAATTCATATAACTAAAGTTAAATTTGTTTGAAAATCATAAAGATATAACTAAATATTTTAAAATGTTAAAACTAAGAGTATTGTATTTTAGTAAATTAATTATTTTAGTAAAAACTATATATGTATATACAAAATAGCAAAACGATTTAATTATTTAACTATAAATAATCTATTAAAAATATTACTATATATTTACATAAAAATGTTTTGTTTTTGTTTATATTAATTTATAATTCACGCAACGCGTGGAACTATCCCTAGTATTAAGATATTGTAGAGATTAATGGGCCATGATGCCTTAATCTCTAGAGAGTGTGTGATAATTGTCCTACATTGAAAGTTGGGATTAATATTGACTAATATATAAGGGACTTGGGTCAATCCACTTATCACCAATTGGTTTTAGGTTGGAAGCTCATGAAACTTTACATGGTATCAGAGCCAGACGCACACACTCTCGTAACCCCGGCCCGAAAGTGGCCCGTGCCTTCGGACCCTAGGATTGATGGTCTGTCGAGATTAATGGCTAGAAGGGTCATTATCTCGAGGGGAGGTATTGAGATATTGTAGAGATTAATGGACCATGAAGCCTTAATCTCTAGATAATGTGTGATAATTGTCCCACATTGGAAGTTGGGATTAATATTGACTAATATATAAGAGACTTGGGCCAATCCACTTATCATCAATTGGTTTTAGGTTGGAAGCCCAAAAAATTTTACAGGAGATGTTCAAATTCTGCTGAATTGGGTGGGTGATAAATAACATATTAGACAAACATTAATTACCCTAACAGCTTAGTTGAAGTATTGTAATAGTTTATTATGAGTTAGAAGCAGCGATTCTGTCAATCAGCTCTCTCTTAATTTTCTCCACATTTTGATTAGGGTGTTCCAAAAACTTTTACCCACACCCTACCCAAAGAATTTGCAGGAGATGTTCAAATTCTGCTGATTTGGGTGGGCGATAAATAACATATTAGACAAACATTAATTACCCTAACAGCTTAGTTGAAGTATTGTAATAGTTTATTATGAGTTAGAAGCGGCGACTATGTCAATCAGCTCTCTCTTAATTTTCTCCACATTTTGATTAGGGTGTTCCAAAAACTTTTACCTACACCCTGCCCCCCCAACCCCCCCCCCCCCCCCCCCCCCCAAAAAAAGTAATTGAATCTGAGGTGAGTGATATTGCAGATGTTTCTTCTTTTGTAAATTGTGTTGATTTTCTTGTTTAATTTTTCTAGGTTCTAAGTTTTAGCTCACACATTGTTGATAATTAATTGTGTTTATGCCTTTTTGTCTTGATGTTTGATTGGAGATCTTACGGTAAGATTTCTGTTCTAGATTATAAATCTAATTGCAATTAATTTTCCCAATTTTGAAGGAGATGATGCTGAAAATACCTAACCATCCGGCTGAACCAAATTGCAAATACGCTAAAACCTCGGATGTGGAAGTCTTCCGGTTCCTAGCAATGGGAAAGGTGAACTAATAATGTGTATCAACTTAGTTTCGGAGCTCAGCAAGTTGAATTAATCGAGGTTGTGTCTTCATCTATGCCTATGGAGACGAATTTATTGCACCCATTATATCTTTTTTAGAAAGATATGACAAACTTGTATCTTTCCAAATCTAGTTGCCTTTTTGTATCTTTTTCTGATATTTCTTATGACAAAAAGTCTATTATACCCTTATCTAACTAATCAATTAATATGTCTTATAGTTACTAACCTAGTTACCTTTTCTTCTAGTTAGACTTAAGAAAGCTGTTTCATTATTTGTATATCATAAAAACGTACTAGACATTATTTGTATATCATGGAAACACTTGGTGATATAGTAGGTAACTCATGGATACCGTGATCCCTTCATTCTCGAAGATGCATTGTGTTGTTGTGTGTGGTTCATGGTTTGTTAAAGGCGATATGGGGTGGAGGTTTGTCGTTGACATAGAGAAGGTATCTCGAGTTGTTCCTGTGACGCTAGGCATGAAGATGGCCGACCTTGTCCATGTTGTTTTGACCGAGTTTGGGTTGGAAACGTCTGCGAAGCCAACCTTCAGCTACTCGCCGGTTCTTATTGACTCCTCTTCTACGAAAGTGACCTTGCCGCGGATTATGGTTACCACAGATTTCGGCATATCTTGTTTCCTCGACATGTTGTCCTCCAACCGCTCAATGTCTCTTCTCCTATCTTTGGAGAAAAAGGTTGTTCGAAAAGAATCCTCCGTTTCTGCTGAAAAAAGATTGCTAAGATCTCTCGCTGTAGCAGCTTTCCGACTCTTAGAAGACTATTTGGTAATATGACTTCGTACGACAGTAGAGAATCCCCTGTAATGCTTGACGAAGACACTGTCGAAGCGCTAGACACTATGTTTCATTCAAACTCACCTCGTTCCAAGCCCGGCAGTCCGGGTTTGATAGATGCATTTGGTAAGCCATCCGTCAAACAAGAATTTGATGACGATGTTGCAGATGTTCTATCCCCATCGTTTCCTTATGTTAACCGTCCTCGAAGCCAGTTTCTGACAGAACAATGTACGTAACCCAGTTTTTTTTCATCTTCATCTTTGCATATTTCCAAAGAATTAAAAAAAAAAAAAATTCCAATCTACACTTACATTATTTCTTCCGGTCCATACTATCCATGCAATGCAGATTTACCGGATACAAGAGATACCTATTTAGCAAACAAAATACCATCGTTCAGTTTTAATTTACTGGACAAAGATAGCCAAGAAGATGTCCTCAGCAACGAAGATGAAACAACTTTACAAAACGAGAAGGGAAAGCAAGTTCACCAACACCAAAGAAGAGCTTTAACCTGCATATCATACGGGAGTCTTAGTGGAGAGCGTTCTCTGGTTCTCATACCTAGTCAAATTTGAAGTGACGGAGGAACCCCTATTCGATAAAGAAGGGAACGGTGCAAATAAAGCTATTTCGAATCCTCTATCAACAACCCACTAGTGGCTGAGAGAAAGCGAGCAGCACCTTGTATAGGTTGGGAAGAGTTTGAAGAAGCAAGCCCCTATCAGAGCAGAGAAAGCCATTGCACGCTAGATCATAATCCCTGCAATAAAGAGTTTCCTACCAAAAGGGGAAATTGATAGAACACAAATCTCCACAAAAGAGTAATAGATCTCCACAAAGGAGTAAAAATGGCAAAGATAGCCTAACCACAAACAAAGCACACGGTTACAAGAACCTATGCTAAGAACCAACTCATTTGCAAAAAAAAAAAAAACGAGGTTCACAAATCCACCTTAAAGGGCTAGCTAAATATAAACCCATCTCATCTTGAGAGAACTAACCAGTCATAGAGACTTGAGAGAAATAGCTAAAGGAGGCAGAGAAGTCACAAACAAACCTGATAGCTTTTGAAAAAAGGCTGCATACTGCAGAAATTGACCGCACTACGGCGAAAGAGATACCACCGAAGGAGGAGACTGAAACACCAATCGGATCTATGAGACTAAGAGAAACATGAGTGAACACAAGAGAAGCTACACCACCACATGACTCAAAAGCCAGATCTAAGAAAGGAAATCTTCAGAAATATTCTGAGGGTAAGGATTAGGGGAGGCGACGAGGAGCATAAGCATGGCGAGGTCAAAGGAAGCATCTGGAGGGTTTGGTGGTTCAGGTGGTTCGACGGGAGAGAGAGCTTCAAACGATAATAGAGGAGACAAGCATGGCGGCGGATCTGGAGGAGGTCTGGACCGCGACGGAGGAGGTGCAGTCACCAACCAAGCCATGAAAGAGGAGACGAGTAGCTTCAGACCAATGGCGGACCCAGAAATTTTTTTTATCGGGGTCATAAATTAAATTTATTATATATATTTAAATTAAATTATTTAATTATATTTAAATTATTTATTTATTTATATTTAAATTAAATTATTTATTTAAGTTAGCATATTATTATAATTTTTATTATTTAGAAATTTAGATCTTAGCATATTTTATTTCTTTTAGAATGAAAAGTATAATATATGTAAAAAATTGTCAATAGTTTTAAATTGTCATATTTTTCTTTAAAAAAAGCCCAAATAAACAAAAGACAAAAACTAAACTAAACTTTTAGGTCCAATACAAAAAGGAGGTCAAACCTAAATTGAGCTCTCAATCCATACTAGAAAATGTAGGAACTGTTTAGTTGATCCTGATGTAATTCACAGATTCATATCAACCTAAACATACAGATCTAGGTTCTCTTGATTAGAAATATTAGATGATCTCACCTTTTACCTGTTTGTTGCAGCGGAAGGAATAGAACAGGTCAGAGATCAGAGAGATACACCGAGGGATGAATCCTCCAAAGGTTCACACACGCGATCACAGAAAACGGCTGCTAGACCGAGCTGGTGGGAGGCGCAGGGAGAAAGGATTTTCGGCGCAGGGGCTAGGGTTAGGAGAAAGAGATTTGGCTTTTAGCTTATTAAAAGCCTTCTCTTTCCCTTTTGGGCTTATGGGCCCAAAACACCAATCTGATTAAATCCCATTTAATCAGACCCATTAATCTTTCTCTCTTAGTACGACAAATGCCTGGCACTTTTGTCGTACTTCTGCTAAGCCGTTCCAACACATTTTTCCTGTTAGCTTAGGCGTGTGACCCATATGGGATCATATAATATAGGCAATAAGTCCAAGACTTATAGATCATGAGCGGACTCTAGCAAGCCATCATGACCCCCAGTATTATATGACTTATGTCTGATCATTGACATACTCTTACTTTCTAGAGACAGTACCGAGATTACTGGACACAATTCCAACAATCTCCCACTTGTACTGGAATCTCTCTGTATTCATAATCCTTTTGTCACAATATCTCGATTAGTCATAAGGCAAGATTAGTGTCATCCTTATAAAGCCTAATCTTGTTCATCGGACTCTGATTTGATACTGACAATCCAAACGACTCGGGAAAGTCCGTTTGAGCATGGCCATGCATTTTCCAGTATTCAAATCTCCGATTGGCCCAGAGATATTCACTCCATTTATATTGGAGGGACAAATCCCATCTTGTTCCATCACTGTAAACTACTCATTTCATAATGTACCCAAACAAGGTCCTTATAACTATCGCAGAACGATAGCGTTAGACAATGATCAAAATACATCAGTCCATGGGCAGTCACATGCATGTGAACTCAGGTCTAAGGACTATACTCTATAGTCGTAGTAAGAATCTCTTATGACACAGATATAAATATCCTGAAGAGTTCTTATAAGCGGGTCTTGTCCGGTCGTATGTTCCCAACATACACCTATGTACTGACTTTGATGCCGCACATCTATGACACACTGAGACTTTGTCATAAGTCACGTACCAATCCAGTCTCTCACGGTTGTTGGTGTTCCAGTTTCAACAACCTTCGACTAGGGACATGATGATATAAAACATTTATCAAATATAGGGTCTCATGATCAAGCTAAATGACTTTGATGACTCAAGATCAAGTCACTTACTTCGATGACCTATAAAATGCTTCATATCATTTTGGAACGATTATTTCATCACAGTTAAAATAATCTTGAAATAATAATTTCATTAAAACATAAAATAATGTTTTACAAGAACATATCAAATAACTAAAATAAAGCTCACAAAACTCCCACTCAAATTTAGATTACATTTCAATGTTTCTAATGCCTACAGCTTCAGTCAGGAACTCGAGCTTAGGCCTTGGGAGTGGCTTTGTCAACGGATCAGCGACATTATCATCTGTCGGAACTCGGCTGATCTTGACTTCCTTTCTATTAACGATGTCACGTATCAAGTGAAATCTTCTTTGAACATGCTTGGATTTCTGGTGTGATCTTGGTTCCTTTGCCTGAGCTATAGCACCATTGTTGTCACAAAACAGTGCCAGAGGCTCAGCCGCATCTGGTATCACACCTAGTTCCATAATGAACTTTCGTATCCAAACAGCTTCCTTCGCTGCTTCTGAAGCGGCGATATATTCAGCTTCTGTAGTGGAATCAGCAACGGTGTCCTGCTTGGAGCTTCTCCAACTTACTGCACCGCCATTCAGACAAAAGACATAACCGGACTGTGACCGGAAATCATCTGTGTCTGTCTGGAAACTTGCGTCCGTGAATCCACTGACTTTAAGCACATCACTTCCACCGTACACCAAGAACTTATCCTTAGTATGTCTTAGATACTTCAAGATATTCTTTACGGCAATCCAATGGTTTTCACCTGGATTTGACTGGTATCTACTCGTCATGCTCAATGCATAAGCAACATCAGGACGAGTACAGATCATGGCATACATGACAGATCCTATTGCAGATGCATAAGGAATATTCTTCATGCGCTCAAGCTCAGCAGCCGACGTAGGGCTCTGCTTCTTGCTTAGCGTTGTGCCATGCACCATTGGCGTGAAGCCCTTCTTGGAATCTTTCATGCTGAATCTTTGTAGGACTTTGTCAATGTATGAGTCTTGACACAAGCCTATCAGCCTCTTAGGTCTATCCCGATAGATCCTAATTCCAAGAACGTATGCGGCTTCACCCATGTCTTTCATGGAAAAACAACTTCCAAGCCAGTCCTTTACAGACTTCAGCATTGGAACGTCGTTTCCGAGAAGCAGTATGTCATCGACATACAGAATAAGAAACACTATCTTGCTCCCACTAGATTTCTTATACACGCATTGTTCTTCTTCGTTTCTAATGAAGTCAAATTGCTTGATCGCTTCATCAAAACGAAGATTCCAGCTCCTCGATGCTTGCTTCAATCCATAAATGGATTTATGAAGCTTGCATACTTTCCCAGCATTCTTTGGATCTATGTAACCGTCAGGTTGTGTCATATACACATCCTCTTCCAGAATACCATTCAGGAAGGCGGTTTTTACGTCCATTTGCCAAATTTCATAATCATGAAAAGCTGCAGTTGCTAGTAGAATCCGAATAGATTTCATCATAGCCACTGGTGAATAGGTTTCATCGTAATCCACACCGTGAACTTGTCTGAAACCTTTTGCCACCAACCTGGCTTTATAAATCTGGACATTTCCATCCACGTCAATCTTCTTCTTGAAGATCCATTTGCACTCGATGGCTTTTACACCAGCAGGCAAATCAACCAACGAAAATACTTGGTTGACCGACATGGAGTCCATTTCGGAATCAGTGGCTTTACGCCACTTAGAGGAATCTGGGCCCATCATGGCTTGATTGAAGTTCGATGGTTCATCACCATCAATGATCAGAAGATCATGACAGTCAGTCACGAGGAATCCTTGATATCTCTCGGGTTCGTGACGGATCCTCCCGGATCTTCGAACTTTAGGTACCACAGGTTCAGGCTCTACAATTTCTTGTAGGGCCTCCTCCTGCTCTTCCTCATTAGGTTGAGCAGTATCCTGTTCATCTTGAATTTCTTCAAGCAGTACCTTACTCCCACTGTCTTTCTTAGAGAGAAACTCCCTCTCAAGAAAGTTACAATCCCGGGCAACAAAGATCTTGTTCTCGGAACGTAGATAGAAGTAATAAGCCTTGGTTTCCCGTGGATAACCAATGAAATAGCATTTGTCAGATTTTGGTGTAAGCTTGTCTGAGATCAATCTCTTGACATAGGCTTCACAACCCCAAATTCTGAGATAAGACAGCACTGGAGCTTCTCCAGTCCATAATTCATATGGTGTCTTTGCTACTGCTTTTGATGGCGCTCTGTTTAGGGTGAACACTGCTGTTAGCAGAGCATATCCCCAAAGGGATATTGGAAGGTCTGTGTGATTCATCATAGATCGAACCATATCCAATAAGGTCCGATTCCTCCTCTCAGACACACCATTCCATTGAGGTGTTCCAGGAGGAGTGAGTTGGGATACGATCCCACACTCTCTCAGATGATCACTGAATTCCTGGCTTAAGTATTCTCCTCCTCGGTCGGACCGAAGAGCCTTAATGCTTTTGCCAAGTTGGTTCTGTACTTCATTTTGGAATTCTCTGAACTTTTCAAAAGATTCAGACTTATGTTTCATTAAATAAACATATCCATACCTACTGAAATCATCAGTGAAGGTAATGAAGTACTGATAGTTTCCTTTTGCATTTGTGGACATTGGGCCACACACATCAGTGTGTATCAGGCCCAATAAGTCACTGGCCCTCTCGTTAGGTTTATTAAAGGGGGCCCGTGTCATTTTGCCCATCATGCAGGATTCGCATTTCTCACATGACTCAAAGTCAAATGAGCCAAGAAGTCCATTCGAATGGAGCCTCTTGATGCGTTTCTCGCTGATGTGCCCTAAACGACAATGCCATAGAAACGTTCGGTTTTCCTCATTAGGTTTAAACCGTTTTGTATTAATGTTATATATTGGCGCGGATTGATCGAGTATGTAAAGCCCATTCGAAAGAGGGGCAGAACCATAGAACAAATTGTTGCGATTGAAGGAACATAATTTATTCTTAACTGAAAAATCATAACCTTCCAAATCCAACAAAGAAATTGAAATAATATTTCTGCTTATAGCAGGTACAAAATAACAATTATTCAGTTCTAAAATCAATCCCGAAGGTAAAGACAACAAGTATGTTCCTACAGCTAGTGCTGAAACTTTCGCTCCATTCCCAACTCGTAGCTCCACTTGTCCTTGCTTCAGCCTTCTACTGTTGCTGAGTGCCTGCATATTAGTACAAATATGAGCCCCACAACCAGTATCCATGACCCATGAGGTATTATCAGAAGTAGTTGTATTAACTTCTATAACAAAAATACCTGATGAAGAAGTCTCGAAAGTCTTCTTCTTCAATTCCTTTAGACCTTCCTGGAATTTCTTACAATCTCTTCTCCAATGCCCAGTTCTTTGCAGAACCTGCACATGTCAGTTGGCCCAGCCTTGGACTTGGGCTTAGGCTTTGGCGTGTCCTTGTCCGAGACTTGGACGGCCTTGGCCTTTCCCTTATCCTTAGCAGAGGATTTCTTAAACCCCTTGCCCTTTTGCACCATAAGCACATTGGGGTCCTTGGCGGTTTTCCTCAAGTTGGGCTCTGCAGTCTTGAGCATTCCGTGAAGCTCAGGTAGTGTCTTACTCAAGCCATGCATGTTAAAGTTCAGAATGAACTGATCATAGCTTGCAGGTAAAGACTGCAGAATGATGTCGCAGGCAAGTTCCTGGCTGATTGGGCAGTCGAGTTTCTGAAGATGATCGAGATAACCCATCATCTTCAAGACATGAGGACTCACTGCCGCATTCGCAGCCAACTTACAGTCCAAGAGGTTCTTAACTGTCTGGAACCTCTCAGTCCTAGCCTGCTCCTGAAAAAGCGATTTCAGGCTTGCCATTATCTCGATGGGAGACAATACACTTTCGAACTGTTTTTGCAGCTCAGGAGTCATTGTCACCAACATCAGGCAATAGACATCATTTTCATCTGACGAATGCTTTTCCCAAGCATTGTGCAGAGTCCTGGCAGCATTGGCAAGAGGCCTCTCGGGGAGGGGATCACGAAGGACATAATCCTTCTTCTCCTGCTTGAGGACCAGCCTCAAGTTCCTTGACCATGTCAGGAAGTTCGTTCCAGTCAGCTTCTCCTTCTCGAGAACAGACCGGATCGAGAATGTGTTTTGTGTGCTTGTAGTAGTCATATCTGAAATATATAAATAAAAAAGGTTATTAGTTATTATGTTCAAAATGACTAATCTCGTATTAAAATTTAATATGATTAATCACGCATTATATTCAATAACATCAGTTACCCTCAATAGAATATAATGATTCCAAGATCCACATATAACTAAGATTAAAGTGGGCCACTGGCCGTCACCCAACCTTAGCTTATATCGGTAAGCCCTATATCGGCTAATTATATCCGTGATATAACTCTTGGTTGTGAATCTGGGCCCGAGGCCCAATTCACTCTGATGTCTCAAGGCCCGGGACTCCCGATGGCCTAGTCAAGAAAAACAGACAATACAGTCATGTAATCATTAATGTCTGGGACTCCCAATGACATTTATGAATCACAAACTGTCTTACCCACGCAAAAGCAGACATCCTCACACTGTAAGGCCATGAATGCAATTGAATGGGCTTTGACAGCTGACATAGCCTGGACAAGACATCCAACGCTTGATATTATTTGAGGTTCGTAGGTTTATTAAAATTCATTCCCAAAATAGAAGATTACTATTTCGGGAAACTTTCTATTTCTGGAAACCTACTATTTTTGGAAACTTTCTAAAATTGGAAACTTTCTAAAAACGGAAATTTCTTAAAATCCAAAACCCGCAAATTCAGAAACTTCTATTTTAAAAAACTTTCTAATTTCAAAATTTCGGAAACTTTAATTTAAAATCGACTTTATAAATTTATAAAATAAATTTTAAATTGATCTGAAGAAAGACTCAAATAATTGGCCCAATTGTTTTAACTTCTTGGCCCGAGGCCCAAGAATTGGTCCATGTCCAAGACATGACCCAATTGTTCAATTATTTGACATAACCGGTCTGGTTCATTAAAATTGGTCTAACCAAATTTTAATTACTACGATGACCACAATTATCAACCGGTTATTTACTAAACCGGAATTTCTCAATTTATTTGGTCCAACCAAATCAAATTAGAAATTCCTGGTTTAGGCACTAAATCCAATATTTCTTTCGACATTGGATTTCTTATCCCGGTTTAACCAGATTTAATAAAATTATTAAAATCTGTTTATTAAACCAGAACGAATCAATTTTAATTAAGTTTTGAACCGAACCACCTAACCGAAATCGAACCGGCCCATCACACCCAAAACCCTAACCGGTCGAGACTTGTCCAAGCCGCAAGCCATCATGCTTGGCCGAGACGTGATCGGGACGGTTTGGCTGCGTGATCGGGACGATCATTCGGTTTGCTCGGGTCATGCGGGAGAGCCGCGATCGTTCCACGCCAAGCAGGAAACGATCGGGACGTCGGGACGAACGGGAAGCGATCGCGATCGCATGATCCGATCCGCTCGATCATTCCGTCCGGCTGCCGCTCTCACGCTGGCTCTCGGTCGATCATGCGATCGATCATGGATCGATCCATGCATCAAACTCGTCAGCCGATCACAAACCCGAGTCATATAGCTCGGTTTGCGATTTCTTTAGTGTGTTTAGGATTCAAAATTTGTTTCTTAAGTGATTTATCTTATCAGTAATGATTCAAAACACTTCTAAACAGATTAAACAACCTAAACATGAATCTAAAATAAGAAATCCTAAGAACCAATGGCTCTGATACCACTGTAGGAACTGTTTAGTTGATCCTGATGTAATTCACAGATTCATATCAACCTAAACATACAGATCTAGGTTCTCTTGATTAGAAACATTAGATGATCTCACCTTTTACCTGTTTGTTGCAGCGGAAGGAATAGAACAGGTCAGAGATCAGAGAGATACACCGAGGGATGAATCCTCCAAAGGTTCACACACGCGATCACAGAAAACGGCTGCTAGACCGAGCTGGTGGGAGGCGCAGGGAGAGAGGATTTTCGGCGCAGGGGCTAGGGTTAGGAGAAAGAGATTTGGCTTTTAGCTTATTAAAAGCCTTCTCTTTCCCTTTTGGGCTTATGGGCCCAAAACACCAATCTGATTAAATCCCATTTAATCAGACCCA
Source organism: Orychophragmus violaceus (assembly GCA_030180135.1). NCBI lineage: Eukaryota > Viridiplantae > Streptophyta > Magnoliopsida > Brassicales > Brassicaceae > Orychophragmus > Orychophragmus violaceus. The sequence goes on from CM058229.1 coordinate 24,797,353, forward strand.
TTAATCTTTCTCTCTTAGTACGACAAATGCCTGGCACTTTTGTCGTACTTCTGCTAAGCCGTTCCAACACATTTTTCCTGTTAGCTTAGGCGTGTGACCCATATGGGATCATATAATATAGGCAATAAGTCCAAGACTTATAGATCATGAGCGGACTCTAGCAAGCCATCATGACCCCCAGTATTATATGACTTATGTCTGATCATTGACATACTCTTACTTTCTAGAGACAGTACCGAGATTACTGGACACAATTCCAACAGAAAATGGGTGCAAGGAAGGATCGAACCCAGGTTTAGGGGGGTCAGACACACGGATCTTTACCAACTGAGCTGCTGTTTCATATGAAATGATACGTACAAATAAAATATTTATCAGTTAAGGGGTGTCAGCTGAACCCCCAACCCTTAACGTGGGTCCGCCACTGCTTCAGACAGAGGAAAGAACGTCGGAGATGGAGCTGAGGAAATCCATCGGAGATGTCTAGGGAAGCGGGTTTGGGAGAGTTTCCTTTATTAGGGCGAACTCTCCATATGGTTTGAATCTTGGGGCATATATATATTTTTCTTCTTCTTTTTTTGGTCAAAATATCTTTTTCTTCTTAAATAGAAAAAATACACAAGAAGTGGACATAAAGACACAAATGTTGTATCGGGCTATTGATTGATAGATCGATGAGAGTTTGTGAATGGAAAGAATTGTATTTACTCTCATAAGAATAGAGATTGGGGTTACATATATATTTATAGTATAAGTATTTCCTATTCTAGATAGATACAAATATATGAACATATCTCTAAATCATAATCACAATATTCACAATATTATCTAGGATCTCTAGATCCTTCTATACGCCCCCTCAAGCTCAAGTTGGTGATGGAGCGAAACGGAATTAACGGCTTGAGATTGATTCGGATTGATTGTGATGAACCTTCGTTATCTTCCTTTTTGGTTTTGTGATTGCAGAATCAAAAACCTTGTTATGATAACATCCTTCTATGGCTGAGTGAGTTTAGCAGATTTTGAAGCATGAAGCGATGGAGATTTGTTGCTCGGTGGGGAGGATGATGTTTTTTTTTTTTTTTTTTTTTTGCTTTTTTTCTCTTTGAACGAACGAAAAAAAATCAAAATTAATTGGAAAACTTTTTTTTTTAATTGGGAAATCAAGCACAATCGTGCTTTAGAATTTTTTTTTTTGAAAAAGAAGATGAATAAAGAAATTAGAGAATAGTAAGAAGAAAAGTTTTTATAGTAAGAATAAGAAAAGCACGGAGGCTTGAAAAATAAAAGAGAAGAATGTAATTTTTTTTTGAAGAAAAGAAGATTGATAAAGAAAGAAGAATAAGAATAAGAGAAAAACAAAACGGAGTTTGATCATTTGGATCGAAAAATTCGGAAGCACTTGGCTTAGATTCAGAGGTCCATGATAGACTTGAATAAGAAAAAGCTCTATGGCTTAGATTCAGAGGCACTTAGGCTTGAATAGGAAGCTCTATGGCTTAGATTCAGAGGTTCATGATGAACTTGAATGACGGAATCACTTGGCTTAACGAAAAAAAAAAACAGAAAATAAAAAGAAGTTTGATCGCTAGATCAAAACTTTTGAGCGAACCTGCTCTGATACCATGATAGATCGATGAGAGTTTGTGAATGGAAAGAATTGTATTTACTCTCATAAGAATAGAGATTGGGGTTACATATATATTTATAGTATAAGTATTTCCTATTCTAGATAGATACAAATATATGAACATATCTCTAAATCATAATCACAATATTCACAATATTATCTAGGATCTCTAGATCCTTCTATATTGATAACCCCCTCCAGCAAACATTTGGGTGTTTTGTGATGATGGAGGTTATGCTGATCTTATTTCTAATTTAGAATTGAGGAAGTACAACATTCTTCAAACACATTGAACGGATGATGTGTAATGAAATTTATAAAGACATGTTTGATCCGGGAAAAAATTGGCATCTGGATACCAATAGGATATTTTGAAATATGCACTAAAAGTTAAGAAAATGTAAGAAATTGACTATGCAATTTCAGTTAAAATGAGGAAAATAAAATGTAAGAAATTGAAATATGCAATTTCAGTTAAGGATTAATTTCCAGAAAAATGTAGTATAAACTCATAACAATCAAATAAAAATACAATAGTTAAAATCTTACAAAAATTAGGCCAAAAATAATTGTTAATTATCGGTTTATTTTTCATATTTGTCAATCAACTTTTTACTCTATTTACTAAAAACTAAAAATATATATGAATATACTTTTCAATCAAACTATGAATATAAAAATGTAATAATTTCAGATTATGCAATTTGGCTAAGGTTTAGTTTGCCAAAAAATAGTGGGTATGTATATATCCTTAGAAGAGAAGCGTATATATTGTATAAATACATATAGGTTTATGAAGCATTTTCTGAACCAACAAATTTAGAGAGAATGATATACGCCAAAATAAAATGTGGGAAGGAAAACTTGATATATCTATTTTGATGGTTGTGTTGATGAAAAGAAGTTGTTTTTGCATTGGAGTACATTCATGGTTTGCGTATTGTTCATGGGGATTTAAGGCCTCATAACATACTCATGATATCTGATGGTATGAATCTAAATTAAGCACCACGATCTCGTGTACTAATAATCTTTCCATTCAAAAAATTATTAGATTAATGTAATCTTAATAGTATAAGAATATGAGTTAGAAAATACAATTTAATAAAATTATCGTTTTGGATGATATCAATTGTGAAAATTTGATATGGATATTTCTTGTTGAACTAAAGAAAATAGCAATAAAATTCAAATGCACTATGTTTTCTCATCAAAGCTATATCAAAAAAAAAAAAAAATCAACTAAACTCGAATTAGGAATACAAATATGAACCTCTTAAAATAAACTAAGAATTCATTTTCTAAAAATTAAATGAATATTTATTATTCGATAATCAAAGAAAATTTTCAATTCAATATATCAAATGCAAGAGGTCTGTGATCTATGATCTAACCATTGTTTTGTGTGAGGTTAAATGTATGAAGATGTTTCTATTTACTTCATCAATTTATGATTTATCGTTTGAGACAGTATATGGCTGATGGTTAGAAATGATGATTACAATAGATTTTGGTTTAACCATTGTTTGGATATGGTCTATGATCTATATTGTTTCGATATCGGACTGGTGTTTGGATATTATCTTATCTATGATTTGTTTATATAAACAGTTTCATGAGTAAATTCATCCAAAGACTTGATGGATTGCGCTGGAACGTCTCTAAAGATCCGGAGTACAAAGTAGTTGTTGATGTTATGAAACTCCTTGCCTATACCGCTGGAGGTGGAAGAGGCTCTGGTAGCAGTGTTTTTGGCTGACAACGTGGCAGAGGAAAGAGCTAAAAAGGCAGAAGAGGAAAGGGCTAAAGATGAGAGAGCGCATAGAAGACAACCTGAGGAAGAAAGGAAGTGGATAGAGGAAGTTGTTGGTCTGAGCGTCTATTTGAGGCTCAACCTTGATTTGGGGTTGGACATGTAAAAGGAGTGCTAAACCTATATCTAACAGTATCCAACTACCATGAGAACGAATCTAAACTTACTTCTCAATAATAAATGATATGTTATTTAATATATTTATCTTTCTTACGAGATATATTTACAATCTGGACACGTTAAGATTTCCGAAAATTATTTAATCTTACTTTTTTTAACATATGTCAATGATCGAGACTTTTACTTCAACAGAACATGGAATAATATGTTTACCACAATTTTAAGTTTTTTTTTTAAGTATACATTTTATTAAATTTTATCATATAACTCTATAGGTTTAGTTCACTCCCAATTTTATCAACATTCATTTTTTTAAATTACATATTTCATTATATGTAATCTGAGAGGTAATAACGAAAACTAAACTTTATTAAGCCAGTTTATTATCTTTCCTATTTAATCCACAAAATGTGAAATTTTTCTTCAAATTCAAGAATGAAAGTAAAAACAAAAAAAGAGTTTTTTTTTTGACGGCCAACTAACTTTATCATTACTAAAATATATGTGTACAAAGTGTTTACAACATATTACATCCATTTAATTACATAAACTTTGTTGTATTGTCGAGCTTCTTTAGCCACAACATCCGCTACAAGATTTTATGTTCTACCAATTAAATTGATGGTCATGCTTGACAAGTAGCAGAATATCATCAACAGTGTTACTAATACTTGTGTGACACTGAATTGTATAAGGCACAAGTTGAAACTTATTAAGAACATCCTGCAGCAGAATACGAGGGTCTCCACATAAGGTTACACTGTCATACCGCAGTTTATTTAGTTGGGCCTTACGCGCTAGAGCCTCAGCTTCCAAAGGTGAATAAATTGGTGTCATCGGACCAGACCCCTGTAAGAAAGGTAGCCCTGATGCAGCTCCATTTGCTTGAATAATTCAGAAAAGGTTAAGGCACTCCATCTCATTGGCTTGACAAAATAACAGAGAAGGATCAGCAAACAACATATGAGAAATTACAGGTCCACTACGACTAGCTTTAAACCATGAAGAGAATTCAGTTCAACTGCATTTGTTAAAGTTGCTGACAAACACTCTATACATAGTAAATAAATATAAGGTGGTAGTGGATCATCTTGGCGAATTCCACGGTGGGGATAAATTTTGAGTAGGCGATCCATTGATAAGAACATAATAGGATACTGTAGTGATACATTTCATTACCCACTCACACCATGTATCTGCAAAACCAAGACGTCTCATTATAGATTCAATATACGACCATTCAAGCTAATCAAAAGCCTTAGAAATATCTAGATTTAATGCCATAAAAGGCGTTTTGATTCTCTTAGTTCTTAGTGAATAAAGGAGCTCATGTATTATTAACACATTATCAGTGATCAAACCCCCAGGGTATCAACGTTGATTGAGATTATAAGATAACAGTATGCAAGCAAGCTTTCAACCGGTCAGCCAAAACTTTAGTAATAAGTTTATAAGCTATGTTGCTAAGACTGATAGGTCGAAAGTATTTGACCTGATCAGTAGGAGAGTCAGTCTTAGGAACAAAACGTATATGTGTGTGGTAAATCTGAGGATCAAGATATCTTATATCAAAAAAAGAGTTTCACAAAGTCAACCACACATGTGATTCAAACCTTGCCAATTGAGTAACCGAGCCCATGCCTTCAGATATTGATCAAGCCAGTCAGAATTAGCCAATACTCGGTCAAGTTTACATCTTACCTCTCCATTTTCGATTACCCCTTCAAGTATAGTTCCCTCCTTAAGTTTTCTGTTCATGAAGCCCTGATATGTTTATCATTCTTCTAAAAGTGTAGAAATACCCTTCTGAATGTTGATTACCTCTCAGTTTCTCAGTATTATCTTTCAGCTCATTGAAGTCCCCCAACACTAACCTCGATTTCCTTCTGTATAAACCAACAAATACTCTATTCATCATGCTTGACCATAGAAGTTGTCGTGGTTTTCTTTTTTGGATTCCCATATACACATGTAGGGTAAAAAGTAACTGAGCCTTTTGAGACTATTAGATCCGTGTAGTGAAGTGTGGGATTATAAAAAAAAATTACACCTCATTGTATCTCACCAAAAATAGCTAGGCCACCACTTAACCCATCCGGAGAAAGCACAAAATGATGAGGAAAGTGTAGCTCATTGATGAGGCTATGTACAAAGCCGTCTTCATATTTTTGTTTCTACGAGGAACAATATATCTCAGATTGATATCCTTTAGGTACGGAATTGTCAAGGGTTTCCTCAAACCTTGACAACTCCAGTGCATTATCTTCATCGGGGATCGAGTGGCTTTGGGGTTGAGACCTCCCCTACATCTTTTGGAATAGTTGTAGCTTGAGTTTTCTGTTGATCGGTTGATGTTTCATCCTCTGCCAGTGCAGGTTATGCCTTGTGTTTAATACCTCGTTGAAGATGAGCAGAAGTTGAACCATACTCTCTGGTAGCCAAGAAGTGATGATTAAGCTCATGTACTTCATTGGGATCTAAGAAATTCATGAGGTCACCAATGGAACCCGCATGAACTAAGTTACCAAATATCTCCATGTGAAAGTTAGAGTCAACATTATCACCCATTGTGTCATCGGGGTGATCAATCTGTGGGACTATTGGGTTTAGATCTTGCTCATTCTTAGGTACCTCAGATTCATAAGTCTCTACTTGTTCCAAGTTTTGGGGGATATTGTCCACATGAGCATGGAAAATAGGTTGTGCTGGACCAGGTAAGCAAAGCCACATTCATCTTCAGAGGAGACATAATCTCATATGCCCCTATATCTCCATCAGTAATCTGAAATGTCCCTGTTATATTTTTAATGTCGAAATGACAATTTTACCCTTAATGAATGGTTGTAAGGGCTTAAATATAATTAAACCGGTAAGTATTTGTTGAAAACAACGGTAGCTCAGTGGTTAGGAACTCTACACGCGTACCTGTGCGCGACGCGCGCCCAGGGTTCAAATCCCACCGGCGTGGTAATACTGATAATACCAATATTTATTGGTTATTTATTGGTACTATTCTAGTAGTACTGGTATTACAGGTAACACTGTAATACCAGTACCACTGGAGAGGTAACACTGGTACTGGTAATACTAGTACCACTGGAGGTAACACTGGTAATACCAACACCACTGGAAGTAATACTACAAATGGAGGTAATACTGGTAATACAGATAACACTGGTAATACCAGTACCACTGGAGGTAATACTGGTATGTGGTAATACTAGTACTACTGGAGGTAACACTGGTAATGAAGGTAATACTGGTACAACGATTATTCATATAAATTAAATCAAAATGAGAAGGGCAAAATCGTCATCACATGATTTTATTTAAAAAATGAGAGGCATGTAGATTAAGTGGGGGTATAAGAGATTATATTCTGAGAAAGAGGGGCATATGAGACAATGTTTCTCCTCAGGTAAGTGCTCCGCAACGAGTACATAACTATCGAAGTTTATCAAATAGAAAATGAATTGGCTCCTCATGCTCGTGGAAGTCTATATATCTCGCAAATATAAGTCGCCCATAAGCATTCATACGAACCCGTATCCATACTTCTCCTTCTTGATCATGAGTTGGTTCATGTATATTGACATCTTCATCAAATCCCAAAACATCACTACCGATTTCATTTATAGTTCTCTCATTCGGTGAATCGTCAGGGATATTCAGAAACCTGCCCAAAAGGAAATAGTTTGGAGATAATCCGGATAACCCCTTCTAATCCATCTTTATGTAACTAACATCCACTCCTTAAAATTCCATGGCCCTCTGTCTAAAACTGTAAGGAATTGATGCTCAGATTTGAAGAATACAGTCCTCATTAATACAGCATGTAACTCGACCATCCAATCCCCACGCTTTAGACATCATATTCTTGATTCCAGCTGGAGGTTGGAGTGGAAGATTAAGCGCTTTGAAAACGAGATCTCGAGTCTTCTTCGCCTCCGTTGAGATCTCAGAACCGAGAGAAGATTTTGGAAAGATAACCAAAGATTATTTTCCATACTTCGATAGAAGAGAAACCTCCTCCAATTCAGAAGGTCTAAGAGGTAGGGGTCATCCTCTCATATACCCCTATTTCCAAAAGAAAAATCTATAATGACCCTCTTCCAATTTGAATTTCTTTTAACATTTTTAAATCCGAAAATAAGGTAAATGACTCTAAACCCAAGTTACTTTCTAATAATTACATCTTATAACTGAGTTTTATCCACCCAACCATTTCTATCAGATCTAACTCAAAAACTGAACCCAATTTTTTTCCACACTAAACCTTTTTTCTAAAAGATAAACTAATTTCTCTAGTTTATTTATTAAATTAAGCAATTTTTATTTAGTCGAAATCAAAATTGTTTTCGATAAAGTTTTAACTCCTCTTTTCATTCATCTCTGTATATTTTGTAAATTCAAGTTAGGGTTTGTTTTTGAATTTCTGGGTAATACTGGTAGAACTAGGTAAAACTTATTGTTGTTTTTGTATTTGAAGATATCTACGAGGTGTTACATTGACGAGGTTTTGGAGAGTTTAAAGATCACTAAGAGGGAAATGAAATGGTTTGAGAACCATCCGCAGTTCAGACACTTTTTTTTTCACAGGGACATCAATCAAAATGTTTAAAGTCGGAAACAGATCTCACTGAATTGGTAAATCTGGTTAAATACTATGGGAAACCAGCAGCAGAAGGTGGTTGTAGATAAGGTAGATGAGTTGGAGCAAAGATTGTTGTCACTAAAAGCATATGTGAAGAATCAAAGAGGAGAGTAAACTTATGTTGTTGTTTGAACTGTTGAAACTCCGTTGAAACCATGTTGAACTCGTAATAATGTTTATTTGGATTTTCTGAATTGGTCCTAGTATCTTAATACTAGGTAAGACAATGTTGGTTTGTTGTGTGTTTACAATTATATTGTCTTTGAATTTGATTTCAAGCATAGTACTAGTATTACTAGGTAAAACTATGTTTTCCATGTACAAATATGAATCAGTTATACTATTAATTTTAGTATGGATCCATAATCAGGGTGTGAGTGAGAAAAATAAGAGGAAATTATCGACGAAAATGAGAGAGAGAGAGGCGAATGTCGGATATAAATTAAGAGAAAGAGAGATTGGTTTGATCTTAAAAGCTGAAAAAATCACTGAATTTTTCATCTTGGACGCCTAAAATTTTTATTTTTTGAGTTTCCCGCCAAAATTTTTCACTTAGTTTTACCTAAGATAGTAGTTGTATCAAATTTCCGAATAGTTCTACTTTTGATGTATTCCAATTTAATTAGTATTACCTAAACTAAAACCTTATTTTTTCTAGTTTTACAGTTGATTTTATTGTTTCAACATGTAATTCTAATTGTCTTATGCAATAATAAATTTGAAATGTAGTTTTTTATAATTTTTTCTTCCTAAGCTGGTTTGTCAATTAGAAAGTGTTTTTAAAAGTATAAGGAATGTATTGTCTAAATTGTTCCATAATAACCCAAATTTGCTAAAATTTGGTTATATCCTAGTGATGTAGTTGTAATAACATAATATGATTTGATTTGGTGATTATGTTTAGTTTTATAAAAATTATACCTAATTTCTTTTCAAAGTCAACTAATACCGGTAATACCAGTTTTACTAGTTGTACGTTAGTAATGCGCAGTTATACTAGTATTACCCAATAATCACGAAAGCAATATATAATATTATATAACGGAAAACCAGCTTAACTTAGTTGTTTTACATAACAAAAGCTTAAAAACCAATAAAAACCTTAGTACTCTCTTTCTACCCTTCTTAATGACGCGATCCCGAAGTATGATATGTTTCTCTTTGATGTAATATGCTTCTCATCATCACAAATAGTCTATTGTTCCTCACATCCAACCAGCAGAAGAATGTAACTCATATGCAATTTAACCTAACTTTCATCTAAACAAAGCTTCTTGTATATCCTAGCTTCTACTATCAACAATTTTATCTCCTCCATTGATGTCTTCAACATTATACTATACATGCGATCTTTGCATTCAAAATGTATGTTGATGTTGCTGCTCATTCTATCATGCCAAAAAATACAATTTATTCATGATTTTCAATAATATAGTCTATTGCCTATTGCCTATTGGTCTTGTCAACTGTGACACCAATTAGAAAATGATCGTCATTGTCGAATCACATATATATAAAATCTAAACATAGATAATAAATTAAATGAATAAACATGTTTAACAAAAAAAGGTATATATGTAATTCCAAGATTATAACAACACATATACTCTCTTTATAGTCTCAAAAGTACTCTCTCTTTCTCTTCCCATTTCTTCTTCTCCTTCTTTGGTTGTTTAGCAAACTTGTTTTTTTCTTTTTCCATGAATCCATTTATTTTCTTCTTCTCCTCCATGTTTTATTATTTTCAAAGTTTCAATTATTCATTTTTTAGTTTTAAATTTTAGTTCTTTAATGAAAATCTCTTTGATTGTATAAATTTGAAGTTTTTTTTCATAAAATATCTCCTTTCTTTGTTTTCTTTTCTGTCAATTTTTTATTTTATTTTACTATTATATGAACTAAGATTGTGTTGGTTTTGAAGTATTAAAGAATGAATTTTGATTTATATGGAACAAATTTTGCACCTTTGAAGTTTTTTTTGATAAAACATCTCTCTTTTTTTAACATGTTTTTCATTTGTTTTATTATCTATGGTTATATTTGTATTATCTAAGACCATTGACGGTTTTGTTGTCATTGACAAAGCTGTCGATGATGATCAAAATAGTGAGGTTAATGTTTTTCCCCCTCGTCCCGTGCTTTATGTTACTTTGATCTTTGTTAGTTTCATATTTGTTAGATTAGTTGCTTAGTATTTGTTGATTTTTTTCTGTGGTAAATATTCAATTGACTTTGGTTAGTCAGTGACTTTTATTCGAATTTTAATAGGCTAGACAATATATAATTACATAATATTCATGTAGATTAATTGATTCGCTTTTATACTGAGAAGATTATCTATCCCCTTCCACTTAAATTTATTGCATGATAGGAAATATGAATGTCACCTTGATTTATATCTCATGACAAAAATCAGGGTATTTATCATCTGGAATACACGTATACCACGCGGTTCTCATCATTAGTTTCAGGGTGGATGAGAATGGAAACTATTAGTTGAGGAAAGCGTTGGGGAATAGAAGGATTCAGTCTACTTCAGAGGCAGCATATAAGAAGAAAACATTCACTCTTTTTCAAAGTCTATTATGGAGATAAAAGGGGTATCCACAACAAAATAAGAAGTAGAGAGAGGTTGGAAGAGGAGACTATTGAAGATTTTTAGATCGAAATTTGGTTTTTGTTGCAGTGATTTGTTGGGCTATATCGTTTATTCACACTATAGAAGCATTGTTTAATATCGGCAAACAGATTGAGGAACAACATTCTTTTTCAATTCAACATTTAGTGAACAATGTGAAGATTGGGTCATACAGGTTGGAAAGTTGTGAAACTCTTGGAAAATTTGTTAAAAATGGTATATTGGAAGAAGGCCAATGTTCCTGCATTGCCACCAAACAAACTTGTTCTCATGAGGAAAATGTAAGATTTTTATTTGATAAGTCTCATTATTATAGTATAGAACTTGGTTTGTAGGTTGTTTTATACATAGCTTTTAGGTTAAATCGGATGGTTTCTTTTGATAATTTCAAGTATTTAGGATGAATAGCTTCATCGGATGATTTCTTTCCTATCAATTTCCTATTCTTGTGTGACAAATGGTGTGTCACGTGGTATTTATAATGCACCATATCTGAATAATTCATCTACCTATCTTGTGACTGTATCAGGCGGATGAGCTAGAAACTGCAACAGTCAAAGTTCATTTTCTTTTCTGTTTTTAGAGTACATTAAAAGTAACGTTGTATTTTATTTTTTGTAGCCCGAGGTTGCCGAGACCATTGACGATTTAGTTGTCATTGAGAAAGCGGTTGATGATGTTAACCTTGCAAAGCTTGTGTAGAGGCATCCGGGTGGTTGGAGTGTTTCCTTTATGGACTAATCTTGAGTCACATGGAAAGGTAAGTAGACTAAAATTCTTTCGATGATGATTTGGTTAATGTTTCCCCCCTCGTCCCGTGCTTTATATTACTTTGATCTTTGTTAGTTTCTTAGTATTCGTTGATTTTGTCTGCAGTAATTAGTTAATTGACTTTGGTTATAGTTTGTGACTCTTTTTATTCTTCTCATGCCTTGAGAATTTTTATAGGCTAGACAAGATATAATCTACATAATATTCATGTAGATTAATTGATTCGCTTTTATAATTATCAATCCACTTCCACTAAATTTTTTTGTATGAATATGAATGTCACCTTGATTTATCTCATCAGGGTATTTATCGACCCCATCATCTGGAATACACACATCTCGTGTACCACACAGCTTTTATCATTGGGTTTGGGGTGGATGAGAATGAAAACTATTACTGGATAGTGCAGAATAATTGGGGGAAACGTTGGGGAATAGAAGGATTCAGTCTACTTCAGAGGCAGCATATAAGAAGAAGGCGTTCACTCTTTTTCAAAGTCTATTATGGAGAGAAAAAGGGGTATCCACAGCAAAAGAAGAAGTAGAGAGAGGTTGGAAGAGGAGACTATTGAAGATTTTTAGATTTTTTTTTTATGTGTGGTAGGACTACGTAGTAATTTAAGAAATTTAAGTATTTAGTGGCTCTCTGTGACCATTTTGCCTAGATAAAAATGATCAAAATTATGGTGCTTTCAATCTCGCATTTAGATAAGTTGAGCTGTAGCGGAATGATAATCATTCTACGTCTCCGTCGGAAATGGAACCACAAAAAACGGAGAAATTCTATTACAAACTGGATATGACTCTGATTTGAGTTTGTATACACTTAAATAATTAGACACAAGCTTCGATTTAGATGAACCATAATCGAATCCAATTCTGGAATCTTATACTGATAATTGCGTCTTTTCTTTCATCGATTCTACTTGTTTATGTGTACCCCACGTTACTTTTCATCAGTCACAAAATTGTTCATGATGAGAATCATCCCATCGGTAATCTCCAAAAACCATTCATCCTCAATCATATTAAGTTTCAAAGAGTAACATCTGAATACAAGCATATTAAGTTTTACTGACTCTTGTCAGAGGTTTAGATTGGATAATCAAAACTTAGACTACTTACAATGGTGCTTACTTGTCATGTTGAAAAATAAAATTCAACAGTTGAATTAATTTAATGTCTTGCAATGGGGTGTTGAAAGAGTCAAAATATGACATGGATTCAACACAACTCAACTTGTATTGAATGAATTCAACACTGTGAAAAACATTTGGTGGGTCCCTTTCTTTTTTTTTCTTTTTCTATGATTTAAATTTAAAAATATATGACACATGTAACTCAATCATTGGATATTCATTTTCTTTATTTTATTTTTCATCTCAATCATTTAACATCATTTATTTTATAATAATTGTAATTATATATATATATAATTTTATATCAAATTCATAATTTTCATACTTTACAAACAGAGACTTGTTTCATATCTTTCGGACACAGAAAAAACTCATTTTTACTATTCTTTTAATTTTTATACCAATGTTTCATTTTATAGTTTTAAACATTGGTTTATACGTTCATATATTTTAGTTTTAATACGTTCATATATAACATATATATAACATTGGTCTATACGTTCATAGAAATCTATGTTTGGTTTTAATTTAGTAACTTAATTTATACGTTCATTGGTATCACATATACGTTCATATATAACATTCATACGTTCATATAAATTTAGTATATTATATTTTTAATTATTAATATTATATCTATTCATAAAATAAAAAATAAAAAAATAATATTAGTGGGGTAGGAAAGGTGTTGAATAAATAAAATCATTGTAGATGATATAAAATAAAGTGGTGTTAAATTATGATGTGGAAAAAATAGAAACTGACGTGGAAGAAAGAGAAGATGATGTGGAGTGTAAAATGGAGTGTTGAATAAATTTACCATTGTACATAGCCTTAGATACAAGCATATTAAGTTTTAAATACATAAGTCTAAATACAAGCATATTAAGTTTTAAAGACATAAGTCTGAATACTAAGGGAAGGGAGTACATAAAGTTATTACTTGAGAAATATATTGTTCCAGATAAAGCGGGAGTTGAAGTCATCACCTATATGCATCCAAGATTAAAACAATATTCAAATAACCTTAAAACTGACAAGTCATGGATGTCCAAGAGAGAATAAGATCATCTTTAAGAAGAAAAATCAAACCTCATTAATCTTGTGTTGGCTTTAATCTGAAGTCATGAACGAAGAACTCACCAGCAAATTTCCTCACCTTTGCTTGGTAAAGTTTTGGCTCTGGAATTGATTCAGAAAGATCTTGTGCCCAGAATGTTATGTAAAACACCAAACCTTGGGCACGCCGCTACACTTGCACTCACATAGTTGACAAGCTCGATTGTTGTTCCATTTTCTTCGTTTTCTTCGTCAATGGCTGTCTTTATGAGCACTTCCTTTAGCTGCTTTTTGCTAAGATTTCTATCGAGCTCATCTGACCATTCAAATTTCACGGCACCAAAATGATAGTCCAAAAAGTATATCGAGATACCGTTGTGACGAGTTCAAAATTAATGTCTGGAGGGAAGTTTTTGGCGGAAATAAAATGAGGAAACTAGTGCAAGATCGTGGTAGAACATGCAGAAATGGTGGAGGATCTTAATGGGTTCATGGCATATCCAAGGGAAGGCTATATGCTGATTTGATAATGAACTCTGTAAAAGAGAGAGATCTGACCAGGATTGTGATTGCAAACATTGCCATCCATGGATTTTTTTCAAACGTTCAGATGGTATATTGATGACGTACCTGCCATTCAGAAAGGTTTATCAACCGTCGTTGAGCAGTCGTGTAGTGGTTTGGAGGCGTCATCCCGACTAAGCGACCAAGATTTCTGTTCAACGTAAACTTTGCAAGGCATATCGATGAATAGTGTTAGGTACGTTACCATCTTCTCCGGCGTAGCGCCCCTTAAATTTTATTTATTATGTTCGTATTATATGTTATTAGTCTATCAACTGCATGCTACTTATAAAATATGTACAACCAAAATATCGGATAACTTTATGACGTCAACATCCTTTGAACCTATTTCCTAACAATGCATAAATTCCCAAAATTTCATTAAATATTCATGTAGAATCCATCATTTGCCTTGGCATTGTTTTTTACTCCGTCGTGGAAGATCTCAGTTTGATTGACGACGAATCATATCGAAGGGTGTACAACATGGTGAGACTTATTGGTGAACGTTACACATTCAGTAACGAGGATTTCTTTGGGGGTAGTAAACCTGATGAGCTGGTTTTTCCTCCCATGCAACGTAGGACTGGACCAGAGCAAATAAGCTGTGGTCGAAAGTTCAAAATTACCTTCAGACCTCTCCATCTAGGCAAAAGGATGAGGCGGTAGAATGGGAATGGGAGTGCCGAATGAAGTCCTTCTGGACAAACTTTGGAGTCCAAGATTGGCGATATAATTTATAGGAAATTGGCTGCTAACAACACTCTGATCATAAACAACATTATCAAGTGGTTTACCGATAAAATAGTTGTTGATAAAGAACCAAGTCGAGCCACTCGCTAAACTCATAGTAT
Organism: Orychophragmus violaceus; assembly: GCA_030180135.1. Lineage (NCBI taxonomy): Eukaryota > Viridiplantae > Streptophyta > Magnoliopsida > Brassicales > Brassicaceae > Orychophragmus > Orychophragmus violaceus. The sequence continues at coordinate 24,812,594 of CM058229.1, forward strand.
GCCACTCCTCATGTACCAACCAGAAGAAACGGTAATACCTCCCAACCACAAGGTGTTCAAAATAACAGATATGCGTAGGAGATCATGTCATTTGGTGATGTCCAGGTTGATAAGGTTATAAATCATCTACTATTTCAATTGCACATCCTGCCATTAACGTTCAACTCCATGTGCACCATCTAATTGTATTAGCAAGTAACTATTTTTTGGCCATACTAGTACCCACAACAAACCCCCTCTTATATGCGGACCCAGATGTCCAAATTGATCTTGATCACATTCCTATGGTTAAAAAGAAAAGCAAACAAACTAGAGTAGTCTGAAAAAGGTTTAAGGGATGTAATGGACTCCAATCAAATAGTGTCGACATGTTAAGTGTAGTTGAACCGGTTGAGCAGCCCCTCATTGACCGCATAAAAATTTAAAATCGTAAGTCACTTTTCATACACTTTCAACATGAACATATACATGTTTGGAATCTAGTTGACACTTTATCCTTTATGTTTCAGCCAAATCAAGCTAGGGAACTGATATGCTCAGAGTTTAATTCCCTAAGCTACAGTGCAAGTGAACAGAACGTGACTGTAGTATATAGGGGTCGAATTCACAGAGACTAAAGAATCTTACGATAGACTATAGAGTGTTGAATTAAGCTAAGTAGAGCAAAGTATAAAGCAGTAAAAAAAGTAAGAAAGTAAATCAAACAGTTTGTAAATCAAGCAAGCGAAGCGTCAGGTAAGGGAATTCTCACGAAATCAGGAATAAAGGCAAATCAATCAATTGGGAACAAATTAAGAACGGTTCTAGAATTAGATTAACATAAGTATAACAGACCAACTTTCGTTGTGAATGTTAACTATGTCTAGCAACCTAGCAAACAAACTTTCGTTGCGAGTTCTAGAGTTCTAAACATGCATTAATCTCAGGTTCATTCGTTCACAATTTCCCTAAGCCAAATTTCTTTGTGAATAGACAAATTGCTCATCTAGGTTCTTTCCTAGTAGATTAACCAACTTTCGTTGTACCAATCAACCTAACATCAATAATCTGGGTAGCTAATTCAAATTAAGTATTAAGAACAACCTATATGAAGAACTAGAAGCTATGAATCCCAATAAATCAATTAACCTAATATTACATGAAATCCCTAATGAGAATCCCTAAACCTAACAAGTAAACTACTCAGACATGGCAGATGAAACAAAAGACATGATGAATAGAAAACCAAATAACATAAAAGGGATAGAAAAACAAGGGTTCGAAATCTCTTCTCTCTCGAGTACAAGACCAGCCCCAAAATCTCTCAATCTATGATAAGTAAAAGCGTAGCCTAAACAATGGTTTAAAAACCCTAATATATTAGTCTAAACACGTTTTGGGACTTTTTGTAAATCTGAAAACTTATAGGCAAAAACTGTAATTTTCCAAGAATACATATTTTTGTGCGAAGAATTCTGGATCAGGGGTTGCGTCGGCCGACACACATACTGCGTCGATCGACGCACCATGCAGACACATCCAATGAACTCTGTGAAATCTCTATATAGTGCATAATTGCTCCAAATGCTTCCAAAATGTCCAATTAAGCTCCAAATGTCCCTAAACCTGTAAAACACCAGAAAAGACCCCAAAATACATAGAAAGACTCGATAACAAAGACTTATATCATGGTCAAAACCCTAAAAACCATGATATATCAACTCCCCCACACTTAGCTTTTGCTTGTCCTCAAGCAAACAGAAAACCAAGATCAGGAGAAGAAGTTTGAAAACTTCAGAAACTCGTTTCATCGTCGGAGCACCACACTCAGATTCCCCTTAGTAATCCACATGAAAAATGAACCTGCAGACATCAAGATCAACATGTACTTCCCCCACACTTAGCAACTGTCTTAAGTAAACTCCACACTCACATTCAGAGCATTCAAATTCACCATACTAACTTCTATAAGCTAATAAGTGTGGTCTCACCTAGGGAGTATCGATCAAAGAACACATGGACTCTTATTCTGTTAGCATCTAACCACCATACTATCATTTTATTGTTCCTTTCTTCTCCTTTTCATTCCTTAGCATATGATTTTTCCCACTGGGTATCATTTTTTTTTATCAGTGCTCTTCCCGCATTGGGGTGTACTTTGGACACTATCCACAAAGCACATGAGGTAATAGGGGTCTCTACCACTCTCATGATCACTTCGAAGCTACTAGCTTATCTGCAGTTCATCTCTTTTTTTCCTACTATAAGGAAGGGGAGAAGGGAACCATACTTGGACATGTTTACAAGCTGTGTCAGAACTAACAGAAGAATCCTACTCAAAGTATACGTACCAAGCCCCTAGGTGAGAAAAATTAAGTCAAGTTAAAGGTGAAATCAGTAATGGATTCTCTGAATACCTGAAGTGATGTGGGTGTTCTCATTAGGTTGATCTGTGTGGGGTTTTCTAATAGTCAGAGATCATCTCCAAACTCATCCAATGGTCACTTAGGTTCCTACTGAAAGAAGATGAATTTCCTTGACCTTTCATTAACGATTTACATGGCTATATGTAGCCTAAGACTTTACAAAAAATCAGGAACGTTTCCTTAACAGTAGGAACGTAATTACAATCAAATATTAACAGAGTATCTAAATAATAAAGAGAGAGTATCTTTGACTTATTCTAACACCCTCCTACTGTCGCATTGTCGGCTTGTCGAACGGTGAGGCTGGATCGGAACTCTTTGTGAAGTGAAGACGATAGACCTTTAGTGAATATGTCGGCATACTGAAGTGATGTAGGAACTTGAAAGACTTTGACCTCAACAATGGCAACTTTATCTCAAACGAAATGGATGTCGAGCTCTATATGTTTTGTCCTTTGATGTTTGACCGGATTAGTTGAGAGATAAACTGAGCTGATGTTATCACAGTAGACAATGGAAGCAGATGTAATCATGCGATGAATTTCGAGCATCAAATTCCGTATCCATGTGAGCTCTGCCACCGTGTTAGAAACACCCTTGTATTCAGCCAAAGGGAGACCTGGGAGGAGGAGCGCCACCAGAAGAGGAGCAAGATCAATGCAGAGAACTCTTCCTCCGATAAAGATGGGTTAGGCATCCATCGTCACACTTCTGGATCAATACCACACATTCGTGTGGCCCATAATATGGTAAGTTCATTATGTAAATAATAATAACTGTTTTTATTATCATACTAACACATTTATGTACAGAGGGAGGAGGCTGGTGGAGAAGATATTCCTCTAACTGCGGTGGTACTTAAGACTCACACAAAGAAGGATGGCACTGTAATTGACAAACGAGCTGAAAGTCTAGTGAGGCAAGCTGAGGAGCTGGCTATCTCTTGATCCCAGGTTCCCTCCGGAAGTGATGATGGATCCAGCGGCTCTACTCCATCCAACGAAGCAATCACGGCCGCCTATCTTGAAGTAAGCATTTCGTCCTGTTAGTTAAATTAACTTGATCTCTGAGTATATTTAAGTGTCTGCTAAGTATAAGTAATGTTTTGATATAATTGTTTGATCACTTCTACGCCCTAGTTTAATCATTGCTAAATATGTGTCTTGAGTTTGGTTCTGAGTTTAGATTAATCACTGCTAAGTATGAGATTGGTGGATATTGGTTTTGTTTGATGCCTTCTGAGTTTGTAGGATATTGTTTTGTTGGGTTCTGAGTTTGGTTATGTTTGTTTTGCAGATGGCCAAAAACAATAAGGGGCGTATTTATGGACTCGGGTCAATCCAATATCTACAAGTTTCACCCAAAGACAATGCTGCTGCACTCCTGAGGCATGGTGAATCCCAGTCACTTCTGACCAGTATGCAGGGGGGCATAGTTGGGTTGAAAGATGGACTAGCAGCTATTCCATTGGCGAGTATGTAGGACAACATCGGTGGTTTGAAAGCAGGTATGGATTTGCTTCTAAGGATGAATGGTGTGGATCCAAAAACGCATCAACCCATTATCCGTCAGAGCCCACCTTCTGCTCGTAGCGGACATTCAGAGCCTTCTCAGCACAACAACAACATCGTCTCTTCAACAAACAACAACCCCTGTCCAGCAGACAATCAAAACAACGGCCCTAGTACAGCAAACAAGTCCCCAATCAATCTTGGGAATGCAACTCCCCATTCACTCTCATTCTCCAATGAATGAGAATGAATGTGTAATGCTGAACAATTAGTATTATTTTGTATTTTAGTTTGTATAAAGCTTTTGTTATATGTGTAATGAATCAATGATTCCTAAAAAAATAAGGCTTTTTGTTGTATAATATTATCTTAAGAATGATTGATCTTTTGTTATGTTTTATTATATGAATTAATGAGAATATTAATCATAATTAGTTATTAAAAATTGCAATTTTTCGTGGCTAATCAATTCATCATAGCCACGATAAGTCGTGGATATTCCTGGCATAGCCCACGAATATATTTGTGGCTATTCGTGGCTACATCCACGAATGATTTCGTGGCTCATCGTGACAAAATAGCCACGAAACATTCGTCGATATTCGTGGCCAAAGCCACAAATAAATTCATGGATATTCGTGGCTTTATCCACGAATGGTTTCGTGGCTAATCGTGACAAAATAGCCACGAAACATTTGTCGATATTCGTGCCAAATATCCACGAACGTTTTGTGGCTGGTCATGGCTATATTAGCCACGAACCATTTGTGGATATTCGAAGCTAATAGCCACGAATATTGTCATGGAAAATTTGTGGCTATTCATGGCAAGATAGCCACGATTATGTCCATGCCTATTCGTGGCATAATAGCCACGAAATATTTCATGGCTAATCCGTGGCAGGCTTTCCACGAACAGCCACGATTTTCTGTTTTCCACGAGCCCATAGCCACGAAAATATTTTTGTGTCTATTCGTGGCTATCCACGAATTTTGGCTGATAGCCATGAAAAAATTCGTGGCTAATCGACAGATTTCTTGTAGTGGACCATTAATCTCTTCGTTGGGAATTGCTGCTCCATCAGTCTTAAGAATTCCCCTTTCCGCCAAATTTTTTGATGTATGTGCGAATGGAACTGGACCATCCCATCTCCCCGTTCAGAGAATTCAGTGTTGCTTCATGCTCACCTTTCGACCATTAACCTGCCTCTTGTGAATGAAGATGACAGTTTCTGATGGTCCATTGATGGTGTTTCATCGATAGTCTTCTCAACGAAACACACTTGGAATGCAATCAGGTCGAGAGAAGAAAAAAAGAGAGTGGTTCGACACGGTATGGTTCAAGGGACATGTTCCCAAATTTGCTTTCTTCATGTGGACGGCAATGCTTAACAGGTTACCAACTCGTTCGAGACTTGCAAACGAGGGTGTAAATATTCCTTCATCTTGCACTTTCTGCTCATCTTCGGAGGATAATCGAGACCACCTTCTTCTTCAGTGTTCTTTCAGTCTGGAATTTGGGGCGCGGTGATCAGGAAATTGGGCTTCTCGCCGTTCTTCTTCCAATCATGGACAGCTCTCATTGGCTGGGCCAAGCAACGGTTATCGGGGTACTCATCAACGCTTCGTAAATTAGCCATTCAAACAATGATTTATATAATTTGGACTAAGAGGAATAACATGATTTTCAACTCTTCGACAAAGCCACCACAGCAGATAATCAAGGAGATTGACAGGCATGTTCGATCATTGATCTTGGCCAGAAAGGAGAGAAGAAGATTCAAAAACACAATGCAGGTGTGGCTGAGTTAATAGACAGAGATCCTCTGTTTTTTCCTTGGTAACAAATTTTTGAGTTTGCTTTGTAAAGTAACCTCTTATTTCATATATATGATGTTGAGAAAACTCGAGTGAACCCTAGAAGAGAGAACGTCTTGCGGAATACTTAGAGAGAAAAAAATATTGAGGCAAATACATTTTTGTCTAGGGTTTCTATATTTTGTGAGTGATAATATTTACAAACCCTTGGACCCTTTTATATATTGCCTCAAAACCCGATACAATAGACAAATAGAAACTCTAACGAGATCTTTTCATTCTCTCGATACAAGGAGAAACTAAACCGCCATAGTGTACCATCCTGTGGAGGGCTTCACCCCCCCCCCCCAGATGTCATCTTCTGCCTTCGGTCCGTGACATTCCTTTGCTCACTCAAGAAAGATCCCTTTGCAGTACCTTGAGATTTAAGTCACCTTAGAATAATATATGCAAATTTGCAGTTTCGTAAAAAAAAAAAAGTCTACTATTTTGTGTGTTTAAAAAGGGAAATCCATCATTGCTACGCCAATGACCGCAATTGTCATGAACTGAACAAGATTCATAGAAAAAAAGAGAGACATACCTCAACAGTAGTAGAAGAGGGGTGAGTGATTTGAACATTACATATCCAAGAAATAAATTTTGAATAATATACATGTGGAAACAGAACACGATCGAGGTGGGCTTGGAGAAGGGAATCAAGGAAACTGACGTGATAATTATGACACCACACAACTTTGTCATAGTAGTCGAGGTTGATAAGATTTGGTGGCATATTCGATGAACATAATATTCAGGGTAAAATGTGATTCTCTTGATGGTTGGGTGACAAAACCCGTAAGGTCCTGACCATCTTTGATGATGAATGTATTATGTAAGTATGTAATTGTGTGAAGTGAAATTGTATGGTGAAAATAAAACCCAGGCATATAATCTAAAGTTATGTTAGAGTTCTTTCTGTGTTAAGGTCTAAATTCAAACCCATAATGTATGTTATTGACAAAAATATAATCGTAAATGAGAATGAGAGATAAATATAAGAATAGGGCTTAGAGGCTAAGATTTTTTTATACCGGTGGTTAGTCGAAAAAAGGAATAATAAAAAGGTATCCAGGCTGTGTGATTCGAACCCGAGTAGTAAGAGGAGATCATGGCACATGCTTTAACCATTCAGCGAAAGTGATTAGTTTCGAGTTCTGTGATCACAACTACCCAATCTTCTTCATTTGCAACCCATATCCTGTAGATGATTTTTGTGTGGATTCGGTCCCAGTGCCACCGTGTCCTCAGTCAGATGAAGATGAAGACAAGCCTTAGTTCCCATAATCTCAAGTCTTAACCAACCCATGATATTTGATCAATAGCAAGCAATAAGGTGTTACTGGTTGTTTCTGGCGTTTCGGTCTGTTATAGAAAATGGTTTAGAGGGTTTCATGATCTCTCTTTATTCTTTTTTTTTTGATTAACCTAGAAGTTTCCGGACCTTAGACTCGACTAATTCTCTTAGACTGGGACCATCAGTTATCAATATCGATAATATCAGCGGCGGAGCCAGAAAATATTTTAACCGGGGTCATAGTCTAAATAAAATATTTTCAAATATTTTTAAAATATATATAATACTGTTACAACATATATAACGTAAGTCATTTAAATTTAATCGATAGTTTTCAAATTTTTCTAAAATGTATTAAAATTATAGTAGATAAAAATGTTTAAATAATAAAATAAAAATATAATCAAACAAAATAAAATAAAATATATTGTCCATGTTTTTTATATATATTTTATTTTATCGTATAAGACTTTTTCAAAAAAAAGTTATCATATAAAAAAATTTATAAACTGAGAAATGAACTAAAATTAGTGGTGATAACGAAGAAATAAATATTCTTTATATTTTGGAAAAGAAACAAATAAAAAGAAATGATATTATTTAGGGGTTTTGTTTTGCCAAAATAGATGATGAGTAATGAATAATTAAATATATTTTGAGATTTGGTAAAAAAAACAAAAAAGAAAAGGAAAGAATATTTATAGATGGAGATATTTGAAAATATAAGGAAACTATGATAACTTGAAAAATAAAAAGAGACTATTAATAGTAAAAAGAAAGATACAAAATATTGTGGAATTAATACAAACTGGAGGAAAATTAATCAAAAGGGGTCATGATGAAGAGTCGAACTCATATTAGTGGGTGCAATGTGAAACATTTTGACGAATTGTGCTATTGAAAGGCTAATTAATCTTAATTTTTATATTTGACCGTGTTAGCTAACTCCCTTTATATACATGTAGCTCCGTCCTTGGATGACATGGCGTTAAGTGTCCCTCTTAATCAGTCTCGAACTTGGAGTGCATTGGAACTAATCCGTGCACCGAATCACTAGTCCGCGTTGGTATCTTTATTCCTCTTTTTAAAGCTAATAAATTAGAACTAGATTTTGACCCGCGCTAATGAAGCGCGGGTTATGTTTTCTATCATGTATTCTAGTAGACAGGTTTTGTTTTTAATAGTATAGATAATTAAATTTGGTTCATCTATTTTTTGACCCGTTTAATAATGGTCTAAATATAAAGATTTTTATGTTTATTTTATAAATCAAAATGTAACTAATATATAATAACCCGTTCATTTAACATTTTTGATCGATTAAGTTCATTTTGATGTGTTTTTATAATTAAGATAAAATCAATGACACAAAAAGTAATATCCCCCGTAAGACCAAGGGTAGTTTCAAAAAAGGTCACATGTTTTAATAATATAGATAATATACTATATCGAATTTATATAAAGTTATAGTTAAATTATAATATATATATATATATATATATATATGTAGATATAGAAAAAATATTAACAATACATGGTTACATTTATTGTAATAAAATAAATAAAATATAATAGATTATGTTAAATATATCGATTATCAATATTATTATTGAGTTTAAACTATTATTTCAATATTATATTATATTTTCTTATTTTAATAATAATTTATTAATTTTAGTGATTATATAATTTATAAAATAATGATGTATTAAATTATATAATTATATGTACCAATTGATTTAGTAATTTAATTATGCTTGATTTTATTTTTTAAGTTAAATTTTAGTTAAGAATAATTTATAATATTTATTTTAATATTATTTTCGAAATTAATTATTATTTTATTAAATTTTTGAAAAATATTTTTGTTAGATATGATTATGATAGAAAAAGGAAAACAAAAGATATTATAAGATATTATGAATAAATCAAATATAAATTGTTTTACAGTTTTACCCTTAATGAAGGTTACAAATCCTAATAATATCAAGGGCAAATTCCGGGAACAACATTTATGTACCATGGCAAACCTTCCTGTTTTAATAGTATTGATTAGATTAATTGCTTAGTGGTCAGTGTTAAGTTGTATTTGCACCTTTATTTTGGGTATGTGTAAGCATATAGAGACCATATCATTTGTATGATATGTCTCAATTAATCTATCTATTTTCGTGGTGGATAATTCATGATCTTTTTAAAGATTCTTTAATATTATTATGTAATTTGTAAATTCGTAACTCCAAATTTGTAAAGTGGTTATGCTATTTATTATTCATGACCCTCAATTGGACCTATAAAGCCCAATACTTTACTTGGTTTGAAGACCAAACATAGTTATTTTATCATTGTTTGTTGAGATCTGAAAGTCATGGCGGTCTACCAGTAGAGAGAGAAACGTTAAGCCTAGGGCTGTGCCTATATGTTAGAAAAAGAAACCTTGGCCTATGGGCCATTTTGTTGGAATTTTTGAGGGTCCATTTTTTTAAATTGTGATCCTATAATATGATAGACATAAGCGAGACATGTGAGTGTTGTTTTTAACTAACCATTAGTGAATAATTAACATAAAATGTAATCACAAATTAGGCTTAGCCACCTCTCCCACTTTTTTGATGATCTGGTTTTCTTCTTCTTTTCACAACAAAACTAACAGGTATTTGCTCATTTGATTTTCATTATAAGTTTGTTTCATCTAATAAGATTTAGTGATATTTTGATTTGGAGGAAGTTTTTTTTAAACTCTTTGTTGCATATCAATACATAATATCATATATCTCCAGAATTGATAGTTTATAATAAATTAATAATAGGTTTAGTTATCAATTAAAACTTACTAAATACATCAGGTTTTTTTTGAACTAATTTCAATCAATTACTGATTATACATAATTTTACAATAGGCTCTTATTTGATTTTTTTGTAATTATATAAATTTTTATAAACATAATTACAGTGAGGAATATGAGAAAGTTAAAGAAAATGTGATTTTATCAACATATGAGAACGTTAGAATTAATTATTTTTTTCCAATTTATGGAGTAAGCGGTATACTCATTTGAGATTTGAACAATTTATGAACAAAATATTTGGCTTTTTGTTTAATTTGAAAAAATGTAGTATACAAGTGACTATAGTTTGATGGCATCTTATATTGTTGGTAATGGACTATTTTGTGAACTAAAATTTCTAAGATTAACTTTACCAAGCAAAGCTAAGAGACCTATTAAAGTGTTATGTTTTTTGAATTGAAGCCTTTTTTAATATCGCTTATGGGTTATATATCTCATGACACGGCACTAAGTCTAACCTATGTGTCTCTCTCTCAGATTCTAAAGAATTTTGGTTGATTTGATTCTGTTGTAAGGCCATGAGCCTGCACGTGTCCACGTGTTTGAATCTTAGAGGAGGGGACTATAACCGTTTCGAAGCTCCACTTTCTTCCTCCTTATTTCAAATTCTCGCTTCATTCTTTCTACCCCAATCTCTCTCTTCTACGCACACAAGAAATCAGTTCTTCTTTCATCTTTCATCTGCATCGCGATGGAAAATTCAGAGAAACCCTGGGGGTTTACTAGTCTGGAAATAGCCATGGATGATTTCCGGACGCGTTTCGCTGAGAGTTGAGAGGAAGAGAGAACTGCGCTCCTTCGATATGGTTCAAACCTATAAATTTCCTCAGAGGTATATTCATGGAAATAAACGCTCTAGAATCTCTCCAATTATCTAGTTCACGCAGAATAATCATTTCCCTTATCACTCGTCTCAACCAAATGACATGGAGCGAATCGAAGGATCCACAATATGAGATAGCTAGGAAGGTTATGCACAGACATGTTGTGTTGAAATCAGATCCAACCGAGTTTGTTTCTTCTATTTTGGAGTTGGAGAAAAAATCAAAGAGGATCTTGGACAAAGAGCGTAAGAAGGAGAAGAAGAAATCACAACCGACGATTTCGAAGCCTACTTGAGATCAGATCGAGAATTATATAAGTAAGTTGTGGGATGACTTCTTGGTTGACAAGCCTGATTTCAGATCATTTGCTGATACTCGCGATTTTCCAGAGAGGTGCGTTTTTCTGCTTGGATATTGTCTCGTTGATTTTCTTCATTCTTTATTTTTTCATGCTTAGGTATGTATGAGGTTAGATGGAATGAAACGAATCTGCTGTCTGTGGTGTTGATTTCCAAATTTTGTGTGAGTTTAAATGTATGAAGATGTTTGATGGTTTGAGACAGTATATGGACGATGGCTATGGTCTATCATATATATTGTGTTTTGATATTGCAGCTTCATGAGTCAATTCATCAAAAAAATTCTGGATTGCGCAGGAATGTCTCCAAGGATCCCGAGTATAAAGTAGCTGCTGCTGTTATGAACCATCTTGTTTCTCCTACACCACTGAAGGCGGAAGAGGCTCTAGTAGCAATGTTTCTGGCTAATAGAGTGGCAGAGGAAAAGGCTAAAAAGCAGAAGAGGAAAGAGTTAAAAATGAGAAAGCGCAGAGAAGGCAATCCGAGAAGGAGGAAAGGAACATGATAGAGAGGCCAAAAAGAAAGAACGGCAATAGAAGAAAGAGGTTCAGGCAGCTTTTAACAAGAGAGTGAAGGCAAGGAAGAAACGTGCTAGGAGGCAGAACCAGTTTAACTGTGTAGGAGGAAACTCCTCTTGACGACTAATCGTGTATGAATGTTTGATACCTTCTTATTATCTAGAAATGTTCGTTTTTGTGGGTTTTTAAAACTGATATTTTTTTTTTGCCAAATTTCAAATACGCACGTTCTGTTGCATTTCTTTTTTTCCCTCTTTGATACAGCACTAAAATCTTACAAAATTTCAAATCATGCTTCTCTAATTCAACTGTCTTGCGTTTTCATGTTTGTGGAAGCTACTTATCCACATAGAGATAACGTCCGTGATAACCATTTGAAATGAATTGGAAAATGTAATGTACTTGTTGAAGGAGACTGGCTGTTATAATGCCTTTTATCAACAACCCAACAACTATCTTGCCTTTTCATGTATGTGGAAGCAAGGCAGGAAAAGAATACATTCGAACTCTAGCTTTCTTATTTACCTTTTTCTGTTTATAATCTTTGCAAGTTATTAAAAAATTAATATTCCCTCCTCTAAAAGTCGGCGTTCAGGCCCGGAAAATCGCACGACGAACCGGAGCCGCCGCGATTTAGATGTAATCGGCAAAACTATCCGATTGAAAAAAACACTTAGTTTTCATCGATTTCATTGCTAAAATCCAAGTTTCCTTCATAGATCTATCAGTTGTTGTTATAAATTCTACAAATTCAGAAGAAACACAGTACAAAAACAAAAACAAAATTTGCAGCCACCATTAGGGTTGCAGGTCGCGGCTCTATCAACCAAATACTTCACATCTTCTTTACATTTAAATTCTTGACCTATTTCCAAACTCAAACCATCTTCCCATCCATCTAAACGCTTCGTATCTTCCACAACCCCGAGAAGCTCAACTGATTCAAACATATCAGAATCATGCATATTATCATGTTGTACAATATCACCATCTCCAATATCAACATTCTCCAACGGCTCATCATGAGGTTGTTCTGCTGATTTCTCGCCAGTAACAGGAGTAGCATCAACATAATTAATTAACCCAATATTATCCCGAGCACTAGAAATAAGCTCACCATAACTCCCACTATCTCGTTTTCTCCTCTCTACTCTTGAAAGTTGCTCGGTGATTGAAAATATTTCCAAATCTGTGACAACCTCTACATGTAAAACACTTATTTGTTGCTCTTTATCCACATAGGTTAGATACACATAAACATCCTCGTCATCAAAAATATACGACTGTATTTGAGGTTTCACTACCAATGGAATATAACTCAAATTCAGCCTCCTCGTAGAATTATATATTGAAATATTTCTGCGTATCCTATCCACTAACAAAGAATATGTTATCTCCTCCAGAGATGATGTCTTAAACGATATACCATACAACCGAGCTTCTCTTGGAATCCATTCATAGTCATCTCCAGTCTTTGAATAATGTCCTTCATAATCAAAATGTATGTTTGTGAAAGGAGAACCCATCCTCTTCTTAAAATGACATAAAAAATATGCATTAGCACTCAAATTTTCAACAGTAATACCAAGTTCTACTATCGTAGTATTACCAAGTTATATCAGTTCTAGCATAATATTAATATCTAGTTTTATCAGTTCTTGCGATTCTATTAATACCAAGTTTTACTAAGTTAAGCAATTTTTTCTTCAGAACAAAAACGATAACAACAATACAATTCAATACGATTTAACAAATGATTTCAATTAATTATCACTTCAATTGCATAATCCACCAAGAAAACATGGTTACCAACCCAATGTTCGATAATTACCAACCCCAAAATTTATATCGAGCTTCAGCCCCAAACTAATTCCTCATTGAAGCTCAATCCAGCTCAATTGCCCATATTTAAGATTAAAACGAGAATAAAAGGGAAAAAGAGAGGAGCGACGACAAGAAAGGAGAATAACTAACCTGGTTAACCGGAGTCCGAATATAAGTGGCTGGGATGGTTGAATTTAGAGGGAGGGATGAGAGGAAATCGGGTTTTGGATTTGGATTTCGAACAGGAGAGAGAGAGGGGCCGAGTGTGAGGAGAGAGAAGCTTATGTTTGATTAGTTGATTAAATTGATTTATTTAGAATTTTTTTATTGATTCATTAAGGGTGGAATAGGAATAACATTAAAATAGGAAGAGTAGGGAGTATGGTAGATTAAGTAAGAGTAGGAGAGAAATTGACTTTTGGTCAAAGAGCATATGAGAATTTGATCCCGTAACATTTGGGGGAGATGAAAGGAGATTGTCTTTTTTACCCATCATTAAAGCTGTAGTTTTAAAATGCCAAAAATTATGCCATTCTTTCATTCGAACCAGAGACCCATTATGTCATTATTAAGGGACTTAACCACTAGACCATTCGCATTTTTCTGTTACTTATATTAAGTTATTTAAATATATATATATTGATGAGGTCATCAGAACCAGACCATATCAGGCGCTCACTAACTCAACCACCACGTCAATCACTACGTCAGTCAGCACAACCAGACCAGGCCAGATGCTGACTAACTCAACCACTACGTCAGTCAGCGCAGCCAGGCCCGATGGAGATCTACAGTCAGAAAATGAAGCACTCCGACCAATCCAGGAGGAACCAATCAACAAATTCAATTGTTCTGGACTCTCAACTCATCATAGAACCACGAAGAATTGGATTCGGTTCAAAAGGAATTATGGTTTAAAAGTTATTCAACTTCCAAATTAGGAGATGCTACACTTGCCTTATTTAGAAGATCATGAGTTCATATATTTCCAAAATCGATCTTGGCAACCAGGAGACTTCTTACTACTTCTGGAAGCACTCTACAACACCTTCAGAAGCACCAGCCCACACATGATCAGACGGATCCTATTGGAACATAAGCAAACTTAACCGGGGCTATTTATGGAAACTATGAAGACCAATTGGTTTGCACCTTCTCAAACCAAGATTTGGCGACCAGGAGATATTTACCACAAGCCAAAGGAGATAGAAGACGTCCCTAGCTCAGCCAGAATGCACAGCATCAATTGGAGGTTCAGCTTGTTCAACTTTCCTTATTCAGACATAAGCACATTCAAGGAGAATATCATCCAACAGCTACATTATCTTTGGAATCACGACCAGAAGATTTATGCACTGAATATAGACACTCTAAGGAATCATCAGTACATGGAAAAGTTATCAAGACTCAAAGAATCCACAGATTTCCATCTTTGGAAGAGATCCTATCGATTCAGCCCCAACGGCTCCTTTCCTCTTATGTTCTGATCTCTTCCTTCTTTAAACTCAATATGACCGTTTGTAAAGAGCCTATAAAGGCATAGTTTAGCTTATTGTATTATTAACCTTTCAATCAATTAAAAAGTATTATTCAGTTTCTTTCAAAGAGTGTCTTTGTTAAGAGTTTTTCCTTTTCTTGAATAAGTGTGTGATTCACCTATTCTCTAGAAAACCTTGGATTAACTTGTTTGTGTGATTCAAATAAGTTGTTCAACCACAAATTGAGAGAGATTCAATCATCCCACCAGATTGAGAGAGTCAATCATCCATTCATTCCATCCATCTTGGTCAAGTAAGAGAGCTTTAAAGCCAGTGCTTGTTCCTCCATCAACCTATCCATCAAGTTTCATCTTTGGGGCTACATCATCTTGTATCAGAGCCAAAAGGTTCCTAGATCAGGTGTATTATATCCTTTACCTTTCGGTTATTGCATTAGATTCATATTTCTGTTTTCATTTGCATCTTAAAACAAAACCCCATAAAAATTGCTTGTTTTATCATATTGCTTAGCTTAGAGTCTCTTATTTTGTTTGCATACTTAAAGAAAAGGCCATAAAAAAATTGTTTGTCTTACATTTGAATTCATCTAGTTCATCCTTATTTTCAGTTTTGCATCAAAAACCAAAAGAAAAAGAGTCCCAGTTTGTTTCTTTTCGATTTTTGTTTCATACTGTTCTTGTTTTGTTTTCATAAACCTAAAAAGAAAAATAAGTGTTTTCAATTGTTTGATCTGAATTCCTTTAAATCAAAAGCCAAAAAAGTGTTATTTCCATATTAGTTCTTTGTGTCAATTCGAAATTAAAAAAAAGTTTACATTAACTTTTTATGCCATAGAAATCTAGTTTCCATTTTTACACTTGCATTTCAAAAAAAAAAATTTAAAAAGTCTCCTTAAATTTTTGTGTCACAAATCTTGGGCTTGAATGGTATGTCAGATGAATAGCAGAATAGCGTAATAACTGAATAATTGTTGGCTTGACGAACTGACTAAATCAAGTTTTTGCAGAAAAAATTTGAAAACGCTGAAAAGCTAGTTTTAGTAGATTAATCACGTTTTTTTTTCTATAGTTATATTTTTAACACGCTAGTTGTATATAGCGGAATCACGTTTTGAAAACGTGGAAACGTGAATAAGTGATGAATGTTATAAATGGTAAAAAATAGTGGAATCACGTTTTCAAAACGTGAAAACGTGAATAAGTGGTATACCATTCATCACCCTTGTTTCCTTGTTTAAAACCGTCAGAATCTTGGTAAAATAAAAGGAAGCTTGTTTAAGGATTAACTAAATTGTTCTGACTTCTCTTTTCATATACTTTTTGATTGAAATCCATATATACACTTTTAAGCTTGTCCACAGGTACTAAACATGGGAGATGCATCCGATCAAACCAACATGGCTCAACTCCTTGCAGTTATTCAAGCCATAAGAGATCGGATAACACAGCTGGAACAGTCCCAGTCTTCACCACCAGAAGAAGATAATGGATTTGGAGATGCACCAGCTAAATATGTTGAGCCTAAACCACCAGACCAACCTTGGAGAGCCAGAAGACAAAAACCAGTGACTTATGCATTTGAAGGAGATTCTGAGTATGACCAAGATGGACTTGAGCTTGAAGATGAACCATACTCAAAAATGACAAAGTCACAGCCACCAAGGACTTCCCAACGAATCTCATGGAGTGCCTCAAGCCGTGCAACATTCCAAGCCACCTCCAAGTCAAAAGTCAAGTTAATTTGGGATGATGGATATTATTATTATGGACCTGAATTCTTTGTATATCCAGGAGGGAAAGCCAGCTATATAGATTGGGAAAGCAACATGGAAGAGTATTTTAGCTAATATTGTGTTCCTGATGAAGATAAACTTCATATAACACTTGGAAAACTCACCAATGAGGCTATAAGATGGTGGAATAAAGAGGAGTATGAGAGATGGTACTACAAGGATCCAAATATCAGAAAATGGGATGACTTAAAGTTGAGCATGTGGGAGAAGTATTGTTCACATAACAAAACTACTTATCCACCAAAAGATCATCAACTCCTAAGCTTATGCAAGATGCCAATACCTCTCAAACAAAGTATCAAGGTAAGTGCTCTGCCTCTAAGAATAAATTAGAACTAATGTGTTATGAGTGTAAGAGCAGGGGTCGTGTTGCTAAGGATTGTCCAAGAAAAAGGACCACAACATCAAATGGTGAAAAGCTAGTACCACAAGAGACCAAAGGAGGAGAAAAGCAACCAGCAGCCTCTAAACCATTTAATGAATTTCCCACCTTCAGATTAGCACCAGTAGAACACACTCATGAAGTCCTGAAGGAGAAGCAAGAGTTGAGCAACAACTCATTGTCTAAATCACAAGACAGCCCCATAATTGAAGAAGTTCAATTTTTGGCTAATAAAAAGGTGAATTCTGAACTTAAAGTGAATAAACTTGTTTGTCAAACCACTGTTAAGATGCACTTGTCTCTGGACCAAAAGGTTCATGAAGGTTTAGGTGCCAAAGAAGAAATGGAACAACACCAATGTCATGATACACAAGCAAGTAAAGGACAAAAGTACGCTCAATGTACCATCATGACTGTTGCACCAAGACATGAGCGAGACAAGGTGATTAATTATCTTACTCAAATTGTTCATACTGATTTCAAGGATATGATAATGCATTTGTCTTGTCCAAAAGAACTTGGAAAAGGTATAGGTCTGAGAGTCAAGCTTCGGGCAGAACCATCAATACAAAGGAATCAACATGAGAAAGATCAGGGAGCTTCAACCAATAATGGACTAGAGCACAAAACCTCTAGTAGTACACGCACCAGAAGAGAGGAGACTCTGAACCAGCTTGTCAAAGCCATAATGATAAGCTCCAACCTTGCACAACCTGTTTTTAAAGTCTCAAACTCAGATATAATCCACTTGCTCTTTCCCTTAAGAGTTGACTTATGTACAGGTCTGATAGAGATCAAGAAGCCAAAGGCAGAAGGAGTCTTGAAAGAGAGGCTAAAACTGAGCCATCTTTCCACACATCCTATTTACTCAAAGAAGAACCACCGGATGCTCAACAACTCCACCAGAATCAAAATGATTCCCAAGGTAATATTCTAAACCCTCATTCACTTCACTGGACTAACTTGACTTATCTATGTGTAGGTGATCAAGTTTTGAGGTCAAAACTTCTTGAAGAGGGAGGGTATGTTGAGGTCATCAGACCTGGCGCTCTGTCAACCACCACATCAATCACTATGTCAGTCAACGCAACCAGACCAGGCCAGACGCTGACTAACTCAACCACTACGTCAGTCAGCGCAACCAGACCCGATGGAGACCTATAGTCAGAAAATGAAGCACTCCGACCAATCCAGGAAGAACCAATCAACAAATTCAATTGTTCAGGATTCTCAACTCATCATAGGACCACGGAGAATTGGATTCGGTTCAAAAAGAATTATGGCTTGAAAGTTATTCAACTTCCAAATCAGGAGATGCTACACTTGCCTTATTTGGAAGATCATGAGTTCATATATTGCCAAACTCAAACTTGGCAACCAGGAGACTTCTTACTACTTCTAGAAGCACTCTACAACACCTTCAGAAGCACCAGCCCACACAGGATCAGACGGATCCTATTGGAACATAAGCAAACTCAACTGGAGCTATTTATGGAAACTATGAAGACCAATTGGTTTGCACCTTCTCAAACCAAGATTTGGAGACCAGGAGATATTTACCACGAGCCAAAGAAGATATAAGACGTCCCCAACTCATCCAGAATGCACATAATCAATTGGAGGTTCACCTTGTTCAACTTTCCGTATTCAGACATAAGCACATTCAAGGAGAATATCATCCAACGGCTACATTATCTTTGGAATCATGACCAGAAGATTTATGCACTGAATATAGACACTCCAAGGAATCATCAGTACATGGAAAAGTTATCAAGAATCAAAGAATCCACAGATTTCCATCTTTGGAAGAGATCCCATCGATTTAGCCCCAACGGCTCATTTCCTCTTATGTTTTGATATCTTCCTTCTTTAAACTCAATATGACTGTTTGTAAAGAACCTATAAAGGCTTAGTTTATATTATTGTATTATTTACCTTTCAATCAATCAAAAAGTATTATTCGGTTTCTTTCAAAGAGTGTCTTTGTTAAGAGTTTTTCCTTCTCTTGAATAAGTGTGTGATTCACCTATTCTCTAGAAAACCTTGGATTAAATTGTTTGTGTGATTCAAATAAGTTGTTTAACCACAGATTGATAGAGTCAATCATCCCACCAGATTGAGAGAGTCAATCATCCATTCATTCCATCCATATCGGTCAAGTAAGAGAGCTTTAAAGTCAGTGCTTGTTCCTCCATCAACCTATCCATCAAATCTCATCTTTGGGGCTACATTATATATAGAAAACTATACAAAAGGTAAAAACTAGGCCTCGAATAATCCCCGCTTAATCCCCAATTTTTCGTTAACTCACTAGGCTCAAATAAGCCGCGCGGATAGCGCCTAACGAATTTTCGAACAAGAACTATATCTATATGTATATATAATAGTACTAGTTTATATTTAGGGGTCAACCGTCAATGATAAGAAGGTACATTAACTAAACTTGCT
Source organism: Orychophragmus violaceus (assembly GCA_030180135.1). Taxonomy (NCBI): domain Eukaryota; kingdom Viridiplantae; phylum Streptophyta; class Magnoliopsida; order Brassicales; family Brassicaceae; genus Orychophragmus; species Orychophragmus violaceus. Next base: position 24,832,158 of record CM058229.1, read on the forward strand.
TTTTATTTTCATTGAACAAAATGTGATATGTTGTTGAAATTTTATCACAAGTGGTATCAAAGCGGATCCCCGTAGAGATTTTGTCTTATTTCTGGTAGATCAAGGGTGAGGTATTGAAATCTAGTTCATAAAGTAGCTCAGAAAGTGAAACAGAGACTGAAATCAAGTTTGATGGAGTCATACAAAAAGGCACATTTATGACAAAACCACCACGTTTTGATTCATAAAATTATGGTTATTGGAAGGTTCGTATACATGCTTTTATCAGTGGTCTTGATAAAGATTGTTGGAATTCCATTGAAGTTGGTTGAAATCCTCCTACGATGATTGATTATAAGAAAGAAGTTGTTCCTAAGGCGGGGGACAAAGGGACGGATGTCGAAAAGAGTCAATCAAGCTGAAACTCTAAAGCTAAGACAACAATTTTTAATGTTATTGAAGAAAAACACTTTAAGCTGATTTCTCAATGTTCATCAGCTCAGAAAGCGTAGAAGACATTATAAGAGACTATGTTTGAGGGTGTCACGAGTGTTAAGAGAACAAAGCTGGATATGTTGGCATCAAGATTTAAAAATCTAAGGATGGATGAAGGCAAAACGATGGCTGAGTTTAATTCTAAGTTATGTGATATATCTAATGAGTCGTTTGCTCTTCAGAAGCAATATAAGGACAAAAAGCTTGTGAAAAATTGAATAGATCATTGCCTTTAAAGTTTGAGTCCAAGATCTTTGTAGTAGAAGAGGCATACAATCTTGATGAAAATGAGCTTTGATGAGTTTGTTGGGATTCTTCAAGCTTTTGAGTTAAGCAAATTGCAGGCAAGTGAAGAAAAGAGAAGAAAGAATCCAACGGAATTGCGCTGAAGTCATCATCCATGGTTAGGTATTTTTAGAATGAATTGTAGGTGATAAAACTAATTATTTACAAGATTTACCGAGTTTTTGTAGGAGTTAGCCCATAAATAATAAGATAATTTTGCAAATTGTCACGTCCTGTTTGAGTTAATTTGAACCAGTTTAATTAAATTGATTTGGTTAATTTCAATTGGACCCAGTTTAGTTAAATTAAATTTGGTTTAGGCTGTTAGATTTGGTTTGGAATGAGTGGGTTAACAATTCGGATATGGGTTGGGTATGGGTATGGGTTTGGGTCAACGGGTTGACTTTGACCTTGACGGTTGACTTTGATCGTTGACTTTGAGTTTACTTTTTATGTTGACCAACTAGCTCATCCCTTATCTGATTTAAGTCCAACGAAAACCTATCTCGCTCGATTTTTCGCCCTGATTTCAGATTTGGATCCCGTTTGAGAACCAGGAGTCTAAAATTACACTTTTACCCTTTGCTAAAGTGAGGGATATTCCACAACTTTTGTACTTAGTCTGTAAAGCTTCTGATATAGTCGTTTAGTGCTAAATGTGATATGTTTGTTTGCTAACTCGATTTAGGTTGTTTGTTAAATTGGAGATAGAATTATAGATGATTCAACTCATTACTTGTGTTTCCGTTTAATTGTTAATAGCATGTTATATTTATATAAATATATTTAGAAATATATAGTAGATGTATAGTGGTATGTGTAGGTGTATTGTGTTGGGTACTGAGACTAAGTTATGTACTAGCTCTGCATTGCGTGCGGGGGCATGGGCAGGCCATTTAAAGTGCTACTATATTTAAATTGTTAGGACTGAGTCCGTGGACTTACATTTTAGTATCTCATACATCACTGAGTGGCTCCCATGTTACTCACTCTTCCTCTTTTCCTCCTTTTCAAGGGAGCCTGCTGAGTAGATGGATACTTAGCATGATCAGGTGTTGTGGGAGTTTTCATTGTTTTTGTTTTGGATTTTTAACATGGTTTTACGATTGCATTTTAGTTTTATTTTGATTCACGCATTGTTGGATTATTTGGTTCAATTTTGTTAATGCATGTATTGGAGTTTATTGGATGACTTGAGGTGTAAGTTGGAGTTTGTGGCACGCTGTCTCGAGTAAGCAGGAGACGGGTGTTACAGTTTCAGCCCCTAATGGTCCCTGATTATTCAAAAATGGAGGTCTCATTGGGGTCAGACCACTGATTTATGGCGTATCTAGAAATTTGTTTATTTAATTGTTTAAAAAATAATAACTATGCCTTATGATCATCAAAATTAGTTTAGTGAACATTAATATTGAGTTAGGATGTGGTTATATATTTTTAAATGTATTATAGGTGATAAACTAATTATTTATAATATTTACCGAGTTTTCGTAGCGGTGTCCACAAATTATGCGACAATTTTATAAATTTCCAAGTCTTTGCTTTAATGCATAGCCGTATCCACCACGAATATGAAAACTTGATGGGAAAGGTTTCAGACCCTAATTGTCCCCTATCATCAAAAAATGGAGGTCTCATTGGGGTTAAACCACCGATTTAGGGTGTATCTAGAGATTTGTTAAAGTACTTGATAAAAAAACTAAAAATATGCCTTATGACCATCAAAAATAATTTAGTGAACATTAATATAGAGTTAAAATATGGTTAGATATTTTTTTAGAATGGATTATAGATGATAAACTAATTATTATAAACAATATTTATTTGATAATACTTGAATGGTTGTATTGGTCACAAGCCACCAAATCTTATTCGCCACATACACTAAAGGGGAAAATGACTATTTCCTTCCTCAACAATAGATTATGCTCCCGATCCAAACCTATATTCACAACCTGTGCCAAAACTTACTTTTACTCAAAATTTATTTGAATTTCATACACCCATGAAAATTGGCTAAAACATACCTTGGTGTTAACTCCATAAATCGGAGGTGAGATGCATGGCTACGACATATCAAATTAAAAACGCGTAAGACAAAATAACGTGGAATTTTTCTTGTGGTGAAAGTGTGAGGAGTGAAGTGAAGAATGGTGAATACTTATAGATTTTTCAAAGGCATGAGCCTTATTCATGATTGCACTCGATTATCCTAGCATAAGCATACTTAGGCTAATCATGCCAGAACAAATCATGATTAGGCATGGCCTCAAAATCGGCAATACTTCGCATGGACAAATCGTCTATGACCAACTGTTCCGAAAGAATCCTCGCACATGCACTGACCGGACCAAATCGTCATACTCGGAGATCATAGCAAGGCTTGCTCAGAAATATCATTCTGAAAACCATTCTTGCTTGACATATTGGTTATTAACAAAACCATGACATCGGAAACAGCCATTTTTTGCATTGATAACACTTCGTATGGACAATTTTTCGTTCGAATAACGTTTCGTAGAAAATGTAAGAAACCATTTATCTGAATTTTCGAGCAATCAAAAACTACTCGGATGGGTCATTCTGACAAGTATATCACTCGACAAAATCTACAGACATGCACAGACGCTCAGATCCGCCTGTTAGGAACTTCCGAGCAGGACAGCCTGTTCGGAACTTTCGAGCATAATGTGTTGTTCGGAACTTCCGAGCATAATGTATTGCTCGGAGTTTCCGAACATTGTGCACTGCTTGGAATTTCCAAGCAGGATGCATTCTTCAGAAATTCCGAGCATAACACACTTTCTAGGATTTTCCGAGCATAACACACTTACTCGGAAGTTCCGAGCAGAACATTTTCTTGAATCTTCTGAACAGACACTTTTCTTAGACTATCTGCTCGGACACTCGCCAAAATCTTCCTCCGAACGCGCGACTAGCCACAACCCATCTTCGTAATGATAACTTATATGTTACTAGTCGTTAACTAAATCGTCGAATAAGTTATAAGAAATACAAACTTGGGCCGAACCCATAAGATTCGTATTTCGCAGACTTTGGGCCAAATTAAGAAGACTTATACTTAAACGGGCTCCGATCGTCCTTTTTCGTCTCATTTAGAAGATAGAATTAAACCGCGAAAGAAAAATTATAAAAACATAAAGATAAACTCGAAGCATGAAAGAGGAAGATAAATCCGAGCAGAAAAGTAAATCCCAACGGAAATGGAATATGTAATAACATGAAGATTTCTGGAAATCTTACAGGCAAATATCTTTGACACTGACTCGCCGCGACTATATAAGACGAAGGACTTTCTACAATCAAACCATCTAAAAAAACCCTAGCAAAATACTTAGACTTTTCTTTAAGCTCTTGCGCTTTGTACTTTGTTTCCGATCAAACATATCTATAAAATATCCTTCAGGTCTCTTTTCGTGTCGTTTACTTTAGATTCTTTTGTTCCCTAAAAGCTTTCTATACAAAAATTGATAGTGCGAGTTTCGACTCTCACACCGCGCTCAGATCTTTAGCATGTGAAATCGTTCCACCTCAAAAGAATACCCGACATGCGCCTGCTTGACAAGACAATTGTATCCATTTAAAATGTGACCAAGCTAACCCTCTTAAAAACTTTTCTTCGGTGATAGTCAAACACCAAACTAGGGGAAACAATTGTTGGGGGAGGGCTTAGCACCCTCATGTTAACTCGGCCCATTTTCAAAACCATTCTAGAGAAAGTTCAATTACAGCTCATTCGTGTTCAAAAGCCCAAGTCAGATGAGTTACATCGGAATCGAGAACAAGTATGAAGTATGTGTCTGGTCACGTCAACAGTGGAACGGCGCATTGACAACCTACCAAACACCTACCCTACCAGGAAAGAAGGAAAGAAATCCCAATGACACTCGCCACATGTTATATATGAGCATGTGACTAGCGGACATCCCCAGCGAGCTACGAATCTGAATATTTTAGAGAGAGATATTCATATTAGAGGCTCCGAGCTATGCATTTTGGTTCGTCCGACCTTTGTTAATGTCTCTTTTCATCTCCTTTGTAATCTTTCACTTTCTATTATGAGTTCATTATATTTGTAACGCTTTTTCACTCAAAATAATAAACATATATTCTTACGACCTACTATTTCCAAATTACTGCTTTATTAGATGGAGATCCCTGAATATTTCGTCGCCACGTTAACATTTATGTCACTCTACCACTCTAAAACTCTATAAATTTATATTATGTTATTCCTAAACATATTTATCAAAATAACTTCTGTGAAGTTTCCATTTAATAATAAATGAAAGTTGCAAAGATCGGAAAGCAATAGTCTGCAATAAATGGTTGACAAAAAAATATAGTCTATAAATAAATGTAAACTCGCGCTAATTCTCTTTCTCATCAACTTCTTTACTTTCTCACTAGTTTCACCGATTCGCATATCCTCGTTTCCGAACGCCGGTGACTTTATTGTTGTCAGTGGTTCGGGTTACTTTTGATACCTTAGTTGCGGCTTTCTCGCCGTCTTTTGCTTTGACTTCGGTCGAATTTTCTTTTCTGCATGTTCCCCTCCGTTTTTCCTTCTACATCATGACGGTGTTCTGTTTGCTTTTCTCATCCGGACTTTGTTCGTTTTCCGATTGATTCCATTGTTCTTTCCCATCGCAGCCATCGTCGAGCTCTTTCTCTCTCCACATGCTTTGATGAGCACTTAAAGTCAGTTGGTCCGACGCCTAATCGAGTTGACTGGTTCTGGCGGTTCTTAAATCGCCTGCGAAAAAATCCGATTTGGATTCTGCAGCTATGAAGTGCATGATTCAGTGATCAATTGTGAGGATTGTAAAGGTTTTACTTCTAGATGCTATGGTCTCCGATGGACTTTTGGAGTTTGGTCGGCGCGAGAAGCTTGGCGCAGCGACGAAGCACCGACACCGGAATCCTTTCGGCGGTGGATTGCATGCTCTGCTGCTCTTGGAGTTGACGCATAACAGGCTATATATCTAGAGTGACGTCTGGAGTTTATAATCTAATCGAAAAACGCAGCGTTTAGCTCTGCATGCGATTTTGAGGGCGATAGGGTTTTAGACTTCTTCTTCTCCAAGTTTGCTGCCGGCGCCGCCATTCAGCCTCCGGTGGGGGACATGGCCGCCACGGTGGTCCCTGATCAGGCGTCTCAGCCTCCATCTCAGCCTTCATCTCCAATCAACAAGCAGAATTCTGCAACTTCGTGGGCAAATATTGTCCAAAACCAGCGTCAATTAACAAAGTATGAGATCGATGTCACGATGAACGATGGAGTTGGGTCGTGTATCGTTCCGGATGATGTTCTACAGGATGCCTCACCACTTTGGGAGGATTTTCTTATTGGTCGCTTCTTAGCAAAATCTCCGCATATTGCTAAGATTCATGCAATTGTCAATAGAATCTGGGCTTTAGGGGATAAGACTCAGATGATTGACGTATATGTGATGAATTCAACAACAATGAAGTTCCGAATCAGCAATCCAGCTACAAAGGCAAGAGTTTTGCGTCGTGGTATGTGGAACCTTGCTGATGTCCCAGTTGTTATGTCGAAATGGACGCCAAATGTCGAAGAGACTCAACCGGAAATAAAATCAATTCCTATGTGGGTGCATATGCGGAATGTCCCAATGGATATGTTCTCCTGGAAGGGTCTCAGCTTCACATCTAGCCCTGTTGGAGTTCCAGTCCGTATGCACCCTGAAACTATCCAATGTCTTGATTTCAAAGTTGCAAAAATGTTCGTGAAGGCTGACCTATCTAAGGAACTTCCACGGTCATTGAATTTTACTATCAACGGGAAAGTCACTCGTGTTGATTACTCCTACCCATGGCTACCAGCCAAGTGCACAACCTGCGAGAAATGGGGCCACCTAGCAAAAGTATGTCTGGTAAACAAAAGTGAGCGAGTGGAAACACCTCCGGAGGATACCACAACTGAGGCACGAAACGAATCAGAAGCTCAGTCAAGTGCTGGAAACACAGTGCATGATTTGGAAAAACAGGTCGTTACTACGACTGGGAGTCAGACTAGTGAGGAGAACACTAAAACACATGAACCGGACACAAGCCAGACTAGTGAGGATCAAAACGAGGGTCAGAAAGCAGAACTGCCTCAGACTCTCGAACATGAGGTAGAGAATACTATTGGCCACTCAGAAGGCGTGGAGGAGGGTGAATGGTTGAGCCCCACGAAAACTATGAAAAGTCCAGAACAAAAGAAGGGGGAGTATGAATATGGACAAGCATCAATATTGTCTAGATCACGGTATGCAGTCCTTAGCATCTCGGAAGATGAAGAGGGAACTAAGGAGCTCGATCTAGAGATAACAGAAGATGATATCACTACTGCATTCTCTGAAGAAGATACAACAAAATATGCAGAGGGGAAAACAGAGGAAGCTGTGGAAGACTTAAAATCTAGACAGCGCAAGGTAGGGGAGATTATCCCACCTCGACAGTCTCTTCCTCGCACCTCAAAGGATAACCACAAGTACTTAGACGCATCTGTTCAGAAAGCCAAGGATAAAACCCATGGCGATTTGAGCAAAAAGAACCCTCGCAAAACTCAATAATGTCGGGTTTCTTTTGGAACATCCGAGGTCTCAACAAATCAACAAAACAAAATGTGATCCGGAAGTGGATAAATGAGGCTCCTCTTCAATTTGGATGTATCCTAGAAACAAGAGTGAAGGAAGTGAAGGCTGACCGTATTGTAGGTTCAATTTTCAGAGATTGGTCTTTCCTAGCCAACTATGAACATAGTAGGAGGGGAAGAATATGGGTTGTTTGGAGCTCTAAAGTAAGGGTTACACCTTGTTTTAAGAGCAGTCAAATGATCACTTGTGCTATTCTGATGGAGGGCATGACAGAAGAATTCTTTTGTTCGTTTGTATACGCTTGTAATACAATAGAAGAACGAAAAGAACTATGGACAGATTTGAAGAATCACCAAGACTCGCCTCTCTTTAGAAACAAGGCGTGGTTAGTTATGGGTGATTTTAATGAAATCTTAGAGGCGGATGAACATTCGAACTATGGAAACCTCCCGGTTCCAACGCTGGGTATGGCTGACTTTCAGAATGTGGCTCGTTATTGCTCCTTTCTTGACATGAATGCACACGGACCAAGGCTGACTTGGTGTAACAAAAGAGATGAAGGACTGATATGCAAGACTTCCCTGACACTTACTGTGTTTTTGAAGCCGGAGGTTGCTCTGATCACCTCCGCTGTCGAATAAATATAACTGCTCCTCCGGTAAAACCAAAAAGACCTTTTAAGTTCATTAACGCGGTTGCTGATAATCCAGGGTTTCTACCGTTGGTCAAAGAGTTCTGGGAGGACACGGACGATATATTCACATCCACATCTGCTCTATTTCGTTTTGCCAAGAAACTCAAAGCGTTGAAACCTTTGATAAGAGGCTTAAGTAAGGAACAAGTTAGTGACATAAAGAGAAAGACAAGAGAGGCGTTTGAGGCATTATGCGCTTGTCAGGTTAGAACATTGGAGAACCCTACTACACATGCCATAGAGGAAGAAAGCACAGCATACAAGAGATGGAATCTCTTGTCGGAAATAGAGGAAAAGGTTATGAGTCAAAAGGCAAAAGTTCACTGGCTAACAGTAGGCGATGGGAATAATAGACATTTTTACCAGGCGGCAACCATTCGGAAAGTAAAAAATGCTATCAAAGAGATCCACAAGGAGGACGGTACTGTGCTAGACACACAAGAGGATATAAAAACAGAGGCTGTGAACTATTTCGAGAATTTTCTCACATATTCGGATCCAGGGCTCAAAGAGATCCCTTCGGAGGAACTTCATCATTTGCTGGGTTTTGAGTGTGACGAAGCAGACAAGGCTGTGCTTCAGGCAGAGGTAACAGAAGCGGAAATAAGAAAGGTCCTCTTTGATATGCCATCTAATAAATCTCCAGGCCCGGATGGATACACTATGGAGTTTTACAAATCAGCCTGGCCAGTCATAAAGAAGGATTTCACAGTGGCAATCAAATCTTTCTTTGCCAATGGATTCCTGCCAACCGGAATCAACTCAACAATTCTAGCTTTGATCCCGAAGAAAGAAGAAGCTAAGCACATGAAGGACTACCGTCCTATTAGCTTCTGCAACGTGCTTTACAAGATTATCTCTAAGCTCCTGGCAAGAAGATTGCAGCTCATTCTCCCAAAGTTTATATCTCCAAATCAATCCACTTTTGTGAAAGGTCGGCTCCTTATGGAAAATGTACTGCTAGCTTCAGAATTAGTGAAAAGCTACCACAAAAACACTGTCTCGTCTAGATGTGCAGTTAAGATTGACATCTCGAAGGCATTTGACTCGATCCATTGGCCGTTCTTGCTGAAAACTCTCTCGGTTTTGGGATTCCCGGAAAAGTTTATAGACTGGATCCAGAGATGTATTACTCTTGCCTCATTCTCGGTGCAAGTTAATGGGGAGCTAGCTGGATATTTCAGAAGTAAGAGAGGACTGCGTCAGGGATGCTCTCTCTCGCCTTACCTTTTCGTCATATGTATGCAAGTTCTTTCGAAGCTATTGGATAAATCAGCGGCGGAGAAACGAATGGGCTACCATCCTTACTGCCAAAGCTTAAACCTGACCCATTTATGTTTTGCAGACGACCTGCTTGTCTTTACAGATGGAAAGAAAAGCTCCATTGAAGGAATTCTCAAAGTATTCCAGGAGTTTGCGCAGCTCTCAGGCCTGCACATCAGTCTCGAAAAGTCAACGATCTTCATGGCCGGAGTATTAGAATCAGATCAACATGATATCCTTGTGGACTTTCCTTTCGATTCTGGCTCACTACCGGTGCGATATTTGGGTCTCCCCCTTCTGACAAAAAGAATGACACCACATGACTACGCCCCATTAGTCAACAAAATCAAGACTCGCATAAGCAGCTGGACTGGCCGTTGTCTCTCCTTCGCTGGACGCCTCCAGTTGATTGCCTCGGTTATACGAGGTCTCACCAATTTTTGGATGTCAGCTTATCGATTACCCAAGAAGTGTATAGATGAAATTGATCAGTTATGCTCGGCTTTCTTGTGGTCCGGCCCGGAGTTGAATACTAAGAAGGCTAAGGTAGCGTGGAAGGATGTATGCAAGCCTCGAGATGAAGGTGGTCTCGGACTGAGATCATTAGTGGAGATAAATACAGTCACGACTTTGAAACTCTTCTGGCGAGTGGTCTCTAATGATTCCTCTCTGTGGGTACAGTGGCTCCGCCGCCACTTAATGAGAAAAGGCTCAATATGGCTGGTTAATGGCAAAAGTCAGAACGGTAGCTGGATGTGGAATAAATTATTGAAACTCAGAGCATTAGCAGCTTCTTTCCTCAAAGTAGAGGCTCACTGTGGATCAACTGTCTCATTTTGGCATGATAATTGGTCTTCAATGGGCAGGATTATTGATCAAACGGGTCCAAGGGGATGTATCGATATGGGCCTAAATCTAACATCTACACTGGAACAAGTGCTTGGAGGTCGGCGAAGAAGGAGAAACCACCGCAACCAAACTCTAAATGCCGTCGAGGATGAGCTGACTAACCTCCGTAACAGACGTGATTCGGCGACCAGTGATATTTGGTTATGGAAAGCAACTAACGACTCATTCAAACCAAGCTTCAACTCCAGAGAAACTTGGCTGCAAATACGGACGATTCATCAGAAGATTGACTGGCACAACAGCGTTTGGTTCAAAGGAGCCACACCAAAATTCTCTTTCCTGGTATGGTTGGCAGTACAGGATCGACTCGCAACTGGCAGTCGAATCCAAAGATGGAACCCAGCAGTAGATGCGAATTGTATTTTCTGTACAACCCACATCGAAACAAGGAACCATTTACTCTTCGATTGTGCTTACACAAAGGAGATCTGGAGGAAAACAGCAGGCAATCTATTCGGCTCAAACTACAGCACAAATTGGGAAACCATTATCTCCCAACTGGCTCAAGTCCAAAGCGACAAGATTAAGTGGTTCCTCTGTCGATACTCTTTACAAATCACAGTCCACACAGTCTGGAGAGAAAGTAATTCCAGGAAACATGGAGACACTCATATACCATCAGACACGATCATCCAGAATATTGACAAAAATGTCAGGAATCGCATCTCTTCTCTGCGCAACATGGGAAACAAGAAGCTTGGGGGAGCAATGGAAGCATGGTTCGCCTCAAGAACTGGATAGAATCGATTAAAAGATCTTGTACAAATCGATTAAAGTTGCATTCATTGTAAACACGTTTTTTTTTTTTGGTTGAATAAATTTAGCATTCTTTCAAAAAAAAAAAATAGAGTGACGTCTGAGCTTATTCACCAAATGATTTTCGGTTCTTAGTTTTGGCCCTCGTGCTTGTAATCCACTTTTTCTGTTCCATTGTACTCCTGACAAATGCCCGTTGGACCGTTTAATATAAAGTTATCGTCGAAAACAAAAAAATGTAAACTCGGGCCAAACTATAAACCTTTCAAGCGATTTATTGAGAAAAAGACGAGCTAAATTGGGCGGAAGATTTGTGGCTGAAAAGGTATGCACGTGAAAGCAATGAAACATATCATATGTATGCGTCCAATCAGATTCTGGCGCTTTTGATCATCCCACTCGAAGTCTCTGCTATTCTCAACACACATGGTCCAGTTGTACTTCCACGTCATCTCACTTATTTTGTCTGTCCCTTTTTAACTTTTTACGAGTAAAAAATATTTTTACTAATTCGTATAAATTGGTAGAGACCGGCCGGGATGTTGCAATTGGGTAATCGATCAGTCATGGACTTTTGTATCTATAATCTTTTGTGGTCATTTTAACATGTGTATTGATCCGTAATGACATGTTTAAACTTTATAATGACAATTTTACATGTTTATCAAATCTTATTGATCCAAAGTCCATATATAACTTAATGATCAAAACATGTTAAACTAGTCGTATTTTTGGAAACTCCTTTTTTACAGTGAATGTTAAATTTATTTGAATCAAACGATTTTGTACATCACAGTGTATTTGTTTTTTCTTGAGACTTGAATTTAGAAGAGACATTTTAGACAGACATTTAAACAAGCAGAAAATCAGAGTATAACTCAAAAACAACATAGGTTTTATGATTCGAGATTGTGAATTAACATATATATCTTGTCGAAAACCAAGTGGATAAGCTCTCTTTGTACTTACTGACCCTTGTTGTTGTTGTAGTGAGGAGATTCGATTTTGTACAATTTTGTCTATCAAATGAGCTAGTATGTTATATGCTATCATCGTTCTTCATATTTCCTTGGATTATATCTTAGGAAAACTGTTGGATTTTTGTTGTAATTTTTATCGTGAAGCAGCTGTAGAAGTTTGCTCCCAAGGAATACTTCCATTAGATATTGTATGCATATTATATATTGGGAAGGTTTTCTTCGCATGCGTGTTGACGTCGGTTGTGGAAAGACCTCCCCTTCAGTAGTTTGTTTTGATCTTTAACATTGGAAAATACACGGCTGTGAATCGGGATGTACCCCCTTCTTCTCTGATGGCATAATGGTAGGTGATTTTTTTGAGGTCGACGTCGCAGAAGCTCCACAGCCGCTCTAATCCGTGTTGGTTTCGAAGGTTAGCTTTCTCTGTCAAAAGACGGTAGAGAAGTCCGATGAGTTTCTGGCGGAGGATAAAGGTGGATGAGAGAGGTGACGTCTTTTCAACAAGAGGGATGGTTTTGTGTCTTTGTAGGGTAAGGCTCCGCCGATGGTGGAGGTATCCGACATGGGATGGTGGTTCCTCTTTGGTGTCTTCTTTGTCGGAGGCGGTGGTCGAGCTCGACCAGATCTGAAGTTTGGTTAGTTTTAGTGTGCGGTGAGTGAGAAATCGGTGACTGGGAAGTTCACCTGGAGTGTTTCAATAAAAGCGACGGAGGTCGGTTACTCCAGTAGTCAGCGTTAGTGGACATGGGACGACTCCATTAGTAGGGTTGCAAATTATGGTGAGATCTGTTTATTCGGATCGTAGCGCTTTGCGGAAGTTTGTTTGCGGAAGTTCGTCACCGCTTTTGACAGTGGAGATTAGAGGCCTCTCGGCTTTTTCATTCTTCTTCCCACCTCTTTAGCTAGCCTTGTAGATTTCTTCGTTTTGACAGATGTTATCTTTGTCGATTTCTTAGTTATGTTTGTTGGTTTTTTGTTCTGTGAAACCGGTTTATGTATTTTTTATGATATCTTTCTGTTTTGGGAAATTTTTTAATACTTATTAACATATTAAAAAAATTATTATATATTGGGATTACCGTTTTGGTATTACGCTATTACTTATATTTTGTTTTTGAATGAATAAATTTATTCATCAAAAAAAACGTTGGTACATCAAGTGCAACAAGAAGAAGAAATTATAATGATTCTATACAGATTGATCTAAACTCTTGTGCTAAACCAAAGCATGAGAAAATTCCCATACTTCAGCTCCCCAGTGGAAACCAAAATGTTCAGCTTGTTTCTTACGGTCTTGTCAATAAGCTTATGAAGCTTTTCTTTTGGTATAGTTGCGCCTCCATGTTTGCGATTGTTTCTTTCTCTCCAGACTGCATGAACTGTTTCTTGGAGAGCATATCTGAACAGAAAACTAACATGAGTGTCAATAGTAGATGCTGAAATCAGACCCACTTGTACTACGCCGTGACTCAAGACGTGAATATATTTATATGAACGAATATTTATGATGTGATTCGGTTTATAGGTTGTTTGCTAAGTTGGATGAAGATATTGGATATAATATTGCAGCTTGGAATGGTTTACTTATTCTTTGGAGAAGATACAAGAAAAAAAAGAAAAGTTACAAAAAGGTGAAATAGGAAATATCTTAACAAAAATGATATTTTTATATCTTTATTTAGGTAAACTTGAGAAGTAAGTTTAGCCTAATATAAAGAATAGAGGCGTGGCCTTATGAAGATGAAAGAGCTGAGAGAATAAAAACTCAAGAGAGCTTTTGTATTTGTCTGGGTTGCGTGTGTGTTAAAGTCTGGGCTCTAGGGGAGTTTAGCTCAGGTGTGTGATCCTGGAGAGTTTTTGTATTGAATAGAGCGTTAGTTCATTAGAGTTTGATATATACGCTAGTAATTGGTGAGATTACTTTCTATTAGAGTGAATTCAAATTTGAGAAAGAAACTTTGTGTTGTCTTACTTTCTGCACTTTTATATTTGCTCACCTGCACTTTCAATTGGTATCAGATAGGGTGCTTGATAGAGATTTAGTCTTGTTTCGAGCAGATCTAAGGTGGGGAGGATCAGAAGGTAGCTCAGGAAGTAGCACAGAGTTCAAGATCAGATTTGATGGAGTCTCATCAAGAAGGAACGTCTATGACGAGACCACCACTGCTTGACTCTTCAAATTATGGATATTGGAAGGTTCATATGCAAGCTTTCATTAGTGGTCTTGATGAGGATTGTTGGAATTCGATTGAGAATGGTTGGAATCCCCCTGTGATGACTAATGATAAGGGAGTTGAAGTTCTTAAGCCTAGAGATCAATGGAATGCTGAAGAGAAGAGGGCATCAAGTTGCAATTCTAAGACTGTAATTATAATGCAATTGATGTAAGTTATTTCAAGTTGATTTCTCAATATGTGTCAGCTCAAAATGCATGGAAAACATTGGAGAACATGTTTGAAGGTACCACAAGTTTCAAGAGGACTAGGTTGGATATGTTAGCATCTAAATTTGAGAATCTAAGGATGGATGAAGGAGAAACCGTGGCTCAATTTAGTGTTAAGTTGTGTGACATATCTAATGAGTCATTCGCTCATGGAAAGCAGTACAAGGACAACAAGCTTGTGAAGAAGCTGAAGAGATCTCTTCCATCAAAGTTTGAGTCAAAAATTTCTATTGTTGAAGAAGCTCATAATCTGGATGAGATGACGTTTGATGAGTTTGTTGGGATACTTCAAGATTTTGAGTTGAATAAAGCATATGAGGAACAAGCTCAGAACAAGGATATTGATGCTGAAGTTGCTCTACAGGTTTCATCTTCTGAAGATCCTATGGTAATGCTGTCAAGACAATTTTCTAAGTATCTGAAGATGAAGGAAGACAAGAAAAATAAAAGAGAGAAGTTGGACAATTCATCATCAAAGTTACAATGTTATGAATATCATGGATTTGGTAACTTTAGCCGTGATTGTGCAATTCTACAACATAATAAGAAGAATAAGAAGAAGAACGTCAAGGATAATTCTGAAAGTGATTCAGATGATGATGGGAGAATAAAGAATTTTGTGGCATTCACAACCTTTGAGTTTAGTTCTGTTATGAAATTTGCATCAGTGTCTGCGATGGAACCTGCGTCAGCGTCTGCAATAGGGTGTGCAATTGATAGTGACAATTATGAAATTGATGATCCTGGAAGTGATGATGATGATTTTTCTGAGAACTATAAAGCCTTGTGTGAGCATTGATGTAAGCTGGTTGAGGAGAATTCAGCATTGACTAAGGAGATAGTCACGTTAGAAGCTCAAGTTGTTGAAGTACAAAAGTATGCAACAAAGAAAGAAGAAGAAGCACAACAAGCCAGAGTTCAACTTGAAGAAACTGAAAAGGGCATGACGATGTTGAATAATGGTACAAAGCAGTTGGATCATCTTCTTACTATTGGAAAAAGTGATCGATATGGTCTTGGATTCAATGGAGAATCTTCAAAAGCTGATTGTGTCTTTGTGTCTGATGAAAAAATAGATGTTGCATCGATGATAGGTTCTAAGTTTTACCCTATTCTAAACTGCAAGTGCACAGCAATGTCAAAGTAGTATATAGGGTTATCGAATCCACATGGACACTTGGTCTCAATAGAAACAGAAACGTAGAGATTAAACTAGAAATAAAGCAAGTAGTGAAGTAAATAAATTGCGTTGCAAGAAAGTAAACAGTAGCAAGAATCGGTTTTGTAAGCAATAAACTAAAAGCGTCAAGCCTAGGGTATTCTCAGGAAATCAGACAAGCAGGCAAGCTAATCAGTCAGGATCAAATTAAACTCAGTTCTAGAACTCAAATCACGGAAATAGAGTCAACCAAATCTCTTTGCGAAAACTCTCTAAGCCTAAGTGCAGTAACCCAAATCTCTTTGCAATTACTAACAGATTAAACTAGCATTAAGTTCAAGTTCGATATGTTCACAATTAAACTAAGCCAAATCTCTTTGCGAATAATTTAATTGCTCAACCTAAATAGTTCAGATTCCTAAACCCCACTCTCGTGACGTATTTAGCAACCTCAGATCTAGATTCTAATTGATCAGGTTAGAACTAGCTTTAAGCACAATTTAGTTTTAAGAACATTCTAATCATGTGAATCCTAACTGAATTAAACAAGTCTAGCAAGTCATCAAACCCTTATGAGAAACCCTAAACTCAACTATGGATCTACTCAGACATGATTAATGAAAACATAATCAAAGAAATAATAGATTGCATATAAGAAATTAAATAGATAAAGGGGTTCAAAAATTTCTCCAAAATAAGTGAATACAGGAAATAGATCAGCCCCAAAAGCTCTAGAAATCTCTTAGCTCTTAATTATGAAAGTGTATCTAATAAAAACAACTAAAACTTGATTATATAGGTATAATCTCGGCCAAGGGCTTCTTTGTAAATATCAGGAACTTCTGGATCAAAGTGCAATAACTTGATTCTTCTAAACCGCCGAGTTTTTGGCCCATCTCGCTGGTGCATCGATCGATGCTAGAGTGCAACGATCGACACCTTCCTCTGTTTCGGACAGTGAACTCTATCTCTCGGCCAAACACTCAAAAAAATCTCCAAAATGCTCCATTATCTCCAATTCAGCTCCAAACCTGATTATACCTGTAAAAGACTCTAAAAGAACACAAAAGACACTAAAAACACAACTATATCATGGCATAAAACCGGTAAAAACCATGATATATCAACTCCCCCACACTTAGCCTTTGCTTGCCCTCAAGCAAAACATAGAACTAAAGCTTGGTGAAGAGGTTTGAAAACTCTTCAGAAACTCATTTCATCCTAGAAGCTACAATACTCAGATTCCCCTTAGTAAACCACTGCAAGAATCAATCACAGGATATCAAGACCACAATGTACTTCCCCCACACTTAGCAACTGTCCTAGGTAAACTCCACAATCACATTCAAGCATTCAAATTCTCCCTACTGACTTCTGCAAGTATTTAAGTGCGGTCTCACCTAAGGGGTATCGATCAAAGGGCACATGGATTCTTACCTTAACAACTGATTTTTCCCCACTGGGTATCATTTTATTTTTTTTATCAGTGTTCTTCCCGTTATGGGGTGTACTTTGGACACATTCCATAGATAACATGAGAAATAATAGTGTTTGCTACTATTCCCATGACCACTTCGGAGTTACTAACTCATCCTCAGTTTATTATTATTATTTTTTTTTACTTTATAGAAGGGGAGAAGGGAACTAAATAGGATAGGTTGACAGGCTGTGTCAGAATTAACAGGGAATCCGACACAAAGTATACCAAGCCCTTAGGTGAGAAATCTAAGTCAGTATTAAAGTTGAAGTCAGTAAAGGATCCTCTGATACCTGAAGTGATGTGGGTGTTCCCAGTGGGTTGATCTGTGATGGGGTTTTCTAATAGTCAGAGATAGATCCTGCAACTTCATCCCAATGGTTACTTAAGTTCCTGCAAGTCTTGTAAATCTTCTCAGAAAATCATAGTTTCTTACTTAAACAATTTTGACTCAATAAAACAAAAAATTTTGAAAAACGGACTGACTCTTAAGAATACAGAAAACAAAAGTCAGTAGCACCTCCCCCACGCTTAAGACACACTGTCCCCAGTAGTGTCCAGCGAAGGATCGGTAAAAAGAAAATAAAAAAAAAAATTGAAAAGATGAAGTTATGTCTGTCGGGTTACCTCTGTCGCTCAGGCATCGATCGTTGCACTAAGTGCATCGACCGTTACTTGGCGATTTTCGTGTATAGTCGATCGTTGCTCAAGAGCGCAACGATCGCTGCAATGCGATTCCTTTCGTGTTGTGACGATCGACACAGAAGTGCGTCGATCGTTGCACTGCGATTTAACCGAGACCTGCAAACATAAACTCACCGGAAACAAAAACAAACGTAAAATCCTAACAAAAACACCAAAAATTAAGTAGAAAAACACCAGTACCTAATGGTGGGTTGCCTCCCACCCAGCGCTTGTTTAAGGTCAATAGCTTGACCGGACGGATGGAAATTTTCAAGTACCAGGAGGTCTTGACAGAGACTTTTTCTGTCTCTGTTCAAGTCTCCTCATCCAAGGTGGTGAGTAGGCTGTTGCGGAATGCTCATGTCCAAGAAAAGATGGAGTGAAATGTGCTCCAGGATCTATAACCATGGTATGATCAGGCTGCTCAAAATCTGCGTCCCTTATGGTGAATGTCTGCCCATCTATTAGTGGCTTTCGCAGCTTATCCATCTCATAGTGCAGTGGTTCATCTCCCAGATGGAGGTCTATCAAGCTGTTCCTAACATCAATCAACGCTCCTGCTGTAGCCAAAAAGGGTCTCCCAAGCAACAATGCTTCATCCGGATCACAGTCATATCTCAGCACAAGGAAGTCCGTTGGAACTAAGTAGTTTCCAACTCTTACCGGAATGTCCATAAGGAGTCCTTCAGGAACTCGTATGGACTGATCAGCTAGGACAAGAGAAGTCCTAGTAGGAGTAAAATCCAGCATACCCAGCTTTTCTGCCACAGAGTAAGGCATCAAACTTCCAGCAGCTCCTAAATCACACAGAGAACGCCTAAAGCTATCCTCAAAGATAGAACAGCCCAGCACAAAGACTCCAGGATCAGATAGCTTCTTCGGGACCTTAGTTAGCAGAACATCACTAATATGCTGAGGAACTATTATCACCCAGTCTTTCAGATCATCATCCAGGGGCAACATCTTGTTCAGGTACCTTTGCACACATGGATGATAAGGTGGATCATCAGAAGTTGGAATTTCTTCCAATTCTTCACCAATCCCTTCTAATTTCTTCAGCTCTTCAATCTCTTGCCTAATCACTTCAGACACTGAGGAGTGTTGTCTAAAGATCTGCTCGTAGATCTCCTGTTGAGTAATTTCAGAGGCTCCATTGAATATGCGATCAAGCTCCAAGTCAGCATATATGCTATTATCATCCGACAGTTCTGTCCATTCACGCCCTGCAATGACCGACACTAATGGTGTGTCGATCGTTGCCATCCCGACGGGTGTATCGATCGGCACAGATGTTGCATCGATCGACGCACTGCAACAGATTCCACCCGAGAGTTTTTCACAAATATCCGAAAATTCCTGTTCTGTCACCAACTCAGCTGTACTTAGCTCAAATCTTTCACCTAGGTGAGATCCATCGTTAATGCACACAGACCAGGCCTTAACATGAGTGTCTGCCACTCCTTTTCCCTTCAGTGAGCTGGACATCTGGTTCACCTGAGTGTCCAACTGCTTCATGTGAGTGCTCAGAGACTCAAATTTCCCATTGAGGTCTTCATAGACAGCGTCCAACTTCTTGTTGCAGTCCACAGAAATCTTGGTCTGACTCTCAATCAGCTGTTCCATCATAGCCTCCATTTTGCTCTCATGGGTTGTAGGCGCAGGAGGAGTCTGATAGGATGTAGATCCATAGGTTCTCTGAGTACCTTGTCCATAGGTCTTCTGAAAACCACCATTCTGTCCACCATTGGAGAATCTGTTCCCCTGTTGATTACCAAATCTATTACCTTGGAAACCAGAACCTCCTATGAAATTCACATCTTCTTCCTGAGTTTCCTCCTCAGCCTGAATCACCTCTACATCTTGGGCAAAGTGGACAGCTTTCTTACTAGTCAGGAGATTGTAGACTGTGTCCAATCTGGATCTTATATTAGCTATATCAGAATTCTCTACAGTTCCACCAGATTTCTTCCTCCTTTCATCCATTGTCTTGCAACTGTTGCTGCCAATCAGGTTCTCAATCAACTGCTTAGCTTGTGTAGGAGTCCTGGTGTTGAAATTAGCATTACTGGAATTATCCAGCGCAGTCTGATAAGGGAGATCTATGCCTCTGAAGAAAATACCAATCAGTTGTACTTCTGTGAATCCATGGTGTGGACAGTCACGCTGATACTGCTTAAATCTCATCCAGGCAGTCTTCAAGGGCTCCACAGCTCCTTGGGAAAAGGTGAGTATGTCTTGTCTGGACTGATCCGAGCGCGCATCATCATAAAAGTGACGCAGGAACTCACTCTTTAAGGCTGCCCAAGTAGTATACTGACCAGGTGCCAGTTGTCTCAGCCATGCACTAGCGTCTCCAGCAAGACTGTGCGGAAATAGCTTAAGGAACAAATAGTCCGGGCATACTCCTTCATACTTCATGCCAGTGACTATGTCCTCAAACTTGTCAATGTGATCCATAGGCTGCTCTGCTTGAAGACCATGAAAAGCAATCTGTCTCATCAGCTGGTAGTAGATGGTCTTTACCTCAAAATCATTCCTCTCAAAAGCAGGAAGCACTAGAGCTGCTCGGTTTGCATGAAACTCGTCAGGTCTGTTGTAATCAGCTAGTGTCCTCTCATGAACCACCATCTCTCTACCTTGGGCCTGTCCTTGACCCTGGTTTCGGTTCAGCTCCTGTTGCTGTGGCTCAAGAGGATCAGGGATGACATTCCCTTCAGCATCAACCTGATGCCCAGCAGCATTGTATGGGTTGTTATCTAGGTCCCTCAGGGTACCTTCATCATCTGGTATCAAGATCAGACGTTCTCGAACCATTCTCTCTCTCTTTTCTCTTCTGATAGTCCTCTCTAGACGTCCAAGTTCCTCTAGTCCGAGATTAAGCAAGCTCGAGTTCGGATTACTTCGAGTTTTCTGCGTTGGCATAAACTGTCTGTAATCGTCCAGCAACGATCGATGCTATCAGTGCAACGATCGATTCAATCTCAGAATCACCTAGTGACGATCGACGCAAGGGATGCAACGATCGACGCAAGGCGAAATTCGTACCTGCGACAGAGAGAAATCAGAGAAAAAGTTAGCAAAATCGAAAAATAAAAACGAAAAAGAACAAAAACAAAAAGAAAAATTTCTAGTAGAAACCCTAAGTTCGGTCCTATCGAAGACTCTAAGAGTCCCCGGCAACGGCGCCAAAATTTTGTTTTATTGAGTCAAAATTGTTTAAGTAAGAAACTATGATTTTCTGAGAAGATTTACAAGACTTGCAGGAACTTAAGTAACCATTGGGATGAAGTTGCAGGATCTATCTCTGACTATTAGAAAACCCCATCACAGATCAACCCACTGGGAACACCCACATCACTTCAGGTATCAGAGGATCCTTTACTGACTTCAACTTTAATACTGACTTAGATTTCTCACCTAAGGGCTTGGTATACTTTGTGTCGGATTCCCTGTTAGTTCTGACACAACCTGTCAACATATCCTATTTAGTTCCCTTCTCCCCTTCTATAAAGTAAAAAAAAATAATAATAATAAACTGAGGATGAGTTAGTAACTCCGAAGTGGTCATGGGAATAGTAGCAAACACTATTATTTCTCATGTGATCCATGGAATGTGTCCAAAGTACACCCCATAACGGGAAGAACACTGATAAAAAAAATAAAATGATACCCAGTGGGGAAAAATCAGTTGTTAAAGAAGGGAAAGAGAAGAAAGGGACTAGAGAAAGGTAGTATGGTGGTCTAGAGCTGATAAGGTAAGAATCCATGTGCCCTTTGATCGATACCCCTTAGGTGAGACCGCACTTAAATACTTGCAGAAGTCAGTAGGGAGAATTTGAATGCTTGAATGTGATTGTGGAGTTTACCTAGGACAGTTGCTAAGTGTGGGGGAAGTACATTGTGGTCTTGATATCCTGTGATTGATTCTTGCAGTGGTTTACTAAGGGGAATCTGAGTATTGTAGCTTCTAGGATGAAATGAGTTTCTGAAGAGTTTTCAAACCTCTTCACCAAGCTTTAGTTCTATGTTTTGCTTGAGGGCAAGCAAAGGCTAAGTGTGGGGGAGTTGATATATCATGGTTTTTACCGGTTTTATGCCATAATATAGTTGTGTTTTTAGTGTCTTTTGTGTTCTTTTAGAGTCTTTTACAGGTATAATCAGGTTTGGAGCTTTCTGCTTATGAGCAGTTGCAGGTACTGAAGATATTAGAGCAGGTTCAAGAGGAACCGCCATCTTCTTTTCTCCACTATCAGATACTGTAGTTCCACCAATATGAACTTCTTCTTTCAGATGACCATCAGTGGAGATCACCTTCTTTTCATGAACTCGCGGAGTTTCAACTGGTGGTATTTCATTCACCTTCTTATCCATCACTTTAATGCAGTTAGCCACTTCTAGCTCTTGTCTGGAGGGTTTAGGAACCTTAGGATATGGCACTGGGGGCTTGTAGACTCGTTCTGGTACTGTTGCAGTTTTCTGGTCATGTCTGCGTTCTGTGTCGATCGTTGCATGATGTGTGTCGATCGATGCAAGGCGATTCTGTTTCTCGAAAGAACTCGAAATTGCCGTCAGAATGGCGTGTCGATCGTCACTGAGGGGGTGTCGATCGGTGCATGTATCAGGCAGACAATATTCATCTAGAAAATCCGAGATTATGCTCTCTTCTTCACCTAGCAACTCAATCTCATCCCTTATGTTCACAGCATTGATGTGCAGCTTCCGTTCAGCTCTCTTAGCTTCATTCTGCCTCTCTATTGCTACATCTCTTCGTTCAATTTTGATATCCAGCTCCTCCATATGCGTGCTCAAAGATTCAAACTTCTCATTCAAGTCTTCATACAAAGCATCCATCTTTGAGTTGAAGGACCTATCAATATGTTGTTGTCTCTCAAGGTACTGCTCCATCATGATTTCCATTCTGCTCTCATGAGCTGTAGGTGCAGGCGGTACTTGGTAAGAAGAAACACTACAACTCCTTGTAAAGGGTTTCTGAAAAGCAGATCCGTGACTGTAGAATCCAGTTCCTTCAACGCAATGGTTAGCTTCTTGTGCATACTTTCCAAGTAGAAGACTATGCAGAGAGTCAACTTGGTTCTTCAATCCAGCTATCTGTGAACTGTCAATCCCTGAGCTGAAAATATCATTCCGACACATCGTCCTGATGATCTCTTAGTGTTCTTGGTGATTCAGCGAAGTGTGTCGATCGATGCAAGAAGGGCGTCGATCGATGCAATGCGAAATCAGAGAAAACAGAAAAATAAATCAGCAAAAATAAAAAAAAATAAAAACAAAAACGAAAAGAAAAAGAAAAATCCTAGTAAAACCCTAAGCTCTAAGCTATCGAAGACTCAAAGAGTCCCCGGCAACGGCGCCAAAAACTTGATAGGTTCTAAGTTTTACCCTATTCTAAACTGCAAGTGCACAGCAATGTCAAAGTAGTATATAGGGTTATCGAATCCACAGGGACACTTGGTCTCAATAGAAACAGAAACGTAGAGATTAAACTAGAAATAAAGCAAGTAGTGAAGTAAATAAATTGCGTTGCAAGAAAGTAAACAGTAGCAGGAATCGGTTTTGTAAGCAATAAACTAAAAGCGTCAAGCCTAGGGTATTCTCAGGAAATCAGACAAGCAGACAAGCTAATCAGTCAGGATCAAATTAAACTCAGTTCTAGAACTCAAATCACGGAAATAGAGTCAACCAAATCTCTTTGCGAAAACTCTCTAAGCCTAAGTGCAGTAACCCAAATCTCTTTGCAATTACTAACAGATTAAACTAGCATTAAGTTCAAGTTCAATATGTTCACAATTAAACTAAGCCAAATCTCTTTGCGAATAATTTAATTGCTCAACCTAAATAGTTCAGATTCCTAAACCCCACTCTCGTGACGTATTTAGCAACCTCAGATCTAGATTCTAATTGATCAGGTTAGAACTAGCTTTAAGCACAATTTAGTTTTAAGAACATTCTAATCATGTGAATCCTAACTGAATTAAACAAGTCTAGCAAGTCATCAAACCCTTATGAGAAACCCTAAACTCAACTATGGATCTACTCAGACATGATTAATGAAAACATAATCAAAGAAATAATAGATTGCATATAAGAAATTAAATAGATAAAGGGGTTCGAAATCTTCTCCAAAATAAGTGAATACATGAAATAGATCAGCCCCAAAAGCTCTAGAAATCTCTTAGCTCTTAATTATGAAAGTGTATCTAATAAAACACTACAGGAAAAACAGGTATTAATAACATAGGAAAAACGCTATCGTAGGGTTTTGATAGCGGAAAGGTAAGCGCTATTTCATGTCCCGCGATAATAGGTCTGACACTTTAGATAGCGTTTTTCTTAAATGCTATCGTATATATTTTAAAGATAGCGTTTTCAGTAAATGCAATGGTTACATATATTTAAGATAGCGTTTTTATTAAAAGCTATCTTATATATTTTAAGGTAGCGTTTTAGATTATTCTACAATAGTGTTTATTAAACGCTATGGTATTACAAAAAAAAATAAAAAAAAATTGTATAAATAATAAATTAAATTTAAATTGAATATACAATTACATTTTTCCAGAAAATACAATACATTATAAACAAAAATAATGTACAAAATGGGAGCACTCTCTCACGCCCATATCTCTCTGGAGATAGAGATTATCAAGCTGATGGCTGAGCTGAGTCACACGATCTTTGTGTTCTCTGAGAGAACGTGTTTTGTCGTCAAGTTGTTTCTTTAGCACTGAGCATTGGATCTGAGTAGATTGAGCAGAATCACTACTTGCCTCTACAATTCGATTGGTTGCATTGAGCCGTGATCTGAATTCCTCCAAGTCTTTGATAAACTGTTTTCACATAAGAAGATTACATAATCAAAAAGTATAACTAAGAGTATTAAGTATATCATTATGTGAACATACTAGATGCAAACTTTTATGTTATGAGTTTAGAGATAGGTGAGAAAAGATACAAGATTTTTAAAAAGAAGTGATTCAGTGGAAGAACAGAACCTTTTAAGCTGTGGACTAATCTTTAAAGAAACCCATCTAAAGAAATCCAAAATTGAGATTAGAAACAACAAAAGAAGCAGAGGAACTAGATGATAAATTAGCAAAGAGACATCGGACTCACCGCATCAACAACTCGCCGCATCAACAACGGAGATGCGACGGCTCGGAATGTGACGCCGGTGAGATACGCCGTCGCCGGTGAGATGCGACCACCACACACTCGCCGCATCAACAACGAGACATCGGACTAGCCGCATCAACAACTCGCCGCATCCTTCGACCACCGCCGCTGCTTCGACTTCTTCTCCGGTGGTCCATAATGCCTCCACCGCCACGACGAATCTGTCATTCACCGCCACCGCACCACGAATTTGTCCTTCACAGCAACCGCTAAATCTGCTCTGCACACATGAGAGAAGGAGATAGAAGTTGAGTGCAGTAGAAGGAGAGAGCGATTAGGAGGAAGCTAGAGCCAAACATGAATTGATAAAAAAAAATGAAGAGGAAGTTGGGTGGAGGCTGCGTGATTTCTAACCTAAATGCCAGATTTCGACCCTGATTTTCCTGTTGAATCGCTTCTTGTGTCACCTGCAAAACGCACACGAGAATCGCAAATGATAAAACCTTCTGAGGGATGGAATCCAACTAACTGGATATGGAGATTAAAAAAAAACCTGATAAATTATCGGTTAGGTAAGAAACGGTATTGATTCTCATTTCATTGGTTCGTGTGTTGATACAAGAGAAACACCTCATTTTCCTTATAAAAGTGTTGGTGATGATGAATATAACGTCTTCGTCTTCTCGTCTGACGACTTGAGAATAGAGTCCAGACACAACAATGGAGCTTTGTCTTCTCGTATGACGACTCATCTTCGTCTTCTACCAGCGACGAGAGCGGTGGAGGAGGCAACGAGGGAGGTGGTCGAGCATCGGCAATGGTCTTCGTCGGGATTTGTTGCCGGATTTGATGTCGGGATGGTCTTCTGTCTGCATCTTCATACACACAAAAATGAAGAGAAAAGGTTGACGGCGTAGAGACTAAATCTGTTATTAGGTTAAGTTTTTTTTTTTTTTTACATCTTGTTAAAAGATCAATGGTCCAGATTGAATATGAGATAGATCTAACGGTTTAGATTAGTGATCCGCGTGGTACACCTCTTAACCAATAGGATGTTTTTAGATTTATTTAATATACAAAAATAGAAAAAATGATTTAAAATAAATGAAATTGTTAAAATGAAAATTTTAAAAATCTTAAAATTAAAATATAATAGATTAAAAGTTTAATTTTTTTATAAATGATATAGAAAGAATAAAAAATATATTGTAATGAATCTTAGAACTTTACTCTATTACCTTAACCCTAACCCTCACATACTATAATTTCATTTATAAATGTTAATCTTGTTTATTGGTTATGTACAAATTTAATTTCGTATGAGTTTAATACTTTGTTTAATTTTTTACTTTATGGTAAATTATTCTAAACCTTATACAAATACATTTTTATGCCCTAAAATCTAAACCCTATATCCTAAATTAAATAAAGATTCAAACCATATATCCTAAATTAATCAATACTCAAACTCTAAATCCTATACTAATCAAAACTCAATAATCCTATAAATTTACTTTCCAATACCCTAACCATGCAATACCCCAAACCCTAAACAAAATGTTTGTAAAAAAAAATATTATTTCAAACCCTTAATCCTATTTATACTTTGAATAAATCCTTCATCAAGTTAGTTCTTCATATTTTTGTTTTGGACTTATTCATTGTAATTTAATTTATATAAAAGTTGAATTTATTTTGGGTTTGAAGCTTAGGGTATAGGGTTAGGGTTTAAGTTAGGGTATGAAATTAATATTTTTAAAAATTATATTTGAAAAATAATAATTTTTTTTTATAAATGTTAAATCTTGTTTATTGGATATGTTGTAGATAGGGACCCTAAAATAAAACTGAAAATTTTGTTTTAGTTTTATTTTGTAAGTTCTCTTCTTATCTTATGAATTTCTCTTCTTATTTTATGAATTTTATTTATTAAATGTGTAAAAATGTTTTTTTCTATTGATCTTGGACAACAATACATACTTATAACTAACATAAAGCATTGAATTATCAAGATAGATCAATCACAAGTATATAACTATATATAGCCACAAACACATTAAGTAACCGAAAACATTAAAATCATTTGCTTGTGTGCTAGTCTTTCCATAGTAGCAATTTCTGCAACATACTCTTGCATTCCTTTTTCTGCACCATG
Source organism: Orychophragmus violaceus (assembly GCA_030180135.1). NCBI lineage: Eukaryota > Viridiplantae > Streptophyta > Magnoliopsida > Brassicales > Brassicaceae > Orychophragmus > Orychophragmus violaceus. Next base: position 24,859,197 of record CM058229.1, read on the forward strand.
TGAGACTCTCTTAACAGCGATTTGAGTGCCATCAAGAAGTTCTCCTCTATAAACCTTGCCGAAACCTCCACTGCTTACCTCAGAAACCGCTTTAACATGAGTCATATTAATGTTTTCTCGTCTGCACCATGTGAGACTCTCTAACATAGACTTTTGTAGCATACAAACCTCTGCACCATGTGAGACTCTCTTTTGCTCGTCTCAACAGAAGGGCCAAGATCATCGTCATAGCTTTCCTCTTCCAATCCCTGCACAGAAGAAGCACCAACATCCACACTCTTTAAGATCCTTGGCAGATTGTGTATGACGATTCGATGAGGGAAAGCTCGGACTGTAGTTGGATGATGTTGTCTTTTACGCAGTTATTCCACTTCTTGATGAAGCAATATGGTACTGTGATGAACAATGCTCATTTACGGATATAAACTTCTTGGTGACGTCTGAGTAGTAAATCGATGAACTCAACAGCCTTTTCCCTGCGTTGAGTCCATATTGGCTGAAGCAAGATAATCTGCAATAGCTTTAAGCTGTGATACCGTGCTATCATGACATACGCTAATGTCTCTGTCGTGCTTTTGTTGTACCTGATCTGACCCGAGTATAGCAGAACACGTCCAATTCTGTAATAATAAACAACACAAACTGCTAAGAACTCATAGTCTCATGTTTCTACATAAAAACCTTAAATGAAGAAGCAAAGCCAAATCATGTTTAATTGATGATAGACTTTTGTGTAGGTTCTAGCTCAATTCCTCAAGTCTACTCATGTCATTATAGTACTTAAGGTATCAATCCAGGGAGGCAAGAAGAACAACCAATCAAGAATGCAAGAAACTACTCAAGCTAAGCAAATCAAATAAAAGGGGTTTATCTAACAACCTAAACAATCTAAAAAGGAAATAAAGCAAGAAAGAAACAAAGCAAAACACTAAACAAGAAGCAAATAAGACAAAAGAGGGTCCTAGGATGAGGCTATGGAGACTAGATGGTTTAGAGACAATCAATGATGCTTCAATCAATCAAACATTGCTAAACAAGGCTAATGATCATAATTAAGCTAATCACATTCTCATGTTCATAACTCCTATGCTAATCAAGCAATCATTCAATTCTCATTTGCAAATTACAAGTCAAGCATGCAATAATATCCATCAAACACCTTTTAGCAAAGCTAATCCTTAGGCTAAGAACATTAATCATTAGACTAATCCAATCTCTTGGCACTAATCCCTTTGACTAATCCCTAATCAAGATCAAATTATCATTTGTGATTAAGAATCAAGCAAGCATTAATTTCAAGTTCTCATTACCAATAATCACCTTAGACAACTAATCTCTTAGGCTAAGATATGAAAATCCTCTAAAAAGTTCATTCAAGCATTTCATCGAACACCTTTCGGGCATGAAAAAGCCTAGCATCTAGATTCAACAATTCCTTGCAACCTAGCATAGAGATCAACTAATTAGAGAAGGATCATTCATAAATAAGTCCTAAGCATCACTAATCATCACATAAACCATCTAAATCAACCTCATCCACAAAACCCAAAAGCTCTACTCTCTAATCTTCATTGTTCCCACAAAACCCATAAAGATAGTATGAGATAACAAGATTAAAGAGAGATTAAGAGAATAAATTAAGAAGATATAAAGAAGTACTTAGATTAAACTCAAAATCAAAGATTACAAGATCCAAATCCTAAAACAAAACTATGCTTAGGTAGCTTAGGGTTTTAGAAACCCATAAAAGAGTATTTATACAAGGGAGTCTCGCAATGGCATTTTGGTATTTTTTGTCAACTGGGATTGGTCCAAACCGCAAGGCAAACCGCGAGCTAAACCGCAAGCAAAACCGGCTTTGTTTCTCCTATGTCTCGCGGTCTTCGCCTTGCCCGCAACACAAACCGCGAGCTGGTAAAACGGCCATAACTTCTCGACTACGGCTCCAAATGACTCGAAACCAACTCCATTGGAAAGCTAACTCAATTTACTATAACTTCTATTAGATGCTCCAGAAGCTAAATATGCACGGAAAGGCTTCATTTTGCTCCATCTTTCAAGCTCACCAGTTTGGTCCTTCATCACCATTTCACTTGCAATCACTTATTTGGACTCCAAACTCTTCCAAACCTCCTTAGCAACTCCAAGAACCTACAAAGCATAAGAAAACACTCCCAAGAACAACAAATTATGCAAATCCTAACTCTAAATGCACTTAGACTCTAAATGCAACAAAGAACAAGAAAAGAATGAAGAATGAAAGGAAAATGAGACTAAAACAAGAATTTAACATATGACTAAATGCATGAAAATGCATGAATATCAATTCCCCCAAACTTAAACCTTGCTTGTCCACAAGCAAGCATAAGACCATCAAAGCAAATTGGGAGAAAGGTTTGAAAGAGAGAGTTCAAAGCTTTCAAAATTAATTGTTAAGCATAAGTGGAAACAAAGTCAATACAAGAAATTAAGAGCTACAATCAAGTTTACTCTACTTCAAAAGAGTTAGCCATTCCCATCAACACATGCATCAAGTTCAAGCCCCAACCTACACATGAATTCCTATCCTCATTCCCTTTAACATTCATTAAGCAATGGTGGATCATGATTGTGCAAATCAAATGAACACATTTGGCTAAGGGTTTAAGGTCTTGAGATAAAAGTGATCGCAAATGAAGTGTGGGTTTCAAAAACAAAGGATCTCTCAAGAAAGGAATGAACTATAGCAAAATGCTAAGAGTAAGAAACAACTCATGCATACAAGGATAGATTCTCATTCTACCCAAACCCCTATACTGATCTTAACTCTTCTTCTAAACCCAAGATTCCCTTCCTAAGCTACCCTTTCCTTAAGGCATTTTTGCCTTCTTATCCCAACTTTGATCACTTCTTTCTTCTTTATACACTTAGAGGATTTCTTTTCTTTGCTTAGCTCTTTCTTATCTTTTCACTAGTCTCTTTTCTTTCTTTTTCTTTTGATGCTTGAGCCAACTTTGGCTTCTTTTCTCTCTTTAAAACTTGAGACTTATCTTTCATAAACACTTAGAGCTATCAACTTTTCTTTTTCTTTTCCAACCCTCTTTCTTTTCTCAATCTTTTCCTCATTCCCTTTTTCTTTTCTTCTCAATTCCCCCAAACTTCTTTCTTATCCTATGTATAGCCCAATGATGTAAGGCTAGTTCTACAATGAAGACCTATCCTTGTCATTCCAAACTCAACACTTTTTGCCTAGTTGATTCAAGAAAAAGGCCTCTCATCTCTCACTAAAGTGTTTAGGCTTGAAGGAAAGCTTGGTTCAAGGTGGGGAAATCTACTTAGACTAACAAGAGAGTGGTAGAAAGGGAGAAGATAGTCCAAGTATGTATGAAGTATCCATGAGTTCACCTTTCATTGCACAACATGATAATTCAAGTCAATATTAAGAGTTCTAATAGATAGGGAATGATTCAAATCACAACATGTTTCAACCAAGAAGTGAACAATAATGCATGAGATCCAAGAAGGGTTCTTCCTTAATTTCAAGTTCACAAGATGCATCCAATAACCACATGCTCAAACAATTTTTTATAAAGAACATAAGCTTTAACTCTCAAACTTTAATGAATACAATCCTAAATGACTTCTAGACTCAATCTTAAGCATGTCAATGAAACTAAATGCTTTCTTTTTGAAAATGTTTTTTTGAAATTTTTCGATTTTTTGGATTTTCTATGCCTTAGATGAATGCATGAGACTCAAGGGATGCAAAAGAGAAAATAAGATCACAAAACACATTATTAGCAACTTGTCTCCTCCCCCAGACTTAAACCACACAGTCCCTTGTGTGATAGAAGCAAGAGAAAGAGACCAAAGACTAAATAAAAAATGCAAAATCAAAAAGACAAAAGTTGGAGTGTTACTTGGAGAGTGGAATGGAGAGGAGGAATGGGAGGTGGAGGCATCTTCGAATGTGGCACAAGACTCCCCCAAACTTAGACCATTGCATAGGCTTCATAATCCTTTGATTTAGCATTGAAGTCCCTTTGCACCCAAAACTCTTTCCCTTCTTCCTTGCATTGACCTCAAAGCTCCCCAAAAGGATAGACATGGGAATTCCTCCCAAGTGAGCTTGTTTTGAGTCACTAAGCTTGACTATCCCTTCACTCTTTTTGGTTAGGGATGTGGCATGAGTTTGTATCACCGGGATCATACTCATCGTAGAACCACCCCCTAAACTCTTTCATCCTTATCTCCTCAAAATGGATCTTCCTTGGATCATGAAAGCTTGGTGATATGGTGGAGACTATATCAAGGTAGTTGTGAAAGGGTTGAGCCATTGGAGATCCATCTTCTTCATCCTCCTTGAAGGATTCTTCATTGGGACCATCTTGTTTCTCCATAAGATTTCCTCCAATTAGCTCTTGCTTGGGATTTGGTTGCCTTGGTTCCTCTTCAATGATTGAGAGCTCATCTTGTGTGCTCTCTTCCTTTATCTCCTTGCACTCAACAACCAACTCATCTTCATAAGGTTCTTCCTCATCTCTCACAACTTCTCTTACTCCTTCATTGTTGCTATTGGTTGAATGACCCATAAATGTCTCTTCATCATCCTCTTCTTCATAACTAATCATAAGGTCTTCACCAACAGTGCAACCAAGAAGCATTTCGAATTCTTTGATAGTCTCTTCAGCTTCTTTCAAGAACTCATCTTGGACTTGAGCATTCCCCTCATGTATTGGCTCAACAATGCTTGCATCTTGAGGCCAATGAGCAAAATCAGTGTTGATCATACTTAAGCTCTCATTATACCTCTCTTGTCCTTCTAATGCCATCTTTGCCAAGTTGAGAAGCTCTTGATCACATGATTGGAAAGAGTAAGCTTCTTGCAAGAATTCATCTTGGACTTGAGCATTCTCCTCATGTGTTGGCTCAACAATGCTTGCATCTTGAGGCAAATGAGCAAAGTCATTGTTTATCATCCTTAAGCTCTCATTGTACCTCTCTTGTCCTTCCAATGCCAATTTTGTCATGTTGATAAGTTCTTCATCATAAGAGATTTGAGAAGAGTGAGTTGATTCATGCTCATGCTCCATGTTCCAAGATTGGTATCCATCACCATATCCATATTGGTACTCATGAGAAGAGTACTCATTTGGAAGATCACCTTGATAGGTGGATGTGCTTTCAAAACCATGATGACTTGTAGGGTCCCAAGCCATCTCTCTTTCTTGAGCTTCTAGCATAGCCCTCAACATTGAAGCTATCTCCGAAGCCATGCTCTCTTCCTTATGATTGTACCTTGAAAAAAGAACAAACACTTGAAAGAGAGTTAGTAACCACACAAGTAAAAACAAAATAAAAGCTTAGTCTAAAGTAGAATCTAAATCCTAATGGCTATTGCTACACCTCCCCGGCAACGGCGCCAAATTGATGATAGACTTTTGTGTAGGTTCTAGCTCAATTCCTCAAGTCTATTCATGTCATTATAGTACTTAAGGTATCAATCCAGGGAGGCAAGAAGAACAACCAATCAAGAATGCAAGAAACTACTCAAGCTAAGCAAATCAAATAAAAGGGGTTTATCTAACAACCTAAACAATCTAAAAAGGAAATAAAGCAAGAAAGAAACAAAGCAAAACACTAAACAAGAAGCAAATAAGACAAAAGAGGGTCCTAGGATGAGGCTATGGAGACTAGATGGTTTAGAGACAATCAATGATGCTTCAATCAATCAAACATTGCTAAACAAGGCTAATGATCATAATTAAGCTAATCACATTCTCATGTTCATAACTCCTATGCTAATCAAGCAATCATTCAATTCTCATTTGCAAATTACAAGTCAAGCATGCAATAATATCCATCAAACACCTTTTAGCAAAGCTAATCCTTAGGCTAAGAACATTAATCATTAGACTAATCCAATCTCTTGGCACTAATCCCTTTGACTAATCCCTAATCAAGATCAAATTATCATTTGTGATTAAGAATCAAGCAAGCATTAATTTCAAGTTCTCATTACCAATAATCACCTTAGACAACTAATCTCTTAGGCTAAGATATGAAAATCCTCTAAAAAGTTCATTCAAGCATTTCATCGAACACCTTTCGGGCATGAAAAAGCCTAGCATCTAGATTCAACAATTCCTTGCAACCTAGCATAGAGATCAACTAATTAGAGAAGGATCATTCATAAATAAGTCCTAAGCATCACTAATCATCACATAAACCATCTAAATCAACCTCATCCACAAAACCCAAAAGCTCTACTCTCTAATCTTCATTGTTCCCACAAAACCCATAAAGATAGTATGAGATAACAAGATTAAAGAGAGATTAAGAGAATAAATTAAGAAGATATAAAGAAGTACTTAGATTAAACTCAAAATCAAAGATTACAAGATCCAAATCCTAAAACAAAACTATGCTTAGGTAGCTTAGGGTTTTAGAAACCCATAAAAGAGTATTTATACAAGGGAGTCTCGCAATGGCATTTTGGTATTTTTTGTCAACTGGGATTGGTCCAAACCGCAAGGCAAACCGCGAGCTAAACCGCAAGCAAAACCGGCTTTGTTTCTCCTATGTCTCGCGGTCTTCGCCTTGCCCGCAACACAAACCGCGAGCTGGTAAAACGGCCATAACTTCTCGACTACGGCTCCAAATGACTCGAAACCAACTCCATTGGAAAGCTAACTCAATTTACTATAACTTCTATTAGATGCTCCAGAAGCTAAATATGCACGGAAAGGCTTCATTTTGCTCCATCTTTCAAGCTCACCAGTTTGGTCCTTCATCACCATTTCACTTGCAATCACTCATTTGGACTCCAAACTCTTCCAAACCTCCTTAGCAACTCCAAGAACCTACAAAGCATAAGAAAACACTCCCAAGAACAACAAATTATGCAAATCCTAACTCTAAATGCACTTAGACTCTAAATGCAACAAAGAACAAGAAAAGAATGAAGAATGAAAGGAAAATGAGACTAAAACAAGAATTTAACATATGACTAAATGCATGAAAATGCATGAATATCATTAACTTCTCTTACTCACATTGCTATAAGAGTGAAGAAGAGGAGGAAGATGAGGGAGAGAACGTAAGCAACTCTTGAGTATCCAATAGATTTGCTTTTATGGCATATGTGACACATACATTATAACCAATAAGTAGATGCCAAACCCAAGAAACCAAACAGCAGCAATAGCAAAGAGAGGAACAGCTGTATAGCCCACAGACTGCAATTTCGAAGCACAAGACACATCTAAATCACAGGAACATAGTTAGAGTCAAGAAGCAAATTGAAGTGGAAATATTCTTACAGCCCAGTAATGTTGGTTGCTGTGGCCATCGTCTAATATACATCAAAACAGGAACACTGTTTACTCTTCACGATAAACAGTCTTATTTTACTCCTTATCGTCTTCTGCCAACAAAAAATCAACACTTTAGCTATCGTAACAAACACAATTTCATGAATTTGAATTTATAAATATTATAAATACAAGAAGATTATTTATCAGTTTTCCACAAAGGAACTTTAACCAACTTGAGACAGCAAAATCAATATGACATTCAAATGAATTGAAACTCAGAATCAATATCCAGACTCAATAACAAGTTTTGGGTTTTGAAAATGATTCAATTTCACATTATCCAGCAAAATAAATGGTTGTGAGCTTCAATTCATCATCACTATCCAAATTTGACTAACACATTAAGCCAATTCCAAAACTCATTTTTGCTGGTAAAAGAAAACCCAATTACGAACAGCGATGAGCGGGACTGTGATGAATGATTTCAGAGAGGCTGGAGAGCAAAGGCGTCTGAGACTAGGGATTTCTCCGGTGGCTTTCTCTTGGGCGGATGTGATTTCGTAGAGATTTCCGAAGGAAGAAACCGAAAGATTCATGTGGTACATCGGCGAAGATTGACATCTTCTCGTGTCTATCTCTCTCTTAGTAATCAGTAGAACCCTAGATCTAGAGACCGAGTACGAAAGAAGAGATGAGGAGAAAAGAAGAGAAGGAAAATAAAATCTTGTTCTTAACTTTTTTTTTAAGTTACCGGGACTTCAAATTTTAGTCCCGCTTAACCATTTCACAGGAGCCAAAAACTAAATTTGGCCGCGTAAATTTTTTTTGTCCCATCAAAAACATTGATAGCGTTTAGTAATAAACAAACGCTATCTTTTATTCACAGTTCAGTCAAACATAGCATAAACATCAAAAACGCTATCTGATTATGCTATCAATAATTCAAATTTCTTGTTGTGAAAACAACTAAAACTTGATTATATAGGTATAATCTCGGCCAAGGGCTTCTTTGTAAATATCAGGAACTTCTGGATCAAAGTGAAATAACTTGATTCTTCTAAACCGCCGAGTTTTTGGCCCATCTCGTTGGTGCATCGATCGATGCTAGAGTGCAACGATCGACACCTTCCTCTGTTTCGGACAGTGAACTCTATCTCTCGGCCAAACACTCAAAAAAATCTCCAAAATGCTCCATTATCTCCAATTCAGCTCCAAACCTGATTATACATGTAAAAGACTCTAAAAGAACACAAAAGACACTAAAAACACAACTATATCATGGCATAAAACCGGTAAAAACCATGATATATCAATTGACAACTGCTACAAAGACTGTAATTGTTATGAAGTTTGCAATTGGTACGGCAACTGGTATAAGAGCTGCTACAACGACTGCAACAAAGAAAATTCCAGAAGTGAGAAGTGCACCTCAACGAATTTGGTGACATGTTTTTCATTGTTGTGGAGTTGTTGGGCATATCAGGCCAAGATACTTCAAGTTATTGAGGAAGAAGAAACGAATAGAACAAGCTTATGGAGTAAGATTTCATGGTCCAATATGTTATCATTGTGAAAGTAAAGGACATGTTCAAAGAGTTAATCATGGAGGGACAAGGCTCAGGAAGATTTGGAGAAAGAAAGTTAATCACTTCAGAGATGGTGCAATGGGATTTCATTCTCAATATGGAGGATGACGGTTCATGTGTTAGTTTTTGACCACGATGTGACTCAAGTAGGGGGAGAATGGTGTTGCTAGTTTTGTATGGTGTTTGATGTTGCTAGTGACGAAGCCTTTGATGCTAGGGTTGTTGAGATCACATACATAGCCAAAAAGGAGGAGATTGAAGATGTATTTGATGTGTCAGTCATGGCGTAGTACAACTGGTAGTGCAAGATGTGATTCAGGACGTGATTATATTTATATGAACGAATCTTTATGATGTGATTCGGTTTATGAGTTGTTTGCTGAGCTGGATGAAGATATTGGATAGAATATTGCAGTTTGGAGTGGTTTATTTATTCTTTGGAGAAGATACAAGAAAAAAAAAGTTACAAAAATGTGAAATAGGAAATATCATAACAAAAAATATAGTTGTTATATCTTTATTTAGGTAAATTTGGGGAGTAAGTTTAGCCTAATATAAAAAAGAGAGTTGTGACCTTATGAAGATGTAGGAGCTGAGAGAATAAAAACTCAAGAGAGCTTTTATATTTGTATGGGTTGCGTTTGTGTTAAAGTCTATGCTCTAGAGGAGTTTAGCTCAGGTATGTGATCCTGAGGAGTTCTTGTATTGAATAGAGCGTTAGTTCAATAGGGTTTGATCTATACGTTTGTAATTGGTGGGATTACTTTCTATTCAAGTGAATTCGAATTTGAAAAAGAAACTTTGTGTTATCTTACTTTCTACACTTATATATTTACCTTATCTGCACTTCACAATCACCGGCCATTCGCAAAAGTAGTTGTTGTGCAGAAGACTACGGGTTAGCTTGTTCTAAATTTTTTCCGTGTTAAGACACTTGAAAAACAGATGATCTCGCGTTTTCTTTGGGTGTTGACAAAATGTGTAAGTGATATCAATTCCTACGTTTTATTTTTCCTTTCTATCACTTGTTGCCAGCTTATTCAAGGTCGCAAGCCAAGTAATTACGCTATGATTGCCTAAAACCGTATTGGTCTTTTCTTCTTTGAGTGACAGACAAGAGGATTTGTATGCAATTACGGTGTGACCTATTATTTCCTCGTCGGCTTACAAAAAAATATTGAAGGAAAAGCACGAGTGGTAGAAAAAATTGATCATCAGAAAAAGAGCTGCCTAATGTAAGACCGAGCATGTTAGAGTTGAATTTATATATTCTGTAAAAGTATTAAACATGTGTATAATAACATCGAAATTCCAATGTGAAAAACAAGTTTAAAAGTTAAAATATTATAATACTATTTGTACATTAAACAATCCAGTCAGTAAAAAGTGTTTTGAATGGATAAGAACATGTCATGTCAAAATATATCGACGAGAAGCTCAAATTCCAAAGGGATGGCTACTCAGAGCATCCTCAGTCGTGAGAAACTCACTAAAATAATATTATTTTTTTCACTAATATAATATTATTTTTTATATTTAGTTTGTTTATTTATTCAAAATTTAACCTAGTGAATATTAAATTAATAAAACACATATGTCACATAAGTGGAATTTTCAAGAGTTCTAAAATGAGAATTCCATCTCTTTTTCTCTCTTTTTCATTTTTATTTTTTTAATCTTGATAATCTTTATGAAAATTTCTCAGATATTTTAAGTCAATTTCCAACCTATTACTCTATTTTAAAATAAAATAAATACAAATATAAACAGTATTTTAGAATATTTTATTTTAATAAAAATAAAGTTTTACCTTAGAAATGTTCTAAATTTTTTTATTAGGCCAGTATTTTAATTGTTAATCTTCGTACTCTTTAATATAGATAATAAAATTAAGATATCATTAAATAATTGATTTCCATTCTTTTTCGGAGTTACTCGAATTTTCATTAAACAACTAATTAGTTTTTGTAATCTATTTAGAGGAGTATCCGTAGAGAAGTAAGTTTTTCACAAAGTTTATTACTCCCTCAATATTTGATAGATTGATGTTTTGATTTTTCACACATATTAAGAACAATAAAAATTGTTTATTATTTTTTCAATAAATATTCCACTAATCATATTTATATATTTTAATTTCTATTTAAACTTTTAGACAAATGCATTAATTAAAATCTAAAACATCAATATTTAAAATGCTAAAAAAAAAATTAAAACATTAATTTTTGAAATACGGAGAGAATATTATTTATAGTCCATGGATAAACAACAAATAGATATATATTTTAGTAAGGAACGTTCGAATACAACCATCTTTTGTTTATCTAGATTCCAAATTTCGGATTTTGTTTACTGAACCTTTCTAGTTTAATATATTGATGACAAAAAAATTCAATTAGTTTTCATTTTACTTGTCAATCTTCGTACCAACTTGATTAAAATATACAAGTAGATAGAATCATAGAACTAGGTAATTTACTTGACCATCTCATTTACATTGACCATCTCATTTGCTCACAAACACGTGTACATTTAGTTTGTCTGGTAGTTTTATTTAACAAACAAATGAGTACTAAAAATCATAACGCATTTTACGTTTAAAGTAGTAATGCATTTGGTTATTAAAATACGTTATAAATTATTCTTCTTTTTTTTTCACGTTGATGTCACGGCAAGATATGTGACATTTCCCTCTCTCTCAATCAGTTACCGAACAGCTGGTTCTGTTCGTCTTTTGTTATCATCTTCACTGGGGAAAAAAATATATATTATATATATATATATATATTCTAATTTCTCAGAGATCTTCACATTATTATAGTATTAAATTACACAAAAATCCAATGTCATCAGCATAAACGCATAGTTGATGAACACTGGATTTCAATCTCTGCAAAGAACAATTAAATCATTCTAATCATATGTAATCTGAAATTGATCCCAAAAAGAACAGTAACTTTTTTTTTATGTTTTTCTTTCTATTACATTTGAGATAAATCAAAATTAAGAATTTAAATAAATAAACAAGGAAATAAATGCTCTTTTTGCATTTTCCTTTTGACCTTCAATTAAGTAAAACAATTAAAAGACCGCTGATTTCTTCCGCTACAGAGAGAAAAAAAGTTGTTGACAAAAAAAAGAGGAGAGAAAGGTTTTTTGGAATACGATAAATTTTGATTAAACCCGGAACCGGTCCGAGTTTAAGCCTCCAAAAAACCTGTTAACCTGAGAACCGAATTACGAACCCGGCTCAGATCTCGACCTTTGAGAGTCCTTCCGTTACCTGTACAAACGGAAAACGCCATTTGACCTCCTTCCATCCTCCGTCCAACTATCAGATGCGGCGGAATCATTTTCCTTCCTCCGTCATCGGAATATTCTTCATCATCCTCCGAGTACCTCCGCATCATATTACCCGGTATATTCACCGGAAGCGACGTCGAGAATACCACCGGTGAAGGCAACGACGTCGTTTTGCTCCGTCTCGATTTGTTTCTCACTCTGCTTTCGGAGTTTTCTCGGAAATCAACAGGACGGTTCTCCTTCTCGTTCACATCATCCCGTCGGCGAATTGGGAAGAAACTGTCAGAGAAAATGATCTCAGATTCGTCAAATTCTTCCGACATTACAAGAAATTCAGGGGTTTTTGGGCTGTGTTATAAGAAATTCGATGAAGACTTTTAAAAGTTTTTTTTGGAAAGCTGATGTGAGATTAGATTATAGAACAGTAAGCAGAGGAGAGGAGAAGAGAAAAGAAGGGTTTATATAGAGGAGGAGGAAGAAGAAGAAGACAAGAGGAAACGTAGAGAGTACTCAAGCTTTTTTGACGTCTTATGTGATGATGTCATTATAATGGCATTGCGTGCGGACCCCGCTTTACTTTTTATATCTATACAATGTATGTATATGTTATTGACACTTCGGTAGAAATTAAATTATTATTGTTTTAATTTTCTTTTTTTTGTAAGAATTTAAAATAGAATGTTGTCTCTTACCTAGATAATGTATCTCTGTATAAATATGATCTGGGATTCTTATTGGATTGAATCCTTCTTCTTCATTAATTTGACAAATCTTATCCGTAGAATGTTGATTTGAGACTCTCATAGTCATTGGATACTCGGTTTGTTGATCATGTGATTAGCAATATTTGATGCTCATTAGTAGTCTTATTTCTTGTATAAAAAAATAAGTATTTGGTTTTCTTGAAACAATTTCTGTGAGATAAAAAGCCTAAAAAATATTCTATTAAGAATGAAGGAATATTTATATTCATTAGGTTAGGTTCATTGGTTCAAGAGCTTTGAAAAAAATATTTTAAAATTGCTAAAATTAATTTGGTAAAGATAAATTTTCATTTCCAAATAGTATATTCCCACACGAACGTTCGAGTCAGAGTGAAATATTTCTTTTAAATTTCCAATATTTCATTAAATTACTATATAAACCATTTAAAAAAAAAAAGATACTATATAAACCATTTTCCTCAAGATTTCTTGTTGAATGAATCAGGACATCGACGACACACATACAAAAATGTTCAGATAATGCGATGTTAATACTTTTCGTCATGTTAATACTTGCATAATAAAATTGGTTCAAGACGGATTCAATTTCAAACGAACTAAAAAGTACGAATATATACAAAATTAACCCATCCAAATACAAAAAATACAATAATAAGACTGATTCAATTTCAAACTAACTAGTCGGTAAAAATATACAGAAAATATAGGTATATATGTATATGCAATTATAAACATAAGCTATGTTTGTTTGTTAGATGTTGGTGGTTATAGCTGCCGATTGCGGCAGATTATTAGTATTTGTTTATTTCTTGCAGTCGCCAGCATTTAGCTGCAACTTCTTGTGTCTAATGTTTTGTTAATCAGCGATTAGAAATTTGAATCGTAAAAGATTGTGGTTGAACGCTGAAGATTACCACAAGCAATTACTATTGGCGGAAGGTAAAAGAAAATTCGGAATAGAAAAGTATTAATAATATAAATGGAAATTCGGAATTATACTTTTGAAGTTTTACTGAAAAAGGAAGCTTGGTGTCTGCGTGTCCTGACAAATCAGTCTCCGTTTCTTGTGGTCCACGTGTTGTTGATTTGTTTCACATTATTGTATATCGTTATTTCAATTTTGTAATATTGTAGCAAACATAAAAATAACTTAGTTTATTAAAAAGTATAATAAATTTCGTAGCGTGAATTGTTTGTACTGTTTTGGGTAGTGGGCCAGTTTATGTTGATCAAAATACGAAACGACTAAGCTTTCTGATTATCATTTTGTATTTTTAAGACACAATTTAGTTTATTTTAAAAATGTCTGTAACTTTATTACTCATAGGTAAATAAAACTAAGAAGTTATGTACGGTAGCATCTAAAATGAAAATATAGGGTCCGATTGGTGAACAAAAGCGGAACGGTAAGATTAGCGGTAAGCGAAAGTGGTAAGCGGTTAGAGAATAGTGCAAAGCTGTAAGAACAAGCGGTTGGAGAAAGCGGTAAGAAAAAGCTGAGAAGAAAAAAAAATTATTTTTGCTAACGCTTTGATGATTGGTGAACATCAAAGCGGTAAGCCCCTTACCGCAGCGGTAAAGGGTTACCAATCGGAACCATATAGTTGAAAAAAACAAACTTTTAGAGAGATTGAGAGGGATTGAGAGGAAAAATGAGAGAGATTAAGGCTTTGAATGGTAATAGTGGTCGCAGCGGATAAAATTAAGTGCGGATTAAACCATTATAGGCTTTGAATGGTAACTGCGGTCAGGGCGGACAAAACAAACTGCGGTCTAGAACACTTTATTTTTGGGGCGGATACAGTTCGCCGCGGACACAGCCCGCCGCGGACTGAATTTATTTCTTTGTAAAAATGGTCTGTACTTGGTCCGCAGCGGACTGCTTTGATTATTTTCTGTCAGCAGCGGACTAAATCAAAAATTGTGAATGGTGAAAAAAGCGGTCTTGACCGCTTGCGGACTAATCCGCCCTGGCCGCAGTTACCATTCAAAGCCATAATTTTGGGGCGGTCACAGTCCGCTGCGGACTAAATTTATTTTGTTCATAAAAATGGACCGCACTTAGTCCGCAACGGACTGCTTTTATTTTTTTCAGTCCGCACTTCTACATAACAAATAATGTGAATGGTAAATAAAAGCGGTTTTGACCGCTTGCGAACTAATCCGCCTAGACCGCTACTACCATTCAAAGCCTAAGAGAAAAGTGGAAAAAAGGGAGTGAGAGAAAAAATTTCCCTCTAGACTCATATAATTTTTTTTTGTGTACAAGTGATTTCATTTTTTGGCACGGGAAATCTCCCTCTAATATTTGGAGGTAGAATTATTTCTCCTTCCCATCCCATTTTTATATCAACCAATCAAAGCCCTAGCGTCTGTAGCTGAATCCAAAACCTGACATGAACCAGACTCAAAAAGATATGATCTCAATCCGATCCATTTTATAAAAATATTCGAAGGAGATTTAAGTCTAGGTATTTCAGATATTGGATAATACATAAAACTAAACTGAATTTGAATGGATATTCGAAATAATCCAAAGTTTTACTTAATTTTAGGTAATTCTTGTATTTTCAAGTATTTTATGTAGTTTAAGTATATTTTATTATTATTTTCGAATAATACAAATATTTTCGAGTACTTTCAAATAATCTAAGATAATTTGGATAGATTTTTACAGGATTTTTGGATAATTGAAATATGTTATAGTATTTTCATTTCATTTTAAGTTTTCATATAATTTTTGGTAATTTTGGGTGTTCAAACACGAACCAAACCCACAAAAAGACCAAGCCGAATCCGACCCGAAAATTATAAATATTTGAATGGGTTTTATAGTTATAATCTCCAAAACCCGAAAATCCGGAAAAAAACCGAAAAATTGAACCCGAACACCTAACCCTAATATCATCTAAGAAAAAACCGATTTTGACCTATTAGGAACTTGGATCTTAAAATTATTTTGTAAGAATTTTTTGTTGTCTACGTTTTGTGAATGTTCCGTTTATCATTATTGGATAATGTTGACCTATTTTAAAATTCTCAATAAAAAAAGAAGAAGAAATATTTGTTCTTCGCTTATGAATATAATGATATGAAGAATTTTTTTAGTAAAATCTCGTTAGTGCACCAAATTAATAATAAGATTATGTTAATAACAATAAACATACCATAAAAATATGTCATTTAACGGACTAGTCAAAAACTAAAAACCCATGAGAGAGAAAGAGCTTGTGGAGAACCCCTGGTTCCCTGCAGCAAATAGTGTTTCCCGCTTGAATCCAGCCACCTCCTCCGGTGGTTTGCTCAACCTCCCCCCACTGTCTCCTCCTAAACCTCCTGACCCTCCTCCGCTTGATCTCTTCCCTCCCCTTCCCTCTTCCCCTGCCTCCTTGGCCTTGCTTGGTGCTTCGCTGCAAACTTCTTCCTCGTCGAAGACTGTAGCTTACGTACCTACTGTAAGGTCTCCTCCTACTAGCCCCCAGGGTTGCAGCTTAACTACTAATGTTATTATGACTCAGAATGAGGACTCGCCTCCTCCATCTACTGCTGGTAAGAAATCTGCTACTGTAGATTCCAGATCCAGAAATGAAACTGTTCATGAAAGCTCTGTTCATGAAATCCCTGTTCCTGAAAATCCTACCAAAAACTTCACCATCCTTAAGCCAAAAAGTTCCTCTCCCTTGAACACCAACCCAGCCATTCGACATTCCCAAACCCCAATTGATACTGTTGGAATAAAAACCTTATCCAAAAACCCTAAAGTTACCTTAGCCGATGCTCTTGCCTCCTCTCAGACTGGGCCTTCTCCTGGAGCTGCTCAGGCTGTTCAAAATCAGAATACTTCCTCCTCTTCACCAAACCTGAATAAGATGAAAGCCCCTTCATCTCAGGCCCCAAAACTAGCGGATACCAACAACACTAAACCTCATTCTGAACCTTCTTGGGCTCAAAGAGTGAAGCGTGTTCAAGACAAGTCTCTTACAAGACTAGCTCCCACCACAATCACCTCAGATGGTACGCCAAGGGTTAATGTTCCTGATGCTGTCTTTGAACGTGGTGCTGCCCTTCACAAAGAATATATAGTGGGCACATTCCTTGGTAAGCTACCTGACTATGGCCCAATCCAGAGTGTTTTGAATTACATGTGGGGAAAAGGGAGCAAATTGGAGATCCACCTTCAGCCCCTTAAGCGTTCTATACTAGTGAGGGTGCCAAACGACTTTATCCGTGCTAAGATTCTAGAAAAGAGGCTGTGGTATGTTGGATCTTCAATGTTCCACACATCTCAATGGGGTGCCACTGACCAAGATATTTTTCCAGAAATAGTCTCTATTCCCCTTTGGGCGCATTTGAGTGGCGTGCCATTTGATCTGCGTACTAAGGAAGGTTTGAGCCTTGCTGCTGGTCTTGTAGGAGAACCTATAGAAACAGATGATTACACAAAAAACCTTACAAGTCTTAACGTGGCTCACGTGAAGGTAGAGGCCAACCTTACCCGTCCATTACCTGATTTTGGAGAATTGGTCAGACAGAACGGTGAAATTATCCCGGTGCATATCTTCTATCCTTGGACGCCTCCTACCTGCTCCCACTGCCACCAGATTGGCCATATTCTGAAGAACTGTGTATCTGCTCCGCCTGCTCCTCCCAAAGAGTCTTCTGGCCCTGAAATAAAAATTAATACTGATGTTAGTGAAAAAGACTATGCTGGCATGGAAAAAGATGCGGTTATTATTGGGTGCTTGACAGAATTGGAGCATCTTGCAGCTACTAAGACCATCCAGCAACCTCAACTCCCTAAGGACGCTCCTGCTAAGCTGTCTTATTCTCTCGACTCTAGTGCGGGGCCATCCTTCCCAGCCACTGTTGTCCCTCCTGTCACTGTTTCTTCCTTTCCTCCTTCTCCTATTCCTAATTCTCCACAAAAAGCTTTATCTATTCCTCCCTCTTCGCCTACTAGCTCCATATCGTTTACTCCAGAAAAAGCTTTAACCATTTCTCTAACTCAACCTAGTTCCCCTCCATCAAACTCTCCTCCCATTGTGTTTTCAGCCTTTGCTGCAAAAGCTTCCTTTGTTGTGGGTTTGCCTGCCACTTTTGCTCCTTCGTTTGGCTCCTTTATCTCTACCAAACAGGCTGCGGATTTCAAGGCTCCTTCTATCTCTCTTCCTCCGCAGTTTACTTGCCCTTCTCGGCCCCCCCTTTTGTTCTCCTCAAACACCAAAAAATCTGCTACCAAATTTGTTCCTCGAAAAGCCATACCCTCTCGGTTATCAAATGCTTCCCCAAGCCCTTCTCTTCCGCCTTCAGGAGACCCCTTATCTCAAGGGGCGGCTCCTAATCTTTCTTGATGTGTAAAAAGTCCTTTTTTTGGAATGTCCGTGGACTAAACGATCCGGACAAACACAAGCCGTTCAGCCAGTGGCTTAATATGCACAGGCCCATTTTTGGTACTCTAGTGGAAACACACATAAAAGAACCCTTTTTGAACCAGATCATGAGTTCTACTTGCCGTAGATGGAACTACCTATCTAATCACCTCTCTGATGATGATGGACGTTTGGTTGTTATCTGGAGACATCCAGCAGATATAAAGCTCCTGCACCAAACAAAACAGTCCCTCACTTGTGAAGTCAGTCTGGGAAATCAACGTTTTATCGTCACTTCAGTTTATGCCTCTAACTTTGGGGATGAAAGATCTGAACTATGGGTGGAACTAATTGAGTTGCATCTTCGCTTTGATCTATCTACCTCACCTTGGATGTTATGTGGAGACTTTAACCAAATAGCTCATCCTGCTGAGCACTCTTCCCAGTCAGTTAACCACCTCACCTCTGATATGATTGAATTCAGAAATACCCTCCTTCACTTAGGAGTGTTTGACCTTCGGTTCCAGGGTCTCCTTAATACCTGGACTAACAACCAGCCACTCTCACCCATTGCCAAAAAGCTAGACAGGCTGCTTGTAAATCAAAACTGGATCCAAAGGTTCCCTAATAGCCTTGCAACCTCCATGCCCCCAGATTTCTCAGACCACTCCCCTTGTTTACTTGACCTTGCTTCTACCCTTCCCCAAACTGGTACCAAGCCATTCAAATTCCTAAACTACTTAACCAAACATCCCACCTTCCTTTCAGAGATTGAGCGAAACTGGATTCAAGCTGGAAACTCAGCTACTTGTCTTGCGGAACTTTGTTGGAAACTAAAAGCTCTTAAAAGCACCCTTCACACTTTAAATAGAGAGAACTATTCAAATATCCAAGAGAGAGTTTCTATTACCAACCGTTTGTTACAAGATGTGCAGGTTCAAGCTCTAACAGACCCGAGTCCTAAGTTATACCAGCAAGAGCGTGATCTACATCAGAAATGGCTTTTCCTGCGATCGATAGAAGAATCTTTTTTCAGACAAAAATCTCGTATAAATTGGCTAAAAGAAGGTGATTTAATGACGTCGTACTTCTTCAGGATTGTCTCTGTCCGTAATTCATCCAACTCGATCAGGTCTTTCCTCCTCCCATCTGGCGTTATTCTTACTGATGTTATTGCCATGAGCTCCCTTGCTGTCTCACATTTCCAAAACATCCTGGCTCCTGCTGTTCTGCCCCCTGGCAGTTCCTCGATCCACTGGTTTCAATCACTGATCTCCTACCGCTGCCCCCATGACACTGCCACTTTCATTGCTACTGCCCCTACGCCTGCAGCCATTAAACGAAGTCTCCTGAAGAAAAATCCAAACAAAGCCCCTGGGCCTGATGGATTTACTTCAGGGTTTTTCAAAGCAATGTGGGAGCTAACAGGCCAAGAAGTTACCTTAGCGATTCAGCAGTTCTTCAGATCTTATTTCTTGCCTGCAACTGTGAACTCAACTATTCTATCTCTGGTACCAAAGTTCCCTGGTGCCTCAGCCATAGGAGATTACCGCCCTATATCTTGTTGCTCTACACTGTATAAGTCTATCTCCAAACTGTTGGTGATCAAGCTGAAGAAGATCCTACCAGGCCTAATACTCCCCAACCAGACTGCCTTCGTCCAGGGTCGTCTTCTGGTGGAAAACACGATCCTGGCCACATAATTAGTCAGTGAATATCACAAGGAAAAGGGTCCCAAAAGAATAGCTCTCAAAGTGGATATAGCAAAAGCTTTCGACACTCTAAATTGGGATTTCATTCTAAACTGCCTATCAGCCATCAACATTCCAAATCAATTCATCCAATGGTTGAGAGCCTGTATTTGTACAACGAACTTTACGGTTGGCTACAATGGGAGAGTGCACGGTTACTTTAAAGGAAAACGAGGATTAAGGCAAGGGGATCCCTTATCCCCTTACCTGTTCGTAATTGCCATGAACTGCCTATCTATCCTACTAAACAATGCAGCTGAAGCGGGGAAATTCAAGTATCATCATCGTTGTGAATCCTCCAAACTCACCCACTTATGTTTTGCAGATGACCTACTGATTTTTACGGATGGTTCATTGAATTCAGTTCAAGCTATTATGCAAGTTCTAGGGGAATTTGAAACTATGTCTGGTCTCTCGGTGAGTGTTCAAAAAACTGCTTTTTTCAGCTCAGGGTTAACACATGATGAAGTGGAAATTATCAGCAATGCTACGGGCCAGACTCATGGAGCACTACCTATTCGTTACCTAGGGGTCCCCCTAAGTTCTAAGAAGCTATCCATCTATAACTGTCAACCGTTGATACAACAGATTAAGGGGAAAGTTAATACCTGGAGTTCTAGAGCGCTTTCATTTGCTGGAAGATTGTTGTTGGTAAACACGGTTATTAATGGGATTACTAACTTCTGGTGTTCCTCCTTCTTGATCCCGAAAGCCTGCATTAAGCAGATAAATTCAATTTGTAGTGCATTCATTTGGAAGGGAACAACAGAAGGTCATCATTCGGCAAGAGTATCTTGGGACAAGGTAACACTAGCTAAAGAAGAAGGTGGACTGGGCTGCCGTGAACTTGTTACCTGGAATAAGGCGTGTCTACTTAAGCTTGTCTGGCTCTTATTCTGCAACTCAGGATCCATATGGGTGGCGTGGTTCACTTCAGAGTTGTTGGCAGGAGACCCGAGCAACTACTGGACAATCAAGATCAAACAAAAATACAGTTGGTTAGCCAAAAAACTTCTAAAGCTGCGATCAGTAGCTTTTCAGTGGGTTAAAGTAAAGGTGGGCAATGGAGAGAATACTCGTTTCTGGACAGACAACTGGTCTAGTTTTGGTAGCATACAAAACTACTTGGCAGGTTCAACTACTAGGAGAATGGGAATAAATCAAAATGCAACTTTAGCGGAGCTCCAAATTAATGGCTCCTGGTCCTTACTGCCAGCAAGATCAGAGCGGCAAGTACAAGTACAATCCTTCTTATCTACAATTGAGTTAACTGATGAAATTGATAGGTATGAATGGATTATGGATGGGGTGGTCTGGGAAAAGTATAGAACTGGGAAGATGTACTCGGCACTAAAGAATCATGAGCCAACAGTGGATTGGTGTAAAATTGTGTGGACTAAGTGGGGCATTCCAAAACAGAAATTCCTGACTTGGCTATTTGTAAATAATCGATGCCCTACCAAGGATCGAATGATTACCTGGGGACTGTCTGTGAATCCACTATGCACTCTGTGTAATGCGGATGTCGAAAGCAGGAATCATTTGCTATTTGACTGCGCTTATTCATGGGCGATTTGGTCTTCGGTCTGTGCTCGATTGCGAATTCATCCCACAAGGATTTGGGGTGATCAATTGGATCAACTCATACATCTGCAAGGGAATATCACAAAAAGGAGGTTAGTTCTACTGGCTTGGCAAACTGTCATCTACTCTATTTGGTCTGAGAGAAATTCCAGGATTCACAGAACCACTTTCAAACCGTTTACCTCAATCATCTCCTCCATTGATATGACTATTCGAAACTATTGTTCGAGTCGTCGCCATCAAAATCCTGCCCACTCTTCTGCAGTTATCCAGCTATGGTTCGCCGGTGATTCCTAGGAATGGCGGTCAATGGTCGTCTCGTCTGATTGGATTGTGGATCTAATTAGTTCAACTGATGTGGTTCAATTTGGGTTCTAATTGTGTTTCATTTTGGGCTTTTTATTAATGGGTTTCCCATAACAAACTAAGGCCTGGCTGGCTTGTTTTATTTTTTTCTCATGCTTTAAATAGAAAATCTTAGTTCAAAAAAAAAAATAAGCATACCATTGTGGTATGTTTGGTAAAAAAACTAAATAAGATTCTTTGCGTGCTGAACAATGACAGAACACGAGGTTTTGTTTCTAACATACCTTTTGTTCTGTGTGGTTAATGTTATAATAAACATTCCAGATTAACTATTACAAAGCCGGCGTTTTCAAGATAACTCTGAAACCCATGCCCATAAGTAGGAGACTATTATTTTGATTCTAAACCTTCAAATTCAGATTTTAAGAATATACAGTACATGGGCAGAAATATTATCATTTACCTTACATTGATCCCTGTTGTTACGAGATTTCGATTTAATCCGAAAAATCAGAATTACGATCAAAAGGGATCCGAATTAATAAGATAAGAAATATTTAAAATTAGGGTCGGAAAATCTATGTTATTAATGATTAGATCGAAGCCGAACAATGAACATGATTACGAATCGAGAAGTCATCGATAGACGAGTTCCCTAAAAATTGATTGAGCTCGTCATTTTATAAGTTTAGCTCGGAGCCTTCGCAAGTTACATAATGAATAAAATGAACAGTAAATGATCTATTTATAGTGAAAATGGTCAGCCTCCTTGTTGGGATGTTGACTCCTTGGCGGGCTTTAGTCTTTGGGCCAAAATATTTTTTATGAGGTGGCAGATTCCAATGGGCTTATGAATGGGGAGCTAAACCCATATCAATTAGCTCCCCAGTTTGTCGGTATTTGGCTCGGGTCGAAGCCGATGAATTTTGAATTCATAAGTCATGCAAAAATTTGGTCGGCTCATCTGGCTTTTCTCGGCGCTGATTGGACCATTGGATTTCTTACGCGGCTTGAAAATTGAAGAGACGCGAGTCGTCGTCTCTTTGGTTTCCGTCTATTTGTTTAAGTTTCACCTTCCTTCTGTGACTCTTGCTTTGCTTGTCTTCGTGTTTAGTGAACCTGTCCTTCTCCGATTTGGACTTTCAGTGATCAACATCGTCGTTGGTTTTCTTGATTTCGGAACTCTGTCTGCCGGATTTGTGTTTTTATTTGTGAATCGTCTTCGGGTAGCTATGTCTCACATTTCCTGGTTTATCTCCTTTCTGCTTTGAGATTTGTTTCTTTTTCACGGGGTTTGGAATGGTTTGATTGCGCCTTGAAGAAATTTCTGGTAATGTTGGGTGATTTTTCTGTTTGACTTCGCGGTTTGTCGGTGACTGACCGTTATTATTCTGTCATCTTTTGATTAGGATTCTAGAGTTCAGTTGTTTATCTTCTGAGGATGGGTCGAAGAAGAATTGAGCAGCTTGATTACGTTTCGAGGATTATCTCGGTTGTCCCTAATAGGCCGCCGGTTCCTAACCTTGTTGGAGACACAGGTGTCGCTCGGCCGGTTGAGCGAGTGATTGACGAACCATTGACTCCTTCAGGGCAGGTTGAGGAAGAGAGGGGTTGTCTAGGAGGACCGAAACGTTGATGCAGAGGAGGCATGAAATGATGGAGCCGATGTTGACCATGATAATGAATTTGTTTTTGACGACACTATTCTTTCTGACGAGGAGGGCGTGGATTCGGAGGCCGAAGAGGATATTGGCCGACCAGAGAAGAAAAGTCTTAGATCAAAGACGAAGGATATGTCTATAGGTTTTGTTGGCTTGGACTTGTCTAAGGACGAACTAAACTGTGTGGGAGGTAGGACCAATGTGTCTGTTCAAACTGCCCTTGATCGTGTTGCGGAGAGATGGATGATAGGGCTGTTGGAAGGGCGCAGCTCCAAACCGGTGGACTTTTCGTTCACATACCGTTATAAAGGTACGAGCTCGTTGGTTAACGACATGCTTTCCTGTATAAATTTCTTTCAGTATTTTAGTTTGGAGCCTCATCGTGGTTTGGCTCCTGTTGACGAGATGCATGAGCCGCGACTTCAACAAGATATGAGTCAGCATTTTGTGATGGTGAGTGCCTCATTGATTTTTTTGGGGGTATTCTGGGTGTCTTTTCTAACGTTGTCTTATTTTGTCAGGCTTTTGCCAAGATTAATTGCCTCAGAGGGTCTTATGAAGAGCGGCTGCCGATAGCTAAATCCAAAGAGGAGGATCTTAAAGGGAGAGTCGAACAGTTGCGAGGGTCCGTTCGAGAACTTAAGAACGTGCATAAGAAGTTTTCTAAAGATGATAATGTTAGTGCCGAGTTGAGGAAGCGGATTTTCGAGCTCGTGGAGGAACGACGGAGATCCTCAGATGAGACAAGGGGGAGGTTAGTTCTCTGAAATTGACGGTTGAGTCTCTCAAGTCTGAATGCGATCGGCTTCCAAACTCTCATGACGGAGCCATTCTTGAAGAGAGGCGGAAGATTCATAGTAAAGCTTCGGATCATTTCTTCAAGGTCAAGCTATAGAAGAAAGAGGAGATCCTGGTGATGAACAAGCTGCTAGAGTTGAATCAAGTTATTGCTCTCGTTGGTGCTTTTCAGATTCTTATAAAATAAGGAATTGGGATTCCTTCTGCTAAGATCGATTTAAAGAGTATGATGCTCGTTTGCGGGCGGAGCTGGCTGTTATGAGGACTGTTGTTATTGATGAGGAGGATCTTTGCATGACTCCGATTGACGACCAAGAGCATGATGATATGTATTTGGAAGAATGGGTGGAATTTCCGGGGGGACGAATGGCGTTCTTATTACGGCCGAGGTGGCTGCCGGTCTGCGAGCTCTAGGGATTTCCAAATGAACTATGTGTTGTGTTGTATTGTTTTGTCTGTATTATTGCTCCTTTTCTTCTTCTTTTTTCTTGTAGAAATATTTTCTCGATGTGACGGTTGTTTGGTTGTTGATTTTGCTTCGAACTCTTCTTTATCTTTCCTGAGTTGGGTATTCCCTTCCTCCCCCTATTTTTTATGAAAGTCTGGGCTGGCGAGTGTTCGATCTGTTCAGCTGATTGTCTTGTTATGTTGTGTTGTTCGAACCATTTTAGTTTTGTGGGTTCCTTGGCGTCGTCGTTTCGACATCTGTTCAGCATTTGTCTTGAGAAAAGAATTGCCATTTCTTATTTAGTATCGCCTTGGTGGTTGTTGCAACGCATTTACCGCTTCCTTGGTAACCGTTGCTTTTTCCTTGTTATAAACATAGCCATTTCTTCTGATTTCTTCGTGGTTTATCTCTTTCTTCTGAAGAAAGCTTCGGACTTTTGCGCTTTCTTGCTTTGAGTTGAGTTTTCTAGCCGTGCTAATATGGTTGCTTCGCTAAGGAGTCCTTTGTTTTCTTTTCTTGTTAGCCTTTGTCGATCCTCTGATTTTGTAGGCTGGCTCGCGCCTGTGTCACAAGGGGGGGGGGGTGTTGTTGTGCGAAGACGTATCGACTACCTTCTTTGTCCTCCGCCTTTGCGATGTTACAGGCGATGCACATATCCTTCTTTTATGCCGATCCAGTGTGTTATTTGTTTCAGTAATGTATGCTTGGTTGTTCCGCTGGTGCTGGTGTTGCCTTTCATGTGAGTATTTCTTCCTAAGATTCTTTTCTTTTGTTTGTAAGTTGTTGGTTTGACTCTTCTCCCTTTTTGATTTTTGTTTGTAGGGGTTCGTCAATACTTGATGGTGGGCTTGTCTTGGAAACCGTGGGTCAGTTTATGCCTTTGGGCATGTCATGTAGTGTGTCAGTGTTGTGGGGTTAGTGATCCTTTGTGGATATCACGAAGTGCTTCCTCGGATTTTTCGAGGGGAAGAAGGTCGACTGAACCTTTTGCGCTGGTGGAATTCAACAAAGATTGACTGTGGTAGCGAGGTTGTCTTTCAAGAAATCAGCTTTTCTTCTGTCTCCCCCGTTTTTTTTGTCGTTCGTGTGTTGTATTCCTCCTTGTATTTTGACAAAGAGAATGAATAAGTAGAGATTCCTTTATTTTTACTTTGTTCATACCGCGCTCCTTGTTGCTGAGGCGCTTGTTCTCTCTTTTGTTGAGAGGTGTGTGAGGTGATGCATAGGTGCGAGTAAGCGTTCTGACTTGTCGTGTTCTCTGTTCGAACTGTACTTGTCTTTATGAGAATGTTTGTGGGTGCGTGCTCGAGCTCGGCTGTGTTCGACTTTGTCATAAATATTATTAGGTGCAAATTTGAGCTCGGCTTATCATGTTTTGATTTTTTTCTGGCGAAAAGTTGTTGTTTGTCTTTGTTATAAATACTAGATAGGTACCCGCGCGATGCTGCGGATTTTGCGATAATATTGTTTATATATATATATATATATATATATATATATATATATATATATATATATATATATATATCTATTTTTGTAAAAAAAAAATCTTGTTAATAAGTTTGTGATTCAATAATTTTGTAGAAATGAATATTTGAATGAGTACGATATAACTTAATCATAAATTAAAAATCAAAATGTATAATATGTAAGTTTAAAGCATTGAAAAAAAAATAAAACGTCTCATGAGAAGCAACAATGTAAGGTTGGTAATAGCTTGGAACAGAGAGGTTCGAGTTTGGAGAAAGGCCATACTGCTGGAAGTAAGCAAGGACAGATAGAGAAAAGAATAGCGATAACCCGACGATTATAATATTCCTAGAGCTTCCAGCTTCACTATAACATAAGTTTGAAAGACCTAAAGCCATAAACATTGCCCACATAAAGCAAAGAAGAGAAACAACCATGACTTGAGGTATCGATGCTACAAACCCTCCAACTTTACTTGAGGACATCCAAAGCTTACATCAGATCTCTTAATGATGAGTTGTATAATTACATGCATTTGTTGAATAAGCAATGAACACTTACTTACCAACAAGGGATATTATAACTAAAACACATGCGCCTAGCTCAACGACTCTCCGGCTTCTCATTTTAGTCACAGCGATTGTGTGAACGTTTTCGGTGAGGGTGATTGAACCAGTACCTGTACCCCATAAACCGGCTAGAACACTTGTGATACCTTCAAGACCTATTGCCCGACTCACAACACCAGGCATAGGAGGCCTTGATGCTACTAATAGAGAAGAAGCATGATACGAACCAACCTGAACATTAAACAAAAGCATTGCATATCACAAACTGATTACTAAAAGTGCACTTTGTCTTCAAATAATTAATTTGATAAGAAACACTAACCGAATCTACTGAAGCAATAATGGAGACCACACACATAACAAGAGACATTTTCCAGCTGAATATCGGAACACCCCATTGCAAGGGGTAAGGAAACCTAAACCAAGGGGCAGATTTCAGGGCATGAGAAGTATCAACCCGACAGTACTTCATTCTGGTCATGTATTTTCTGCAGTGGCTCGATACAACGTTTGAGACGGGAACGTTAGGGTCACAACCTTTGTACGTGTAAGCTCCTGCTTCAATTAAAAGGAATGCAGCAGTCCAAGTGATTGCAAGACTCAATGGAACCTGTTAGTAAGAAGTTAAGAAAGTCAGTTGAAATCAGATGTAGAGTGGGACATGTCAGATGAAAATCCCATTACCGCATATATAAGGAAAATCCGGTAGCTTAAAACTGAGATTTTCCGGAAATACTGCAGCAAAAATGGTAAATTAACATGAACCTGGTG
Organism: Orychophragmus violaceus; assembly: GCA_030180135.1. Classification (NCBI taxonomy): domain Eukaryota; kingdom Viridiplantae; phylum Streptophyta; class Magnoliopsida; order Brassicales; family Brassicaceae; genus Orychophragmus; species Orychophragmus violaceus. The sequence goes on from CM058229.1 coordinate 24,886,833, forward strand.
TGATATGATAAGCTTAATCTAAAACTTGAAGCTAGCATCCAAAAAGCTGCTAACAGTAACTTCAATAAACTTACAAAAGCAAAGATGACCACAAGTAATATCTGCAATTACACTGATCTCAAGACATTTACCAACAAGCGGGAAACCGTAGCTGTAAAACGAAAGTCCAACTGCAGCTATCGTCGGAGCAACAACTACTGGATTGATCAACCTATTTAGAAGGGTCAAAATATATTATGAGTATAATAAAATACAGCACCACACAAAGCCACAAGAGCCTTTTGAAGACAAAACACCAAATAGAAAATAATAATTAACGCTGATTTATATATTGAAGGATTCACCAACCTAAATAGAAGGTCAAGAGACTTATGAATACAAGTAATTACAACACCACAAAAAGCCACACAACCATATGTAGAAACAAAACACCAAATAGGAAACAATAACTAATGCTTGATTTATATATATATGGAAGTTGTAAGCTTTGGACAAAGGCAGAGATGTATACCTCAAAATCAGGGACGTTAGGCCACTGTATCCTAGCACTGCTTGAAAAGCTGAACCAATTATGATTGCACCTTGCAGCTCTCTGATGAAAATGCTAGGCTCCGTTGTTTTGCAGAGAGTTAGAATCTCATCATAATTTGAACCATACACAAATCCCCATAGCTGCAAACAATCAATGGTGTTTAAATGTTTGTCTCAGTATAATTGTTGAAACAAAAATTGAATTTCAATGGAGAGGGTTGAGGTTACATACCTCCATTTCCTTAACATCAAAGTCTTGAGAGTTTGCAAGACAAGAGTTCCCATATGTCTCCGAGTAAGCACTTGATCCACTTAGCCTATAAAAACATGATGAACCAAACAACTTGAGGGAACATGGTTTGATGTTTGTCTTGAAATAGAGATTTGATAGGAAATCTTACAGCTCACTGTCTAGATAAAGAGCAAACTGCCCACCACCCTCGAGGACTAGACAACACCAAACATTTTCAGTAAATATTGAAACTGTGATAACCAGAGAGCAATCAAACTGTTAACAATGAATCATCTCTCTTTCAACTACATTCAAGAAAATGAACACAAGTTGAAAGAATACCTTCATAGGTTGCATCAACTTACTCCAACGCCGTGAGCTTCATCCAAGTAAACATATGCCTGAAACAAAGATATACACGAAGCAAAGTCACTTGAGTTACACATCCGAAAACAAAAGATGTCTAGAAAATTTGATGTTGCAGAGAGATACCTAAACCCGAGTTCTCAGACGCGGAAGTGATTCGATGTCAGGCTTAACTCACAGGCTTAACGACATCTAAGGATCTCCGAGTTGAAAGTAACATACCGAGAGCATAGTGAACAATCGGAACCGAAGACACCACCAAAGACACTTGGTCGATTCAATCGCATGTGATGAACTCGCAGATCTGCAATTTTGTCGATTCAGTGGTCAAATACAAGAAAATGAGTATATAACTCCAGATCGATCGTATATAATTGGAGAAATGGACGACAAACCCTAAATATGTGTTTCTTCCAATTATGTAAAATAGGAAGAGACGATTTATTTTTCGATTGACAGAATATACATATCATAGAGAGAAGTATAGAACACTTACACGGCGGAAGATCGCCAAGCTTTTCCGGCGAGGATAAGGCGACATCGGAGACGGCGATTCACAGGGACTACGGCTGTCAAGAGTTTTCTGGGTGCAAACATCGAGAAATAGATCCCAATTCAGACAAAAATCAAATTAAACGGAGAGAGATGGAAAACACATGTGGATTCAGACGTGGAGCTATGTTATAATTTGATTGGGTCATCAAGTTTTTTCATTTTTTGACTTGTCAACACCAGAGGGCTTAAGGGAGCTGAAGTGTCAACACCTTGAGAGACCTTAGCTCTATTAGTGTGTTGATTATTAGGTGCAAGTTCGGGCTTAGTTTATCCTGTTTTGATTTTTCGGGTGCAAAGTTGTTGTTCTTCTTTGTTATAAATATTATTAGGTGCAAGTTCGGGCTTGACTTATCGTGTTTTGATTTTTTGTGTGCGAATTTGTGTTCGACTTTGTTACAAACATTATTAGGCGCAAGTTCGGGCTTGGCTTATCCTGTTAAAGTCCTTGAATTTTAGTTGTGCGTAGGAGGTTCGGCTTATTCAACTTATTCTAAGGGACTTATGCGGGTCTGTCCCCGACTTTGAGGTTGTCAAAATTGACAACGTGGCGCGATGCCACTGTGTCTTGGGACACATTCGCTTTGATCAATCATTTGGCCAGAATGTTGATGTTGAGATTTTGAAGAGTATGTACTAAAGAAAAAAATTCTTAGTTTTTTTATAATATAGAAGTGACAGAACCTTGTAAGGTTTGCCTATGTACCCTCCGAGGAGAGATCAAGTCGAGCGTAGTTCTTTCTTTTATAAATTTTGGAGCTTGCTTACTTTCATAATATGAAATACAAAAGGAAATCATACTTATAAAGCTGGAGCCTGAGTTTTTTTTTTTTTTTTTTGGAGCCGGAGCTTGCTTTTGTAAGTTACCTCGAGAATGAAGGTGAAGCCAGAGCTTGTTAGAGTAGTTCGTTTAGCGAGGGGTGAGTCCCGTCCGGATGCTTTGATCATGGGTATGTGATCGTTTGTTCGCGGAGGGTTGTCGATGCTTTGCGCTCGTCCGAGGAGCTCGTCTTTGAGATCTCTTGACTTCCTGAGAGCGTAAAGGTTCCTTCTGAGATCGGGAATTTCACATATTAATGATAATTCGAAGCGACTGCGTTCATTGCGTGGATCCAAGGAGTTCCTAAAATGACGTCGTAGATCACGGGTCGATCGATGACAATGAACTTAGTGATCTTAGTTATCTGTCTGACGGGCACCGGCAGTTCGATGTTTACAACTGCGGCCGTCGTTTCACTGGCGAAACAAGTGAAGGGTTTTTCTGACCGCTTTACCTCATGGTTTCCGGGTTCCATGTTTTGCAAGGTTTCTTTGAAGATGAGTTTGACCAAGTTTTCAGTGTCGATCAAGGCTTTAGTCACTTTGTAATTGCATATCTCGAGCTTGACGACGATTGGATTGTTGCGTGGCTTATCCAGTTCTTCTTCGTTTTCCGTGGTGAAAGTGATTACGCCTCTGATGCTTAGTTCGTTAGCGCAACTTCTTTTTCCTTTTTGATGCTCATTTTCTTTTTGACTACATGTTGTTATCTAGCGTGTTGAGTCGCCATAGTCATTAAATTCTCCCATTTTCATGTTGATGCGTTTTCTTGGTGGGGGAGTTCCTTCCTTATCATCGTCACGAGATTTTTTCCGTGACTCTGCATCGGCATTGCTTTGTTCTGCCCGTTGCGTGTTTCCTTGCTTTTTATTTTTGCTCGGAAAAGTCAGACTCGTTCTTGATCGTTCTTTAATTGGTGTTGTGTTGCATGGTTCTCAATGGGTGTTGCTTGTGTATTTCGATTTGTTATATTCGTATCTCTCTTTTGATATTCCCGAGAAAAAGGTTTTGCAAGTGGCGACATCGTTGGTGTCGTGTCTAGACCTTTGGTGATAAGTGCAGAAAGACTTTTCTTTGTCGCTCGTATTGACGTTTCTATTTCGTGTCTGGTTTTGTGGATTGCTTGACTGATCTCACTCGTTTTGCTCGCTGACATAGTATTAGTAGGTCATTTTTTTCCTGCCCTCCTTCTTTGAATTTTTGTACTCTTGGTCATAATGCTGGTGTGGTTCGATGTACTCTAGTGTCAGCTCTTTCCCCTTTGCAGTTGATGACTTTGTCGGGGCGAACTTCTTAGCGAGCAGCTCTTTTTCTTCTTCTATTTCGAAGAAGACGGATGCCCGGTGAAGAGCATCTTCGAGAGTTAATGGTTTATTTATGGCCAACTCGTCGTGGAAAGGCGACTCGTACCAGTGTTCGTTTCGCAATGCTGGGAACCCTTCGTTATCGGTTACTGAAATTTTTGACACGATGACTTTGAACATGTCGATGTATGATCTGAGAGATTCCTTCGGTCCCTGGCTTACTGCCCAGAGCTCGGCGCCTGAAGCTCCTTCTTGGATGAACATAGAATAATGCTTGAGGAAAGTGGTCGAGAGCTGGTTATAGTTTTCGATGCGCCTCGAGGCGTGAGAACCAGTTGAGGGCGACACCACTTAAGTTTTTGAAGAAAATCTAATAGAAGTCGGCGTCGTGCTCCTCGAGAGAAAACTGCGCTCGGCCCATTGCGATGCTGAAGGCCGTAAAGTATTATCGGTGGTCCGAGCTTCTATCATAGGTTGGTAGTTTAATCTTTCCTGGATGTCGGATCGATGTGCCCGTTATTTTGTTTGTGATTGGTGTGTTCTGCGTTTCCTTGAGGACTCGGTCGATCTCGGGGGCCGAGCTGGTTGCTTTGTGGACTTTCGAAGGGTCTAGTTTCGCTCTCAACAGTTTGATTTCGATGTTTCTGCTAGCTTCTGCTTGGCTTTACATTGGTTCGGTGGACGATGTTTGTTCCGCTCGGTCCAGTTGATAGCGATCAAAAGGGGTCCGAACTAACAAGGTAAAAAAGATTTAGAAATGGGGTCGGAAACTCTATGTTATTAATGATTAGGTCGGAGCCGAACAGTGAACATGATTACGAGTCGAGAGGTCTTCGATAGACGAGCTCCCTAGAGATTGCTTAGGCTCGTCACTTTATAAGTGTAGCTCGGAGCTTTCGCAAGTTACAAAATGAATAAAATGAACAGTAAATGATCTATTTGTAGTGAAAATGGTCAGCCTTTGTGTTGGGACTTTTTGGTGGGTTTTGGTTTCTGAACCAAAATATTTTTAAAGAGATGACAAATTTCAGTAGGCTTATTGATAAAGTGTTAAACTCATATCAACAATCTCTAGCTACTACTTTCGGATTCACACCCGATCCAACGCTTAGTCATTTTGTATGCCCATTCTCACCACTAAAGTTTCGTAGTGGCTTTAGCATCTGTTTTTTAAGCGGTGTAAAGTCGTAACAAATTATAGGACAAGACTTAGAACAATTCTTGGGTTCATCCCTAAGAGTGAATCCCTTTGTTCACCTTCCATTGTTATATCCAATAAAAGTGTCACATAATACTAATAAAACAAGGAAACTAACACTAGAAAAAGGGCATTGATAGCATTCTACTATAGCACGGTTTCACGAAGTGCTATCGAAGATAATTTTTTAATTTTGGTAACTCTATAATAGCATTAAATTAACGCTAAGCCGTATTTTCATTGAGCGGGAAGCGAAAAATGTGATTTGGATCCTAATTTATGGACGGTAACACTTTAGAGCGAAAAATTTGGTTTTAGCGGAAGTAAAGAAGTTTTCTAAGTATCTTCATCATTTAAGAAAAAAAACCTAATTTTTCATTATACTAAGAAAAAAAAATTCAACATCTTTCTCTCCTCTCTCGAGACCTTTTCTCCTCCAATCTACACCTCACTATCTCTGATCTACTCTACCATCTCCGACTAACCGAATCTCCATACCCTCCTTCCCCTCAGCCTCCTCCTCCACCGGTGTTTCCCGACCCAACTCACCCAGAAGCCATCGAAAGGGGTTAGGGTTTTTGACTTGACCTCTGCTCCTTCTCACTAGAGAACTCCACCGCCTTCGTCCTCTCTACTTCTTATACTCTGAAATCCCTAAATTCCCCAAATCTCGGCAGCTAATCGATACCCACTCCAGCTCCGATTTCCTCTCCTTGGTGAAGAAAAAACGAGCGGCGGCGAGGCTTGGGCTTCTTCCGCTCCTGCTACGGCGATCCTCCATCGATTACCTCTCCTCCTCCTCCAATTCTACACCCAGATCGGCAAGGCTAGGGCTTCATCTCCTCCTTCGCGGTGGCTCAACACGGAGGAAGCCGACAGCGTGTCTTTCAGGCGGTGGTACAGGTGATACCTAGCTTCAAGCTCGTCATCGTTGGTGACGGAGGAACAGGTAACGTCGCAGCCTCAAGCTCTTTTGTTTGTGTATCTCTCGTTTAGAAATAATATATGGAGGATTATTAGTTTAAATTTCAGAAACAAGATTTTATGGTTTGTCTGTCTAGTGATTGTAAAAAAAAATACAGAATATTAGTTCAATTTCAGAAACACGATTAACGATTTTGACGAGTGTAGCTTGGCCATTCTGCGCCGATGTAGTTTTGGTTATACTTTCACTATGTTTGTGAGCGTGGATCTTGACCTTTAATTCTGAGATTTTCCGAAATGGTTTCAGTGATTGATTGCAATTTGTTTTGTTGTTTAACCCTCTGGTTAATTTTTGGTTGATTTGCACAGGGAAAACCACTTTTGTAAAGAGACATCTTACCGGAGAGTTTGAGAAGAAGTATGAACGTAAGTAATTCTAAGGAACATCTTATTGATGTATTCACTGATTCTGATGCTGGAGTCCTGTTTTCTATTTTTTTCAGCCACTATCGGTGTTGAGGTTCATCCTTTAGATTTCTTCACTAACTGTGGCAAGATCCGGTTTTACTGCTGGGACACTGCTGGGCAAGATAAATTTGGTGGTCTGAGGGATGGATACTAGTAAGTAAATCTCTTTACGCGCTTCTGATAACAATTCATAGCATAAATTATTCTGTATCTTTTTTTCTTCTTCTCGTCTTTATTAAAGAATGAAAAAATGAGACGCCATTGATGGCCAATCTCTGGCTTTCGTAACCTCTATTGAACAAAAACTATGAGAACTATAAGAGTATTAAACGCTTTTGGATTTACTTCCAAAAGTCGTCTTTGTGTTCTTTGGTGTTTCCCTTTCATGTTCACACACCTTTATCAGAATGATGCATATGCTTATTATGATGACCCTGCTTAATCCCAACACAGATCATTCATGACAGAGTTTCTCGTAAGCAAAAGGTAAGTCTCAAATGGCTCAGTGCTTAAAATCAGTTTTGATTGATGTGAATTTTATTGAGCAAACTGTAACTTGACAGGTGGTTGATGCGCCTAAATTCTTAAACGGTGATTGAGAAAATACCGTTCCTCTGAGTTTCAGAATTGCTTGTACAACTGTCAATACACGGCTTTCTTCTCTGCATTTGGTATGAGTTACTTGATTTGTCATATTTTCAATTGTTAAGCAACAAAGAAGTATTATCAAAATTACTCAGATCTCGAATAGAAATTGTCCTTTGATTAAGACTTGGTAACAGTCCTAGTGCGGATTAACTTACCTTCATGAAAGGAGTATCTCAAAAACTTTGATTTTCGACTATTGTTAGAATCAGATCCAATTAAAGCAATATTCATCTGTTTTTCTGGTCTTTTCTTACAGGTCCGAGCTTAAAAGAACCAGCACCGTATCACAAGAGAAGAGCATGTCACAAAAAGCCAAAAGAAGTCGAAAAGGAGGAGTACAATGAGTTTTATAAGGAGGCTTGAAGCATCTTTTAAAGCTCTAGTTTAGTGTATGAAGATGTTTACTTAGACTTTTTTTTTGTATGATATATGTTGATGTAAAGCATGTTTTGGATTATTAATAAAATCATATTGTAAATCAAGTTTCAAATATAATTTTTTATATAAATCCAATTGATACAAAAATATATATAATAACAAAAATATATATAATAATACTAATAATTTAATACGGCTCGGCTCGGCTAGGCTCGGTTACAAAATATAGCATTACATCGATGCTATAATAGATTGCACCAAACATAATAATAAAAAATTAACGCTATCTATTTGTACTACTAACATAGCACGAATAAAATGCTATGGTCACTACAAGAAAACAGGCTTTTTGCGACTCTAAGTTGCGACTGATTTTATAGTCGCTAAATGTTGCGACTACTTAGCGACAAAGTTGCGACTGATATTGCGACTAATAGAGAATAGTCGCGATTTAGTCGCTAAATTGTGACTACAAGTTATACGTCGCTAAATAGTCGCAATTTAGCGACTAACTTCGGCGGGTCGCTAAACCGTATTGTTTTTAGTCGCTAAAAGTCGGTATAGAACACGTTTTTAATGTTCTAAACCGGGTGTACCTAAATTGTAACTAATTTTGTGAATCAGTCGCAAACTTAGTCGCTAAATAGTCGCAAAAATTTATATAACTAAACCCTAAATAAACCTATACCCTAAACCCTAAATAAACCCTAAACCCTAAATTATAATCAAAAATCTATAACTAAAACTTTAATTACTATATAATATATAAAATAAAGTACAATACTTAAAACCTAAAATATTACCCTTCAAACCCTATACCCTAAACCCTAAACCCTAAATAAACCCTAAAATTCTAAATTATAAACAAAAATCTAATAACTAAAACTCTAATTACTATATAGTATATAAAATTAAGTAAAACATTTAAAACCTTAAACATTACCCTTCAAACCCTATACCCTAAACCCTAAATAAACCCTAAAACTTTAAATTATAAACAAAAAATTAATAACTAAACCTCTAGTTACTATATAATATAAAAGTTAGGTACAATACTAAAAACCTTAAACACCACCCTTTAAATCTTATATCAAACCATAATCATACCCTAAACATTATTTTCAATCATAAACTATAAAATCAAAATATAAAAACTAATTATATATACATAAAACTAATATTTAAACATGTACATATATAGTTTACCATAAAACATATTAAAACCATATGCAAATCCTAACCCTAAACCTTAAACATACCCTAAAACTCTAAAGTATACCATAAACTCATTTTTATTATTTTAAATCATTTTTAAAATTTAACATTTTTAGAGTTTTTATCTATTATAATTTTGAATTTGAAACTAAAAAAATATATGTATCCTAAACCATAACCCTAAAAAAACCCTAAAACTCTAAAGTATAAACAAAACTCTAACATATCCAAAAACTAAAATTCAACATTTATAAAAGAAATTATTATTTTTTAAACTTTAACCTATCTATGTTTAAACCCTAACCCTATACCCCAAACTTCAAATACTAAACTATAAATTTTAATTTTTATACATTTTTACTAAACAATAACCCAATATAAATTTTTAAATTTTAAACCATTTTCATAATTTTTAAATCATTATCTTGATTATTATATATTAATTATGTTTAAAAGCATTCTATTGGTTGATAAATTATCACTTGGATCACAAATGAGAACCATTGATTAAAATATATCAATGGTTCAAATTACTTTTCAGTAAGCACATGGATAGCCTTTTGAACCATCAGATCTCTCTCTTCTCATCGTGGCCGTTGGATCAATTATACTCTTAACCTAATTGATATGTTCTAAGTCACAAAAATATCTCTATCACGCCGTCTGCCTCGTCTTCCTTTTTTTTGTGTGTCTGACCTCCATTTTTTTCAGTTCAACACATCACTCCGTCTGCCTCGTTCTTCCATCAACGGAGCTGCCTGCCATCAACGGAGCTGCCACCTCTGTCACCAACGGATCTCGCACCTCCGTCGTCGGAGCTGCCTTCCATCAACGGATCTCGCACCTCCATCGCCGGAGCTGCCTTCCATCAACGGATCTCGCACCTCCTTCGTCTGCAAAACCGTCGTATACAGCCAGCACCTCCTTCAACCGCCTTCATCTCCCGATTTCCTCCATGAGCCTGAATCTCATCCAACGAAATCATCCGAGGGAGATAGAGACGAAACCGTACAGCACAGAGATCCGACGAAGCTGAGAGAGACAGAAGACGAAGATGATGGTGGTGACGGCAGCATCGTCGGAGCCGTTGTTTCGTTTCCAGATCCGCCGTGTCGTCACCGCATCGATGTGGAAGAAGAACAAAGAAGAATCGTTGGGGAAGAACGAAGACGCATCGGAGTGTGAGAGAGAGACGAAGACGAAGGCAACTCCACCGCCGTGTCGTGTCATTTCCAGATCCGCCGTGTCGTCGCCGGAGCTGCCGTGTTGTCGGTGGTGGTCGTCACCGAAGCCGCATAATATGTCATATTTGCGTTTTGTATTTTCTTTTTGCTTTTTGTTTTTGTTTTTAGTTACTGTATTTTTTATTTAATTTATATTATAATTTTATTAAACATTTTTGTTTAATTTATTTGGTTTATAGATTATTATATTGAATAATATTTAATTATTATTTAATTAGTAATATCAGAATTAATATTATTTATTATTATTATTAGTCGCTAATTAGTCGCTAAAATAATCACATATCAGTCGCTATATTAGTCGCTAATTTAGCGACTTATATAGCGACTAATATTCACAAAATATATATAGTCGCTAAATAGTCGCAATTTAGCGACTAATATAGCGACTAATAAATTTAGCGACCACAGATTAGCGACTAATGTAATTAGTCGCTACTGGGTCGCAAAAAGTAATATAGCGACTGATTAGCGACTATATACGCAGTCGCAAAAAACCTGTTTTCTTGTAGTGGGTAGGGGGGTCTATTATAGCTGCCGCTGTCAGAGCGTTTGTGGAAACGCTATCTATTACATACCATAGCTTGTATCGTGTGCTATGAATGTTGATTTTTCTTGTAGTGTAAAAAATAATAAATCCTAAACCCTAAAAAATAAATTTTAAACCCCAAATTATATATTGCTATAAAAGCCTTTGTAATCTAAATAATGTTAAAAATGTTAATTATTTCTCTTGGTGCTATATTTATGACAGTGTATGTTTTTGTGCTATTTTATGATTTTTCTAAATACTAAACCCTAAACGCTAAATAATAAACCCTAAATCTTAAATAATACCCTAAACCCTAAATTATATAATGTTATAAAAGTCTTTGTAATAAAATAATGCTAAAAATGTCAATTATTTTCTTTGGTGTTATATTTATGACAAGGTATATTTTTTGTGCTATTTTATATTTTTTTTTCATATATAAATCAAGTAAACTAAAAGAATAAGCATAGATACATCACACATAAGTATATGCAGAAATTAATTAATATCATCTCCAATGTATTCTTATATGTTTTTCTCCTTAAAAAAAAATATATAAAATAAAGGTATATGTATTTCTCTCCAACATATTTTCTATTTTTTCTTCTAAAAATAATATTTTATGATTATATATATATTAGCATTAATACATTTTCTTTATAAAAATTACAGATTAACCTATTTATATTAATTTACGAAAATATTTAATAAAATATAATATTATTAAAACTAAACCTATATTACTTATTGAAATTACATTACACCATATAAAAGTATAAACATAATTTTATTTTGTTTAACCATCAAAATTGATGTATTTTTCACAAACATAAAAGATTTTGATTTTTAATATTTTCTGTTAAATATATAATAAATAATAATGTATCAATTATTTAATATTATTTTTATTAAAATGTAATTTATTTTTTGCTCATCAATAAAAAGTTAAAAGTTGTAGAACTGTTTACAAATAATAAAAAATCAACTCTATTTTATAGGAAAATAGAATTCTTCTAAATATAGAATAAAAAAATAGTAATCTCTATTTTAGACATGAAAATAGATGCAAGCTGAAAAAGATTTTACTTTAAAATTAAGTTTAGAATCAAAACTAAAGGCGAATTGAAAATATTTTAAACTTAGGTTGTAATTGAATTGTCATTTTATGGGATAAAATTATGTGGAATGTTTTATTCGTATAAATTCCACATAAAATTTACCATTTATATGGAATGGAATAGAATGATGATTTCATCAATTCTACATTATTCCACACAAAATCAAATAAAATTTCAAAAAACAAATATTCCACCGTAATTTTAACAAGGAAAAGGAATAGATGGAATGAATTTATTCCATTTTTTTCATATTCTATTTATGTTATTCTATTCACAATTATTCCACTCATTCCATGTGATGTTTACGATTTACAGCCTAAATAACAAAACATCTAATAAGTAATAACGTCCTAGTTACCAAAAGCAAAAGAAAGTGTCAAACTAGATATACTTTTGGAAGTATCCATAAGTCAACGCAGAGATATAGATTGACAAGAACGTCAGTTTGTTAGGGGATGGAAAATTAAGGCTACACAACTATAATCGGTTACGTACCAATAACAGTTGGTCAACTTAGTTAAGTTTTGGGTTCATGACTCTTCTCCTTTTGGATAAACCAAAATAAATCTAATCGAAAGTAAGCAGAAATTATTCGGTTTCTTCTGAACTCTGATAAAATGAGTTAAAAAAGAAACATAAAATAATAAGGATATTGAAAATATAAATAGTTTATAAATTCGTTTTGTTTTTATTCAACAATAGTAAATGAAATCAAGTGGTTATAATGTAGTAGTTCTCATTTGGTGTAAAAACATTTTGTTACTTTAGGTTTGAAATCGATTTTCTTCTAATGTGGAATTATGTAACTATTTTTCATTTAATAATGGGCAAATCGCATTAATAGCACAAAAAACATGACTTGTCAAAAATATAGCACCAAGGAAGAAAAATCATAAAAATAGCACAAAAACATATTTTGTCACTAAATTAGCCCTAACCCTAAATCTTAAATACTAAACCCTAAACCCTAAATACTAAACCCTAACCTTGAATAATAAACTCTAAACCCTAAATACTAAACCCTAAACCCTAAATAATAAACTCTAAACCCTAAATAATTAATCCTAAACCCTAAATTATATAATGCTATAAAAGTTTTTGTAATTAAAATAATGCTAAAAATGTGAATTATTTTCCTTGGTGCTATATTTATGATAAGGTATGTTTTTTGTGCTATTTTATGACTTTTCTCTTTAATAATTCGTAGATATTTTAGTAATAAAAAATTATGAATTTCATAGAATTATCTAATTATTTTTTACTGAACTATCTGTAAACATTTTTAATGGCAAAAAAATTCAGATTTTTATAAATCTTTAAGATTAATTTTTAAAAAAATTTCGAATCTCCACAATTATAAAAGAAAGATGAATGATACGTAAAACGGTTACAATCGCGTGCTGAATAACCCGCAACTACCACAATCACCATTCAGATTCTTTTTTTCTTCTTCTAATTTCGAAGACTTTTTCAATCTTCCTACAAATTATAAAGGGAAGACCAAACACGTGTTATGATTACCTCATCTCTTGAACAGAGACGGATCTCCGAGTTTATGCGTCGATTGACGGGACTCTCAATGTCCATAATCTTCTGCTTATAATCTCAACCCTATATATATTTTTTATATTCTATATAGTCCGATCTAGACGGCAAAAAAAGAACATAGCCCGATCGTGTTACATGTGGCTTTGTCTCTATTGAGTCTGACGCTAAAGAATGATAATAAAATATACTATACGAATATTTCAAAAAAAATTAGAAAAATAGTCATAAAAATCCTCAACTTTCAAATTTAGGCCATTAAAAATTTGTACTATTGAAAAGGCTATTTAAAGCATATAACTTTTGTTGACTAGCCAAAATAAATTCAAACTTTTGTTGACCAGGCCATATCAGTCACAACGTTAACTTGTTTAATGACATGGTTATACGGTGTTAAGCAATCCGTTAATAACTTCTGTTAGTGAAGAACGACGTCGTTTTATGCTTATTTAACAAATTCCAATTGCATGAATAGCCCCAAATCGAGTCCCAATTCGAAATTCATTTTCAAATCCCTTGGAACCCTAAATTCTATTCTCTCTGATTTTCCCCCTTTCATCTACTGAAATGAGCTCTGAATCTGGTCAATGTAGTCGTTATAGAAAAGGATTTGGGATTCCTTCCAACTGTCACTGTGGTCGGGCCGTCGTCATCCACACTTCGAGCTCGAAACCGAATCCTGGACGACCCTACTTTCGATGTCCAACCAGAAGAGATGTAAGCTTGATGTTTTATGTGATTTATCTCATTCACGGGTTCTTGCTTGATGTTTTTGTTTGCCGTTGTAGGACCACTTGTTTAAGTGGGTCGAAGATGGAGTATACGAAGAAGTTGCTGAAGTTGTACCGAAGCTGTCCTCCATTGAAATCGAGCTCAACAAAGCCAAATCGGAGGTTGCTATTGAGATTCAAGAGCTGAAGTCACAAATCGAAGAATTGAAGGAAGATGGAGTGTTGAACAAAAGGGAAATGAAGAAATGGAAAGTGATTATCAGTTTGTGTCTGATTTGTTTTTGTTGTACTGTCTTTGCCATTGGGTTCATGTTGTTTAAGAGAATCAGACAACAAAGTCTTGTATTGGGTTACTAGTTACCCTTGTAATGGCTATTCCTGTTAATGAAGGCATGTTCTTGGTTACTTACTCTTGTGTAGTCTAAACAGTGGTAACAAGTAAACCAAAAGATAAACATTCAAAACAACAACAACGAGTCAATGTTTAGACAACGATAAAAACAACGACGAGTCATAGTAGAAGCAACAACATCCGATAAAAGCAACAACATCCGAGAGTTCAAAAAGAGATTCATAAAGAACCAAAAGTAACAACCATGTCTAATAAACCAAGTCCCATCTCATCAGGATCATTCAAACCATGACATCCAACCTTGTGATCCACCTTGAGATTGTGATATTCCTTGAGCTAACCATGAACCATGAGCTTGAAATTGTCCTTGAGCATGAGATTGTCCTTGAGCTTGTGAACCTTGAGCTTGTGAACCTTGAGCTTGTGATCCTTGAGTCGGTGGTCCTTGTAAAGATAACTGAACTTGCGATTCTTGTGTCTGTGGAACAAACAACACAATGAAAGGTAAGGCTGCAAACAAACAAGAAAGTGTCAGTAAGAAGAAAATGGTATGTGGACATACCTGCTTCCTTGGTCGACCTCTTGGCCTCTTTGGTTGAGGCTCAACTCTCGCATTCTTGCACCCTTGCCTATTATGCCCTTCTTGATGGCAGTTTGAGCATGTCATCACTCGCTTCTCGCGTGTTAGCTTGGTCTTATTGGCTGTAGACTCATTCCTTCCCTTCCTTCTAGCATAATTACTTGGCCTTCCCGGATTGCCTCTTCTCCATGGTGGTGGTAAGACAGGTAGTCTATTCGTCCTAGGCCACAGCGGCATACCTTCGACGGGCTTAATACCATCTCTATATGTTTCTCGCCACATCCTAGTCGTATAATTCTCATGCACATAAGCTTCAACCTGTTCTTTTTTGGCTCTTATAACGCATGTTGCATGCTCACAAGGGATTCCTATCATCTGCCACTTTATGCAACCACATGTCCTATTATTCATATCAACCCAATAGCTAACACCATGCAACTCTACTTCATGCAAGTTATTTACAGCCATGTACCTGACACAGTCTTTAGACCTCTCTATCATCTTATCAATCTCAGCATGTGTTCTTTTTGTGAACCTTGTCTTCAATCTCTCCGCAATCAAAGACCTCTTAGCGTTACGCACCATACACTGTCTCCTGATATCCTCTAGAAAATCCAGTATAGGCTTTTTTCTTGCTTGCTTAATAGTCCTATTGAAGGACTCACAGAGATTGTTGAGAATGTCATTGCAGAATGTCTCAACCCTGAAGAACGCTCTAGACCATTCATGAGGACTGGTGCTTTGTAGAGAAGTAAAAGCAAGAGGATTGTAGCTTCTTAGTGCTTCAGAGTGGTCTGTAAACTCTCCCATCGTATAACTGCGAGCTATCTTCCAAAACATACGCTGAAGCTCCTGGTCATGGCTGTCTCTCTTCCAATTATCGAGGATGTGTTTAGCACACTGCCTGTGTTCGGCTCCAGGAAGAACTGTATGAACTGCCTTTACTAAGCTCTGAAAATGAAAGAACAGTTAGACACCAAACTTATAAACAAGAATAAAGATTGATCATAGAACCGCAACTACCCTTGTGTTTATCTGAAATGATTGCAACACTTCTTCCATCTTTGAGATCCAAGTCTATTGCAAGTAGTCTAACGAACCAGTCCCAGTTAGTGTCGTTTTCTGTTTCTACTACTGCCCAAGCAATTGGCACTATCCTATTATCTCCATCCCTTCCAACCGCAGCTAAAAGATGACCCTTTATGTCCCACTTCAGAAATGCACCATCCAATCCAATAATAGGTCTACAAGTTTGTTTTCATGAATCTCTTTGTGACTTAAAACAGACAAATAGGCGATAGAATCTTTGCTTACTTCCAACTGTTGGCCCTGGGATAGTCTCTATTTCGAATGTAGACCCCTCATTCTTAACCAATATCTCAGCTTGATAATCCCATATACGAGAAAAGTGGGCTTCATGGCTAGCTCTCCTTTCACGCATAACCTTTGTCCTCGCCTTGGCACATTGGTCATCAGATACATCCAGATTGTATTCCCTCTTAATCTCACTGACCATCTCTTGCTTTGTAAGCTTCGGGTTCACTCTAAGCCTTTCCGAGAATAACCATGCGATTGTTGAACGCTTCAACATCTTACTGCGCCCTGATCTCACGCAAGTGTGCTTACTGTCGTAGATTTTAATCTGCATCTTATGTCTCCTCTTCTCATACGAGCAGTAGACTCTCCATGGGCAATCATCATCTTTAATAGCACACTTTGCTCCAACCTTCATAGCCTGAGACCTATAAATCTTAATGTCTCTCTTGGTTTTCAAAAAGTACCTCAGAACAGCTAGTTTGAACTCTTCTGTGGAGTTGTAAGTTTTCCCTAACGCAAGCAGCTCCTCTGGTTCTTCATTCTCTCTAGGCTCACGCTCTGTCTCTTCTTCGTATTCATCTTCGTCACTCGATGACAAAGGATCTGGAATCTTGTCATCATCCCAGATATCATCTCCACTGTCCTCATCAGTCTCAGCTTCCCTGTCATTCGAAACATCTCCAAAGTGTTCCTCTAAGTTACCTTCTTCTTCAGCCATCTCATCACCAACATCTTCCTCTTCCTCATTAACCTGACAGTCATCCCCACTATCTCCCTGATGTTCACGTTCTTCATCTCCACTCCCTGCACCTTGTTCGCGTTCTTCATCTCCACTCCCTGCACCTTGTTCACCTTCTTCATCTCCACTCTCTGACTCATGTCGATTTTCTGGCTCATGAACACACACTTCCTCCTCAAGAGTGAGGTCTGTCACCATCTGAGATTCTCCATACGGTTCAACTCGTACGTTTCCAACAGCCGATTGTACCTCAGTTGAAGCTCCCACATCTCCTCGACGAGTCTTTGTCTCTCGTCTGCTACCTCATCCTCGTGAAGCTCGACCACGCTGGTTTGTCTTAGCTCGATTCTGTGAATCTAGCGTGCTCTGACTCGTTGAAGCTCGTGTAACCCGACGGCTTGAATTGCGCGTTTCAATCCGCCGTTTACCTCCTCTTGTTCTCGCCATTTCTAACTCGATTTGAGAGGTGAAGGAGTTTTAGGTCAAGAACAATTCCCAAATCGATTTGGGAATTTTGGTCAATTAGGGTTATGGAAACCACTACTTATCCACGATGTCGTTTGATTTGGGTCGGTAAACAAATTAAACGACGACGTTTTGGACTAACAGAAATTATTAACGGTGGGGTTAACATCGTATAAACTTGCCGTTAAACGAGTTAACGTTATGCCTAATTTGGCCTAGTCAACAAAAGTTGGAGATTAATTTAGCTAGTCAACAAAAGTTATATGCTTTAAATAGCCTTCTCAATAGTACAAGCTTTTAATGGCCTAAATTTGAAAGTTGAGGATTTTTATGACCATTTTCCCAAAAAACAATTATAGACATTTAATGCAATAATTCTTAAGTTTTCATATACGTCTTAGAGATGGTGAAAACGACTTCAATGTCACCTGTAAAGTTCCGAGAAGGAGAAAATGCCAGAAGATCAAGTTCTTTTCTTCTTTCTTTGGTTAGTTTTGCCATTTCGAGCCACGTTATTACTATGCTTTTTTTTTTTGGTCCTGGAAAGTTTCTTTCAATAATGGAAGAGTTTTACACAGGTACAGTAGAGAGGCCTGAGGTCATAGACCATATGGCTGCTTTTGCGAGAGAATCAGCTTCTCTGTTGTCATCCCTTGGGATAGAAAAGAAAACTACACTGGAAAATGATTCAGCTAGAGTTAAAATGTCTTCAAACACCATCCTTGCCTCCCTTGGTAATCTTTTTGTGTTTAAGCCTGAGATAACGTTCCTTGCGTCCGACGCAAGTCTGATGTGCTGGATCTGCAGCTCCTTAGCCGTTTCGAGAGCTTCCCTTATCGCCATGGCTTCCGCAACCAAACGGTGATTTGATGAACCTTCCGCAACCAACGTTATTACTATGCTATGGACACCTGTTTGGCTGTCAAATAAGTTTATATAGTCAGATAAGCGTGCGCTTATATTTTTTAATAGAGCTAGTCAGCATTACTTCAAAATAATAAGTATTTTGTTCAATGTCTTCACGTTATATATATATTTTTTTTTGTCGTCTATGAATCTTTATTGATGATGAAGCTGAAACATTACATGACAAGAGACATAAGTTTAACCATGAGAAGACTCAATGATCAAAGTAGCCTACAAGAGAGGCAAGAGTTGATGATGACCATTGATAACACCAAACAAAGCTTTGCTTCAAATCTTTCACTTGACCACCAAAAACGAATTTCCGCGCAACTTGAACAAACGAAGACGGGCTTCTAATATTTCTGGCGATAATTCGATCCAAAACCTGGCATCCTTCATAAAAGATGAGTCTCAAAGAATTACGAGGTTCAACATTAACCCGGAAGAGATAATCTAAAAAGACACACTCTAGAACTGTCGGATAATCTAAACCCGCAACCATCAATTAGCTCCACAGCAACATAAACATCCATCAGAACTGTAGGTACAAAAACCAGATAACGAAGGAGGAAAAATTCCCAAACAAAAGCTCTATCCTTAGTTAAAACACAGAAATTGAACCAAGGAAGAAAGTCACAACCCAAAAAAGGGAAACCTAAGCCCCATGATCAAATCAAAACATAAACCCCTGAGGATTAAACCATGCCTAAACAAACTTCAAATCAGATCAAAGACTCGGCAAGGAGAAGACGCTGCCGTCGAACTTCAAGCCAATCCCAATCGACAAAGGCGCACAGATCTAAAATTGGAGGATACATCGATTTGACCAACCAAAAGGGGAAACAAGAGAAAAACAAAAACTAAAAACAGGGAGGGGCACAACGCCGGAGTCGGATCTCCGGACGTTGGCCCAAGCGAAGTAGATCGAAAAAGCTCATGTTGAGTAGCTAGTGAAAGAGAGAAAGATGAGTCCTTTCTTGACACACTCACAACAACATTTTTCGATGTCTTCACGTTACAAATAAGATAAGATGAGTAGAAAATGTTCTATTAATATAATTGCATACGTGTGATATGTATTCCGTAGGCATATATAGTATAGTCTACGGAATAGATGTTCTATACAAACATACTACTGTATAGATGTTTGTTACATACAGTAGTATGTACATGTATGTATGTCAATGTGTATATTCAGACATTCAGTGTTGCGCTGGCCACAAGACGAGCCCGGCCCCTAGTTAGATTTGATAAATGATTGCTTGCCTGAAGTTATAGTTAGTATATACTAATACGTACGTGAAAGTCAAATGGCAGAGTAAATAACACGAAGTTGCTAATTTTAATTGCGTGAGTTTCTGACCAAAAAAAGTTACGCAAGTTTATGGAATTGTCGTCCGATGATTGATGTTTATTCTTAGGGCTTTGGATTCTTATATATTAAGCAACGTAAGTATTAGATAATCCAATAACAAATGATCTGGAAAAGATGCTTATTAATGGAGTTAGTTCCCTATGATTTAATCACTCGACATTTTATGATGACAAAACATTTAAATTCTGCTTGGCTAATGCTTGTTGCAGTCAAGATTAGCACTTTCCTCAAAAGGTCCATTCAAGAATTTAGGTCGGCCCAAAATGGAAAAAGCGATTTAGAGCCCATGTCGGTAAAACTAGGTTAAACCCGACCGATTCAAACGGTTTGCGTTTAGGGTTACGAGATACGAATCACGAATAAGGCAAAGACGGCACGAAGCATAGCGGCGCCGATATACGGAAATATTCTAATATTTGAAACCGAGATATTAGGAAAGATTCGTATTTATCTTAATTTTTCTTTATTATTGCTTAACCGACTTTGTAACCCTATAAAAGGGGACCTCGTTATTCAATAAACTCACGTTTTTCATAATACAATTGCCCGAGAGATTTAGCAAGTCGATTTGACCTAATCTCTCTCCGGCGACTTAAACACCTCTCTTTGCCGCTTTATTCCACCTCGGAAACTAAAAGCGAAACCTTAATTTCCTAATTCTCACCGTGTTCTTAATTCCTTCTTTTAGAATCCCTTAATAAAAACCCTAAAACTCTTGCTATCTTAGGATAGACCGAGTTGAGATCTTACAATTGGCGCCGACTGTGGGGATTTCTAAAAGAAATTTCTGAACGAGATGACCGGAAACAACGAAGATGAAAACGCAGCACCCAACGGTTACCCGTCACAAGGTGTCAAGTCAAGAAAAAGTCGAGACGACGGTAAACGTATCCCGGCACTCGACAAAACGGCGGAACAAGTCGAGAAGGACGAAGTTCTAGCCACTTTGATAGCAAAAATCGATTCTCAGAACGATTTAATCAAAGAATTCTCGGAAAGAATCGACCTGTTGCTGTCTGAGCATGATCGAATTCGTTCAGACCAACAGTCGAGGAAATCCAAACGCGAGGTCCCTCCGAAGGTAAAAGGTAAAGTCGCCAGACGACTGATCTATGAAACACCCGAAGGAGATCATCAAGAACAAAACCGAGACCGCGAACC
Source organism: Orychophragmus violaceus (assembly GCA_030180135.1). Lineage (NCBI taxonomy): Eukaryota > Viridiplantae > Streptophyta > Magnoliopsida > Brassicales > Brassicaceae > Orychophragmus > Orychophragmus violaceus. Next base: position 24,907,533 of record CM058229.1, read on the forward strand.
CAAGAGAAACTCACGCCGAGAGCGCGATGAGGGGGATAAACATGAACGAGGCTCGCATCGAAAAAGGGACTCAAGTGAACCCAAGCGAAGTTTGCGCAGAGAGCAAAACGATTCATATCAAGAGCGATACTCGCCCAACCGAGACCTGGAAGACGAATACAGACAAGCTGATTATGAGACTCGGCACAACCGAGGCTCGGATCGCAGACAGAACTCGCAACATGAGAATGACTCGCACCGGGATAACCACCGCTACGAGCGAGGTACATCCCACGAGGAAGCTCATGAAACGCTTGTTCGCAGAGCAAGTCGCAACCAAGTGGAAAAGCAATTGACGGAGCTCAGAGACACCCTCAAAGAACTAAAAGGCGAGGTTCACAGCGTCAAAGGATCTGCCCCAGAGATCTACCGAATCATCGAAGAAACTCAAAGGACGCCTTTCACTTCGCACATCACAAATACGTACATCCGGCAAAAGGAAAAGCTAAGGCTACCGATGTATAATGGGACGAAGGATCCTGCCACTCATCTGACGACTTTCAAAATCATGGCAGCAAAAGCGCGATTCTCGTCAAGCAGAGAACGTGACATCGGATTTGTCAACTATTCGCCGAAACCCTGGAAGGAGATGCACTAACCTGGTTTTCTCGATTTCCGCCCAAATCGATCGACAATTTCTCTGACCTCACAAGAGCGTTCGTAAGACATCACATTGCCTATGTGCACAAGGACACCTCGCTAAGCGCGTTGATGTCCATGTCGCAAGAAAAGAAGGAGACGTTGAAAGACTTCATAGATCGGTTCAAGGCAACCATGACGCGAGCGGAAGCCCCAGATAAATTCACTATCGCGGCTCTAACAAACGCCGTCTGGCACGAGTCACCTTTCTACCAGGATCTGGTCGTCAACCCGCTACTGACCATCGAAGACGCACTCCATCGAGCAAACAAATTCGTAGAATTGGAGGAGAAAAAGGTGGCCCTAGCTAAAAGATTCGGCTTTGTTAAGCAGATCGATAAAAAGGAGGACAGAGAACCAAGGCAACATTACGACAAAGGATCAAAGACAACAATGGTTTTCGGCAACACCGATAAACAGCGCTCATCAAAACCTTGGAACAAGTGGAGTAAGGAGGACAAGGAGACGGCACCGCAAGCTGCTTCCACACCGGAAGAAAAGTATTGCGAGTACCATAAAGACACCTCACACGATACTTCGGAATGTCGGAACCTCAAAGATGCACTATATGCTCGGCTTTCAAACGAAGAAATCAAAGCAGCAATAGACAAATTGAGGGGAGAATCGCAACAACTTCGAGAAGAGCGAAAGGTCGATGGACAAGCGCCCAAGCAAGGCAAACAACAGCGGCACATTAAAAGCATAGCTTTAAAACGCGACCGAGATGAAGAAGAAAAATACGAAGAGGAAACTCCTAAAGCCGTGCGGAGAATCAATATGATCAGAGGCGGCCTAATCTCAGTAAACGACTCGGTTCGATCAATAAAGGGATATGAACGCATGGCGCTAGCTGCACGGAATGCACCAAAGCCCATTATCCTCATAACGATCCGCTGGTGGTTGAGCTCCTCATTGGAAGCTGTCAGGTATCTCGAATCCTAGTCGATACATGTAGTTCAATTGATTTAATCTTTCTAGATACACTTAAAAAGATGGAGATCAAAGAAGAAGACATCAAGCAGAAGTCCAAGCCGCTCACCGGTTTTTGAAGGATGTTTTGGTTGTTAATCCAGATTCAATTCTCAGATTCAACAGTTCCTAAACATGCGGATCTAGGTTCTCTTGAATAGAAACTTTATTGATCTCACCTTTTACCTGTTTATGCAGCGGAAAGAGAGAACAGGTCAGAGATCAGAGAGCCACCGAGTGATAACTCCTCCAGAGGTTCACACACGCACACCAAGCAGGAAGAAGGCTGCTAGACCAAGGGAGAGGAGGCGCAGAGAGAGAGAGAGAGGCGCGGCTAGGGCTTAGTGTTGGAGGAAAATCAGACTTAAGTTTTAATTATAAAACTTGTCTATTTCCTTTTGGGCCCAAAATCCAATCTGATTAAATCCCTTGGATTTAATCAGACCCATTAATCTCTCTCTAAGTACGACAAATGCCTGACACTTTTACCGTACTTCTGCTAAGCCGTTCATACACATTTTCCTGTTAGCTTAGGCGTGTGACCCATATGGGATCATATAATAAAGGCAATAAGTCCAAGACTTATAGATCATGAGCGGACTCTAGCAAGCCATCATGACCCCCAGTATTATATGACTTATGTCTGATCATTGACATACTCTTACTTTCTAGAGACAGTACCGAGATTACTGGACACAATTCCAACAATCTCCCACTTGTACTGGAATCTCTGTATTCATAATCCTTTTGTCTCAATATCTCGATTAGTCATAAGGCAAGATTAGTGTCATCCTTATAAAGCCTAATCTTGTTCATCGGACTCTGATTCGATACTGACAATCCAAACGACTCGGGATAGTCCGTTTGAGCATGGCCATGCATTTTCCAGTATTCAAATCTCCGATTGGCCTAGAGATATTCACTCCATTTATATTGGAGGGACAAATTCCGTCTTGTTCCATCACTGTAAACTACTCATTTCATGATGTACCCAAAACAAGGTCCTTATAACTATCGCAGAACGACAGCGTTAGACAATGATCAAAGTGCATCAGTCCATGTGCAGTCACATGCATGCGAACTCAGGTCTAAGGACTATACTCTATAGTCGTAGTAAGAATCTCTTATGACACAGATATAAATATCCTGAAGAGTTCTTATAAGCGGGTCTTGTCCGGTCGTATGTACCCCCACATACACCTATGTACTGACTTTGATGCCGCGCATCTATGACACACGGAGACTTTGTCATAAGTCACATACCAATCCAGTCTCACACGGTTGTTGGTGTTCCAATTTCAACAACCTTCGACTAGGGACAGGATGATATAATCCATCTATCAAATATAGGGTCTCATGATCAAGCTAAGTGACTTTGATGACTCAAGATCAAGTCACTTACTTCGATGACCTATAAAATGGTTTATATCACTTTGGAACGATTATTTCATCACAGTTAAAATAATCTTGAAATAATAATTTCATTAAACATTAGAATGTTTTACAAGAACATATCAAATAACTAAATAAAAGCCCTCAAACTCCCACTCAAATTTAGATTACATTTCAATGTCTCTAATGCCTACAGCTTCAGTCAGAAACTCGAGCTTAGGCCTTGGGAGTGGCTTTGTCAACGGATCAGCGACGTTATCATCTGTCTGAACTCGGCTGATCTTGACTTCCTTTCTATTAATGATGTCACGTATCAAGTGAAATCTTCTTAGAACATGCTTGGATTTCTGGTGTGATCTTGGTTCCTTTGCCTGAGCAATAGCACCATTGTTATCACAAAACAGTGCTAGAGGCTCAGCCGCATCTGGTATCACACCTAGTTCAACAATGAACTTTCGTATCCAAACAGCTTCCTTCGCAGCTTCTGAGGCGGCGATATATTCAGCTTCTGTAGTGGAATCAGCAACGGTATCTTGCTTGGAGCTTCTCCAACTGATTGCACCGCCATTCAGACAAAAGATATAACCGGACTGTGACCGGAAATCATCTTGGTCTGTCTGGAAACTTGCGTCCGTGAATCCACTGACTTTAAGCACATCACTTCCACCGTACACTAAGAACTTATCCTTAGTATGTCTTTGATACTTCAAGATATTCTTTACGGCAATCCAATGGTTTTCACCTGGATTTGACTGGTATCTACTCGTCATGCTCAATGCATAAGCAACATCAGGACGAGTACAGATCATGGCATACATGACAGATCCTATTGCAGATGCATAAGGAATATTCTTCATGCGCTCAAGCTCAGCAGCCGTCGTAGGGCTCTGCTTCTTGCTTAGCGTTGTGCCATGTACCATTGGCGTGAAGCCCTTCTTGGAATCTTTCATGCTGAATCTTTGTAGGACTTTGTCAATGTATGAATCTTGATACAAGCCTATCAGCCTTCTAGATCTATCCCGGTAGATCCTGATTCCAAGAACGTATGCGGCTTCACCCATGTCTTTCATGGAAAAACAACTTCCAAGCCAGTCCTTTACCGACTTTAGCATTGGAACGTCGTTTCCGAGAAGCAGTATGTCATCGACATACAGAATAAGAAATACTATCTTGCTCCCACTAGTTTTCTTATACACGCATTGTTCTTCTTCGTTTCTGATGAAGTCAAATTGCTTGATCGCTTCATCAAAACGAAGATTCCAGCTCCTCGATGCTTGCTTCAATCCATAAATGGATTTGTGAAGCTTGCATACTTTCCCAGCATTCTTTGGATCTATGTAACCGTCAGGTTGCGTCATATACACATCCTCTTCCAGAATACCATTCAGGAAGGCGGTTTTCACGTCCATCTGCCAAATTTCATAATCATGAAAAGCTGCAGTTGCTAGTAGAATCCGAATAGATTTCATCATAGCCACTGGTGAATAGGTTTCATCGTAATCCACACCGTGAACTTGTCTGAAACCTTTTGCCACCAACCTGGCTTTATAAATCTGGACATTTCCATCCACGTCGATCTTCTTCTTGAAGATCCATTTGCACTCGATGGCTTTTACACCAGCGGGTAAGTCAACCAACGAAAACACTTGGTTGACCGACATGGAGTCCATTTCGGAATCAGTGGCCTTGCGCCACTTCGAGGAATCTGGGCCCATCATGGCTTGATTGAAGTTCGATGGTTCATCACCATCAATGATCAGAAGATCATGACAGTTAGTCACGAGGAATCCTTGATATCTCTCGGGTTCGTGACGGATCCTCCCGGATCTTCGAACTTCAGGTACTACAGGTTCAGGCTCTACAATTTCTTGTAGGTCCTCTTGCTGCTCTTCCTCATTAGGTTGAGCAGTATCCTGTTCATCTTGAATTTCTTCAAGCAGTACCTTACTCCCACTGTCTTTCTTAGAGAGAAACTCCCTCTCAAGAAAGTTACAATCCCGGGCAACAAAGATCTTGTTCTCGGAACGTAGATAGAAGTAATAAGCCTTGGTTTCCTTAGGATAACCAATGAAGTAGCATTTATCAGACTTTGGTGTAAGCTTATCTGAGATTAATCTCTTGACATAGGCTTCACAACCCCAAATTCTTAGATAAGACAGCACTGGAGCCACTCCAGTCCATAATTCATATGGTGTCTTTGCTACTGCTTTCGATGGCGCTCTATTTAGAGTGAACACTGCTGTTAGCAGAGCATATCCCCAAAGGGATATTGGAAGGTCTGTGTAACTCATCATAGATCGAACCATATCCAATAAGGTCCGATTTCTCCTCTCAGACACACCATTCCATTGAGGTGTTCCGGGAGGAGTGAGTTGGGATATGATCCCACACTCTCTTAGATGATCACTGAATTCTTGGCTTAAGTATTCTCCTCCTCGGTCGGACCGAAGAGCCTTAATGCTTTTGCCAAGTTGGTTCTGTACTTCATTTTGGAATTCTCTGAACTTCTCAAAAGATTCAGACTTATGTTTCATTAAATAAACATATCCATACCTACTGAAATCATCAGTGAAGGTAATGAAGTACTGATAGTTTCCTCTTGCATTTGTGGACATTGGGCCACACACATCAGTGTGTATCAGGCCCAATAAGTCACTGGCCCTCTCGTTAGGTTTATTAAAGGGGGCCCGTGTCATTTTGCCCATCATGCAGGATTCGCATTTCTCACATGACTCAAAGTCAAATGAGCCAAGAAGTCCATTCGAATGGAGCCTCTTGATGCGTTTCTCGCTGATGTGCCCTAAACGACAATGCCATAGAAACGTTCGGTTCTCCTCATTAGGTTTGAACCGTTTGGTATTAATGTTATAAATTGGCGCGGATTGATCGAGTATGTAAAGCCCATTCGTAAGAGGGGCAGAACCATAGAACAAATTGTTGCGATTGAAGGAACATAATTTATTCTTAACTGAAAAATCATAACCTTCCAAATCCAACAAAGAAATTGAAATAATATTTCTGCTTATAGCAGGTACAAAATAACAATTATTGAGTTCTAAAATCAATCCCGAAGGTAAAGACAACAAGTATGTGCCTACAGCTAGTGCTGGAACTTTCGCTCCATTCCCAACTAGTAGCTCCACTTGTCCTTGCTTCAGCCTTCTACTGTTGCTGAGTGCCTGCATATTAGTACAAATATGAGCCCCACAACCAGTATCCATAACCCATGAGGTATTATCAGAAGTAGTTGTATTAACTTCTATAACAAAAATACCTGTCGAAGAAGTCTCGAGAGTCTTCTTCTTCAATTCCTTTAGACCTTCTTGGAATTTCTTACATTCTCTCCTCCAATGCCCTGGTTCTTTACAGAACCTGCATATGTCAGTTGGCCCAGCCTTGGACTTGGGCTTGGGCTTTGGCGTGTCCTTGTCCGCGACTTGGACAGCCTTGGCCTTTCCCTTATCCTTAGCAGAGGATTTCTTAAACCCCTTGCCCTTTTGCACCATAAGCACATTGGGGTCCTTGGCGTTTTTCCTCAAGTTGGGCTCTGCAGTCCTGAGCATTCCGTGAAGCTCAGGCAATGTCTTACTCAAGCCATGCATGTTAAAGTTCAGAATGAACTGATCATAGCTTGCAGGTAATGACTGCAGAATGATGTCGCAAGCAAGTTCCTGGCTGATAGGGCAGTCGAGTTTCTGAAGATGATCGAGATAACCCATCATCTTCAAGACATGAGGACTCACTGCCGCATTTGCAGCCAACTTACAGTCTAAGAGGTTCTTAACTGTCTGAAACCTCTCAGTCCTTGCTTGCTCCTGAAAAAGCGATTTCAGGCTTGCCATTATCTCAATTGGTGACAACACACTCTCGAACTGCATTTGCAGCTCAACAGTCATTGTCGCCAACATAAGGCAATACACATCATTTTCATCTGACGAATGCTTTTCCCAAGCATTATGCAGAGTCCTGGCGGCATTGTTAGCAGGCCTCTCGGGGAGAGGATCACGAAGGACATAATCCTTCTTCTCCTGCTTGAGGACCAGCCTCAAGTTCCTCGACCACGTCAGGAAGTTCGTTCCAGTCAGCTTCTCCTTCTCGAGAACAGACCGGATTGAGAATGTGTTTTGTGTGCTTGTAGTAGTCATAGCTGAAATATATAAGATAAAAGGTTATTAGTTAATATGTTCAATATGATTAATCTTATATTATACTTAATATGATCAATCATGCATTATATTCAATAACCTAAGTTACCCTCAATAGAATATAATGATTCCAAGATCCACATATAACTAAGATCAAAGTAGGCCACTGGCCGTCACCCAACCTTAGCTTATATCGGTAAGCCCTATGTCGGCTAATTATATCCGTGATATAACTCTTGGTTGTGAATCTGGGCCCGAGGCCCAATTCACTCTGATGTCTCAAGGCCCGGGACTCCCGATGGCCTAGTCAAGAAAACCAGACTATACAGTCATGTAATCATTAATGTCTGGGACTCCCAATGACATTTATGAATCACAAACCGTCTTATCCACGCAAAAGTAGACACCCTCACACTGTAAGGCCATGAATACAATTGAATGGGCTTCGACAGCTGACATAGCCTGGACAAGACATCCAACGCTTGATATTATTTGATGTTCGTAGGTTTATTAAAATTTCATTCCCAAAATAGAAGATTACTATTTTGGGAAACTTTCCATTTTTGGAAACCTACTATTTTTGGAAACTTTCTAAAATTGGAAACTTTCTAAAACCGGAAACTTTCTAACTTTAGAAATTTCTTTAAATCCAAAACATGCAAATCCAGAAACTTCTATATTAAGAAACTTTCTAATTTCAAAATTTCGGAAACTTTAATTTAAAATCGATTTATATAACTTTATAAAATAAATTTTAAATTAATCTGAAGAAAGACTCAAATAATTGGCCCAATTGTTTTAACTTCTTGGCCCGAGGCCCAAGAATTGGTCCATGTCCAAGACATGACCCAATTGTCCAATTAAATGACATAACCGATCTGGTTCATTAAAATTGGTCTAACCAAATTTTAATTACTACGATGACCACAATTGTCAACCGGTTATTTACTAAACCGGATTTTCTCAATTTATTTGGTCCAACCAAATCAAATTAGAAAATCCTGGTCTTGGCACAAAATCCAATTTTTCGACTTTGGATTTCTTATCCCGGTTTAACCAGAACTTAATAAAATTATTAATTCTGTTTATTAAACCGTGACGTTTTGATTTTAATCAAGTTTTAAACCGAACCTTAAACCGAACCGAACCGATTGATCACGTGAACCGATCACAACCTAATCGTGAGTTTCACGCGATCACGTCAGCCGCAAGCCGCACGCAATCGATCCGAGATCGAGACGGCAGCCGGACGGGACGCTCGGGACGCGGACGGTACGATCGGGACGATCCGAACGTGCGGGACGGGTGCAGCATCCACGCGACGGGACGAGCCGCGATCGGGACGCGATCCATCCGACGATCGGGACGAGCCGCGATCAGGATGCGATCCATCCGACGATCGGGACGAGACCACGCAACACGATCGTTCGTCGATCGGTTCGTGCGTCCTTTCCCGATCCGGACGATCCGACCCAACCGGCCAACTCTCGGCCGATCGCAAAAACCGAGTCATATAGCTCTGTTTTGCGATTTCAAAAATGTTTGTTCAGGATTCAATTCATGTTTCTTAAGTGTTTTGCTCTTATCAGTAGGTTGATTCAAAAACACACTTTAAACAATCCTAAACTTGAATCTAAACAAGAAAAACACAGAACCAATTGCTCTGATACCACTGAAGGATGTTTTGGTTGTTAATCCAGATTCAATTCTCAGATTCAACAGTTCCTAAACATGCGGATCTAGGTTCTCTTGAATAGAAACTTTATTGATCTCACCTTTTACCTGTTTATGCAGCGGAAAGAGAGAACAGGTCAGAGATCAGAGAGCCACCGAGTGATAACTCCTCCAGAGGTTCACACACGCACACCAAGCAGGAAGAAGGCTGCTAGACCAAGGGAGAGGAGGCGCAGAGAGAGAGAGAGAGAGGCGCGGCTAGGGCTTAGTGTTGGAGGAAAATCAGACTTAAGTTTTAATTATAAAACTTGTCTATTTCCTTTTGGGCTTTTGGGCCCAAAATCCAATCTGATTAAATCCCTTGGATTTAATCAGACCCATTAATCTCTCTCTAAGTACGACAAATGCCTGGCACTTTTACCGTACTTCTGCTAAGCCGTTCCTACACATTTTCCTGTTAGCTTAGGCGTGTGACCCATATGGGATCATATAATAAAGGCAATAAGTCCAAGACTTATAGATCATGAGCGGACTCTAGCAAGCCATCATGACCCCCAGTATTATATGACTTATGTCTGATCATTGACATACTCTTACTTTCTAGAGACAGTACCGAGATTACTGGACACAATTCCAACAGTTTTACCAGCGAGACGACATACACGATCGGGACGATCAAGCTGCTGGTTTACGCAGGAGGAGTTAACAAAATGGTAAAGTTCCATGTAATTGACAAACCGACCATTTACAACGTTATCCTCGGCACACCATGGCTATATAGGATGAAACACTACAAGAAAAAGCTCTATTCTTAGCACACGAAAAACGCCATCGTATGTATATGATGGCGTTTGTGATAATGCTATGTCTGCCCCAACTATAATAGGTAGGCCAGATACGATAGCGTTTTTGTACGTGCTATAATAATTTAAATATATTATAGCATTGTTTGTTCATGCTATTATTTGGTTATCTTATCATAGCTTTCGTTTTGTTTGCCATTGAAATACATGTTATAGCTTTGTTTCAATGCCCTAATAGCTTTTTTTATTTGTCATAATATTATTATAATAATTGACAATTATGATTATTTTATATTTTATAATATATTTTTCTGTTTTATATTTGTACAAAAAGAAATAGATTTAATATTTTAAACTTTCATTAATAAATCAAAATGTCTTACACAAACATTTTAAAATCAAAAACTAAGGCAAAAAACAAAGCTCCTCTTAGCGTAGAGAGCATTTCCTTTGTTTGTACCAGAGAAATTGTCAAGCTTGAAGCTTGATTCTTGTGACTTCTCCATCATTGATACAATGATCCATAGCCCAACTTGAGCGGTAAAGTTCCTCGAACTTAGCTGCAGCTATATCTTCATGTTTACTCAACAAGACCAACGTAACAACAAATCAAACTCTGAAGAGTCACTCATCATCACTCAAGAACCATAGACAATAAAAAGATCACCAAACGTGTTACTCTTCGTTGTAGAGACCTGAGAGATCAAAAAGAGAATACACATTACAGATTTGTCTAATGAACAGATAGTTTTTTTTAAGTAATGTGAGACAGCTTAAGCTTACCGGGTTGCGAGGAAGCCGCAGCAGGAAGAGCCAAGATTCTAACAGCTGCAAAAGAAGAAAATAAACGAGTGCAAGTTAAGCATAAGAGAGATGACAATGTCAGAGAAGCTGAATACAATTAAAACCACACACTTTTTTTACAGGTACTATCTGTCAGGTAGAGGCTGGGGATTGAGAAGAAAAGGCCATGGGGATGGAATGTTGTCATTGAGAACAGAAGTGAAGCTTATTCTCATGTATTGCAACTAATCACATGTTAACATCACTAACATATGACACAGATTCAGCCACACTGCCACACAATAGTAAAAAATGATAGTCATCAAGTAATACTCTATAAGAAAAGATGAAGGACATGGGCGTGAGGATTGCAATACCCTCAAATGTGACGACCGCCTCCTCAACTCCAGCACCAACATCAGCCACTATCAAGATATTTCCATGGAAAAACCTGAAACATGGTCTTGGGATCAACATAAAAAAATGCAGGTAAATGTTTGAGGTCAGACTAAAACAAAGACAACAGAAAATCTCGAACCAACATAAACCACTATTTTCTATACTATTAAGAAGCCAAAGGCAACATGGAAAGAAGGAGACAAAGTAGGAAATCTGTTAAACTGCTAACCTGATTGAACCCGGATCTGAAGGCTTCGATCTGCCGGGCAACTGCTCTCTTGACAGTAGCATCGACGACCAGGGATATATTATATATACTCCTCAAGACTATTAATATCAACCTGTAAGAGAACAAAAACAGCACGGCATCAGCAACCAAGGACAAGGACTAAAAATAATAATACATGGGATGCAAGCTTAGACAGTACAATTTCATCTCCTGGTCTCAGAATGTATTCAGGATATAGCCTTCCTTAGCTTCGGTGCATCATAAATGTTCACGAGACTGATATCAATATTGCTTGTATATACATATACTTGTTCCTGCTAATTGTAGGTTGTGTTTTGGAAAGAAAGGTTAATGAAACTCACCACAGCCGTGATACTCAGCTTGGGTTTTTGAAAGTCAACCCTACAGATACGCAAGCATTTATCTTTGTTAAGGAATTAAGTTGACATTCATGAGAAGAAACTAAGATTAGAGACATTTATGATTAACAAAATCGTATACCTGCTTCGGTCATGTTTGAGGAGCTGTGTCGTGAGTCCCGGAGAAGCGCTTTCCGCTGGTCAGGTGGCTTGTTGAGCTTAGGAACTCTCCTCCTGTGTCTCATGGCGTAGACACGACCGCCACCGTGAACAAACTTGAACCCATTCTCGAAGCTTCGCCAATCTGCGTCCGGAACCCTAGCGATTATTAGAGACTTAACCGAGCCAATATTGAGGCGATTATGTCTCTGAAAAAGGGGAAATTACCTGGAAAATGAGGAATCGGATCCTCTGGATGAACCGCCCGATGAGATGCCGATAGAGAGACAAAACCCTAACTTCACCTGCACAATAACACAAACGAAATAGAATCAAAACTAAGTATAAAGGCTTCAATTTTTCCGAGAACCATAGAGACTCAAATACACGAACCTTGCTTGATTGAAATCCATGGCAGAGGACCACGATTTCTCTTCGACCCGATGTCGCGGTGATGGATTCTGCAGCCTCGTTTCAATATGGGCCAAATAATCTAGGGAGAAGATAGTTAGTTTCGGAGAAGATGGGAAGGGGGAAGAAGATGGTGAAGAGATAGAACCGGGAAACTAAAATTTTCAACAAAAAATTACCCGGGACTTAATCTTTTGAAGGCCAAATTTTTAGATTTTAACATATCCACAAAATATTCTACATATTTTGCGTGGCTAACTGAAATTAGATAGTTAATATTTTCAATTCCAAAATAAAGCTAAAATTAAATTATATAATATTATTGATAATTTTGTATTTATTATTAGTGGTCTAAAAGTTTAGGATTTAGGATTGTATTTATAGTATTGAGTTAAGGTTAGATTTTTTATATTTGAATTTTTTTATAGATGTTAAATTTTTGCTATATTATTATTTGATGTTTACATTTTTAGTATTTATTATTAAATTTTAGAAGTTTAGGGTTTAGGGTATAAAGTTAATGTTTTAGAGTTTAAGATGAAAAAATAATTATACTTGAATTTTTGTGAGACTTAGTAACTCTTAAACTATTACCCTTCAATACCCTAAATCTTAAACTCTTACCCTTCAATACCCTAAACCCTAAATCAAATATTTATGTTCTTAGAGTAAAACAATAAGTTTATTGTATTTTCTTATATTAAGTGACAAATAAACACTAAACCTATATCTCAATACCCTAAACCCTAAACCTATACCAAAATGCCTTAAACTCCAAATAAAATGTTTAGAAACTTCTATTTTGTAAATATATATTTTAATGACTATGTTGTTTATTTTTAAGATTTTTAATGGTAAATGACAAATAAGAAAATTATGTGTTAAGTATGAATCTTAAACCCTAAATTCCAATTCCTAAACTCTAAACATATACACAATCCTCTACTATTAATAAAATGTTCGAAAACTTCTTTTTTTTTTAAAAAAAAAAGAAAAAGATCTTCTTATGTTAAATGACAAATAGGAAAATTATTTGTAGGTTTGAATCTTAAACCCTATATTCCAATATCTAAACCCTAAACTTATACCACAATGCCCTAAACTCTACAAAATGTTTGAAAACTTCTATCTTTTTAAATATAAATTTTAATGATTATGTTTTCTTGTTAATTTTTTATTTATTTATTTAGAATCTTATATTTATATTTTATAATTAATTAGTTTAATATTTTATATTTGATTCAAATATATTTCATAAATTATCAAAAGTTCCATAATTGCAACATTATATTTAAAAGATTAAAGACATATCTACAAATTCTTAACATTCATAATATTGTTTCATTCTTTCTTCAACATTCATAACATTCACAATATTGTTTCATCCATTCATTCTTTCTTTCCTCGACATTATGATCATCTTGCACCTGATATCTTGCACCCGAAATCCCCAGCGCTTCAAAATATTTGTCTAGAAGTATATTTGCTGCCTTGACATCTCGGTGAATGATCACGGGATCACATTTCTCCTGTAGATAAAACAAATGTCTTGCAGCTCCTATCGCTATCTTCTTCCTTGTGTTCCAGTCAAATGCTGGTTTAGCTGGAACAGTAACAAAAATCAGTTGAAGTAATTACCATTTTAAGCCGGCTCTGCATCGGTTAATTAAGCGTATATGAATACCTTTGAGCCTAGAAGCGACACTGCCACTGGACATGGAACACCACCAGAATCCGTCACAACAAAAGAGAAATAACTCTACAATAACATTACCTCCTTAGAAATTAGCTTTAGCTCGTGAACCAAAGCCTTTGCTGTCTTATCAATGCCTCTAGTGATCAATACAGGGTTTGCACCAGCAGCGACCACCTGTAAATGCAAACTTTCAGATTATTATACTCTTCTTTCGAATTTACATCAGAGAAACTGAAAGAAGAATTGCACTAACCTTGACACCCTCAACAACAAAACCTTGTGCAAGAACAACAGAAGTTGTAGTACCGTCACCAGCCAAGTCATTGGTCTTTGCAGCTGCTTGCCGTACAAAATTTACACCAATGTTCTCAATAGGATCCTCTAGAAAACCGCTTAGTTAGCCTAAATAATAGTCCTACTCTTCTAAGTTCTACAACAGGACAGATGATAGATCAGAAGTGTTTACATTCTAGTTCATCAGATAATTTGAGAGCTGATTTAGCCAAATGGAAATACTATAGACAACTTCGGTTAACAAAGCAAACAAGCTCTTACTTTGTTTCCTTCACAACATCAGTGATCATTTGAAATCATTTGGTACCTAAACGAATGCAGAATCGCATTAACAACGAGTTTAACATCTGATGATGATTCAAATCAATGAATATAACCCCATTTCACGAACTGCTTCTTGCAAGTGACCTTGTTTCGGTCAGAAGTACCAAAACAATGTAGCAAAACGATATATCTTTTAGAAAACAAAGCTGACGTTCCAAGAAGCAGAGCAACATGGTTTCAAGGCCAGAACGCAATTTAAGTAAATCAAAGGACCAGCTTTCTTATTTTTTCTCATGTAAACAGAAATAGAATCAGCAAAACTCATAGATGTGACACAAGTAAACTGAAATCTTGAAAAGCAGAGTCCAAAAAAGACAAAGAAACTTGCCCATTTAGCCAAATCAAGTGGGTGAGTGCCGTAAAAAAAATTAGTATCTCATACAAGAACTTGCAAACCAAAGAGAATCATCATTCAGGAATCCAAAATGAAGAAACTTGGAAATGGCCCAAAAATGTTAGAAGATGATGCTATAATGTATTTATCCTATTAGACTCAAATCCTAATTTTAAAGAACTTTGTAGCCAACTGGAACGAACATAAAGTCAGTTTGTGCTTGTGAAAATTGAGAATGCAAAGCCATTATCAAAAGAGGTAGAGAAGAAAACAATAGACCTGCCATAGTTTGGCTTCAACACCTTCAACAGAAGCAGCTCCTTTCCTTATTTCTTCAGCCAATTTCTCCACATAACCGTACATTGAGTAGTACCTGCAAACATGTCAAAAGAGACCTCAAAAAGTCAACTTCAGATCAAACCCCCAACAAGCAATTTACAAGCTAGCTAGTATCCACAAAAATCAGAGATCAAAATTGAACGAAAGACCAATTTTTAAGCAACAAATAGGCGAATTCCTTTATCCCAGTTTGAACTAAAATCATAACTATTATCTATCCCATGATTCGGCAACCCTAGAAATGATACAGAAGAAATTACAATCACACAACAGGAAAAGCAAAGCCAGTAATGAATGATCAAAACTATAATCAATAATAAATCTATATTCTTCGATCAATATCAAATCAGATTGAGAAGCATAAACATACTAAGATTAGCTCCCCCCTAACTGAAGACGAAAGCAGAATAGTCAACGAGTCTCCAGTACAATACTAACACTTTGAGGTATATATCCATCTATAAATGGGTATATACAATCGTGGTGAAGCAACGCATGGTTACAATCTGTTGAATGCAACCACTTTCCGAAAAAATCAAGTGAGAAAACCAGACATTACCATGGGAACACACAGAGGATAGGAACTGAATCGATGTCTTCGCCCATGGAAAATCTGTCACTAGGAAGAACACGATGTAGTAGAAGAAGAAGGCGATCGGCGATTGAAATTAGGATTTTAAGATCTGAATAGCAAAGGAGTATGAGAATTAGGAGAAGGAGATCGAAATTTCGGACAATATTTCAGCTCAATACTCTCTCTACCTCTCTCAAAAAAAAAATGGTAAGAAGAGAGAAATGGCGACTGTTTTCCAGGTTTTGTCTAAATGTTGGGTTTTGTGCGATTTTCACGAAAATTATCCCGCCCAATGTTATTTTTGAGCGGACTAAGTAATTTTAGTCTCCTGTTTATTGAATTTTTATTTTAGCATTTAAAAAATGCTATTATACAGTTATCAAAATTAGAAAATTATCTTTGATAGCACTTCTAGAAACCGTGCTATAGAGGAATGCTATCAATGCCTCTTTTTTTTTGTAGTGAAAGCGGTATCCTCGACCTACCATCAATGTCTAAAATTCCCCTCACCAAAGGGAATCCAAACGGTTAAAGGATGTCAAAGAGCAAGCCGGTCGTGTTTCGCGAGAGAACGCAAGATAAGGGTACCGTCATGCATGATCAACACTGACCAAGGCAGAAAGGGCCCAGAAAAAGAACTTATCCAGCAAATCATCATTGACGACTCTGATGCAAGCAAGTGCGTAGGGATCGGTGCAGAATTGCCTGGAGATATCAAAAAGGAGCTAATCGCCTTCTTACAACAAAACGTTGCGAATTTTGCGTGGTCGGTCAAAGATATGAAAGGTATCAACCCAACAATCACGACGCACGAAATCAATGTTGACCCGACTTATAAGCCGATTAAGCAAAAAAGGCGTAAGCTCAGTCCAGAAAGAGCTAGAGCCGTCAACGACGAGGTGGACAAATTACTCGATGCCGGCTCTATTCAGAAAGTCAAGTATCCCGACTGGCTCGCAAATCCGGTCATTGTTAAGAAGAAAAACGGGAAGTGGAGAGTTTGTGTCGACTTCACCGATCTCAACAAAGCCTGTACAAAGGATAGCTTTCCTTTACCGCATATCGATAGACTTGTTAAAGCCAAGGCAGGGAACGAACTGCTTTCGTTTATGGAGGCATTTTCAGGATACAATCAAATTCTTATGAATCCAGACGATCGGGAGAAGACGGCATTCATCACGGAACGTGGCACCTATTGCTACAAGGTCATGCCGTTTGGCCTTAAGAACTCCGGCGCTACATACCAACGATTGGTCAATCGAATGTTCGCAGGCCAACTCGGCACGAAGATAGAGGTATACATTGACGACATGTTGGTTAAATCCTTGGTCGCCTCTCAACATGTCGGCCATCTGAAGGAATGTTTTAACATCCTCAACCGATACAGAATGAAGCTTAACCCAGCCAAATGTACGTTTGGAGTGATGTCAGGAGAATTCATCGGATATGTGGCTACCCAAAGAGGGATAGAAGCTAATCCAAAACAGATCTCGGCAATAATCGACTTACCATCTCCCAAGAATACACGAGAGGTACAACGTCTAACCGGTCGCATAGCCGCCCTGAACATATTCATATCTCGTTCGACGGACAAATGCTTACCATTTTATGAGCTCCTCCGGGGAAACAAGAGATTCATATGGGACGACAAGTGTCAGGAAGCTTTCATTCAGCTTAAAGACTACTTATCAAACCCACCGATACTATCAAAGCCCGAAGACGGCGAGACAATTTTTTTGTACATCGCGGTCTCAACAACTGCAGTCAGTGGTGTCTTAGTCCGAGAAGATCGAGGAGAGCAATAGCCAATCTTTTACGTAAGCAAGACGATGAACGGGGCCGAGACCAGATATCCCGCAATGGAAAAACTGGCTCTCGCGGTCGTTAGCTCGGCGTGGAAGTTACGACCTTACTTCCAGTCACATTCAATCGCCGTGTTGAGTAGCCAGCCTCTTCGGACAATCTTACACAGCCCAGGACAATCTGGCCGCCTGGCGAAATGGGCAGTGGAACTCAGCGAGTACTACATCGAGTAAAGAAACATGACAAAAGCCAAATCTCAGGTAATAGCCGATTTCCTAGTAGAGTTATCACCTGAATTAGATGTCGATACTCAAGTAGAAGATAAGAATTGGAAACTATTTGTTGATGGCGCTTCATCCAAACGGGGAGCCGGGGTAGGAGTGCGGCTCATATCGCCAACCGGAGAAGTGCTAGAACAGTCATTCAAGTTGGGTTTCACGGCATCTAACAATACAGCCGAGTACGAAGCTCTGTTAGCCGGACTTAGGCTAGCTAGAGAGACCGGAGTACGACATCTTTTAGCCCATTGCGATTCCATGCTTGTTGCGAATCAAATCAATGGAGATTACGAGGCTAAAAACGAATGAATGGAAGCCTACCGAAAGGCGGCATTGGAGCTTTCCAGCTCTTCCGAGTTCTTTGATATTGTCCAGATACCGAGGAAAGAAAATGCACCAGCAGATGCACTCGCATCTCTGGCATCGAATCCCGACCTCTGTCGACGAATCCCAGTGGAGACGATTCACGAACCAAGCATACCGCCACCCGAGAACGATCACGAAGAATCCATATCTGATGACATCATTCTCGCGATCCGACATGATGGTCAAGACGACATGTGTCTTATTAATCATGCAAAGGGCATCAAACTTATTGCACTCCTGACAAACGACAATGAAGATTGGCGACAAGAAATAAGGGCATATTTGACGGAGGGAAAAATTTCCGAAGACAAGTGGGCAGCACGACGACTTAAAGTCAAAAGTGTGCGATATACGATACACAACGGTATCCTCTACAAATACTTGGCAAACAAAATTCTTCTCAGATGCATACATGGAGATGAAGTCCGCCGGGTTCTCGAAGAAACACATTCAGGGGAATGCGGGAATCACTCCGGAGGTCGGTCTCTCGCTCTCAAGGTTAAGCTAAATTGTCACTACTGGCCAACTATGATAGCTGATTGCGAGACCTATTCCAACAAGTGTGAAAAGTGTCAGCGTCATGCGCCATTCATACACCGACCCACAGAACTGCTTACAACGTCGAATGCGGCTTATCCATTCATGAGATGGGCGATGGACATCGTTGGACCATTGCCACTATCGAATCGAAGGCGTTTCCTGTTAATCATGACCGACTACTTCACAAAGTGGGTCGAAGCCAAAGCATATGTAGCAATCCATGACGTCCAAGTTCAAAACTTCGTCTGGAAATACATTATATGCCGTTATGGGTTGCCCTATGAGATCGTCACGGACAACGGATCGCAATTCACATCGAACCTGTTCGAAGGGTTCTGTAAGAAGTGGAACATGCTCAGCAAGTCGACACCAAGATACCCTAAGGAAAACGGACAAGCTGAAGCCACAAACAAAACTATCATTGCCGGCATCAAAAAACGCCTCAAAATTAAGAAAGGAGTTTGGGCTGACGAGCTAGATGGAGTCCTTTGGTCACATAGAATAACTCCTCGCCGCGCAACTGGGCCACCCCGTTTTCCTTAGCCTTCGGCGTGGAAGCAATGGTCCCGGCAAAGGCAAACATCTATACTCTCCGCCGATATCTTATGCCGCAATATAACGAGATCAACGAGAAAATGCTGATTCAGGCCCTCGATACAATAGAGGAGGAACGAGATCGAGCTCTGCTTCTCATCCAAAATTACCAGCAACTCGCAACTCGGTACTATAACCAGAAGGTCAAGGAGCGACACTTTCAAGTCGGCGATTATGTACTTCGCAAAGTCTATGAAAACACCAAGGAATGGAGAGCGGAAAAACTCGGCGCGAAATGGGAAGGACCCTACAAGATAACAAAAGTCGTCAAGCCCGGTGTCTACGAACTCGAGTCAATGAAGGGCAAAGCTTTGCCGCGTTCCTGGAATTCAGCAAGCCTCAAAGAATACTTCTAAGACGGCAAGCCACAAAAAAAAATCATATGTATGAACTACGAGTGACTTGATTCTTCCTCGGAAGATACGTAGCCAGCCTTCTTCGGCACAGTCACAAATCTAATAAAATCTTTATTTTACAGCTTATGTCGAGCTAAAAGCCTACCAAAGCCGAGTTCTAATTCGCAGTCAAAGCCGAGTTCTAAATCAAAGCCGGGTTTTTACTCGCAATCAAATCCGAGTTTCTCAGCTCGCAAACGCCGAGGTAAAAACTCGCGGTAAAGCCGAGCTCCTTAGTTCGCAAAAGTCAAGCAATGAACGCCTTGACTTCAAGCCGAGCATCCAATAAGTCTCGCACCATTAGCATCAAGCTCCCTGGCCAGGAGTGTGGTCTTCCTTACACACGAGGTGCACATCGTGGTAAGGAAAAGCCGAGATCCGTCTCGTACTAAAAAACCGGGTTCGTACCCGTACGTTCTCTTTGGTGGGCGATAACAAATAAGCCGAGCACTTAAGCCTCGCATATTCATCTGTCCTTTGAAAAACTAAGCCGATCACACATAAGACTTGCAAACCGCCTTACGTAATCTAATCGCTATCTGTTTTAATTTGTCAAGAACAAGTTTAAATACAAGATAGTCCGATTTATTACTAGGAAGCCGATTTAATGATCTCGTTCCAGTCACTACTCATTTTGATTTTTTAAACAAAATAGAGTAGATTGATTGCGCCACAAAAAGTAATAACTTAATTTTCCTCTTAAGAAGAGAGGACGATAAGTCTTACAGAATTTAAAACAAGAATAAATTTTTACACGCGTACAAAAATAAAATAAATCACTCAGCCCCCGTCCTCAGCACCGCTCGTTTCATTCGCCTTCTCGATCTCGCCAGCTTTAGCACGTGCGTCCTCTGCTGAACCGCGATTTCCGAGTTAACAGTCTGAATAAGACTGGCAGGAACCGCTTCTAGGATCACCCCGCGATTGGTCCCAAACTCGTCAATATCCCGAGGAACAGGAGGAGGCGAATCACGGAAAAGATTCAGAAATGGGTGACGAATTGGCGAAAGGACAAATGTAAGCTCCTCTTTCGTCACGACATCCAGCTGATCAAACTTGGCGACGACCGCGACCTCATCCGCTGCAACTTGGTCCAAGACGGGCTTCAGGATCGATATGCCTTCTCCACTAAGCTTCACCAGACATTTCTTAAGGCAGGAAATCTCACCTTGCTCGATCTGTAAGGCGGTAGCAGCTTCCTGATCCTTCACATAACGATGGAAGAGATCAAAATGAGATTGCGCCTTTGCCCTCACCGCGGCTTCGACACGATTCCTCTCCTTTCAGACCAAGTCGGCGCATAATTTCTGCTGGCTCTTCTTATCCGACTGGAACTTGAGCAGATCGGTTTCCGCCTTCTACTCAGCAAGGCGCAATCTCTCCTCCGTTTCACGAAGCTTATTAGCAAGAACCAAGTTGCTCGCCTCCAACGTCTCCTTTTCCTTCTTCGCCTTTGCAAGAAGGTCGTCCCTCCTTTTCACGGCATCGGCCATCTTCTTAGAGTCCCAAGCACTCTCAAGAGCCAAACGATTTGACGCCGCGATCATCTGAAAGACGAGCCTTGTTAAAAAGATAAACAGACAGACTCTTCGAAGGAGAAATTACCAAGACAAACTTACCGCTGCCTCGGCCTGCTTCAGCTTGACAATAGCGTCGGAATGAGGGAGTTCTTGTATTACTGGCCAATCTGACTCGTTACCCCGCACACAAGTCAGCATGTTGAAACATGCCCGAGGATTGTCAATGAGAGGGACGTCACTTTCGTACTGAAAGGCGAAGTTGTGAATCGAAGGCCGAACGTCCCCATCTTTTGACGGACCGCGAGGGCGAGCTAGGACGAGCTCTTTACGAGTTACGAAAGGCTTCAGAACGCCGGAAGCATCAGCGACATCCCCCGCGTCTTCGTAATACCGCCTCCAAGGATTCTTGGCCTTACCAAGCTTATCAGCGTCCGTAGGCTTGGCGGAAGTTTCTTTGACGACTTGGCTTGTCGCAGCAGCCTTCTTCGCCGGCTTCTCCTTGTCCGACTTTTCCTCGGCCGTTCTCTTTCTAGACTGAGACTTGGCTGGAACTTTAGCTGGTGGAGCCGCCATATTTGGTTTAATAGGGGCAGCGGCTTGAGAAGCAACCGACTTCTCAGCAGCAGTGATCGTCACCTCACCACCACCCTGGGAAGGCAAAGCCGCATCTTTCTCCTTTGAAGGCTCACTAGAGGAAGAAGGGCGAGATGAGATCTTCTGCGAGTAATCGACCGATGCAATTTTCTTCACTTTACCCATCCTTGGCTTCACAAGTTGGTCTGAAGTAACCTTTGCCTTAGTATTCCACTTAACTAAAGGGAAAGAGAAAAGATTCAAAACTCGGAATATGAGAAGCACCAAATTTTACAAACCGATAAACGAGATACCTTTGGAAACTCGAGGGAGAGACTTGTTTATACGCTCCCGAGTAAGATGTGACCACTTGCGAAGGCCGAGAGCTTGGATTTTCTCGACGATGGGGAAGAAGTTATCCGGATACGGCTTGAGGAATGGATGATGCACTGCAAAAACAAAACCAAAAAATTAAGTAAATCATCCCGTTGATTGACGGCAAATTCAGAAAGACATCTACCAAATTTCGTATTTCAGGACGATCTGATAAGTTCCTTATGTTCGTCGGGTACAACCAAGGAAGTTATCTCGGCGTAAAAGTAATATCTCTTCCAATTGTTGATTTTACTCGGTGCATCCCCAACCACACCGTGACCCCTCTTCAGCTTGACTGCGAAACATCCTGGACTGGTGTTCGTCATAGGATTGATCGAAGTCATTTCCTCGGAAATACTGACCGTGATAGTTATGTCGGCTTCGGCCCCGAGCACGAGAAGACCCACCATGTGGCGAACCGCGACGGCCGAAAGCTGAGAAATAGAAATCTCGCGACGATGGCAGTATGAAATGAGCAAGTCAGGGAGTGGCAGCCAGCAGCGACTTCCCGCAGTATCGGTATTAATGAAATATGACTCGTACAAAATCATATAATCGGGTGGAGAATTCCAAGGCCGATCAAGCGTACAAGGAATCAGGAATTTGATTCCTGGGTTGGCACCACATTCCTGGAGCGTGGAAGTCACCGACTTCACTGTAGAACGAGTTTCAAAGACATTTGTGAATGCCTCCTTCGGAGCAGCCGACAACTCGGCAATCGGTACGTCACTACCGTCAATGTCGGAGCCACTTCCTTCAATGTCGACATCTTCATCAGGCTTCTCGGAGTCTGAATCCCTAAGCTGGGGATCATAAAGTCTCCCTGACCAGAACTTTCCGTGGCATCAGTCTGTCGAGATAACTCGCGCCGACGTATAAAATCCTCAGCCAGATGATAACCGGGATGGTCTCTCAGATCAGATGAGGTGCTAGCAGATGACGACCCAGAAGAAGTACCGTGACGACTTGACGAATCATCCGCAGACGAGACAGTAACAACTTCTTTGTCTTTGTTCCCAGAGCAACGAATCAGAGACATGATTGCTGAAGAACAGACGAAGAACACAAGCAGCTGGCGATGGGTTTGATCTAAAATCCTAGGAAACTAAGGCTGAACAACGACGGAGAACTTATCGGAAAATAAAAACCGGCGGAGAGCGAGAGTTACCTTTTATCTTCTTCGCGCAAGCAGGAATGAGGAAATGAGAAGTGAGAGTGGACTATTTATAGCAGAATGACGGCGTTGTATTCGAGGCAATAATTACCTAGGCGACGCTTCGTTTCTCGCACCTATAAACCGGTCCAACCACGAGTCAATCCGATTTCCGCCCAAGATTCGGTTCGAATCCACCTACTCAAAACTCGCCCCGGTTCGAGTCCAGCCGAAATTGGTCCGCCAATTTTGGGCTTAGAAGGCTCATCACGATGGAAAATCTGGTCCCACCAAAATCACTTCCTAAACCAAGTAAGTTCTTCGTAACGCCGACTTAGATAAGTCGCCGCACTGGGGGGGCTTATTATTGGAGTCAATATTAGCACTTTCCTCAAAAGGCCCATTCAGGAATTTAGGTCGGCCCAAAATGGAAAGAGCGATTTAGAGCCCAGGTCGGTAAAAATAGGTTAAACCCGGCCCGGTTCAATCGGCTTGCGTTTAGGGTTACGAGATACGAATCACGAATAAGGCAAAGACGGCACGAAGCATAGCGGCGCCGATATACAAAAATATTCTAATATTTGAAACCGAGATATTAGGAAAGATTCGTATTTATCTTAATTTTCCTTTATTATTGCTTAACCGACTTTGTAACCCTATAAAAGGGGACCTCATTATTCAATAAACTCACGCTTTTCATAATACAATTGCCCGAGAGACTTAGCAAGTCGATTTGACCTAATCTCTCTCCGGCGACTTAAACACCTCTCTTTGCCGCTTTATTCCACCTCGGAAACTAAAAGCGAAACCATAATTTTCTAATTCTCACTGTGTTCTTAATTCCTTCTTTTAGAATCCCTTAAGAAAAACTCTAAAACTCTTGCTATCTTAGGATAGACTGAGTTGAGATTTTACATGCTTAATTCACCCGCTGCATCCAAAAATATTGTCATTCATATGGTTATTTTTGTTGTTGTTCAAAATATAAATTTATAGATTCATATTGGTACACCATGCGCTTATAAGATAGACAATAAATAAATTTAAGTCTTATGTTTTAGAAAAAAATATTTGGATAAGGTTATACTATGAGTATTGTTTTGTTTTCCGTAACTACTTTGCTTCATCATAAGATGTTTCTATATATGTAAACAAGTGACCAGCTAACAAGCTTTAACTCATCCAGTGTGTAAATGTAATATTTTTATTTGTATAATTCACAATAGGACACACAAAAAAAACTGATTGTTAACCTCTTTTGCTCTTTTTGAGTTTGAGTCCAACATTTTAGAGAGAAAATGTTCTCACTGCAGTATATGTGATTACAGAAATGGAAAAAGTGTTTCATAAGTCTTGATAAATTTGAAGTACAATTTACTTCTGTTCATAAATGTATGTCTTATATTTTGACATATAATTTATGAATTTAAAAGGAAATAGCCCATTACAAGGAAGCCTAGCCTAACAGGCCCGATGAACTTAATAGGCCAGGTCTGTCCAGATTATGAAATTACTCTTTCATGATGGTGTACTCTTCAAACCAACCAATTCCAATAAGCCAAACGAGTATAAGTCAAGTTCAAGCTGCCAAATTATTTCATAGTAATACTAACTCCAACTCTAGATCTCGGAATAATAAATGAGTTAAATGAATCAACAATGTATGCTTAAAATAATTTAAAAGCTTAGTTTTGATATCCATGTTAATATTTGATGTGTAACAAAGCAAGTTGACCGATCTTGATAATATTATGAACTTACATTCAGGCATGCTTATATAGTTACATTACATGTATTATTAAGGGACCTAGTATTAAATGATAACTAAGATCTATCTTCTTTGATGCAAGCTTCTTGGAGTTTTGTGGCATTCTAGCTGATAATTTTTTAAAGAGAAATAGAGGCCAATAATTTCTTGTATTTGATTGATGAACGATTACAAACATATATAATTAATAGTATACAAAAGCTCTACGAGAGTACAAAATAGCTAAAGTTGTTGAAGAGATGGTCAACGTCGAGCATATCCAGTGAAGGATATGCTGATTAATGAACCAACCAATAACCGGAGATAAACCGGCCCAATACATTGTCCCTCCTCTCAAGTTGGAGCATACAAATGTCGTATGTCTTACTTGATCCGAAAATCACAGAAACCTTACTTTCTAATAGGTTTCGTAAGAATATGAGCTAACTGTGAAGCTGTCGAGACATGTTTGAGATCAATATTCCTCGCATCCACCTTTACACGAACAAAATGACCGTCCAACTCCACATTCTTAATACGTTCGTGAAACACCGGATTCATGGCAATGTATATATCAGATTTGTTGTCGCAGTAAATCTCCATAGGCTGATCATGTCGCACTCCAAGATTCAGTAACATTCACTTCATCCATATCAGTTCTGGAGTGAGAAAGGCGATATACATGTATTCCGCTTCTGATGAAGAACAACTCACAGTGTCATGTTTCTTGGTTTTCCAGGAAACCGGTGAATCTCCAAGCTGAAAAATAATCAGTGACAAAGCGCCTTGTTACCGGACGGCTTTCCCAATCTGAATTGCACCATCTAGCAATCTGTAAATCCCCATATGCCCGAAGAAAAATTCAATGTCCCGGATCATTTTGAGGTAGCAAACCACTCAAAGAGCTACCAACCAGTGATCCTCGTAAGGCGCCTGCATAAACTGAGAGAGAGAGAGAGAGAGAGAGAGAGAGAGAGAGAGAGAGAGAGAGTACTGCAAACGCCAAACTGGCCTCGTAACAACCAAATAAATCAGACGGCCGACTAACCTCATGTATCGTGTCGGATCAGGCAAAAGCGATGAGGATGACAACGCCAATTTATGATTCAGTTTAAGAGGAAAAGATGTCGGCTTGGTTGTCATCATATGAGTCTCCGTGATGACATTCAAAGCATATTTACGTTGACCCAAATAATTCCCTTTGTCCTTGGAACCAACCTCAATACCAAAGATACTTCAAGGGGCCCAAGTCCGTCATATGAAAACAAGAAGAAGTATACTCCTTGAATGTTTGAGTCGCCGTAGGAAAACTTCCCGTTATGATCAAGTTGTCGACATACACCACTATATGTAGACGAACTCCATTCTTCTCCGACGTGAATATCGAATAATCAAATTGTGACTGCAGGAAGCCATAGGCGAGTAAAGCAGTCGAAAGATTCGCAAACCAACAGCGAGGTCCCTAACGAAGCCCATAGAGTGAATGTTTCAGAGGACAAACTCCGTTTTTATCTGATGTCTGAAATCCATAAGGAAATTTCATGTAGACCTCCCCGTCCAAGTTGTCGTGTAAAAAGGTGTTGTGCACATTCATCTGCTGAACATCCCATCCTCGTTTCGCAGCGACGTCCAGAACAGTCTTGACAGTACCCATTTTAGCAACTAGAGCATATGTCTCACCGTAGTCCTCTCCAGCCACTTGCTTGTTGCAGAGAGCAACCATGCGCGACTTGAACCTTTCCACAGAGCCATCCGTATTAAAATTCACTTAAAACACCCACTGACTGTTTATAGCCCTTTTTCCGTGAGGTAGATCTATGATATACCATGGATTTTAGGGATTTTAGCCATGATATATATCTTATTTATCGAGTCTTTTATTATGTTTTGGAGTCTTTTTAGTATGTTTACAGGTCTAGACACGTTTGGAGCGGATTTGGACATTATGGCGCATTCTGGAGCATTCTGGAGCATTTGGCCGAGAGATAGACTTCACTGTCGATTTCACAGACCTGTGTCGATCGACACATCTTGTGCATCGATCGACACAAGGTTGACACAGACATTCTCGTGAGCGTTTAATGAAGACTTATGGAATTTGCACTTTTGCCCATAAGTTTTTCATAATTACAAAGAAGCCCCAGCCATGATTAGATCATTATATTAGGGTTTCTCAGCCATTGTTTAGGCTACGCTTTTACTAAGTCTTATTTTATTTACAGAGAGAGTTAGGGGCTGATCTTGTTCTCGAAAGAGACTTGATTTCGAACCCCAATTCTTTACTTGATTTTATGATATTTGGTTTTCTATTCATGATGTTCTCTGTTTCGATGATTATGTCTGAGTAGATTACCTGTTAGGTTTAGGGATTCTCATTAAGGATTTCATGGAATATTAGGTTAATCAATCTGTTAGGGATTCATACTTTCTAGTTCTTCGTCTAGGGTTGTTTTTAATGCTTAATCTGAAGTAGCTATCCAGATTCATGATGTTAGGTTGATTGATACAACGACAGTTGGTTAATTAGCTAGAAAGAACCTAGATGAGTAATTTGATCTACTCGCAAAGAAATTTGGTTTAGGGGAATTGTGAACATATCGAACTTGATCTTACAGCTAGTTTAATCTGTTAGGAATTACAAAGACATTTGGATTTCTGCTATTAGACTTAGAGAATTCTCACAACGACAGTTGGTTAGTTCTATATCTGTGTTTGAGTTCTAGAACAGTTCCTAATTAGATCCCGATTGATTGATTGTCTGTGTTCTTGATTTCCTGAGAACTCCCTTGACCTAACACTTCGCTTTCTTGCTTACAAACTCGCCTGATTTACTTTCCTGCATTGCTTTTTAGTACGCTTGTAATCGCACCGCATCGATCGATACGGTCCTGTGTGTCGATCGTCACATCTTCGACCTTGCATCGATCGACACTACTCTGCATCGATCGACACAGCGCGTAAGATGATGGGAATGATGGAACGGATGTTGGAAAATCAGCAGAATAACTCATTTTGCAGAGACTATGGTTCTTATTCATTTACCAGATATTATGAATCTCCATCATATCAGCCTGTTCCTCCTCAAAATACACAGTCTGATAAGCTGATAAGCATGATGGAGCAGTTATTGGAAAAGCAGGAAGAAGATTTGAAATACATCAGTGGCTCCGGATTCCAAGGAAACAGGTTTGGTAATCCGCAAGGTAACAAGTTCTTCAATGGAGGACAGAAGAGTGCTTTCACAAGCAAGCAGAACTCTTCTGTATATGGACAGACTGCTGATTATCAGAAGCCTTTTCAGCAAGTTAATTCTTATCAGAGAAACTATGGATCATATTCTTATCAGACACCTCCTGCTGCTAGTGCTTATGAGAGCAAGATGGAGGCCATGATGGAGCAGTTGCTAGAGGATCAGACTAAGACTGCTGTAGACTTCGACAGGAAGCTGGATGCTATGCATAAAAATCTGAATGGGAAGTTTGAATCTTTGAGCACACATGTGAAGAAGCTAGATGTTCAAGTTCAACAAACAGCTGGAGCAATACAATGGCAAAATGAAGCCGGGGAAGATGAACAGAACAGATCCATCAAAGCTGTGACCATAAGAGATGAGATTAACTTGCTGGGAGAAGAAGAGAGCATAATATCGGATTTTCTGGGTGAATTCTGTCTGTCTGAGATAAGCATCGATCGACACAACTCGTGCATCGATCGACACCGTCCCGATACGTCTGTTGAAATTGCCCAAAATCGCCTTGTGTCGATCAACACACAACGTGCATCGGTCGACACAGATCGCAGACGAGACCAGAAATCTGCAACAGTCCTGGAACGAGTCTATAAGCCCTTTGTGCCATATCCTAAGGTTCCTAAACCGTCTAAACAGGAGCTAGAAGTGGCTAACTGCACGAAAGTGATGGATAAGAAGCTAAATGAAACTCCACCAGCTGAAGCTTCGCGAGTTCATCCTTGTGTATTGAGATATGCAAAAAAGGTAATCTCCACCGATGGTCCTTTGAAAGAAGAAGTTCAGATTGGTGGAACTTCAGTATCTGATAGTGGGGAAAAGAAGATGGTGGTTCCTCAGGAATATACTCTAACATCTTCAGAGCCTGCAACTGCTCATAAGCAGAAAGCTCCAAACATCAGATCTCCACCAAAGGTAAGGTATAAATCATCTAAGCTTAAACCTCCTAACTGCATTACTTTGAATGCAGGAAAACGCAGCATCCCACCCAAGCTTCGCTCCCGCCCTGGTTCTGTTTACTCTTTCCTTGGGAGACCTCATGATCCGACAGCCTATACACCTCCTTGGACGAAGAGATATTCACAGAGACGCTCAAAGTCTCTATTGAAACCGCCATGAGTTAAATCTCTATCCCATAGTCAAGCTAATGACTAAAAACAAGCGTTGAGTGGGTGGCAACCCACTATAGAGTCAGTTTTCGTTTTTATTTTTCATTTTTAGGTGTTTGTTACTTTGATCTTTTTCGTTTTGGTGTTTTCAGCCGAGAGAACAGGTCAAAAATTGCCTAGCATCGATCGACACAACATGTGTGTCGATCGACACAGTGCGATTACATCAATGAATCGAGCAAATGCGCCTTGCGTCGATCGATGCAGTCTTGAGCATCGATCGACACTGTGCGACGAGAGGTACGTAACTCTGATTTTCCAGACTCTTTTCAATTTGATTATCTGTTTTCACCGAGCTCATGCTTTGTTTACACTGGGGACAATGTAGTTTAAGTGTGGGGGAGGTAGCTACTGACGCACGCTTTTGTTTTCCTAGAGTCAGTCTTTGGTTTTTCAAAATTATTTTATTGAGTCAAAATCTGTATGAAACTATTATTTTTTGAGGAATTTTTTCGCTTGAACAGGAACTAAGTGACCATTGGACAGACTTGCAGGACCTCTGATAGGTCGAGTTTTAATCCCTATTCTAACTGCAAGTGCACAGCAATATCAATGTAGTATATAGGGTTATCGAATCCACAGGGACTCCGGTATTCAATAGATTTAGAACGAAAGAGATTAATACTAAGAAGAAAGCAATCTGTAGTAAATAAAATAGCAGTGCGAGAAAGTAAACAATAGCAGATTGGTTGTGAAAGCAGTAATTAAGGGCGCTAAGTCTAGGACGTTCTCAGGAAATCAGACAAGCAGACAAATTATTCAGTAAGGATCTAATTAAGCACAGTTCTAGAACTCAAAACACGGATATAGAATTAACCAAATGTCGTTGCGAGAATTCTCTAAGTCTAAGTGCATCAATCCAAATTCCTTTGCAATTACTAACAGATTAAACCAGCTTTAATTCCAAGTTCGATATGTTCACAATTAAACTAAACCAAATTCCTTTGCGAGAAGTTTAATTGCTCAACCTAAATAGTTCAGATTCTAAACCACACTTTCGTGTCGTATTTAGCAACCTAAGATCTAGATTCTAAGTGATCAAGTTAGAACTAGCATTAAACACAATTTAGATCGAAGAACAGATAAGTTATGAATCCTTAATTGAATTAATTAAATCTAGCAAGTCATGAAATCCTTAATGAGAAACCCTAAACCTAACTATGAATCTACTCAGGCATAGAATATGAAGACATAATCAATGAATTAATAGAAATCATAAAAGAGATTAAATAAATAAAGGGGTTCGAAATCTTCTCCAAAATAAGGTGAAGTACAGGATCAGATCACCCCAATAAGCTCTAAACTCTCTGCTCTAAATTATGACTTTGTGTGTTAAAAAAATGTCTAAATCCTAATATATATAGCTAATCACGTCTGGGACTTCTGTGTAATCTCTGAAACTTTCTGGGCTCTTCTTGTAATATTTGATAACTCATAAACCGCCGAGATTCTGGCCCATTTGCGTCGTGCATCGATCGATGCATTGTGTCAATTCTGGACAGTGAGTTCATCTTCTCGGACCAAATCTCCAAAATGCTCCAAATAGCACCATAATCGCCACATTAGCTCCAAACGTGTGTAATCCTAATAAAACCTGTAAAAGACTCTAAAAAGACACAAATAGACTCTAAAACATGCTTATATCATGGTTTAAAACTAGTAAAAACCATGATATATCAACCTCTATGACTATTAGAAAACCCCAAACAGATCAACCTACCAAGGACACCCATATTTAACCAGGTATTCAGAGGATCCATTACTAGTCTCACTTTAATCTTGACTTTAATTTCTCGCTTAGGGGCTTGGTAATATTTGGGTCGGATTCCTTTGATGTGTTTGGCACAGCCTATGATCCTGTTCTAAAGTATGGTTTCTGATTTTCCCCTCCCTTGAAAGTAAAAAAATTAGTGAATAAAAACTGAGGATAAGCTAGTAGCTTCGAAGTGGTCGCGGGAGTGGTAGAGACCCCTATTACCTCCTGTGCATCCATGGAAACATGTCCAAAGTTACACCCCGAATAAAAAGGGAAGAGCACTGATAGAAAAAATAAAATGATACCCAGTGGGGAAAAATCAGTGCTAAGAGAGAAAGGGAAAAGAAAGAAACCAGAAACCGACAGTTTGGTGGTCATATACTGAATAGGTTGAGTCAATGTGTCCTTTGATTCGATACTCCCTCTGTGAGACCGCACCTAATTGTATACAAAGGCTAGTGTGGTGAATTTGGATGTCCTAACTTGATTGTGGAGTTTACTTG
The DNA here is from genome assembly GCA_030180135.1 of Orychophragmus violaceus. Taxonomy (NCBI): domain Eukaryota; kingdom Viridiplantae; phylum Streptophyta; class Magnoliopsida; order Brassicales; family Brassicaceae; genus Orychophragmus; species Orychophragmus violaceus. The sequence continues at coordinate 24,939,114 of CM058229.1, forward strand.
GGACAGTTGCTAAGTGTGGGGGAAGTACATTGTGGTCTTGAGTCCTGCATGAAAGTTTTCAGTGGATTACTAAGTGAATGTGAATGCGAAAGTTCCTAGGACGAAATGAGTTTCTGTGTTTTCAAACCTCTTCTCTTATATTTTGGTTCTTACTTGCTTGAGGGCAAGCAAGAGCTAAGTGTGGGGGAGTTGATATACCAGGGATTTTAGGGATTTTAGCCATGGTATATATCTTATTTATCGAGTCTTTTATTATGTTTTGGGGTCTTTTTAGTATGTTTACAGGTCTAGACACGTTTGGAGCGGATTTAGACATTATGGCGCATTCTGGAGCATTTGGCCGAGAGATAGACTTCACTGTCGATTTCACAGACCAATGTCGATCGACACATCTTGTGCATCGATCGACACAAGGTCGACACAGACATTCTCGCAAGCGTTTAATGAATACTTATGGAATTTTCACTTTTGCCCAGAAGTTTTTCATAATTACAAAGAAGCCCCAGCCATGATTAGATCATTATATTAGGGTTTCTCAGCCATTGTTTAGGCTACGCTTTTACTAAGTCTTATTTTATTTACAGAGAGAGTTAGGGGCTGATATTGTTCTCGAAAGAGACTTGATTTCGAACCCCAGTTGTTTACTTGATTTTATGATATTTGGTTTTCTATTCATGATGTTTTCTGTTTCGATGATCATGTCTGAGTAGATTACCTGTTAGGTTTAGGGATTCTCATTAAGGATTTCATGGAATATTAGGTTAATCAATCTGTTAGGGATTCATACTTTCTAGTTCTTCGTCTAGGGTTGGTTTTAATGCTTAATCTGAAGTAGCTATCCAGATTCATGATGTTAGGTTGATTGATACAACGACAGTTGGTTAATTAGCTAGAAAGAACCTAGATGAGAAATTTGATCTACTCGCAAAGAAATTTGGTTTAGGGGAATTGTGAACATATCGAACTTGATCTTAGAGCTAGTTTAATCTGTTAGGAATTACAAAGACATTTGGATTTCTGCTATTAGACTTAGAGAATTCTCACAACGACAGTTGGTTAGTTCTATATCTGTGTTTGAGTTCTAGAACATTTCCTAATTAGATCCCGATTGATTGATTGCCTGTGTTCCTGATTTCCTGAGAACTCCCTTGACCTAACACTTCACTTTCTTGCTTACAAACTCACTTGATTTGCTTTCTGCTGTCTGATTTTCTTCTTTCTCACTACTTTCACCTAGATTAACTCGATCGTTCTTAAATCTATCGTTGTCCAGAGTCCTTGTGGATTTCGATACCCTATATACTATAATTGCATAATTGTGCACTTGCAGTAGAATAGGATTAAAACCTGAGCCTATCAATCCACAATTTCCCATGTACCATTGTCCTCTAGAGTTTCGATTTCAAGACCCATGGATTGGCGCCACCGCGGGTCTATCATGGCCTCGCGAAAAGACATTGGTTCTTTGGTCTCAATGACTGCAACAACGTAAGCTATATGAGAAGAAGAATATTGATTAATAACCTCTGAAATAGGGTATAGGCGTTTGTCTCTAGCTGGGTCTGATTCTCTTATAACAGAGTTGATAACAAAATTCTGCAGTTTGGCTGGAATCTTTTTAGGATGATGTCCCCTGCCCATCAGTGGTTCATCTTCTTTTGTTTGAACAATAACATCAGCAGATTCAGGAGGCACGACAAGAGAGATCGTCGAGCAAATAGAAGGAGTAGCTGGAGATACAATTGCAACCAGTGTTTGTGTAGAAGATGAAGTTTCATCGAGATGATCAGTACTATTGCGAGGCTGGTCAACAGCAGGAGAAAAGTCATGGCCAGAGAGAATGCCCTCACAAATCGGAGCCCACAAAGGCTGTTCAACAAAATCATCCACAACAGTATGGTTCAAGTCAAGCAAGAAATGAAATCAAGTTTTCGAGAAGACCACATCCCTGAAGACGAAATATATTTTTTCTCTAAATCATAGAGACGTCATCCCTTCTTCCCATAAGGATAACCAACAAACACACAACGAAATCTCCATGATGCAAACTTATCTTCGTCACGAAGTTGATTGTGAGCAAAACGCAAGCTGCCAAAGACACGGATATGATTGTAGGAGGGAGACTTGTTGTACATCCAATGAAATGGTGTCTTGTACTATAAGACAAAGCTAGGTGTGCAATTGATCAAATAACAAGCTGTTAAAACACATTCTCCCCAGAATGCCATTTGAAGGTTCGCTTGGAAACGAAGCACACGAGCTACATTCAAGATATGCATATGATTTCTTTTGAGTCTGCCATTTCTTGTGGTATCCCCACACATGAAGTTTCATGAATGATGCCACTAGTGTCGAAGTAATTCTTCAAAAAATGAAATTCAGATCCATTATCTGCGAACCGTACAAATATTTGCAGCAAACTGCAGTTCAACGAGAGCCATAAATTTTTTAAGATGAGTTGGTGCTTTAGTTTTGTCAGCTGATAAACCCCCAAACCTATCGAGTAGTCATCAATGATAGTTAAAAAATATCTCGCATGAGAAAGTGTCCGATATGGACCCCAAAGATCGACATGAATCAAGTAAAAATGTTTGAAAATTTATTGATGCTTTTCGGAAAACAATCTCTTGTCTGTTTAGCGCGGAGACAAACATGACACACTTTATTCAAATTTGAAGAAACATAAACACATGGAAGAGATTCCAAAACTTTCGCAGACGGGTGACCAAGGCGATGATGCCATAACTCAAACATCTTATCCTCCTTTATTGAAATTGCAGCCAACGTCTCTTTACTATAAAAGTGGAATATTGATAGGTCAATAATTAATCCCTATACTAACTGCAAGTGCACAGTGATGTAGTTGTAGTACTTAGGGTATCGAATCCACAGGGACTCCGGTCAACGATAGAATATGAAACAGTAAAGATTAAACTAGGAAAAGCAATGTGAGAAACTAAAAGCAAGCAGAAAAGTAAATCAGTAGCAGGCGAGTTTGTGAGCAAGAAAGCGAAGCGTTAAGTCTAGGGAGTTCTCAAGAAATCAGGAACACAAGCAATCAATCAAACGGGATCTAATTAAGAACTGTTCTAGAACTCAAAACACATATATAGAATTAACCAACTGTCGTTGCGAGAATTCTCTAAATCTAAGTGCAGCAATCCAAATTCCTTTGCAATTACTAACAGGTTAAACTAGCTTTAAGATCAAGTTCGATATGTTCACAATTCAATTAAACCAAATTCCTTTGCGAGTAATTCAATTGCTCATCTAGATTCTTTCTAGCTAATTAACCAACTGTCGTTGCATCAATCAACCTAACATCATAAATCTGGATAGCTACTTCAGATTAAGCATTAAGAACAAACCTAGACGAAGAACTAAAAAGTATGAATCCCTAACAGATCGATTAACCTATAATTCCATGAAATCCCTTGTGAGAATCCCTAAACCTAACATGTAAACTACTCAGACATGTTCATCGAAACAGAAAACATCATGAATAGAAAACCAAATATCATATAACAGAATAAAGAACTGGGGTTCGAAATCAAGTCTCTTTCGAGAACAAGATCAGCCCCTAAAACTCTCTCTCTGAAAGTGTAGAATAAAACTTAGCCTAAACAATGGCTTAAAAACCCTAATATATTGATCTAAAGTCGGCTGGGGCTTCTTTGTAATTATAGAAACTTCTGGGCTTAAGTTGCAATATCCAAACTCTTCATAAAACTCGCCGAAAAAAGTCTGTGTCGACCTTGTGTCGATCGATATACATGTTGTGTCGATCGACACAGGTCTCTGAATTAGGCAGTGAACTCTTCCTCTCGGGTTAAAACTCCAAAAAGCTCCAGAATGCATCATAATGTCCAAATCCGCTCCAAACGTGCCTAGACCTGAAAACATAGATAATAGACTCCAAAAGACTCGATAAATAAGACATATACCATGGTTAAAAACCCTAAAATCCATGGTATATCAACTACCCCACACTTAAAGCCTTGCTTGCCCTCAAGCAAGTAAAGAACCAAAGTATAAGAGAAGAAGTTTGAAAACACAGAAACTCATTTCGTCCTATGAACTTTCGCATTCACATTCACTTAGTAATCCACTGAAAACTTTCCTACAAAACTCAGGACCACAATATACTTCCCCCACACTTAGCAACTGTCCTAAGTAAACTCCACAATCACATTCACGCATTTAAATTCTCCCTACTGACTTCTGCGAGTATTTAAGTGCGGTCTCACCTAAGGAGTATCGATCTAAGGGCACATGGACTCTTACCTTGTCAGCTCTAGACCACCATACTATCTTTCTCTGGTCCCTTTCTTCTCTTTTCCCTTCCTTAACAACTGATTTTCCCCAGTGGGTATCATTTTATTTTTTTTATCAGTGTTCTTCCCGTTTTGGGGTGTACTTTGGACACATTCCATGTATCGCACATGAGGTAATAGTGGTAGCTACCACTCCCGTGACCACTTCGGAGCTACTAGCTCATCCTCAGTTTATTACTCTTTTTTTTTTTACTTTATGGAAGGGGAGAAGGGAACCAAATAGGACATGTTTACAAGCTGTGTCAAAGTCTAACAAATGAATCCGACTCAAGGTATACCAAGCCCTTAAGTGAGAAATTAAGTCAGTATTAATTTTGAAGTCAGTAAAAGGATCCTCTGATACCTGAAGTGATGTGGGTGTTCTCAGTAAGCTGATCCGTGTTGGGTTTTCTAATAGTCATAGAGGCTCTACAAGTCTGTCCAATGGTCACTTAGTTCCTGTTCAAGCGAATATTTTCCTCGAAAAATCATAGTTTCATACAGATTTTGACTCAATAAAACAATTTTGAAAAACAAAAGACTGACTCTAAGAAAACAAAAGTGTGCGTCAGTAGCTTCCTCCCCCACACTTAAACTACACTGTCCCCAGTGTAATCAAGCTAAGGATCAGTAAGAAAAATAATCAAATCTGAAGAACAGTCCGAAAAGTTGCGGTATACGTACCTGTTGTCGCCCTGCGTCGATCGATGCCACAAGGGTGTCGATCGATGCATGGCGAATATGCTCGCGGTTATGGAATAACCGATGGCTGATCCGCAATTAATTCGGCTAACCGTAAATCGCAACTGTGTCGACCGATGCACTATGTGTGTCGATCGATGCAGTTCGATTCTGCCTGTTTCTCTCGGCTATGAACACACTTCAACAGAAAAATCAAAATATCAAAACCAAAACGAAAAATGAAAACAAAATCAAACCTAACAGTGGGTTGCCTCCCACTCAGCGCTTGTTTAAAGTCAATAGCTTGACTATGGAAAGGAGATCGGACTCATGGTGGTTTCAACAGAGACTTTGAGTGTCTCTGTGAATATCTCTTCATCCATGGCGGCGTATATGCATTATGATCATGAGGTCTCCCAAGGAACGAAGGAATAGAATCAGGGCGGGAGCGAAGTTTAGGTGGGATTCTGCTTTTTCCTGCATTCAAAGTTGATGGATTAGGAGGTTTCAGTTTAGGATTTTTATACATGTGCTTTGGTGGATGCAAGAGATCATGAGCTTTCTGCTTAAGAGCAGTTGCAGTTTCTGAAGATGTTAGAGCAAGTTCAGAATGAACTGCCATCTTCTCCTCTCCAATAGGAACCTCTGGTTTCTCGTCAACACTGAAGATATGTCCATCAATGGTGGCTTTCTGCTTCCTATCCATCATTTTTATGCAGTTAGCCACTTCTAGCTCCTGTTTAGACAGTTTAGGAATCTTAGGATACGGCACGGAGGGCTTATAGATTCGTTCTGGGGCTGTTACAGGTCTCTGGTCACGTCTGCGTTCTGTATCGACCGATGCACGATGTGTGTCGATCGACACAAGGCGATTTCGAGCAGTTTCATCAGACGTATCGGGACTGTGTTGATCGATGCTTGAGTTGTGTCGATCGATGCAAGTCTCAGACATACAATATTCCCCCAGAAAATCCGAGATTATGCTCTCTTCTTCTCCCAGCAAGTCAATCCCATCTCTTATGGTCACAACATTGATGTGCAACTTCTGTTCAGCTCTCATAGCTTCATTCTGCCTTTGCACTGCTTCAGCTTCCTGTTGAATCCGGACATCTAGCTTCTTCACATGTGTGCTTAAGGATTCAAACTTCCTATTCAGATTTTCATGCATAGCATCCAGCTTCGTGTCGAAGTCTACAACAGTCTTAGTCTGATCCTCTAGCAACTGCTCCAGTATGGATTCCATCTTGCTCTCATAAGCACTAGCTGCAGGAGGTACCTGATAGAAGGATGATCCATAATTTCTCTAATAAGAATTACCTTGCTGAAAAGACTTCTGATAACCAGCATTCTGTCCATATACAGAAGAGATCTGCTTGCTTGTGAAAGCACTCTTCTGTCCACCATTAAAGAACTTTTTACCTTGCTGACTACCATACCTGTTTCCTTGGAATCCAGAGCCATTGATGTAATTCAAATCCTCTTCCTGTCTTTCCAATAACTGCTCCAGCATACTTATCAGCTTTCCAGATTGCGTATTTTCAGGAGGAACAGGCTGATATGGTGAAGATTCATAATCTCTGGTGAATGAATAAGAACCATAGTCTCTACCGAATGAGTTATTCAGCTGATTTTCCAACATCCGTTCCATCATTCCCATCATCTCACGCGTAGTGTCGATCGATGCACAGCAGTGTCGATCGATGCAAGTGCGAAGATGTGACGATCGACACACAGGACCTTGTCGATCGATGCAGAGCGATTACAGGCGTACCTGAAACGCAAGAAACAGAAAAAAAAAATTAGTGACAAAAAACAAAAAAACGAAAAACCTAGTCTAAACCCTAAGTTCAAATCTATCGGAGACTCAAAGGAGTCCCCGGCAACGGCGCCAAAAACTTGATAGGTCAAGAATTAATCCCTATACTAACTGCAAGTGCACAGTGATGTAGTTGTAGTACTTAGGCTATCGAATCCACAGGGACTCCGGTCAACGATAGAATATGAAACAGTAAAGATTAAACTAGGAAAAGCAATGTGAGAAACTAAAAGCAAGCAGAAAAGTAAATCAGTAGCATGCGAGTTTATGAGCAAGAAAGCGAAGCGTTAAGTCTAGGGAGTTCTCAAGAAATCAGGAACACAAGCAATCAATCAAACGGGATCTAATTAAGAACTGTTCTAGAACTCAAAACACAGATATAGAATTAACCAACTGTCGTTGCGAGAATTCTCTAAATCTAAGTGCAGCAATCCAAATTCCTTTGCAATTACTAACAGATTAAACTAGCTTTAAGATCAAGTTCGATATGTTCACAATTCAATTAAACCAAATTCCTTTGCGAGTAATTCAATTGCTCATCTAGATTCTTTCTAGCTAATTAACCAACTGTCGTTGCATCAATCAACCTAACATCATAAATCTGGATAGCTACTTCAGATTAAGCATTAAGAACAAACCTAGACGAAGAACTAGAAAGTATGAATACCTAGCAGATCGATTAACCTATAATTCCATGAAATCCCATGTGAGAATCCCTAAACCTAACATGTAAACTACTCAGACATGTTCATCGAAACAGAAAACATCATGAATAGAAAACCAAATATCATATAACAGAATAAAGAACTGGGGTTCGAAATCAAGTCTCTTTCGAGAACAAGATCAGCCCCTAAAACTCTCTCTCTGAAAGTGTAGAATAAAACTTAGCCTAAACAATGGCTTAAAAACCCTAATATATTGATCTAAAGTCGGCTGGGGCTTCTTTGTAATTATAGAAACTTCTGGGCTTAAGTTGCAATATCCAAAATCTTCATAAAACTCGCCGAGAAAAGTCTGTGTCGACCTTGTGTCGATCGATGCACATGTTGTGTCGATCGACACATGTCTGTGAATTAGGCAGTGAACTCTTCCTCTCGGGTTAAAACTCCAAAAAGCTCCAGAATGCATCATAATGTCCAAATCCGCTCCAAACGTGCCTAGACCTGAAAACATAGATAATAAACTCCAAAAGACTCGATAAATAAGACATATACCATGGTTAAAAACCCTAAAATCCATGGTATATAAAATATCCCTCCTACTCGTTTACCTGCTCCAATCACCATCTTCGAAGTGTGGTCCTGAATAACAAGGAACTGATCAGCCAACTGAACTACACATCCATTATCATCCAATAATTGAGCAACATAGATCAAATCAGACTGCGAATCTTCCACAAAATACACAGATTTAATGACAAGACCAGAACCAAGTCTAACTGATCCTTCTTTATACGTAATCGTCTCACGTCCATCAGCCATATTGATCAGTACATGAGCCATGGTTCGAACATCAAAAAAAGCATCATATCAGCCAATGATATGATGTGAAGCACATGTATCCAAAGTCCAAGAATAAGAAGAAGACATACCCGATAATTTTTCTGTGGAACCGCCTTCTTTTCCCGCATTGAGAATACATTTTATCGCACTCCACTACTTCTTACTCAGTCCATGAACACCATCTAGGCCATTGTCAGTGAGAACATAATTTTCTTACTCATGATTGGGAACATAAACCTGATTCGCATACACGGACTGTCCACGCCCGTTGCTGCCAGCTGAACTCTATCTACGACGTCCTCTGCCATTCAATGTACTTCCCTTAGGTCGTTCTCTCCACCATTCTGGATAATCAATGACAACATAGCATATATCGGAAGTATATCCAACACGATTGCAATGTTTGCACATAATGGTTTTGTCTTTGTCGTCATTGCGATATCGCGGCTTGGACTGCACTGCGAAAGCTATTACTTCTGATCGTTCTTCTCCATTGATGCGAAGATCCTCTTCTTGACGCACAATGTTATACACCTCTTCCAACGGCCGAATAGGAATTCGGGCCACCAACCTTGATTGAAGAGTACATAACTGAGCATCAAGTCCAAACAAGAATTGATGGACCTTGTCTTCCTCGCAATCCGCTTCTTGCAATGCTCCAATGTTGCAGGTGCAACTTCCACACAAACATGTGCATATAGGGCGATAACACGCTAGCTCGTTCAAAATTTTGTTCAGCTTGCCGTAATACTCCTCGACAGTGATACTGCGCTGCTTGCAACACACAAGTTCCGATTTGAGTTGATGAATCCTAAGTCCATTCATGACCGATAATCGCTTCTTCAGGTGATCCCACAAATCACTCGCCACATCTCTGTGAGAGATGTTGGAGCGTAACACCATATCGATTGTCATTCGGATCCAAGACACAAGGAGTGCTTGAATCGTCCACCAATCTTCAAGGTCAGGCAAGTCGTCTAATGGTTTTGGAATCGTACCATTCAGAAAACTGAATTTCTTCCGCGACGTCAGAGCTGTGTTCATATCGCAAGCCCACTCATCGTAGTTGTTTCCTTTGTCAAGTGGATGAGATTGGGGGGGGGGGAAGCTCTCTGTTCCTGGTTCTCCTGTAGCTAGATCCTCTAGGTTGGGTTGTTCGCCCATATGACGTCTCATGGATTGTCAGCGGAATTCAGATCGTATGATGAGACGGTTCTTCTCACCTCAGTCGGGGTTATGGTCGGAGTTGCCGAAGCAACAATGTCAAATGACGCTGTCTTTTAGAAAACCAAAGAAAAATTTCATATTTTTAGGTTTTAGGATCTGATACTATAAAGAGAAATAGAAGCCAATAATATCTTGTATTTGATTGATGAACGATTACAAACATATTTAGTCAAGATTATATAAAAAATCTAGGAGAATATTGAAACAATAGCTAAAGTTGTTGTGTTGTTACAAAGAGATCGCCAACGTCGAGCATATATGGTGAAGGATATGCTTATTAGTGAATCAGCCAATCACCGGAGATAAACCGACCCAATAATTTTACTCTATTAAAATTTAATAAAAATGCAGTTAGTATACATTTATAATTTTACTATCCAGTTAGTCGAATGATAAAGTGACCAGACACAAAAAAAAATGCAAACCTAATAAGTTTTAACAATTTTTTTAGTTAATATATATATATATATATGTGTGTGCAGTGGCGGATCCAGAAACTTTTTAAACTGGCGGCACTTATATTAAATATATTATATATTTAATTTTTTAATAAATATATAAAAATAAATAAATAAAGGTTTAGTTCAAAATATTAGACTATTTTAAATTTAGTATTATAAAATTTATATGTTTGGATTATCTACTTTAAAATTTTATTACTTTTTTATTTTATTTTTACTAAGTAATTGTTTTTAATAATAAAATAGTTTATCCTACCAAATATAAGGTAAATTTTGTGATATAAGTTAAATAGAATATTGAAAGTTAAAAAGTAAAAAAGAAAAACAATTAGTTTGACAAAATAAAAGAGAAAACAATCAAATAAGTAAAATAATTGATAGGAAATTAACTGCTTTTTACTGAAATTTTAGGAATCTGATGAATATGAGACCAACATAAAACAATATAAACAATTTGTTCGTTAAGGACACATGTGAAAAAAGAAAAAAAAGTTGAGGCAGGGGGGCATCGAACTATTGTTCGGCTGATCAACCGGGGCACAAGCTCACTTTTCTACAGCCACTATGATACGTTACTAATATTCAGTAAGATGAAGCAAGAATTTTATATAGTTAACCGGAGGCACGTGATGCCGTAGACTTCAATATGGGTCCACCCCTGTGTGTGTGGTTTTTATTACTTACATTAAAAAATTTATCATGCAACTAATATAAACAACTGAAAAGTCCATCGTCAACTTTGTGTGTGTGTGGAAGTGGGGAATTCAGCTTTGCCCGCTAAAATGGTAGTTTTTTTTTGGAAAAATAATTGTTAACTATACGAAAGAGACACACATTTTGAACACATTTTGAACAATGGTATTGTATACAAAACTACACAAACTATATGATTCACATGACAACATATATGAACTAAATGATGTTATTGTGCTAACATCACGACCTGATTATCAATGACCAGAATAGTGTACCAGAAATCGTACTATTTATGGAAGTTTGAATAAGTTATATATTATGAAAAACAAACGTACATATTTATACAAGTTAACTAACAACTCACTAAATACAAGATATGTTATAATAACTAAAGCTAAACATAATCATAAAGCTACCACTCCAATTTGCCTAAAGGGAGAAGATGAAGTGAGTGGAGTTGGTGTGATGATGATGGGGATGAGGTTAATGATGTGTGGTTCATTCTCTAATCACCTATACTATACGCCCCCGCAAGATGAACGTCCGAAGGTAAGTCCCATCTTGGAAGCATGCATAGCCAGTGAGGACCGAGAGATTGGTTTGGTTAATGCGTCGGCCAACTGATCCTTTGAAGAAATGTGAGAAACTCGAAGGAAACCAGACTGGACCAGCTCTCGTATAAAGTGATAATCTAACGCCACATGCTTCATTCTTGAATGAAATACCGGATTCGCACTGAGATACGTAGCTCCCACATTGTCACAGAATATGACAGGCTGAGTGTCTGACATAACACCCAGCTCACTTAGCAAGGCAACAATCCAACGCAACTCCGAAGCCGTATCAGCTACACAACGATATTCTGCTTTGGTTGAAGAGCGCGCCACTGTTTTCTGTTTGCGAGAAGACCAAGCAATCGGATGAGAGCCCAAATATACTATGTAAGAACTTGTTGATGTATAGTCATCTCTATTGCCAGCCCAATCTGCATCAGAGAATGCATGAAGTGAAAGCTTGTTATCACGCTTGAGACCAATACCCAAATCTCGGGTGCCTGACAGATAGCGGAGGACACGCTTAGCCGCCTCCCAATGAAGATCGGTTGGTCTGTGCATAAATTGACTCAACTTATTGACGGCGAAGGCAATGTCGGGTCTTGTAAAATGAAGGTACTGGAGACTACCAACTACCGTCCGATACAAGGAACCATCCGTTAGTGCTGTACCGGAGAGAAGCTGTAACCGATCAGTAGAGACCATTGGCGAGCTCACGGGCTTCGAGTTCGACATGTTGGTCTTAGCTAGCAGGTCGTTGATATATTTTCTCTGCGTGAGAAGAAGACCTTCTGGAGTACGTTGTACTTCTATTCCCAAAAAGTAAGTTAAATCCCCAAGGTCCTTGAGTGAAAACCGTTTACTGGGAATGTCAATAAACTGTTGAACTCGGCGTGAGTCATTGCCTGTAACAATGATATCATCGACATAGATGAGAACGAAGACAGTTACTGAGCCAGCCATTAGGATAAATAAAGACGCATCTGCCAAAGAGTTCTTAAAACCGACGCCAATGAGAAAATTACGAAGCTCCAAATACCACATGCGAGGTGTTTGCTTTAACCCATAAACTGCTTTTCTGAGCTTACAAACATGGTTAGGCTTGTCTTTATCAATAAAACCCGGAGGTTGCTCCATATAAACATCCTCAGTGAGACTACCTTAAAAAAGGCGTTATTGACGTCCAGTTGTCGAATATACCAATCACTTGAAACTGCAAGACTCAGAACAGTTAAGATAGTAGGCTGCTTGATAACATGACTAAAGGTTTCATGAAAATCAATACCGGGCCTCTGATGAAACCCCTTAGCAACAAGTCGGGACTTATATTTGTCAACCGAACCATCTGGTTTCCTTTTAGTCCTGAAAACTCATCGACATCCGACCAAAGTGCACTTAGGATTCATAGGTACGAGATCCCAAGTGTGATTTCGAAGCTGGGAATCGAATTCCTCACTCATGGATGCACGCCAAGAGATGGCAACTGAAATCATTCTGCAGTCACTGCCGTCAAGCTATGATAAGTTCAGAAAGAACTATATCAAGAAAGGCTTAACGAAGACGCTGACTGAACTGCATGATATGCTCAAGACAGTTGAGCCAAACGTGAAGAGTACCCTGTACTGTTGGAATTGTGTCCAGTAATCTCGGTACTGTCTCTAGAAAGTAAGAGTATGTCAAGATCAGACATAAGTCATATAATGCTGGGGGTCATGATGGCTTGCTAGAGTCCGCTCATGATCTATAAGTCTTGGACTTATTGCCTTTATTATATGATCCCATATGGGTCACACGCCTAAGCTAACAGGAAAATGTGTAGGAACGGTTTAGCAGAAGTACAGTAAAAGTGCTAGGCATTTACTGTACTTAGAGAGAATAAAAGGTTTAGCCACTGTGCATCGATCGATGCATAAGGTGCAACGATCGATGCAGTGCGCAAACACTGACGAGTTAATTGGTATTTGGGCCAAATGGCCCAAATGGAACAGGACGAGTTTTGTGTCATAAAACTCGAGTTTCAGACTGATTAACCCTAAGATTCGAGCCGTAAACTCTCTCTCTCTGCGCCGAGTTCCCCTGGTGGTCTAGCAGCTGTTTTCCTGTGAAAGCGTGTGTGAACCTTTGGAGGATTCATCCCTCGGTGTTTCTCTGATCTCAGACATACCATCTTCTTCCGCTGCAATAACAGGTATAAGGTGAGATCTACTTTTGTTTCTATTCAAGAGAACCTAGATCTGGCATGTTTAGGATCAAGTAATCTGATGAATTGAATCAGGATTAACTCCCAAAAGATCCTTCAGTAATATGCAGAGCTTAAGCAACAGTAGAACGATGAAGGAAGGGCGAGTGAAACTACTTGTCTGGAAGGAGCTTGGAATGCTGCCTCAGTCGTAGGGTTTTTCACTTATAGATCCCTTTGAGGCTTGGTTTTGTATTATATAATTGCTACAATGTACCTGCTTTAAGCAGAGTTGTCTTTCATTTTCTTGTAAGAATTTGAATGTTTTTCATTTTGATAAAAGACAAGTTTTGTTCTTTTGATCTTAATGAAATATTAATTGTAGCACCCTATTCATGGAATGGGTTTTATATCTTAAACCAAAAGTGCCTAGATGTAACATAAATACCGAATTGGTTTAAATCTGATGAATTAAACCTGATTTTTCTTGGCATAAAGCCTTGGTCACATAGAGTAAGTCGGATTCAGAAATCCCATAGTCATGGACGTTTGGGCTCATTTGATAAAATATCTTATGAGACTTGAATTCTGTTTACTAGACCAAAAGGTAAAGGGCCTATCTTAGCCGAGCTAGAGAAAAGCCCAAAGGCTTATTGGACCTGGAACATACTCATGTATGTGGCCCAATGAGCAGTGATGCCAGAGAAAATCTCCTGTACTTCATTGTCTCTACTGATTACTTCAGTGAGTGTGACTGTGTTCAGATGATGAGACACAAGTCGGAATTCTTTGACATGGTCAAAAGAGTTCCAGAATGAAGTATAGGATCTGAATGACAAAAGTATTAAGACTCTGGATTAAATCACGAGTGAGAATACTTAAGTCATTGATTGTGTGATCATCTTAATGAGTGTGAAATCGTTTCACAGCTCGTTTCTCCTGAAAACCTGAAGGTGTTTCTGTGAGAAAGAATCAGATCTTATTAGAAATGATTAAAGATGAGTCACACGAATCTTCCATGATATTATTTAAGAATAACGCTCTGATACCACTGAAGGATCTTTTGGGAGTTAATCCTGATTCAATTCATCAGATTACTTGATCCTAAACATGCCAGATCTAGGTTCTCTTGAATAGAAACAAAAGTAGATCTCACCTTATACCTGTTATTGCAGCGGAAGAAGATGGTATGTCTGAGATCAGAGAAACACCGAGGGATGAATCCTCCAAAGGTTCACACACGCTTTCACAGGAAAACAGCTGCTAGACCACCAGGGGAACTCGGCGCAGAGAGAGAGAGTTTACGGCTCGAATCTTAGGGTTAATCAGTCTGAAACTCGAGTTTTATGACACAAAACTCGTCCTGTTCCATTTGGGCCATTTGGCCCAAATACCAATTAACTCGTCAGTGTTTGCGCACTGCATCGATCGTTGCACCTTATGCATCGATCGATGCACAGTGGCTAAACCTTTTATTCTCTCTAAGTACAGTAAATGCCTAGCACTTTTACTGTACTTCTGCTAAACCGTTCCTACACATTTTCCTGTTAGCTTAGGCGTGTGACCCATATGGGATCATATAATAAAGGCAATAAGTCCAAGACTTATAGATCATGAGCGGACTCTAGCAAGCCATCATGACCCCCAGCATTATATGACTTATGTCTGATCTTGACATACTCTTACTTTCTAGAGACAGTACCGAGATTACTGGACACAATTCCAACATCAGTAGATTGATTCAAAAACACCTCTTTAAACAATCCTAAACATGAATCTAAACAAGAAGAACCAGAACCAATGGCTCTGTTGGAATTGTGTCCAGTAATCTCGGTACTGTCTCTAGAAAGTAAGAGTATGTCAAGATCAGACATAAGTCATATAATGCTGGGGGTCATGATGGCTTGCTAGAGTCCGCTCATGATCTATAAGTCTTGGACTTATTGCCTTTATTATATGATCCCATATGGGTCACACGCCTAAGCTAACAGGAAAATGTGTAGGAACGGTTTAGCAGAAGTACAGTAAAAGTGCTAGGCATTTACTGTACTTAGAGAGAATAAAAGGTTTAGCCACTGTGCATCGATCGATGCATAAGGTGCAACGATCGATGCAGTGCGCAAACACTGACGAGTTAATTGGTATTTGGGCCAAATGGCCCAAATGGAACAGGACGAGTTTTGTGTCATAAAACTCGAGTTTCAGACTGATTAACCCTAAGACTTGAGCCGTCAACTCTCTCTGTCCCTGCGCCGGTTTCTCCCAGTGGCCTAGCAGCCTGCTTCCTGATTGGTGTGCGTGTGTGAACCTCTGGAGGAGTTATCACTCGGTGGCTCTCTGATCTCTGACCTGTTCTTCCTTTCCGCTGCACAAAACAGGTAAAAGGTGAGATCTACTTTTGTTTCTATTCAAGAGAACCTAGATCTGGCATGTTTAGGATCAAGTAATCTGATGAATTGAATCAGGATTATCACCAAAGATCCATCAGTGGTATCAGAGCCATTGGTTCTGGTTTTTCTTGTTTAGATTCATGTTTAGGATTGTTTCCTTGTTTTAGAAGTGTTTTGAATCAACTACTGATAAGAGAAATCACTTAAGCAACAAGGAATTGAAACCTAAACACACTTGAAATCGCAAAAACCAAACTATATTGATTTGGGGAATGCGATTTATCGAAAGTGAGAATCGGCTGTGATCGCGATGCATCGATCGATGCGATCGCATGATCGGTCGATGCAACCACGAGAGATCGCATTGCATCGATCGATGCAATGCAAGGATCGATCGTTGCAGCCGCGAGAGATTGACCGCGATCGCATGGATCGTTCAAACGATCGCATGGATCTCGCGAGAATCTCTCGGCCAAACCTGATAACCGTTTTCGTGCACGCGTGAGAGCATCGATCGATGCAGGATCGATGAACGATCGTTGCAGGATCGATGCTGAGAGCATCGATCGATGCGGTTAGGGTTTAGACTCGGTTTAATTTAATTAAAATTAAACGTCTCGGTTTAATAAACAGATTTAATAATTTTATTAAGTCTGGTTAAACCAGGATAAGAAATCCAATGTCGAAATAATTATTGGATTTAGTGCCTAAACCAGGATTTTCTAATTTGATTTGGTTGGACCAAATAAATTGAGAAAATCCGGTTTAGTAAATAACCGGTTGACAATTGTGGTCATCGTAGTAATTAATTTTGGTTAAGACCAATTTTAATGAACCAGACCGGTTATGTCATTTAATTGGACAATTGGGTTATGTCTTGGACATGGACCAATTCTTGGGCCTCGGGCCAAGAAGTTAAAACAGTTGGGCCAATTATTTGAGTCTTTCTTCAGATTAATTTAAAATTTATTTTATAAAGTTATAAAGTCGATTTTAAATTAAAGTTTCCGATATTTTGAAATTAGAAAGTTTCTTATTTTCTAGATTTGCATGATTCGGATTTTAAGAAATTTCTAAAGTTAGAAAGTTTCCGTTTTTTAGAAAGTTTCCAATTTTAGAAAGTTTCCTAAAATAGTAGGTTTCCTAAAATAGAAAGTTTCCCGAAATAGTAATCTTCTATTTTGGGAATGATTTTAAATAAACCTACAAACCTCAAATAATATCAAGCGTTGGATGTCTTGTCCAGACTATGTCAGCTGTCAAAGCCCATTCAATTGCATTCATGGCCTTACAGTGTGAGGATGTCTGCTTTTGCGTGAGTAAGACAGTCTGTGATTCATAAATGTCATTGGGAGTCCCATACATTAATGATTACATGACTGTATAGTCTGGTTTTCTTGACTAGGCCATCGGGAGTCCCGGGCCTTGAGACATCAGAGTGGATTGGGCCTCGGGCCCAGATTCACAACCAAGAATTATATCACGGATATAATTAGCCGATATAGGGCTTACCGATATAAGCTAAGGTTGGGTGACGGCCAGTGGCCCACTTTGATCTTAGTTATATGTGGATCTTGGAATCATTATATTCTATTGAGGGTAACTTAGGTTATTGAATATAATGCGTGATTAATCATATTAATTTTATTACGAGATTAATCATATTGAACATATTAACTAAAATCCTTGTATCTTAAATTTCAGTTATGACTAGCACAAACAATCAAAACACTTTCTCGATCCGGTCTATCCTTGGGATGGACAAGCTGAACGGATCAAATTTCTTGACTTGGTCGCGGAACCTGAGACTAGTTCTCAGACAGGAGAGAAAGGACTATGTTCTTGAGAGAGCTCTCCCCGTGAGGATCGGGTCCAATGCTTCTCATGCAGTATATGATGCTTGGAATAAGCATTATAATGATGCGGTAGATGTGCGTGGTCTGATATTGGCTACCATGGACTCAGACTTGCAGAAGCAATATGAAAACATGGAGTCGCCAATAGAGATGATCAGCAGCCTGAAATTGAAATTTCAGGAGCAGATAAGAGTGGAGAGATACCAGTTGGTTAAATCTCTCACTAGCTGCAAGCTACCAAATGATCATCCAGTATGTCCTCATGTCAGTAAAATGATGGGTTACATTGATAACCTGAGGAAACTGGATTATCCAGTTAGCCAGGAATTGGCAACTGAGATCATTCTACAGTCACTGCCGTCAAGCTATGATAAGTTCGTAAGGAACTATATCAAGAAAGGCTTAACGAAGACGCTGACTGAACTGCATGATATGCTCAAGACAGTTGAGCCAAACGTGAAGAGTACCCTGTACAATCTCATGAATGAGAAGGGTAGGTTTACTAAACCTAATGCTGACAAGGGTGAAGACAAAGTTGTCCAGATTTTGAATCATGGCAAGCGTGTGTCTTCTGAGCCCAAGTCAGATACCTCTTACGTTGGTAAGTGCTGCTACTGTAAGGAGACAGGGCATTGGAAGAGAGATTGCATTAAATTCATGGAAGATAATGAGGAGTTAAAGTCAATGTATGCGACTACTTCCTCAGGTATTCATGTTATTACTTCAAGTTCTACCTTAATGGTATTGGATACTGATTGTGGCACTGATATTTGTGATAATATGCAGAGCTTAAGCAACAGTAGAACGTTGAAGGAAGGGCAAGTGAAACTACATGTCTGGAAGGAGCTTGGGATGCTGCCTCAGTCGTAGGGTTTTTCACTTATAGATCCCTTTGAGGCTTGGTTTTGTATTAAGTAATTGCTACAATGTACCTGCTTTAAGCAGAGTTGTCTTTCATTTTCTTGTAAGAATTTGAATGTTTTTCATTTTTGATAAAAGACAAGTTTTGTTCTTTTGATCTTAATGAAATATTAATTGTAGCACCCAATTCATGGAATGGGTTTTATATCACAAACCAAAGAGTGCCTAAATGTAACATAAATACCGAATTGGTTTAAATCTAATGAATTAAACCTGATTTTTCTTAGCATAAAGCCTTGGTCACATAGAGTAAGTCGGATTCAGAAATCCCATAGTCATGGACGTTTGGGCTCATTTGATAAAATATCTTATGAGACTTGAATTCTGTTTACTAGACCAAAAGGGTAAAGGGCCTATCTTAGCCGAGCTAGAGAAAAGCCCAAAGGCTTATTGGACCTGAAACATACTCATGTATGTGGCCCAATGAGCAGTAATGCCAGAGAAAAATCTCCTGTACTTCATTGTCTCCACTGATTACTTCAGTGAGTGTGACTGTGTTCATTTGATGAGACACAAGTCGGAATTTTTGACATGGTCGAAAGAGTTCCAGAATGAAGTATAGGATCTGAATGACAAAAGTATTAAGACTCTGGATTAAATCACGAGTGAGAATACTTAAGTCATTGATTGTGTGATCATCTAAATGAGTGTGAAATCGTTTCACAGCTCATTTCTCCTGAAAACCTGAAGGTGTTTCTGTGAGAAAGAATCAGATCTTATTAGAAATGATTAAAGATGAGTCACACGAATCTTCCATGATATTATTTAAGAATAACGCTCTAAAATATCTAAGTTTACGCTAAAATAGTTCCACAAATATCGGTTGAAAGACACCACGTTAATGTGGATTGGAATCGATCCAAATTTGTCTTTACTGAGTATTTGTACTTGTGCTACTTCGCTGATTGTCCTAGAGAAACTAAGGCTTGTTACTTTTACGTCCAATCTGTTTTCTAAGAAGGGAAGTTATTTTCTAAGAAGAACAGTGGGAGTAAAAGTACAACTCGAAGAAATTCGAGAAATACAGGAGGCTGCTTAACCTATTGAGGGAGAGCAGCGGAAGGATTTACAGATTTCTGTAGAATCTACACCTGTGGAGCATAACTCGAAGTTTTCTTAGGGAAACCAAGGCTCGGTACTTTTACGACCATTCTGTTTTCTAAGAAGGAAATTACTTTCCAAGAAGAACAGTGGGAGTAAAAAGTATTTTACGACCATTCTGTTTTCTAAGAAGGGAAGTAACTTTCCAAGAAGAACAGTGGGAGTAAAAGTACAACTCGAAGAAATTCGAGAAATACAGGAGGCTGCTTAACCTATTGAGGGAGAGCAGCGGAAGGATTTACAGATTTCTGTAGAATCTACACCTGTGGAGCCTGAAGTTCGCAGATATGAAAGAATCAGTCACTAATCCGAGAGTGAATTCTCGTCATTAGTTCAAACTGATAATCATTGAAAGTTCGCATGATCTGATGATCATTGAAAGCGATGAATCTGCGAAATTCAAAGAAGCGAAAGTGAGCCCGGACTCCGAAAAATTACATTTTATGTAAGTTAGCTTCATCGATCCATTCATGGATGGAAGCAAACATATCGGAGTTGGAATCTTCGTTCTGTTGAAGTAGTCAAGGTTTTGACTTGAACAGGAACGAAGCGGAACTGTGTGTTTACTAATAGATTAGTGGGAGCGATATTGCATCTCTCAAAGTGTATGTCGATGACATACTGATTCTCGGATATAACGTCCCAACGCTGTAGTCGGTTGAGGACTAGCTTGGGAGTTGGTTTAATGATTGACATGGGTAAAGCCACGTAGTTCTTGGATTTTGGATCTAAAGATAGAGATCCAAAAGAGCTGGTAGGACAAAGTCCTACACGTTTTGAGCAATCCAAGAAGGGTTTTATGCCAATGTCACATGGCATTAAGTTAAGCAAGATACAGTATCCTACGATAACTGCTGAGCTTAAATGCATGGATGAGATTCCATATGCGTCGGCAATTGGATCTATCATGTATGCCATGAAACGTACTTGTTCGATGTTGCTTTAATGCTAAGCAAGACAAGTAAGAGACCAGTCAAATCCATCAAAGAATCAAGTTTCCTAAAGTATGTCCTAAAGTATTTGAGGAATACTAAGGATAAGTTCTTGATTTACGGAGAAAGTGATGTGCTACAAGTCAGCAGAGTCTGAAAGGCAAGTTTCCAACAGACAAAGATGATTTCCGGTCACAGTCCGGTGATATCTTGTGTCTGTCTGGCGGTGCAAGGCATTGTTGCTGACTCCATGACTTAAACTGAACATTTCGCAGCTTGGAAAGCGGCGAAAGAGGTTGTTTGGAAAGAAGAGTTCGTCAATGAACTTGATGTGATTCCCAGCATAGATGAGACTAGCTGCACATCAGAGGTCCAAACACCTTAAGATAAATGACAGAGATGTTAAGTAGATCAGCAAGTTTCAACAAATGAGAACGTTGCTAATCTATTAACGAAGCCACTCCTTAGGCCTAAGCACGAGTCGCGGACTGTTGATGTAGGATAAGTGAAATTAAGATGTAGTCTTAATTTCAGTGGGAGTTATTAAAGGGCTTCATTTAGTTATTGGATATGTTCTTGAAATAACATTTAAGATGTTTAATGAAATTATTATTTCAAGATTATTTTAACTGTGATGAAATAATCGTTCCAAAGTGATATAAACCATTTTATAGGTCATCGAAGTAAATGACTTGATCTTGAGTCATCGAAGTCATTTAGCTTGATCATGAGACCCTATATTTGATAGATGTTTTATATCATCATGTCCCTAGTCAAAGGTTGTTGAAATTGGAACACCAACAACCGTGTGAGACTGGATTGGTACGTGACTTATGACAAAGTCTCAGTGTGTCATAGATGCTCGGCATCAAAGTCAGTACATAGGTGTATGTTGGGGAACATACGACCGGACAAGACCCGCTTATAAGAACTCTTCAGGATATTTATATCTGTGTCATAAGAGATTCTTACTACGACTATAGAGTATAGTCCTTAGACCTGAGTTCGCATGCATGTGACTGCACATGGACTGATGCACTTTGATCATTGTCTAACGCTATCGTTCTGCGATAGTTATAAGGACCTTGTTTGGGTACATTGTGAAGTGAGTAGTTTACAGTGATGGAACAAGACGGGATTTGTCCCTCCAATATAAATGGAGTGAATATCTCTAGGCCAATCGGAGATTTGAATACTGGAAAATGCATGGCCATGCTCAAACGGACTTTCCCGAGTCGTTTGGATTGTCAGTATCAAATCAGAGTCCGATGAACAAGATTAGGCTTTATAAGGATGACACCAATCTTGCCTTATGACTAATCGAGATATTGAGACAAAAGGATTATGAATACAGAGATTCCAGTACAAGTGGGAGATTGTTGGAATTGTGTCCAGTAATCTCGGTACTGTCTCTAGAAAGTAAGAGTATGTCAAAGATCAGACATAAGTCATATAATACTGGGGGTCATGATGGCTTGCTAGAGTCCGCTCATGATCTATAAGTCTTGGACTTATTGCCTTTATTGTATGATCCCATATGGGTCACACGCCTAAGCTAACAGGAAATCGTGTAGGAACGGTTTAGCAGGAGTATGGTAAAAGTGCTAGGCATTTACTATACTTAGAGAGAATAAAAGGTTTAGCCACTGTGCATCGATCGATGCATAAGGTGCAACGATCGATGCAGTGCGCAAACACCGACGAGTTAATTGGTATTTGGGCCAAATGGCCCAAAAGAAACAGGACGAGTTTTGTGTCATAAAACTCGAGTTTCAGACTGATTAACCCTAAGACTTGAGCCGTCAACTCTCTCTGTCCCTGCGCCGGTTTCTCCCAGTGGCCTAGCAGCCTGCTTCCTGATTGGTGTGCGTGTGTGAACCTCTGGAGGAGTTATCACTCGGTGGCTCTCTGATCTCTGACCTGTTCTTCCTTTCCGCTGCACAAAACAGGTAAAAGGTGAGATCTACTTTTGTTTCTATTCAAGAGAACCTAGATCTGGCATGTTTAGGATCAAGTAATCTGATGAATTGAATCAGGATTATCACCAAAGATCCATCACAGCGTTGATCTCTCAAGGCCTGAGTAACACACGTTGGTTCATCATCCAAATTTTTCAAGCTGGTATTTGCAATCCTTTGAGCAACCATCGAGTACTTCTTATTAGGCTTGATTATTTTATTCTTTGCTCGCGTCCTCATGAGATGATCATTTACTGGAACAACAACCATGGAAGAAGGAGCAACTGATGGTACTGGAGCTACTGTGGAAACAACAACAGCAGTATCATGCGATGGAGAAACCAAGACGTTTGGCTGAGAATCAAGCGACATATGAGAATCCTGTACCACATCAATGTGTCGAGGAATATCATCAGTGGATAATTGCTCAGTAACAGGGGTGATAGAAGTCATACCTGGAAGCTCCACGGAAGAAGGAGGCTGCAGTGACGAGACCAAAACATGAGTGACTGGCGGACACAAGTTGGCTATTTCTGTTGGAACCGAAATCGATGAAGAATGAAGTCGACTGTAAGGAAATTCGGTTTCAACAAAATGAACGTGTCTGGAAACAAAGATGCGTGTGGATGAAGGATCAAGACAGAGATATGCACTTTGACTTAAGGAGTAACCAAGAAATAAACAAGGTTTGAATTTTGCTTCAAGCTTATGACTAGTATATGGACGTATCCAAGGGTAGCAAAGGCTACCAAAGACTCTAAGTTTGAAATAGTTTGGCTTTTCTCCACAGAGTTTCTCATACGCTGAAAGAAATGAGAGTGTAGCAGTAGGCTGTCTATTAATCAAATACGTAGCCGTAGCCATGGCATACGACCAAAAGGAGATGGGAATAGACGCATGAGAGAGCAAAGCCAAACCTGTTTCCACAATGTGTATGTGCCTGCGTTCAGAGAACCCATTGTGTTCAGGTGTATGAGGAGGTGTGGTTAAATGAGAAACACCATGAGAAGCTAAGAATGATGATAATGCAATGTATTCACCACCATTATCAGAATAAAGTATCTTTAACCGCTTGTCAAAACGATTTTCTACAAGTGATTTCCATCGTATAAAAGTTTCTTTGACATCAGCTTTACGTTTTAGTGGATAGAACCATATGTAATGCGTAAAATGATCGACAAAAATCACATAATATTTAAACCCATCTATTAAAACAACAGGTGAGGTCCAAACATCAGAGAAAACAAGTTTAAGTGGATTGAAGGAAGTAAGCGAAGAAGACAAAGCAAACAGAAGCTTATGACTTTTGTGAATGGAACAATCGTTGCAATTAAAGGAAGACAAGGTTCGATAATCAGAAAACAAAGATGCAGGAATAACAGATTTTAAGACTGGAATTGCAGGATGTCCTAAACGAGAATGCCAGATTGAAAAGGAGCTTTTGGTGATGGCTGAAAACGATGAGGGTGATGGGTTTTGGTCTGGCCACACATATCCTCCTTCTTTAGTTCCCCCTGTTAGGAGTGGAGCTCCCGAGTTGAGCTCCTTGACCTGAAACAATTGTGGGAAAAATTCCACAGAAACACCATTATCAGTACATAACTTCTTTTCTGAAATGAGGTTCTTTGCAATATGATATACATGGAGAACATTATTAAGGTAAAAGTCACGCTTAGTAGACGGAAGAAGAGAGGAACCAGTGTTTGTTATCGCAAGACCTTTACCATCACCAATCATGACCTCCTCATTGCCATTGTAAGGCGTGTGTAAAGCGAGATTAGCCAAGTCTGAGGTAAGATGATGGGAGGATCCGGAATCCATAAGCCACGCTGGTGTCTCACCTGTTGGGATTATGTCCTGAAATCACATTGTACTCACTCTAGAGATAGTTGTATTGTCGAGATCGGACAATTCATGTGATACTAGGTAGTCATAATGTTTTGCTAGAAACCACTTGTGACAAATGAGTTGTAACTCATTTCCAGTATCGTGTGAACCTACAGGGTCACACACCTAAGCAAGTTGGACATAGTTCATATGGGATTGATCATTGGCATATGATCTAGTCGATGTGTATTGGATACACATCGAATACGAGTTTTAATGAGGTGTGTCGATCGACACCATTGGGTGCGTCGGTCGACACAAGATGTGTGTCGATCGACATCACTAAGTGTGTCGGTCGACAGAAGGCCGAAACCGAAACTGATGTTTCGGTTTATGTCAAGGTCGACATATATAAGTGAGCTTATGGATTTTCGACCGAGAATATACGTGCGCCGCCCAGACAGTGTTTCTTAGAGAGACAACACAGAAACCTCTAGAAACTCAGTTCCCAGGAGATCCGAGCCCCGGTACTAGCATCCCGGTGGATTCCAGCTTGTGTGCGTGTGGACTGAAGTAGAGGCGTAGCATCTGAGGCGCTTCACAGATCTCGTTTATCTGATCATCTTCCGCTGCCAATCTCCAGGTAAACAGAGATCAGATCCTTGATTCAATTAACTAGACCCTAGATCCTAGGCTATCGGGAACCTGACAGCAATTCTGAATATGGTAGAATTGACTCGAAGTCCCAACAGTGGTATCAGAGCATTAGGGTTTTTCATTGAATCAACATGTCTAAATGAATTTGATGATTTAGATTCGCAAACTAGGTTGTTTGGTTAGAACAGGTGAGATCGATTATGATCGAAAATCAAATCTGTGATTTTGCACAGTGTCGATCGACACAGAGTGGCGAATTCGACAGAGTCGGCGGCTAGGGTTTTTCGCGAAGAAAAACCGAAAGCCTACTGTGTCGATCGACATAGGTTTAGTGTCGGTCGACACAGAACATATTCGGTCCAGTGTCGATCGACACAGGTTAGTGTCGGTCGACACATACCTAGCGAATGGTTAATTGGTTCAATTGGATTAGACCGGTTATCATGCTTGGTTAAGTCCGAACATATCGGTTTAAATTGGATGAATTGGTTCAATTGAATTGAACTGATTATCTCAATTAGAATGAACCGATGAGTTGAATCGGTTTGATTGGATAAGTCGACTCAATTGAATTGGATCGGTTATCGTAATTAGATGAAACTGATTAAAACGGTTTAAATTGGATGAATTGGTTCAATTGGATTGAACTGATCATCGCAATTAGTATAAACCAATTTGAATGGTTAAGATCAGTTTGATCTGATAAGTCGGTTCAATTGGATTGGACTGGTTATCAAAACTATCTTCGGTTTAGGTCCATGTCGACCGTCACACATGGGTTGTGTCGATCGACATGACCGGTTCAATAAACCGGGTTAATTGGATTAATCAGTTATTGAAGTCCGGTTAAGTTTGGCGTTGTCGATCGATAGACATAGTCTGCGTCGATCGACACAGAGTTCGAAATTCTGGTTATTGAACCTTGAATTTGCAGAAACCAAACTAGACTTAAACCTTGATCAAAGATTAGCTTCAGAATGGTCAACTGTCAAGACTCATTTCGTTGTGTGATGGTCTAGCCAAGAGCTTGGTGTCCACAATTAGGTGAGTAAGGCAGGTAATTATGTTGATGGACTTGCGGTGCTTGACATCAACAATTACATGAATTAATAGATTGATTTGCTAATCTTTCAGAGTTTAGTTTCCTCAACTAAACATCAAGTGACCTTGATGTCTTGCCCAATCTCGTCTACTGTCAAGACTCGGTTCATTGTTGGATAGTCTTGGAGTCCTTGGTATCCACAGTGACATGAGCAAGGCAGGTGTTCATTGATAGACTCGCACTGCGACTGTCAATGATCACAAGACAGAAGAGATTGTTTTACTTGACTGGGCTATCAGAAGTTCTGGGCCCAGAGACGTAAGAGTAGATGAGACATGGATTGTCTTATCTGCGACCAAGAGTTGTACTGGGTACAATTAGCAATGATTTGCTTACCTAGATAACTAAAGTTTGGGTGATGGCGAGTCGCCCACTCAGATTTTAGTGAAGTATGGATCTTGGATCATTATATTCTTAGAGGAAACATTGTTTGAATATAATGCAAGTTCTCTTATTAGATAATATTTCTCATCATATACATAACTAAATCTTTGTTTTTCTTTGGATTTCAGCTTATGTCTATGACTACTTTCTCGTTGCGATCCGTCCTTGAGAAGGACAAGTTAAATGGATCCAACTTCCTGGATTGGTATCGGAATCTGAGATTCATTCTCAAGCAGGAGAGCAAGGACTATGTCCTTGCAAAGGCTCTTCCAGAAAGGCTTGGAACCAATCGCTCGCATGCAGCATATAATGCTTGGAATCTTATTGATGTGGTTGATGTGCGTGGTCTGATATTGGCTACCATGAACTCGGACTTGAAAATTCAATACGAGAACGTGGAGTCGCCAATAGAGATGATCAACAGCCTGAAACTGAAGTTTCAGGATCTGGCACGAGTTGAGAGATTCCAGACGGTGAAGTCTCTCACTGGGTGCAAACTACTAGAGGATGCTCCAGTAAGTCCTCATGTCATTAACCTGATGGGTTACATTGATAACCTGGGGAAACTGGAATGTTCTGTCAGCTTAGAGTTGGCCACTGACATCATTCTACAGTCACTGCCGTCAAGCTATGATAAGTTCATTAAGAACTATATCAAGAAATGCTTGACGAAGACGTTGACTGAGCTGCATGACATGCTCAAGACAGCAGAGCAAAACATCAAAAGGGGTAAAAGATTTGAGAAATCTTGTAAAGACAAGGGTGAAGGCAGGGCTGTCCAGATTTGGAATCAGGATAAGCCTGTGTCATCTTATAAGCCCAAGTCAGGCCCATCTGGTGTTAGAAAATGCTTCTACTGCAATGAGTCAGGGCATTGGAAGAGAGATTGCATTAAATTCTTGGAAGATTCACAAGAGATGAAGGAGATGTATAGTACTTCTTCTTCAGGTATTGTGTTATTAATTCAAGTTCTACATAAGTATTGGATACTAGTTGTGGTACTGATATTTTTGAAATATGCAAGACCTAAGCGACAGTAGAACGTTGAAGAAAGGACAAGTGGAACTGCGTGTATGGTTGAAGCAATGGTTGCTGCATGAGCCGTAGAGATTCTCCACTTGTAGGAACCTTTCATACTTGGTTTTAGAAATTAAGTAATTGCTACTATGTATCTGCCTTGTGCAGAAATGTCTTTCATTTTCTTGTAAGAATTTGGATGTTTTTCATTTTGATAAAAGACAAGTTTTGTTCTTTAGATCTTAATGAAATATTCTATGGTAGCACCCCATTTGGAATGGGTTTTATATCTTGAACCAATGTACGCTTGTACACATAACATAAATACCAAACACTTTAAGTCTGATAACTTGAAGTCGATTTTTCCTTAGCATAGTCATTTACCACACAAAGTGAAGCGGATTCAGAAGTTCCATAGTTTTGGACTCATTTGATTATTAATCATTTGAGATATGAATTCTGCTCACTGGGCCAAATGACTAAGGCCCTTTTAGCAGAGCTAAAGGAAACGGGCCAGAGGCTTATTGGTCCTTACACATACTGATGTATGCGGCCCGATGAGCATTGGTGCAAAAGGAAATCTTCTGTACTTCATTACTTTATTGATGACATCAATAAGTATGGTTGTGTTCATTTGATGAGACACGAGCAGGAACCCCTTGAGGAGTTCCAAGATGAAGTGTAGAACCGATTTGACAGAAGTATTAAGATCCTCGATTGAATCGCGGAGGAAAATACTTGAGTCAAGAATTGGGTGATCATCTAACAGAATGAATCGGATCTTATTAGATATGCTCCGATTAATGATGAGTCACAGGAATCTTCCATAATCATTTAAGAATACGTTCTAGAATGTCTATGTTTACGCTAAATAAGTTTCTATCAGAATCAGTGAAAAACACCACATTGGATGTGGACTGGGTGATTTCCAAATTTGTTTTTCTGATTAATTGGGATTGCAAGGTTTGTGTAAGACAGTAGTCAACAAACAAACTTGAACCCATATCTGATGAGTTCTACCTCGCTGGTTGTCCTAAGGAAACCAAGGCTTGCTACTTTTGCAACCAATCCGAGGACAAAGTATTGTTGTTCGGAACTGTGTCTTTTGAGAAAGATCGTACTTCCAAAAGGAACAATGGGAGTAAAAGTACACATCGACGAAATTCGATAAACACAGGAGGCTGCTCAACCTGTTAAGGGAAATCAGTGGTGAGATCTACAAAGTGCTGTAGGATCTGCACCTGTGGAGCCTGAAATTCGCAGATCCGAAAGGATCCGTCACTAACTCGAGAGTGATTTCTCGTAACCAATTGTCGTGATCTATTGATCATTGAAAAGTGACGAGCATGCGAAATTCAAAGAAGCGATGGTGAGCCCCAACTCCGAAAATTGGCTGGGTATGCATGTTAGCTTCACCGATCCATTTTTGGATTGAAGCAAACATCTTGGAGTTGGAATCAACATTCTGATAATGTGGTCAAAAGTTTTGACTTAGTCAGAAACAAATGAAACCATGCGTTTACAAGAAGACTAGTGGGAGCGTAATTGCAATTCTCACACCGTATGTAAATAACATACTTAATCTCATAAACGACGTTCCGACGCTAAAGTCTTGTCAAGATTTGGGTCGGAAGTCAAGTTTAACGATGGACATGGGAGGAGGCCGTGAAAGTTCTTGGAATAATGATCCATTGGAATGGATCAGAAAGGCTAATTGGATCGTGTCAAAATCCTTATGTTAATAAGGTATTGGACAGTTCAAATGTGCTTGATTCCAAGAATGGCTTCATACCAAAGGTCTTGTGGCAATAACAATATTAGCAAGAAGAAGTGTTATTGAACACTGTCTGAACTAGTATTAATGAGTGGGATTACTATGCTGATGCAATAGAATCCATCATGAATGCCATATTTGCGCTCGTCTAGATGCAGCTTACGCATAAAGCATGACGAGAAAATACCAAAAATGTTCCGGTAATAGTCACTGAACAGTTACCAGAAATATCCCAAGTGTTTGAGAAACACTAAGGAAGGTTCGTGGTGAACTGATAAAGTGACGAACCAGTTGAAAGTAGTTAGACGGACAAAGACGATTCCCGGTTCCCACCTGGCTATGTCTCTTTGTCTGAATAGCAGTGCGATCTGTTGGAAAGGCTCCAAGCAGTGGACCAAAGAATAGTGCTTTTATCTAAATGGCGGTGTGGTTTGTTGGAATTGTTTCAAGCAATGACACCGCAGTCTCTCCCACAACCTAAGCACGAAATTCATTTTGTTGCTGTAGGTATAAGACATATGAAGAGATGATCTTGATTCTAGTGGGAGTAATTCTAGTTATGTTGTAATCTTTACATAGACATGCTATGGTAGTGTTTATGTAAGTCAAACTGACATCGGTATTATTTAATTATTGGATAATTAAGTAATAGTCCCAAAGTATTTTATGGTCATCATATAGGTCATCAAGTTGAGGACTTGATCATGAAACCCTATAAGTAAAAGATGACATAAATTATGATTGTCCCTAGTCGAGGTTGTTGAAGTGGGGCACCAATAACCGCGCGAGACTAGTATGTGAGGTGACTGTTAGACCAAGTTTCATGGAGTCAATGATATGATTATCACAGTCAGTCACATAGATATATGTTGGTGAACATATGATCGGACATGACCCGCTTAATGAGAACTCCACAGGATAGTTATATCAGTGTCATGGGAGGTTCTCATTACGACTATAGAGTATAGTCCTTAGACCTGAGTTCATCATGCTTTCTAGCATATGAATTGGTGCGTTTTGACCTTGTCAAACGTCGTTCTGTAACTGGCGGCTATAACGGCATTGCTTATGCGTATCATGAAGTATGTGTAGAAACGAGGATGGAACAAGATGGGATTTGTCCCTCCTGAATAACGGGAGATAAATATCTCAGGGCCCATCGAAGATTTGATACTGAGAAAATGCATGGCCGTGCTCAAATGAGGTGATTGTCAGTCGTTTGTTTTATCAGTATAGATCAGGAATTCGATGAACATGATGTTGGCTATAATAAGGATGACACAGTCTCTTGCCTTATGCCATATCGAGATATAGAGACGAAGGGATTATAGGAATTGATGAGTCCAGTACAAGTGGGAGATTGTTGGGATTATGTCCTGAAATCACATTGTACTCACTCTAGAGATAGTTGTATTGTCGAGATCGGACATTTCATGTGATACTGGGTAGTCATAATGTTTTGCTAGAAACCACTTGTGACAAATGAGTTGTAACTCATTTCCAGTATCGTGTGAACCTACAGGGTCACACACCTAAGAAAGTTGGACATAGTTCGTATGGGATTGATCATTCGCATATGATCTAGTCGATGTGTATTGGATACACATCGAATACGAGTTTTAATGAGGTGTGTCGATCGACACCATTAGGTGCGTCGGTCGACACAAGATGTGTGTCGATCGACACCACTAAGTGTGTCGGTCGACACAAGGCCGAAACCGAAATTGATGTTTCGGTTTATGTCAAGGTCGACATATATAAGTGAGCTTATGGATTTTCGACCGAGAATATACGTGCGCCGCCCAGACAGTGTTTCTCAAAGAGAAAACACAGAAACCTCTAGAAACTCAGTTCCCAGGAGATCCGAGCCCCGATACTAGCATCCCGGCGGATTCCAGCTTGTGTGCGTGTGGACTGAAGTAGAGGCGCAGCATCTGAGGTGCTTCACATATCTCGTTTATCTGATCATCTTCCGCTGCCAATCTCCAGGTAAACAGAGATCAGATCCTTGATTCAATTAACTAGACCCTAGATCCTAGGCTATCGGGAACCTGACAGCAATTCTGAATATGGTAGAATTGGCTCGGAGTCCCAACATCACCATGGTGTGTCGACGCAACATACGCTGCAGGAGTATTGCGGTTGTTGTCGTGATCAGGAAAACCAGAGCAAGGCGATGATGTTTGCGACACGATACGGAACAGAGAGCACCTTTTGGCGCCAAGGCCCTGTGTTCCACAAGCCTGGCAGCACCCCAGATACGGTCGTGATTGACGATGTTCATTGTTGTTGTTTTGTTTGTACTGGTTCGAGTAGTTGTTGTGCGATTTTCGCGGACGAGATCTTTGCTGAGTATGGTTAGCTGTAATCGGCACCGCCGGTGAAATGGTTTTAGCTGCAGCAATAGCCAATTCCCGTGTAATAAGCTTCTCATGAAGCTTTGTGAAGGAGATCGGAGTATCCCGGACATTGATAGAGTCAATGATTGCTTTGTAATCATCATTCAATCCTTTAAGAACACGGTCCGTAAGATCTTCTGGATCGACCGGACTTCCCAACAGTGCCAACGAATCGGCCTTGATCTTGATCGTCCTCATGTATTCATCAATGGAAGTTGTTCCTTTGACGCAGTGTTTGAGCTGATCTTTCAGCTGTTTCACATGTCCTCTCGTCGGATTAGCATATGTTGACGACAAAATCTTCCAAGAATCAAGGGTAGATGATGCAGTTGCGATTAAGGGCTGAAGAGAAATCTCGATCGCCCCCATTAAGGAACTGAAAAGGAGACTATCTTGTCTCTGCCAACAGACAAATGCCGGATTTGGCTCTGTGATGCCGGAATTTTCAACACTCTTCGGCGGAACTTCTGTGGATGGATCGATATACGATAGCAAATCGTATCCTCGGAGAAGTGAACGAACCTGAATGTTCCAAGTTAAGAAGTTGGTGGAGGAAAGCTTGGTCACGTTGACCATATTGATCGATATCAACGACGAGGAATCACCGGAATTGACAGCTTCGGCTCCTGAGGTCGGATTCGATGAGGTAGAGTGAACAGACATGGTTGAAAAGAAAAATTTAGAGGTCCTTTGGAAAGGATTGCTCTGATACCATATGGAAGTTTGAATAAGTTATATATTATGAAAAACAAACGTACAGATTTATACAAGTTAACTAACAACTCACTAAATACAATATATGTTATAATAACTAAAGCTAAACATAATCATAAAAGCTACCACTCCAATTTGCCTAAAGGGAGAAGATGAGATGAGTGGAGTTGGTGTGATGATGATGGGGATGAGGTTAATGATGTGTGGTTCATTCTCTAATCACCTATACTATACTATTAACCCCGTAATAAAACGACGTAATTATTAAACCAGATTCAATAATAAAAAAATCCAACTCAAAGTAAAGATCCTAAACAAAGGTTTGATTTTAATTGGTTTACTTTAGAATCATTTGATTTGAGTTGGAATTTTATTATCAGATATGGTTTAATAATTGAGTGAGTACGAGTTAATAATCCGACGTCTGGTATAATATTTTGGTCATCGAAAATTTAGTTGAGATGTTAGCAACACAACAACATATAGTACATATATGTTCTCATGTGCATCATATAATTTATGTAGTTTTGTATACATTAATATTGTCCAAATGTGTGACCATGTAATAATGTCTATTTCATGTAGTTAGCGATCATTTTTTTTTCTTAATAAAAATGGTAGTTGCAATTTTAAATTAGAGAACAAAAAGGTTCCATCGATGACAATGATGATCATATATGTATTCACTCATCCTTTTCGAACTCGTTGCAATTTAATTACAAAAGTATTAAAGCATATGATTAAGAATTAGACCCAAGAATTAATACAGCGAATATTTGTCTTATTTTAAATACGGAAAGATCGAGTCGGATGATAGAATTACGACCTATCAGTCTATGTAATTTAGGTTATAAGATCATCTCTAAGGTTTTGTGTAAACGGTTAAAAGGGCTTCTACCAAAACTGGTCTCGGAAACACAATCGGCTTTTGTTGCAAGGAGATTAATTTTGTATAATATTCTTATAGCTCCGGAGATGTTTATAGTTTGAGGACAAATCCATCTTGTAAAGGTAAATTCATGGAAATTAAAACGGAGACGAGTAAGGCTTATGAAAGGATGGAATGGGCTTTCATCGAGAACCTTCTGGGTAAAATGGGCTTTGCAGCGCAATGGGTTGATCGGATAATGTGGTGCATAACCACGGTTCAGTATAAAGTTCTCATAAATGATCAGTCACGGGGTCTTATAGCCACAAAAAGAGAGCTTTGGCAAGGAGATCTTCTGTCACCATACTTATTTATTTTATGTACGGAAGCTCTAATCGCAAATTAAAAGAAAGCGGAACGAGGAAAAAAATTAACGGGACAAAAGATGGCAGCATGTCCTTCAATACCACACCCTATGTTTGCTGACGACGGTTTTTTCTTTTGCAAAGCTAAGAAGGAGGAATGTCAGACAATCTTACGGATTCTCAAAGACTATGAAGGAGTATCAGGTCAACAAATAAACTACTCAAAATCATCACTCCAATTTGGGCATTAGGTTTAGACTGAAGTTCATGATGAGATGAAAGCGATTTTAGGGATCACAACGGTGGGAGGAATGGGATCATATATGGGCATACCTGAAAGTCTCAGCAGTTCAAAGACACAAGTCTTTAGTTTTTTACAAGAAAGACTTCATGAGAGGGCTAATGGTTGAACAACAAAGCTTCTCTCACGAGGAGGTAAAGAGGTTTTGATAAAGGTGGTGGCTATGGCCTTGCCTAATCATGTAATGTCATGTTATCGGTTACCAAAAACAGTCATTACAAAATTGACGAGCGTAGTTTCTAACTTTTGGTGGAGTTCGGGGGGAACAAGTGCCGGTGCACACTGGATGTCTTGGGATAAACTATGCAGAGATAAAGAAAATGGTAGGATGGGATTTAAGGCCTTTCAGGATGTTAATACGGCTTTCTTAGCAAAACAATTGTGGAGACTAATTGATACATCGGATATTATTTTCTCGAAAGTTTTTAAAGGAAGATACTTTCGGAATACGGATCCGATAAGGTCATATTCATCATCATATGGATGGAAGAGTATCACCTCAGCTAAGTCTTTGGTTAAAAATGACTTATCAAAAGGGTGGGAACAGGAGAGTCCATTTCAATCTTGAATGACCCGTGAATACCAGCCTATCACACGAGACCAGCAAAACAAAAAACGAATATAATTCAAAATTTGGTTACGGTTGACCAACTGATTGATCATCAAAATCTGATTTTGAATAAACGATTGATGGATATAATCATGGAACATGAGGATGTGGCTCAGAACTTAAGCATTTCGTTTAGTCGTCTAAACAAACATGATTCGTTGGGATGGAATTATACAACGTCTGGTATATACGGTGAAATCATGGTATCATATGAAGAGATACTTTCTAGATACTGGCGAGACCACTCTTTTCATAGGACCAAGTATCCAAAGTCTTCAAGCTTTCTCGTGGAAGATAAAGTTCCCCCTCTAAAATGAGGCACTTCATTTGGTAATCACTTTCAAGATGTTTACCGGTAACAAAAAATTTGAAGAGACGAGGGATAAAATGTGATACACGATGTGTTTGATGTGGTATAGAGGAGAAAACGATTAATCGTATTTTATTTGAATGCCCACCTGTGATTCAAATTTGGGCATTGTCTCAAATACCAACAAACCCATAATTTTTTCTTCGGCATCTATCTATACGAATATATATGAATTATTTGTTTTGGATATTACCTTCAAACAATGATACTAATACTTATCCTTGGTTACTATGGTATATTTGGAAAAGCAGGAATGATATGGTTTATAATCACATAATGTGGTGATTCACATTAATAGGAACCCCCAGAAATCATTACGGATGGCAGAAACAGAATTTACAACATGGGGAGATGCACATTTAGTTGAGGTCAATGACAGGGTCGAGAGAAGTAAGAAACACAGTAAATGATTTGGTCATAAAAGGTCAATAGTGTTTTGTAGACGGATCATGGAAGGGGGATGTCAGTTTTCAGGACAAGGGTGGTATAATTGCTACGAGAGAGATGCTAATGTTATGATTTGAGTAATGAATATTAGGGTAAGTTTGTCCTCACTTCATGCGAAATTCGAAGCTCTTATATGGGTTATGAAATATATGAAGTTTCATCAACATACTCACATTATATTTGTAACAGACTATTCACTAATTGGTAAAGATAGTGTCGGAACCAGAAGAATGACCATCTTTATCGATCCATATAAAGGAGTTCGAACGAAGAAAAGTGTATTTAAGAATTTCGACTTCATACACATACCCCATACAAGTAATTTGATAGCAGATATATTAACATGGAGTGCACGTCTCAGACCGTCATATATAATCCATGTTAAATCGGAGTCACCAAATTAGATTAGTGAAATATATATATATTTTTTATGTATCTTGTTAACAAAAAAGTATCATTTTTTTAAGTTTCGTTACTTAAGACTGAATTGTTATTAGTTAATCATTCCTTAAGCTTGTGACTGAACAATCAAATCATTCATATCTCAATCAAGTTTATAAATGTACATGCTTTTGTAAAAGAAAAAAAAACAACTTTGTCCCGACAGAGCACTATGGCCTGTAATTGTCTTTTTATCAGAAGCTATCAATTTTCGAATGATATATGATGAGTCCCCAGTGATTTATTACAATAACCAACATTTTTGGGATCAATAATGTCATCCGAATCAGTTCGATATTGTCTTTAAAGTGAAGATAAAGTTCCCCCTCTAAAATGAGGCACTTCATTTGGTAATCACTTTCAAGATGTTTACCGGTAACAAAAAATTTGAAGAAACGAGGGATAAAATGTGATACACGATGTGTTTGATGTGGTATAGAGGAGAAAACGATTAATCGTATTTTATTTGAATGCCCACCTGTGATTCAAATTTGGGCATTGTCTCAAATACCAACAAACCCATAATTTTTCCTTCGGCATCTATCTATACGAATATATATGAATTATTTGTTTTGGATATTACCTTCAAACAATGATACTAATACTTATCCTTGATTATTATGGTATATTTGGAAAAGCATGAATGATATGTTTATAATCACATAATGTGGTGATTCACATTAATAGGAACCCCCAGAAATCATTACGGATGGCAGAAACAGAATTTACAACATGGGGAGATGCACATTTAGTTGAGGTCAATGACAGGGTCGAGAGAAGTAAGAAACACAGTAAATGATTTGGTCATAAAAGGTCAATAGTGTTTTGTAGACGGATCATGGAAGGGGGATGTCAGTTTTCAGGACAAGGGTGGTATAATTGCTACGAGAGAGATGCTAATGTTATGATATGAGTAATGAATATTAGGGTAAGTTTGTCCTCACTTCATGCGAAATTCGAAGCTCTTATATGGGTTATGAAATGTATGAAGTTTCATCAACATACTCACATTATATTTGTAACAGACTATTCACTAATTGGTAAAGATAGTGTCGGAACCAGAAGAATGACCATCTTTATCGATCCATATAAAGGAGTTCGAACGAAGAAAAGTGTATTTAAGAATTTCGACTTCATACATATACCCCATACAAGTAATTTGATAGCAGATATATTAACATGGAGTGCACGTCTCAGACCGTCATATATAATCCATGTTAAATCGGAGTCACCAAATTAGATTAGTGAAATATATATATATTTTTATGTATCTTGTTAACAAAAAAGTATTATTTTTTTAAGTTTCGTTACTTAAGACTGAATTGTTATTAGTTAATCATTCCTTAAGCTTGTGACTGAACAATCAAATCATTCATATCTCAATCAAGTTTATAAATGTACATGCTTTTGTAAAAGAAAAAAAAACAACTTTGTCCCGACAGAGCACTATGGCCTGTAATTGTCTTTTTATCAGAAGCTATCAATTTTCGAATGATATATGATGAGTCCCAGCGATTTATTACAATAACCAACATTTTTGGGATCAATAATGTCATCCGAATCAGTTTGATATTGTCTTTAAAGTGAAGGTAAAGTAAGCAAATTTTTATAGTTTGCTTAATTTCTTCTCAAGTTTTGATTATAACATGAGCTAATTTACTTATCTAGCCGTCCATATGATGTCATTATAATTTCTTACGAAAATACATAACCCAAATAATTCATCACTTATCTCAATGATCTCTGTCATATAGCTGTCAAACAACGGAGAACTTTTTTTCAAGAGAAAGAAGATTACTTCACATAAATTCATCTAACTCACAAATTATTAAATAGGCGAATTAAAACAAATATACTTGCAGATAAACATGGACCGTCAACGTCTTGAAAGATTTTTGTTTAAAGCAGGAGCACGTTCCTCACTAACCCAGTT
The DNA here is from genome assembly GCA_030180135.1 of Orychophragmus violaceus. Classification (NCBI taxonomy): domain Eukaryota; kingdom Viridiplantae; phylum Streptophyta; class Magnoliopsida; order Brassicales; family Brassicaceae; genus Orychophragmus; species Orychophragmus violaceus. Next base: position 24,976,910 of record CM058229.1, read on the forward strand.
TTTGACTTTGTTTTTGGTTGCCCTACATGTAAACTCCCAACTAACTTTCATTTATTGCAGTTCCAACAAATTAAACAAAAATGGCATTAAGAACTAATTAATTTCAACAATTGATTGCCAATAGCAAGACCAATGTGGGTGCTAGTACATCGTGAAATAGACGGTGAACGCCAGTTGTAAATAAAAATAAATAGTAATAGCAGCCATTATTTAATTAAGAAGCAACTATATATAGTTTTATCTAATCAAATTTTAAATTTGCGACAAATAAGTTTTCACATAGAAAAAATTTGTGGATGAAATGTATATATTGTATCGGCATCATGCATGCATGCATGCGTACATCTTTTACTTTTGAAACTTCATTATCTCTTTAATTTACTTTCATTATCTCTTTTTTTTGTTAGAATAAAAGAAATTAGAAGATATTTTCATTATGAAATATTTTAGATTCATGAGATTTAGACCCCGATGAAATCTATGGTTGATTGACTTTTTAGAGCGATTTATGCTTTTTTGTAGATAATCGTAATTCCAAAAGTATAAATAAGTACGCATGAATCTAAAATATTTCATAATGAAAATACCTTCTAATTTCTTTTATTCTTACGCTTCTTCTTCCTCTTCCGCTACTTCTTCTTCTTTCGCTTCTTCTTCCTCCTTCTCCTCCTCTTCCTCTTCTTCTTCTTCCTCTTCCGCTTCTTCTTCCTCTTCTTTTTCCTCTTCTTCGGTAATGAGTAGATTGGCCCTTATCCTATATATATTAATTAATTATTTCTACAACTATCACTATAGGATTTACTTACACTACAAGAAAACATGCCATTACAGAGGGAAGAAACCGACGGGTATCCGTCGGAAAAGGCCTATTCCGACGGATTTCCGACGAAAAAAGTCCGTCATTTCTTTTTTGTCGGTAAGTTATCCGTCGGTTTTTTGTCTATAAAAACCGACGGAATACCGACGGTTTATCGACCCCGTTTACCGACGTACTTGTGACCGTAAACCGACGGACAATGCCGACGGTTTACCGACCACAAACCGACTGTATATACCGACGGTATTCCTTGTATAATACCGACGGTATTCCGACAGAATATTACCGACGGTATTCCGACGGAATTTTACCGATGATATTCCGACGACGGTATTCCAATGGCATTCCGAGGGCATTTTACCGACGGTTTTCCAACGGCATATTACCGACGGTTTTCCGACGGAATATTATCGACGGTTTACCGACGGATAATTGAAAATTAAAAAAATATATTCGGAAATTAATTAATTAATTAGAAATATAAACAAAACAAAAAAAGAAATTTATTAAAATTATTCAAAATAATTTTTAAATTACATTCGTCGATAAAAAAAAATTACATTCAACGGGGAGCGGATCCCGCATCCCGCTCCCGCTCACATCGCCTTTTTCTTCACCTTCTTTCCCTTTCCCTTCCCCCCCCCCCCACTTTGGTTCGCCGGTGCGGCTTTTGGAAACTGGGCTTGCTGCATAAAGTATTCAAACCGTTTATTCATCTCTTCGAACTTCTTCTCGTTTTCTTCCTCTTTTTATGCCATCCGGGCTTCCATCCGCGAATGACTAGCCTTCAACGCTTCGATCTCCGCATCCTTTTTCCTTAAGACTTGGGCATAGTTCTCGCCTTCCGTACGAAAACGGGAATGCGGTGTCGAGCTTTTGTCAGCCAAGTTTTCCAAACCGAAAACTAGGCCTCTTCTCTTCTCAGTTTCCTGTAAAGTAAATACGTTATGAATTTAAGTTAGAGTTTAGGGTTAAACATAATTCAAATTTTATTTAAATTAAAAATTTACCGCGAGGAAGACTTCGTTGATCTGTTCGTCAGTTATCTCCTCCGTTGAACCGATTCATTCGGATTGGGTAACCACCTCATCCAAAAGCCTCTTCGTCGACTCCACAATCCTCCGAGCAATTGGATCCTGGTTTTTTCCCGTTTCCTTGTTCTTGTGGCCATCCTCGAATTAATCGACGTCACACCAAACTCATCGACCACAACACCTTGCCCTAGGATCGGGTTAAACCAATCGCATAGAAAAACTACACATCGCATTCCAAGCTTCCCTATGTACTTTACTTCTAGTATTTCTTTAAGAATACCATAGTAGACAACTTCACCAGATGCAGATGAAACTCTGTGATCGGTAGTAATTCTTGTTAACCCTTCTACATGCACCTTAAATGCGTACCCCCTAGTGCAATATATCGGATAAGACTTTGCGGTGTAGTGGAGGCCTTCTGTTATGTCAAATAACCAATCATCGGAGGTACGTCCAGCTTTGAGTTCCTCCCGGACCTAACAATATGATCACATCAATGTTAAAAAAGTTACTCAATTTCTTAAGTGTTTTATAAGATCCGAGAAACAAATCCTTACATGAAAGGTTAACCAATGGCTGAAGTATTTTTGTTTCCGAGCCTCACATTCGCCTTCGTTCAATTTTGGATGATGAAACTGGAGAGCTTCCATATATAACCTACAAAAAGTTAAAAAAATATAAATAAGTAAAGCAAGTGCAATACAAAATCATAAATCTAACATGTATACCTCTCATATTGAAATACTTCCACGCAGTTGGTTAGAATGTACTTTTTGGAGATGTGTATGCTCTTGAGTTGTTAGTTGCCACTTGCCTACTTTTCCACTTAACCGCCCAACCTGTTGAAAAATGTTAGGAACAATTGACCGATAAATTTGCCTCTCTCCCCTATCATCGTTCCTAGCTGGGCGCCTGCTCCTTGTGCGTACTTGTGAAGGGAAGTAGTAGCCAGCAAAGGTCGCAGTCTCTTCATTGTTATATTGAGCGGCAATAGAGCCCTCCACTTTAGCGGGATTCTTCACCTTCTTTTTAAGGTGGATTGTTATATTGAGCGGCAATAAAGCCCTCCACTTTAGCGGGATTCTTCACCTTCTTTTTAAGGTGGAACATATAGCGCTCGAAAGGATACACCCACCTATATTGTACCGGACCACCAAGTCTACCTTCACCCGGTAGATGAATAGGCAAATATTCCATGACATCGAAGAAAGACGGTGGAAATATTTTTTCCAGATTGCATAAGATTTTAGGAATGTTTTGCTCCAGATTTCTGATCCCATCAATAGTGAGTGACCTGGTGGATAAATCCCTGAAAAAAGATCCGACAGCTGCAATTGCTTTGTGGACATCTCGAGGAAGGAGATGAGCAAATGCAAATGGTAGGAGTCGCTGCATCATCACATGACAATCATAACACTTCATTCCAATAAACTTTTCTCCATCAGTGTCCACACAATTATGCAAGTTTGATGCATACCCGTCAGGGAATTTAACTTGTAGCATAATCCACTTAAATAACTCTTCCTTCGATTTCGAGTCTACCCAATATGCTGGAATTGGCGGTTTTCCGTTTTTCTGAAGATGAAGTTCAGGCCGATCACAAATTTCAGGTAAATCAAGCCTAGACTTCACATTATCTTTCGTCTTCCCTTGCACGTTGAGAAGAGTGTTCATAATGTTATCAAAGATATTTTTCTCAATGTGCATGACATCAAGATTATGCCTTAGTAACTGGTCCTTCCAATATGGTAAATCCCAGAAAATGCTTAGCTTGTGCCAGTTGTGGGACAAACCAGTTGCGTATAAATTCTCATGCCCCTTTCCACATTCACGAGTTCTTAGTGCACCAAAGGTTTCCAAAAGACACAAAGTAGTCGTTTCATCATATTGGGGAATAGGATCATCAAACACTTTCTCTTCTTCGTAAAAAGTTTAATGTTTTTCCGATATGGATGATCATGCGGTAGAAATCTTCTATGAAAATCAAACCAACACGATTTGCGTCCATTCTTCAATTGGAATGCATCGGTCTTTTCCTGACAATACGGACATGCTAACCTCCCATGTGTTGTCCATCCTGATAACATACCATAAGCCGGGAAATCGCTAATGGTCCACATCAATGCAGCCCTCATCAAAAAAATTTCCTTGCATGAAACATCATATGCTACAACACCGGGCCGCCATAACATTTGCAACTCATGTATCAGTGGCTGCAAGAATACATCAAGTGCTCTTCTCGGATGCTCTGGACCGGGAACGAGTACGGAGAGGAAAAGAAACTCTCGACGCATGCACATAGTCGGTGGTAGGTTATAAGGAGTCAGAATCACTGGCCACAACGAATATTGTCTCCCATGCCTTCCAAACGGGTTAAAACCATCTGTGCATAATCCAAGGTACACGTTATGTGGATCGTATGAAAAATCTGGATATACTCTCTGAAAATGTTGCCACGCTTCAGCATCCGACGGATGTGCAATCTCTGCTCCTCTTCTATGCTCAGCATGCCATCTCATTTCCCCCGCAGTTCGTTCTGACTGGTATAAGCGCCCCAGCCTATCGGTTAACGGCATATAACACATTCGCTTGAACGGAACCTTAGCTCTTCCCCATGTATCCTCATAGCGTGGCTTCTTACAGAATTTGCAATCCAGACGGAATTCATCTTCTCGCCAATATATCATACAGTTGTCGATGCACACATCTATCATCTCATACGGTAATCCCAGCTCTTGTACAAGTTTCTCGACCTCGTTGTATGAACCCGGCGCAAGGTTATCTTCTGGAAGAATATCTTTCACAAACTCGCAAAACGCATCCACACATTTTTCCGCCAGATTGTAGTCCGACTTTATGTCCATTAATCTTGTAGCAGCTGATAATGGCGAATGACCCTCTCTGCAACCATCATAAAGCGGCTGCTTCGCTACATCTAACATGTCAAAAAATATCTTAGATTCTACATTTGGTTCCTCACCTACCCTAGGAATTTGATATTCACATACCTTCGGAATATTTTCTCTATGTGCATCATTAACCATCTGAATGGTACCTACATTAAAATCTACATCAGCAGTATAAGGTTCGCTAGAACTAACATTAGGTTCCCTAGTACTAGTACAACCGTAATATTCTCTACTACTACTTGCATTATCCGAAGTTTCCCCATGAAGATACCTAATCTTATAACCCGACATAAACCCAACGAATACAAGTGAAACAATACTTCGCCAATCGTAAGATTTCTAGAATTTCGGCAATTAGCACATGGACATCTTAACTTACCTTTTTCAGCGTATGTGGTTGATTGCAAGCAAGCGACATAAACTCTGCAATACCGAGTGCATATTCCAGTTCCACTAGCTTCGTCGCCTCATCAATCCTAACTCCGTCCATCCACGATCTATAATAGTTAGAAGAAGACATTTATCTCGGTTACTAAAAGTATTAGAGAGAGAGAGAGAGTTCTGGAAGAATATGTGTGGAGGGGAAGAGAGGAGGGATGAGGTATATGTAGAATAATTTCCGACGGAAATCCGTCGGAAATCCGTGGGAAATCCGTCGGAAATCGGTCGTTTTCGAGTCGACCCAACGGTCACATTAACGGTCATATTAACGGCTATATTGAATCGACGCTAAACCGACCGAAATACAACGGAAAACCGACGGAAAATTAAACCGTCGGTTTACCGTCGGGTGTTTCCGACGGAATGAGAAAACCGTCTGAAATTTTCGACGGTATTCCGTCGGAAATCGTCCCGTCGGAAAGTCGTCGTTTTATCCTCGGTAATTTCTGACAGAATTTCTTCCATCGGTAATTCCGTCGGTAATGGCCATGTTTTCTTGTAGTGTTATTTCATTAAAATTTCATTAATGATAGGCTGATAATTAACCTCGTGAAAATCAATCTAGTGCATTCTCATTTTTCAATTATATAATTAGATATCTTTTGACAAAATATAACACTTTAAAATATGCCATTTGTCATATCGATTCACTGAAAATAAAATAATAAGAATGGAACATCTAATAGAGTACCAATACAAAAGGAATCCAAATCTGTTATTTCAAGCTTCATAAGGTTATATAGCCAACTGGAACATGATGAAAAAAGTCATACATAGGTATTATTATATCTTTACGTTTCTAAAAATATGCAGTCATGCATGTTAATTAGAATGGTCTGTATAACTCGTATCTACATATTTGTTGATGTTATACATTTTGATATGACCGGTTGAGCTATACTTTTTCCAACACAGTTTCTAATACTATTAGTTTTTATTATTGTCATATTTTTTAAAAAACTTATTGATTGATAGTAAATTTTCCGCGTCCTACATATTACATGCAAACCGTATATTATTTTGTCAATTAAAAACATCATAAAAATAGACATGTAATAAATTCATGAGAAAAGGTATAAAATAGCACAAAAACATACCTTGTCATAAATATAATAAATATAGCACCGAAGAAAATAATTGACATTTTTAGTATTATTTTGATTACAAAGACTTTTATAGCATTATATAAATTAGGGTTTAAAGTTTATTATTTAGAGTTTAAGATTTATTATTTAGGATTAGGGTTTAGTATTTAAGGTTTAGGGTTTATTATTTAGGGTTAAAGTTTGGTATTTAGGGTTTAGAGTTTAGTATTTAAGGGTTTAGGGTTAGAGTTAATTTTGTCTTATCCTTTTTAAAAATGCTATTTTTATGATTTTTCCTCCTTGTTGCTATATTTGTAACAATGCATGTTTTTGTGTCATTTTTACGATTTGCCCTAAATTCATTATACATCATATATATAAAGTTCTTATTTACCAAACCTAGCACACACAAGTTTCAACTTCTACGTAGATGTGGGACTCAAGTACTTATGCGTGCAAAACTCCTCGGGCTCTACTGCATCGTTATTTTATTTTATTTTTTTAATAGAAAACCAAATAGCATATAATAAAATAATGAACCGGAGTTCGAAATTTCTTCTCTCCCGAGTACAAGATCAGCCTCTAACTCTCTCAAAGTAAAATAATGCGTAAGTAAAAGCGTAGCCTAAACAATTGGCTAAAAACCCTAATATAATGATCTAATTACGGTTGGGGCTTCTTTGTAATTATGAGAAACTTCTGAGCTTTATTGCTATTTCCAAACTCTTCATTAAACCGCCGAGAATTGCCTGTCACGATCTTGTGTCGACCGATGCACATTCTGTGTCGATCGACACAGATGTCTGATATGGGCAGTGACTTCTTCTTCTCGGCCAAATGCTCCAAAATGCTCCAGAATGCGTCATAATCTCCAAATCCGCTCCAAACGTTCCTAGACCTGTAAACACACATAAAAGGACTCCAAAAGACTCTAAAAGACTCGATAACAAGACATATACCATGGTTAAAAGTCCTAAAAACCATGATATATGAACTATTTCCTTGGAAACTCTAGTCTCGCCCTGGTTCTGCTACTTTGAAACTGTTGGAACAATTTCTGGAAAAAACATAATAAAGTTATGGACTTTATCCAAAATGTGTATGTATGAAAAGAAATTAGTTAAGCCCATAAAGAATGAAATGTTTTCATTGGCTATAACTATTCTGGGAAGGGAAAGTTTCCCACATTGGAAACAAGGAAAGTTTTCACTTACTATATAAGTAGTCCAACTTCTACTTGTGTTACAAGAAAGTTGGATAGAGAGGAGGAAGACCACACACGTGCGGTCGTCGTCGTTGCTCATTGCTTCGTTGCTTTTTAATTGGCTCTTAGGGCTCTATAAGAGCAAGCGAGTTATTGAGCGTAGTTAATCTCTCTTAACCGAGAATTAATTTTTTTATTATGTCAATAAAACTTACAGCCCAAGTTGGTGTGCGGCGCAACTCGGAAAAGCTTGGTAAACAAGTTTGCGTACTTGTTGCAAAAGGTTTAATTTTCTTAAACATAGCCTCCTCTCTAATCATATATATACGACCCCTAAGCCTCTCTTGTAGAGCATCCACAATGAAAATCACACAGAGAAAAACACAAAAAGAAGTTTCTTCAATTCTCTTCTGTTTTAGGTTAGTGTCTAATTTGAGAGTATCGTAGTTCATATGTTCGACAGAACCGATATCGAGTGTTGCGATACGGTTTCATATGGTTGTATCTTGGGACTCATGAATCTTGATTTGACCTGTCATAATACGGGTGATTCTTTGAGTTAAGGAAAGAGATCAAATCTCGCCTCCATATATTCTGATTTCTACTCTTTATGTCAAATCGTTTTGATATCGTTTCCTTAACGCTTATTGTTAATTCGTGATTAAATCGCATTTATCGTAGTGTACTAATTTTTGGTTCTACAATCTTAACTCAAAAGAAATCCTTCAATTCCTTTCTATTTTAGGATGTCTAACGCCGAACAAAACAACTCCAAAGCAGCTGAGAACAATGAGGAGACGACTGACATGACTGTCAAAGTTCCACCTGGGAACCATGTCCCTCCTCCCAAGTTCGATGGAACTACTGAGGGGGTAGCGTTTAAGAATTGGAAGAAGAAAATGTTTTTCTATCTGACAACGCTGAACCTGCAGAAGTATCCGAGCGAGGTGGTACCTGTCCTCCCAGAAGACAACACCAGTCTGCATGCTCTCACAACTGTTGAAGCTTGGAGACATAGCGACTACTTGTGCAAACGCTACATTCTGAATCGCCTTTCTGAATCTCTGTACGAGGTGCACAGTAATGCTGAATCCTCTAAGGAATTGTGGGATGCTTTAGACAAAAAGTATCGCATTGAGGATTCTGGTACTCAAAAATTCATTGTGGCGTAATTTCAGCAGTACATGATGGTGGAATCAAGACCACTGATGGAGCAAGTTGGAGAAATCCAGAAACTTCTCCATGAAATTATGGCTGAAGGTATGGATTTGTGTGAGACCTATCAAGGATGTTGCATCATTGAGAAGCTTCCTCCTGGACGGTCAGACTTCAAAAACTACCTCAGGCTTAAGAAAAAGAAGATGAGCTTTGAAGACTTGATTGTGAGACTTCGTGTGGAGTCGACAAATCGGGAACATATTGGAAAGGGTGTCCATGTTCATGAGAACTTGAATATGGCTGAACACATAAGCAACACGAAAGGCAAGTGGCAAAATAAGGCATGCCTAGACAAAGGCAAAGGAAAGATGCCTCCAAAGAACTCTCAGAAGTTCAAAAACAAGAATGGTCAGAATGGTTTGAACGGCCAGACCTCTCAAAGGTTTTTGGGGACGTGTAATGATGTGTTGTGTTTTTAAGTGCATTTAATCATGATTTATAGTGTGATTTAGCTTTAGGAAAAGCATTTAGGCATCATTAGGAGTGCATATGCATTGTTTTTCTCTTTTGTAGGTGGTGGGAGACATAATCAAGTGCCCAAAGGATAATGGAGGAGGTAGGGACTGAAGAACAACCAAAAAGGAGTGGAAAACAGCTAAGGGTCGTGCAAGGAGCTCACAACGGGGTGCCACAACGGCCACGCCAGGCCGCTGTAGAAGAATTGCGGAAGGCCTAAATCCACAGCGGTCGGCGCAGCGGGATCACTCAGCCGCTATGGACCATCAACACCACACATCGGCATCCCACAGCGGGCTACCTAGGCCGCTGTGGGATGTTTTGCGGAAGACACATTTCTCCAGCGGCATCCACAGCGACCACGTCAGGCCGCTGTGGATCAAGATACCTCACAGCGGCGTCCGGCAGCGAGGTACCCATGCCGCTGTGAGGCTACTTTTTCCCACATGATCCTTTTTCTTTTTACTTTCGGCTTGTAGACCCTCCCGTGTGGTTGTGGTCGACCATTGCACGTTCTTATGAACTATTTAAGGGCTCTTAATGTGTTAGAAGAGCCATATCACCTCTTGTAACAATTCACTACAAACAATTTAGTTTTCTTGATCTTTTTATGCAATTTGAGTTGTGTTCTTAAGTTCATCTTCTTGTTCTTATTTCTTTCATACTTGCCTTATCAAATCATGTTTTGCTTTGTTACTTCTATGGCTAGTGAGTAGTTCCCTATAAGTTTCTGGGTTTGAGTAAAGTGAGGGTGATCTAGAAATGGTTTAGGTTGTTTAGAACTTGGGAGTATTGATCTCTTACTTGTTAGAAGTTCTTAATGCTAGGATTGAAGTAGCTAATCAATTCCTTGTTTTTGAATGTTGCTAGCACTGAGAAGTGTAGTTAATGTTTGAATCTCTAATCAAGTGCTTTACATACTTAACCAATGAGAGTTGATGTTTAAGGTGTTTAGTGGTAGGTAATAAGAACTTATTCTTAAAGCATGTCTATCTTGAAATTGCCAATGAGAGTTGATGTTAATGCTTGATAGATATAGGGTTATTATCATGAGAGTCGAGTAACTTGAATTGTTGTTCTTAGCCTAAGAAATCATCCCATGCTTGTTAAATGTTTCTGAACTTATTATTGATCACCCAAACCGAAACTCAACCCAAGGAACTTAGGTTTTAATCAACTGTCTTTAACTATCTTATTGCTTTGTTTATGCTCTGTTCTTGTTCTGGTTTTAATCTCACTTTAAAATTGTCTAAATCATTGTTTAATTATGTTTAGAATCTGGATATCTTGTTAGTTGATAGTTACAAAACCAACAAACAAATTTGGTCGCACTTAGATTAAGGAAACACTTGCATTCTTAGTGCGTTTGATTTACCCAAGTGGATTGACACCTCAAAACTACAAGGACTAGGTTGTATACTTGCAACTGAAGTGGTGTAAGAGGAACTTTTTATACATATCAAGTTTGGCGTCGTTGCCATCTTGGGTGTTAATTGAGACATTAGGATTTGGTGTTTTCTTGAGCCTAAGTCTTTCGGTTATAGAGATACTCACTTTCTCTACCTTGTTTCCCTTTGTTTTGCAGGTGAATGAACTTGAGGAGCAAGGGACCAACAAACCTTGTACCAAAAGTTGACGACATAAAAGCTCACGAAAGGGAAATTTCAAGGAAGAGAAGACAACAACAAAGGTTACCAAGAGTACAAAACAACATGGCTGACCAGCAACAACAACCACACGACGGTGGTGAAGGAAACAGACAAAACCATCCACCAAGGGCACACAGAGCCATTGGAGCATATGACGAACCAAGCATCAACGACTACCATTCTGGAATCATTGCACCAGCGGTGGAAAACAACAACTACGAAATCAAGGCAAGCATCATCAACATGGTGCAAGGAAGCAAGTTCCATGGGCTGCCAATGGAAGATCCATGATATATCATGGTTTTTACCCATTTTAGACCATGATATAGATGTGTTTTAGTGTCTTTTGTCTTTGTTTAGAGTCTTTTACAGGTTAAATCAGGATTGGAGCTAATTGGAGATATTTGGAGCATTTTGGGACTTTTGGGACGTTTTGGCCGAGAGCTTAACTCACTGTTCGTATAATTGATCATGCATCGATCGTTGCACTCAATGCATCGATCGATGCAGTCGCGAGATGGGCCGTACACGTCGGTTTGACAAGTATTGAAGATTTACAAAGAAGCCCAAGATAGTTCCAGTATTTACACAGAAGCCCCATCCGAGATTATGCCTATATAATAGAGTTTTTAGAGTTTTTATTAAGAAGTTTTTGGCATACGCTTTATACTTTTTACAATATACTTTCATAATTAAGAGCAGAGGATTTTTAGAGCTTTTGGGGCTGATCTGAACCTAATTCATCATCTGTATTTGGAGAAGATTTCGAACCCCTTTTACTCTTATTCTTTTATGCAATTTACTTATCATATGATCATGTTTTCATTATCTATGTCTGAGTAGATTCCTAGTTAGACTTAGGGTTTCTCACATAGGATTTCATGACTTGCTAGACTTGTTCAATTTCAGTTAAGGATTCAAACTATATCTGTTCTTCAATTTAATTGTGCTTAAAGCTAGTTCTAACCTGATCAATTAGAATCTAGATCTTAGGTTGCTAAATACGTCACGGAAGTGGGGTTTAGGAATCTGAACTAATTAAATTGGGCAATTAAACTTTGCGCAAACGAAAGTTTGGTTTAGGATAATTGTGAACATATCAAACTCGAACTTATTGCTAGTTTAATCTGTTAGTTCTCGCAAACGGAAGTTTGGTTTGCTGCACTTAGACTTAGAGAATTATCGCAAAGGAATTTGGTTAATTCTATATCTGTGTTTTGAGTTCTAGAACTGTGCTTAATTAGATCCTTGCTGAATGAACTGTCTGCTAGTCTGATTTCCTGAGAATACCCTAGGTTTGACGCTTTTAATTACTTGCTTTCACAACCAATAATCTCTGCTACTGATTTACTTTCTTGCATTACTTTCAATACAATCACATTGCTTATTTCTAGTATTCATTCCCTACGGTTTGATTCTCTTGAGACCAAGTGTCCCTGTGGATTCGATAACCCTATATACTACTTTGACATTGCTGTACACTTGCAGTTTAGTATAGGGATTAAAACTTTGACCCCTATCAAGTTTTTGGCGCCGTTGCCGGGGACTCTTTGAGTCTTCGATAGGACCGAACTTAGGGTTTTACTAGAAATTTTTCGTTTTTCGTTTTTGTTTTTCGTTTTTTATTTTATTTTATTTTATTTTACTGACTTTTTCTCTGTTTCTCTCTGTCGCAGGTACGAATTTCGCCTTGCATCGATCGTTGCACCCTTGCATCGATCGTTGCTGAGCGATTTGAGATTGAATCGATCGTTGCACTGATAGCATCGATCGTTGCTGGACGATTACAGACAGTTTATGCCAACGCATAACACTCGAAGTAATCCGAACTCGAGCTTAGTTAATCTCAATCTAGAGGAACTTGGACGTCTAGAGAGGACTATCAGAAGAGAAAAGAGAGAGAGAATGGTACAAGAACGCTTGATCTTGATACCAGATGCTGATGGAATCCTGAGGGATCCAGAGAACAATCCTTACAATGCTGCAGGGCAAAGGATTGATGCTGAAGGGAATGTCATCCCTGATCCCCCTGAACCTGAGCAACAACCGCAAGATCGAGCTCAAGGTAGAGAGATGGTAGTTCATGAGAAGACACTTGCTGATTATAACAGACCAGATATATTCTATGCTAATCGGTCTGCAATTCGACCACCTCCGTTCACCAGAGCTGAGTTTAAGCTGAAACCTGAGTACTACGCATTGGTTGGACAGTATCAGTTCCATGGTCTTCCTAACGAGCATCCTATGGATCACATAGACACATTTGAGGAATTGGCTAGTAGTATCACGGCTGAAGGAGTTTCTTCTGATCATATTTTCTGTAAGCTCTTCCCATTCTCTCTTAAAGGAGATGCAGCTTACTGGCTGAGACAGCTAGAACCAGGATCTTTGACCACTTGGAAAGCAGTCAAGAAGGAGTTCCTTAGACATTTTTATGACGATGGGTTATCTGAGCAGCTTAGACATGATATCCTGACATTCAAACAGCAACCTACAGAGCCTTTTAAAGCAGCTTGGATGAGATTCAAGATGTACCAGAGGGATTGTCCACACCATGGATTCTCTGAGGTACAGCTTCTGAGTGCCTTTTTCAGGGGTTTGGATTTTTGGTATCAGAGAGCTATGGACACAGGAAGTGATGGAAACTTCTATACCAGGACCCCAGAAGAAGCTAAAGAGCTTATTAAGAACTTGATGACTAGCAGTAGTGTCAAGAATGCTGACAAGAAAAGGCAGAGATCTAGTTGCGGAGATGATAGCTTGCAGATAGCTGATTTAAGGGACAAGGTGGATTATATCCACAACATGGTAGTAGCTGGAGAATTTGTAGAGGTGAATTATGTTAATGAAGCCGATTTTCATGAACACACATCTAGAAGTCAACAGAGACAAGCTCCGAGATCGAATGGATATGGCTATTCACCTCACCAAGCTCCTCCACCTACAGAGAAGACAAAGATTGAGTCTATGCTTGAGCAGCTACTTCTTGGACAGAATAAGATGACGCAGGATCTGGATGGAAAGATGGACTTCATGTATCGGGATCTAAGTGGAAAAATAGAATCTTTGACAAGCAGAGTTGACAATCTGGATGCTAAGATAACGCAAGTGGAAACCAGTATACAGACAGAGCATGTTAAGGCAGCCTCAGCAGAAGAAGAAGTTGAGCAGAATCGAAAAACTGAAGTTCTGGAACTGGAAAATCCGAGAGGAATTCAGAATGTTCGCCTTGCATCGATCGACACAAATGTGCATCGATCGACACATCCTGCGACTGTCATTAACGATCGTCACCATTTTAGCAACGATCGACACCACGGGCGTGAGCAGCCAAATTTCCCAGAGAAACCGAAAGCTGACACAGAAAGAGCCTACAAACCGAAGATTCCTTTCCCTAAGAAGTCCAAGCAAGAGATTAAGTTGGAAAAATGCGTGGAGATAATGAGAGAAAAGCTAACTGACACTCCATTGATTGATGCCACTAAGACCAATCCCATGATGAAGGCATGTGTTAATGGCATCCTTTCTAGCAACATGACTGAAGAAGAAGGATGCTTGATGATCTCAGAAGTATGTGATGCTGTTGTTAATGGTAGGGTTCCTGAGAAGCTAAAGGATCCAGGAGGTTTTATGATAGACTGCTCTATCTATAGAGACAAATTTCAGAGGGCATTATGTGATCTCGGCTCAAGTATAAATCTCATGCCGTACTCTGTGGCTGTGAAATTGGGACTACTGAACTTCCAGCCTACTAGGATCTCTTTAGTCCTAGCTGATCGATCAAGAAGACATCCAGAAGGAATTCTTGAGAACATCCCTCTTAGAGTTGGGAATTACTTTATTCCAACGGACTTTATGGTACTGAAGTATGAGATTGAGCCTGATGATCCTCTACTGCTTGGTAGATCCTTTTTAGCCACTGCTGGGGCTGTGATTGATGTACGCTATGGATTGATTGATCTCCACCTGGGAGATAAGCCTCTGCAGTTCAAAATGGATGAATTGAAGAAACCCACTATTGATGGACAGAGTTTCAGCATTGATACAGAATTAGAAGCTGAGATTGGAGAGAAGAAGATGGCGGTTCCTCTTGAACCTGCTCTAACATCTTTAGCGCCTGCAACTGCTCATAAGCAGAAAGCTCCAGACATCTTATTTCCACCAAAGGTTAGGCACAAATCATCTAAGCTTAAACATCCTAACCACATTACTTTGAATGCAGGACAACATCCTACCCCACCCAAGCTTCGCTCCCGCCCTGATTCTGTTGGTTTCTACCTTGGGAAATCCCATGATCCGAATGCTTATTCTCCACCATGGATGAGGAGACTTGAACAGAGACAGAAAAAGTCTCTGTCAGGATCTTCTGGCACTTGAAAAACCTTGCGCGTCCGGTCAAGCTATTGACCTTAAACAAGCGCTGGGTGGGAGGCAACCCACCATTAGGTACTGGTGTTTTTCTTTTTAATTTTTGGTGTTTTTGTTAGGATTTTACGTTTGTTTTTGTTTCTGGTGGAGTCATGTTTGCAGGTCTCGGATTAAATCGCAGTGCAGCGATCGATGCATTTCTGCATCGATCGTCACAACACGAAAGGAATCGCATTGCAGCGATCGTTGCGGTCCTGATCGACCATACACGAAAAATCGCCAAGTAACGGTCGATGCACATAGTGCAACGGTCGTTGCTCGTGCGACAGAGGTAACCCGACAGACATAAACTCACCTTTTCAATTTATTTTATTTTCTTTTTACCAATCCTTCGCTGGACACTACTGGGGACAGTGTGTCTTAAGTGTGGGGGAGGTGCTACTGACGTTTATCTTTCTGTTTTCTTAAGAGTCAGTCCGTTTTTCAAAATTTTTGTTTTATTGAGTCAAAATTGTTTAAGTAAGAAACCATGATTTTCGGAGGAGATTTACAAAACTTGCAGGAACTTAAGTAACCATTGGGATGAAGTTGCAGGATCTATCTCTGACTATTAGAAAACCCCATCACAGATCAACCTACTGGGAACACCCACATCACTTCAGGTATCAGAGGATCCTTTTACTGACTTCACCCCTAATACTGACTTAGATTTTCTCACCTAAGGGCTTGGTATACTTTATGTCGGATTCCCTGTTAGTTCTGACACAGCCTGTAAACCTGTCCTATTTAGTTCCCTTCTCCCCTTCTATAAAGTAAAAAAATAATAATAATAAACTGAGGATGAGTTAGTAACTCCGAAGTGGTCATGGGAATAGTAGCAAACACTATTATCTCTCATGTGATCCATGGAATGTGTCCAAAGTACACCCCATAACGGGAAGAACACTGATAAAAAAAATAAAATGATACCCAGTGGGGAAAAATCAGTTGTTAAAGAAGGGAAAGAGAAGAAAGGGACTAGAGAAAGATAGTATGGTGGTCTAGAGCTGATTAGGTAAGAATCCATGTGCCTTTAGATCGATACTCCTTAGGTGAGACCGCACTTAAATACTTGCAGAAGTCAGTAGGGAGAATTTGAATGCTTGAATGTGATTGTGGAGTTTACCTAGGACAGTTGCTAAGTGTGGGGGAAGTACATGTTGGTCTTGATATCCTGTGATTGATTCTTTCAGTGGTTTACTAAGGGGAATCTGAGTATTGTAGCTTCTAAGATGAAATGAGTTTCTGAAGAGTTTTCAAACCTCTTCACCATGTTTTAGTTCTATGTTTTGCTTGAGGGCAAGCAAAGGCTAAGTGTGGGGGAGTTGATATATCATGGTTTTTACCCATTTTAGACCATGATATAGATGTGTTTTAGTGTCTTTTGTCTTTGTTTAGAGTCTTTTACAGGTTAAATCAGGATTGGAGCTAATTGGAGATATTTGGAGCATTTTGGGACTTTTGGGACGTTTTGGCCGAGAGCTTAACTCACTGTTCGTATAATTGATCATGCATCGATCGTTGCACTCAATGCATCGATCGATGCAGTCGCGAGATGGGCCGTACACGTCGGTTTGACAAGTATT
Organism: Orychophragmus violaceus; assembly: GCA_030180135.1. Classification (NCBI taxonomy): domain Eukaryota; kingdom Viridiplantae; phylum Streptophyta; class Magnoliopsida; order Brassicales; family Brassicaceae; genus Orychophragmus; species Orychophragmus violaceus. The sequence goes on from CM058229.1 coordinate 24,993,716, forward strand.
GAAGATTTACAAAGAAGCCCAAGATAGTTCCAGTATTTACACAGAAGCCCCATCCGAGATTATGCCTATATAATAGAGTTTTTAGAGTTTTTATTAAGAAGTTTTTGGCATACGCTTTATACTTTTTACAATATACTTTCATAATTAAGAGCAGAGGATTTTTAGAGCTTTTGGGGCTGATCTGAACCTGATTCATCATCTGTATTTGGAGAAGATTTCGAACCCCTTTTACTCTTATTCTTTTATGCAATTTACTTATCATATGATCATGTTTTCATTATCTATGTCTGAGTAGATTCCTAGTTAGACTTAGGGTTTCTCACATAGGATTTCATGACTTGCTAGACTTGTTCAATTTCAGTTAAGGATTCAAACTATATCTGTTCTTCAATTTAATTGTGCTTAAAGCTAGTTCTAACCTGATCAATTAGAATCTAGATCTTAGGTTGCTAAATACGTCACGGAAGTGGGGTTTAGGAATCTGAACTAATTAAATTGGGCAATTAAACTTTGCGCAAACGAAAGTTTGGTTTAGGATAATTGTGAACATATCAAACTCGAACTTATTGCTAGTTTAATATGTTAGTTCTCGCAAACGGAAGTTTGGTTTGCTGCACTTAGACTTAGAGAATTATCGCAAAGGAATTTGGTTAATTCTATATCTGTGTTTTGAGTTCTAGAACTGTGCTTAATTAGATCCTTGCTGAATGAACTGTCTGCTAGTCTGATTTCCTGAGAATACCCTAGGTTTGACGCTTTTAATTACTTGCTTTCACAACCAATAATCTCTGCTACTGATTTACTTTCTTGCATTACTTTCAATACAATCACATTGCTTATTTCTAGTATTCATTCCCTACGGTTTGATTCTCTTGAGACCAAGTGTCCCTGTGGATTCGATAACCCTATATACTACTTTGACATTGCTGTACACTTGCAGTTTAGTATAGGGATTAAAACTTTGACCCCTATCAATCCACTAGACCATCTTGACAACTTTGACAAGCTATGCCGCACAGTCCGCATCAATGGGATTTCTGAAGATGCAATGAAGATGATATTATTTCCATTCTCGCTTGGAGATAAAGCCCACTTTTGGGAGAAGAACCTTCCACCCAACTCAATCACCTCCTGGGATGAATGAAAAAGAGCCTTCTTATCCAAGTTCTTCTCCAAATCAAGAACAACAAGATTACGAACTGAGATTTCAAGCTTCAAACAAAAAGCCACAGAAAACTTTGGGGAAGCTTGGGAAAGATTCAAAGGCTACACCAACCAATGTCCACACCATGGCTTCACTAAGGAGAGTCTTCTCAGCACACTATATCGTGGCATACTGCCAAAATACCGGATAATGCTAGACACTACTAGCAATTGGTGGAGAACTTGGCAGTCAGTGACACAAACTATGGGGAAGACTATGACCGCACATACCGAGAAGGTGGAAATAGAGATGACCAAAGAAGGGAGATCAAAGCCCTTAATGAGAAGCTAGACAAGTTGCTCAAAGCAAACCAGAGGAATGTCAACTTCGTGGGAGAGTTTGATCAAAACCAAGGATACATGGAAGATGATGCTGAGATGAGTTTTGATGGACATGCTGAAATGAACTACATTGGAGGTCAAAGATTCAACAAAGGCTTCAACCAAAACTATAGGAATCACCCCAACTTTTCTTATAGGAACAACAATGTGGAGAATCCCCAAAACCAGACATATCCACCATTCAAACCTCAAGGACAGACCACTCTTCAAGGAAACTTTCCAACAAAATAAGCATTCAACAACAATGGAAACTTTCAGCAAAGGCAACCTTACAACAACAACCAAGGAAATTTCCAACCACGCCAACAGTACAACAACAACCAAGGGATCTATCAAGGGAACCAACAGTACCAAGGATAAGGAAGCTCATCCAACCAACAGCGACAAGAAGACCCAACACAACAAATGATGAAACAACTAATGGAGAGCACCAAAAAGATGATGAGCAATATGAATGAAAAATACGACAGTCTAGCATATGAGTTTGCAAGCCTCAAACAATCACTGCAAGCGGGATCATCATCAAACAGACAACAAGGCATACTCCCTGGAAAGCCAGAAACAAACCAAAAGAAGTACTGTAATGCCATCTTCTTTGATGAAAGCTCAGAGGTTGTTATGAAGAAAAATGGCAATGAAGAAATGACAGGGATAAAGGAGAGTGAGGAATGCTCCAACAATGTCGAAAAGAAAATAAACCTTGAAATAGAAGATCATCCTTATGAGCCTGAACTCCCATTTCCAGGTAGATTCCTCACCAAGGCTCAAAAGAAAGAAATCTCCAAGTTCAAAAATGATATGAAGAAAATTGGTGTTCAGCTGCCTAATATGGGGACTATGCATGAGGCTCATCTCCAAATGATGCTCATTAGAGACATTCTAGCCAACAAGGAGATGGTAGAAGAGCTGATGGGACTCTCTACATCATCTCTACCACACCAACATCACTATCCAAGCTTGAAGATCAAGGGAATTTTACTATACCTTGTTCTCTTGGTGATTTAAAACTTGATGATGCTCTTGTTGATTCTGGTGCAAGTGTGAATGTTATATCCCTAGAGATGGTGAAGAGTCTGGGAATCCACGACATGAAAGCTCATCCTTCTTCTCTCATGTTTGGGGATGCTTCTTCAAAGTATCCACTTGGTGTCATTGAAAACTATCCTATCAAGATTGGAGAATGCACAATACCAATAGACCTCACTGTTTTGGATATGGTTGATAACAAGAAAGTTCCCTTGATCCTTGAAAGACCATTCCTCACAACGGTTGGAGCAACAATTGACTTCCCAAACAAGAAGGTGACTCTCCAACATGTCAACAAAAAGATCTCCTACACTATACAAGCTTATACACCTTATTATTGTGGAACAATCAACAATAGAGAGCTGAATATCAAAGAGAACCAAGCTGAAAAGGAGAAGGTTGTGAAGAACTTGAAATGCAAATCCACAAAGGTTGAAGAAGGTGAGGAGGAAATCTTGGATTCTGAAAGTTTACAAAGTTTGTTTGAAGAGCACGTCAAAACTGCCAAAGAAGAGGGGTTGAGAGAACTCATGATGAAGAGAAGAAGAAGATGAATGCACCCCACTCTCCCAACTTAACTCAACCTCCTAACATTCTGAACTTCCATTAAGGCTTAAAGATGGAAGCATCGAATACAAGGCCAGGTGCAATGGAAAGTCACCATTCTCAATTGTCAAAGCCATCATCAGCCCTCAGTATCAAGGAGATCCAGTCAAGCTTCAAGAGCTGTTGTCTCAAGTCCTGACCATCACAATGGAAGGCAGGCCACAACCCAATCATCACTAGCAAGTGAGAAGAAAGTCAAGCTAAAGACTTTAAACAAGCTCAAAAGGATAATGGAGGAGGTAGGGACTGAAGAACAACCAAAAGGAGTGGAAAAACAGCTAAGGGTCGTGCAAGGAGCTCACAGCGCGGTGCCACAGCGGCCACGCCAGGCCGCTGTAAAAGAATTGCGGAAGGCCTAAATCCACAGCGGTCGGTGCAGCGGGATCTCTCGGCCGCTGTGGACCATCAATACCACACAGCGACATCCCACAGCGGGCTACCTAGGCCGCTGTGGGATGTTTTACGTAAGACATATTTCTCCAGCGGCATCCACAGCGACCATGTCAGGCCGCTGTGGATCAAGATACCTCACAGCGGCGTCCGGCAGCGAGGTACCCATGCCGCTGTGAGGCTACTTTTTCCCACATGATCCTTTTTCTTTTTACTTTCGGCTTGTAGACCCTCCCGTGTGGTTGTGGTCGACCATTGCACGTTTTTATGAACTATTTAAGGGCTCTTAATGTGTTAGAAGAGCCATATCACCTCTTGTAACAATTCACTACAAACAATTTAGTTTTCTTGATCTTTTTATGCAATTTGAGTTGTGTTCTTAAGTTCATCTTCTTGTTCTTATTTCTTTCATACTTGCCTTATCAAATCATGTTTTGCTTTGTTACTTCTATGGCTAGTGAGTAGTTCCCTATAAGTTTATGGGTTTGAGTAAAGTGAGGGTGATCTAGAAATGGTTTAGGTTGTTTAGAACTTGGGAGTATTGATCTCTTACTTGTTAGAAGTTCTTAATGCTAGGATTGACGTAGCTAATCAATTCCTTGTTTTTGAATGTTGCTAGCACTGAGAAGTGTAGTTAATGTTTGAATCTCTAATCAAGTGCTTTACATACTTAACTAATGAGAGTTGATGTTTAAGGTGTTTAGTGGTAGGTAATAAGAACTTATTCTTAAAGCATGTCTATCTTAAAATTGCCAATGAGAGTTGATGTTAATGCTTGATAGATATAGGGTTATTATCATGAGAGTGGAGTAACTTGAATTGTTGTTCTTAGCTTAAGAAATCATCCCATGCTTGTTAAATGTTTCTGAACTTATTATTGATCACCCAAACCGAAACTCAACCCAAGGAACTTAGTTTTTAATCAACTGTCTTTAACTATCTTATTGCTTTGTTTATGCTCTGTTCTTGTTCTGGTTTTAATCTCACTTTAAAATTGTCTAAATCATTGTTTAATTATGTTTAGAATCTGGATATCTTGTTAGTTGATAGTTACAAAACCAACAAACCAATTTGGTTTGACTTAGATTAAGGAAATACTTGCATTCTTAGTGCGTTAGATTTACCCAAGTGGATTGACACTTCAAAACTACAAGGACTAGGTTGTATACTTGCAACTGAAGTGGTGTAAGAGGAACTTTTTATACATATCATGTAATTTCTGCGGAAATCAAGGTCACAAAGCCTTCGAGTGTCGGAGCAAGAAGGCTCAAGCTAACTTGTCCGAAGCTGATATGTGCGCCGTAGTCACTGAGGCTAATGTTGCTGAAAGCCATCCGAAGACTTGGTGGTTTGATACTGGAGCAACAAGGCACATATGTATGGATCAAGAGATGTTCTCGACCTACACAAATAACAAGAGTGATGATACGCTCTTGATGGAAAACTCTGTGACTTCAAAGTTTGAAGGTCACAGAAAGGTTGTTCTGAAGCTCACATCTGCGCAAGAGCTCACACTGACGAATGTGGTCCACGTGTCGGACATGCGCAAGAATCTGATCTCTGGATCTCTTATGAGCAAGCATGGTTTCACCATCAAGCTGTAAGGAGATAAGCTGATCTTATCAAAGAATGGAATGTTTTTGGGGAAGGGTTTCGTTTCTAATGGGTTATTTAAAATGTATGTTGAGGCAGTCATTCGTAAAACTGATGTAACCGAAGTTTCTACCTAGAAGAACCTTAAGATGAATGAAAAGAAACCAGTTGCTTATGTTGTGGAGTCATTCAATATTTGGCACGAACGTTTAGGACATGTTAACTTCAAGTCTATGAGTAGAATGATGAACATGATGTTGATTCCTAAAAGCAAGATAAGCAAAGATAAATGTGAAGTTTGTGTCCAAGCCAAACTCACAAAAACGCCATCACCAAGCGTAGAAAGAACAACCGAACCTCTATGTTTAATTCACAAAGATTTGTGTGATTTAAAATTTGTGCAATCTAGAGGTGGACAGAAGTACTTCGTAACTTTCATAGATGATTGCACTAGATACTGCTATGTGTATCTATTACGAAGTAAAAATGAAGCCTTACAAGCTCGAAGTTGAAAACCAACTTGATAAAACTATCAAAATGGTTAGAAGTGATCGAGGAGGTGAATACAATGAAACTTTCGATGCGTTCTGTAGAGAACATGGTATTATTCATCAAACAACCGCTTCTTACTCACCAGAATCTAATGGAGTTGCAGAACAAAAGAACCGAACTCTTAAAGAGATGATGAATGCAAAGTTGAAGGAATCTGGGTTAGCCCAGAACATGTGGGGGAAAGCGCTGCTTACCTCGAATTACATCCTGAACAAAATACCACACAAAGTGACTGGAAAAACTCCATATGAACTTTGGAAAGGTAAAGTACCTTCGTACAAATACCTGAAAATGTGGGGGTGCCTGGTAAAAGTTGCAGTACCACTCCCGAAGAAGGTCACCATCGGACCTAAGACGATAGACTGCATATTCATCGGCTATGCGCATAATAGCAGTGCCTACCGTTTTCTGGTATATAAGTCAGATATACCAGATATTCATGTGAACACGACAATGGAGTCAAGGAACGTTTCCTTCTTCGAAGATGTGTTTCCATGCAAGGATAAGGAAAATCCTAAGAGAACTCATGATGAACGAGAGGCTAGCCATGAGGCAAGCACTTCTATAAACGAAGAAGCAGAAGTAGAAGAGGAGATTGAACTTAGACGAAGCAAAAGAGCTCGTAAAGAAAAGACATTCGGTTCAGAGTTCATAACAGCATTTCAAGCAGAAAGTGGGCCAAGAACTTTTAATGAAGCCATGTCTACTCCTGATGCACCTTCATAGAAGGAGGCTGTTAACAGTGAAATCAATTCCATTATGGAGAATCATACATGGGAATTGGTTGATTTACCGCAAGGGTGTAAATCTCTTGGGTGCAAATGGATCTTCACTATAAAGTTGAAAATAGATTGATCCATAGACAAGTACAAGGCTAGACTTGTGGTGCAAGGACTCTGGCAAAAAGAAGGGTTGGATTACTTTGACACCTATTCTCCGGTAACGAGAATAACTTCGATTCATATGCTGATTGGAATTGTAGCATTAAGAGATCTTGAAATCCATCAAATGGATGTAAAAACTGATTTCCTAAATGGAGATTTAGAAGAAGAAATCTACATGAATCAACCTGAGGGTTATGCCGCTCCGGGGCAAGAAAAGAAAGTGTGTAGACTTGTGAAGTCATTATATGGACTTAAACAATGGCACGAAAAGTTTGACAATGTAATGATGTCAAATGGTTTTCACACTAATGAATGTGATAAGTGTATATACATCAAAAGTACTCCTCATGGATACGTTTTGCTTTGTTTTTACGTTGATGACATGCTCATCATGGGAAGCAGTAAGGAAATCATCAAACAAACTAAGAACATGCTTAGTGGAAAGTTTGATATGAAATACTTGGTACTAGCAGATGTAATTCTGGGAATTAAGATAACTCGAAATTCCGAAGGAATAATCCTATCTCAAGATCATTATCCTGAAAAGATCCTAGAGCGGTTTAAGAACTACTCAAACGGGATAGCAAAGAATCCAGTTGATCCTCAACTTCATTTGACAAAGAATTCAGGTGAACCTATGTCGCAGGTGGAGTATGCAAGAGTGATCGTGAGTTTAATGTACTTGACGAATTGTACTAGATCCGATTTAGCGCACTCAGTAAATGTACTAAGTCGCTACACGAGTAATCTAGGTAATACTCATTGGAAAGCCATAACTAGAGTATCTGATAAATACTAAGAGTTATGGACTTCACTTTGAAAAAAGAACCAGCAGTACTAGAAGGGTACAGTGATGCAAATTGGATTTCAGATTCAAGAAACTCTAAATCTACGAGTGGATATGTATTCACTCTTGCTGGTGGTGCAATATCCTGGAAATCTTCCAAGCAAACACTCCTGGCCCAATCAACCATGGAGACAGAGTTCATAGCTTTAGACAAAGCTGTGGAGGAAGCAGAATGGCTTCGGAACTTCTTGGAAGATATCCCGATGTGGGAAATACCAGTGCCAGCTCTACGCGTACACTGTGATAGTCAGTCGGCTATCTCACGGGCACTGAGTAATCTGTACAATGGCAAATCTCGTCATATACGAAGACGACATAAGCCCATTAGACATTTGATCTCAAGTGGTGTAATAACGATAGATTACATCAAGTCGGTTGATAATTTAGCGGATCCGTTCACAAAAAGCTTGCCGCGAGATGAAATTTTGAAATCATCAAAAGGAATGGGTTTAAAGCCTATGAACAAAGATGACACTTGATGGAAACCCCACCTATGTGACTGGAGATCCCAAGATCTAGGTTCAAAGGGAAGCGAAATTGAGTTGATTGAGGATTGAGCACTATAACTCTGCCCAGTTCCTCAGATGATAAATAATGCTATATGTGTGTGTGATAAGGTTAAGCGTTGGCTTTTAATGATTCCATAGCTTTGTAATAGTGGAGTACAGACGGATACTTCTTGAAAGAAAGCTGATGGCAGATCACCTAGTGAGTGTGAAATGGGACCGTTTCTAGGAGAATGAATGTAAGGCTATACTCTCCAACTTCACTCACGAGTACCAGGCATGTTCAAGGCCAAAATGAACACAATAGAGGACATAGTTCTACGAGAAGATGTCGATGTGCGATATCTGTTGTCTCGGTTTACATCAAAGTCCGGGTGGTTCAAGACATCGCGTTCACCTCCTGGCCGAGTAAACCCGACAGATATTAAAAATGATTGGTTCAAAGCTGAAAAATGCTACCTCTCAGATACAGTTACATTTTCGTATACTCTCGAAAGTCTGTCTAGTCTAGTGAAGTCTAGTCTAGTAGAGTCTATCTAGTAAGATGAGTATGTCTAGATAGTTGCATCTGCATATGTTTAGAGTCATTTCTATTCATGTGGGGGATTGTTGGAACAATTCTGGAAAAGACATAATAAAGTTATGGGCTTTATCCAAAATGTGTATGTGTGAAAAAAAATGAGTTAAGCTCATAAAGAATGAAATGTTTTCATTGGCTATAACTATTCTGGGAAGGGAAAGTTTCCCACTTTGGAAACAAGGAAAGATTTCACTTACTATATAAGGAGTCCAACTTCTACTTGTGTTACAAGAAAGTTGGATAGAGAGGAGAAAGACCACACACGCGCGGTCGTCGTCATTGCTCGTTGCTCGTTGCTCGTTGCTCGTTGCTCCGTTGCTTTTTAATTAGCTCTTAGGGCTCTTGAGCTCTATAAGACCAAGCGAGTTATTGAGCGTAGTTAATCTCTCTTAACCGAGAATTAATTTTTTTTAATTACGTCAACAAAACTTACAACCCAAGTTGGTGTGCGGCCCAACTCGGAAAAGCTTGGTGAACAAGTTCGCGGACTTGTTGCACAAGGTTTAATTTTCTTAAACCTAGCCTCCTCTCTAATCATATATATATACGATCCCTAAGCCTCCTTGTAGAGCATCCACAACGAAAATCACACAGAGAAAAACCCAAAAAGAAGTTCCTTAAATTCTCTTCTGTTTTAGGTTAGTGTCTAATTCGAGAGTATTGTAGTTCATATGTTCGGTATAACCGATATCGAGTGTTGCGATACGGTTTCATATGGTTGTATCTTGGGACTCATGAATCTTGATTTGACTTGTCACACTACGGGTGATTCTTTGAGTTAAGGAAAGAGAACAAATCTCGCCTCCATATATTCTGATTTCTACTCTTTCTGTCAAATCGTTTTGATATCGTTTCCTTAACGCTTATTGTTTATTTGTGATTAAATCGTATTTATCGTAGTGTACTAATTTTTGGTTCTACGGAAACAACTCAGCCACAACGATCAAAATATACTCCCTCCGTTTCTCAATATAGGAGGTTTTAGAGTTTTAGATTTTTTTCAAAATATAAGAGGTTCTCACATTTCTATGCAAATGTTTGTGTTATTTTAATATTAAAAAATTAAAAAGCTATCATACAACTAAAAAGTTTCTTGGAATTCTTGAAAAATTAAATTATTAAATGATATTTTTTGTTTAAAGGTAAAGAAAGTAAGTTTTCTTAATATGTGTGCATTACCCTAAAACCTCCTATATTGAGAAACAGAGGGAGTATTACGTAACATGTTCTGACATGTTTGGCAAAAAATAAAAATAAATAAATAAAACATGTTCTGAACTAAAATTTGAACCAGGGAATTCAGATGCATCATACGGTCGATTTATAATTTCATTTTCTATGTCGAGTGTATACATTTGTATAATAATTTAAGATGCTTTGAGCCTTTTTGACCAATTCAGTAATTCTATTTAACAAAAAAATATCAGCAAATCTGCATGTATATATAAAAAACATATACTGTATTACTTAGGGCGTACGTACAAGCACCGGCTCGATCGTTTTGATTGTGGAAAAAGTTATCACAAAGAGTCCGCGTGAAATTAATGCCCCAACCTACTCTACTCACTTACTTTCCACTCTTTCCATTTTTAAATCAAATCTTTAAAAATGAAAACAATGTTTTTGTACAGCGATAGACTCCACCAGCGACAGCGATATATATTTTTTTTTTTGGTAAAATGTTAAATTTTTTTAATTCTATATGGCAACATCGATTAATGCGACAGCGATATTATTACTACAATTTTCTTACAACCGCGAATTTTAACGGAAACCTAGACATTCTTTAATAGAATATTCAGCATTCTCAGTTTTCAAGATCCCTACAAAGACAAGACATATCCTCGATAAAAAGATAAAAAAAAACACACACACAAATTAAGAAGGAATACTATTATCCCTCAACTTTCATTAAATTAAAATGTTCAAAGGTTACAACACAACCAACTATATGTTATACTAATGCGAGAAAGAAACACAAAACGCCCTAAACACAAGCTAAAATAACTTAAGAAATCTCATGTATTTACCATCTCGTTTCTCTTATATAAGAGATTTAAACCGTTTCTAGTATTGGTCTTTGCGATTTGAGTCTTCCGCCTTTATATATTGGTCCATTTTTAATTTATTTATCATATTGCATTTCTATAATCTTTTCAAAACTTTTAGCTCAACTTGTTCACAATTTTGTGTCCCAATATATGATTTGACCCAAAAACAACTTGAAATTCACAATTTATTTGAATCCTAACATAAGCAAGTCTAATGTAGGTAGAATCTGTTACCCTCGTCGAGTTGGACAATGTTACTTTTATCAATTATATATAGAAGTTTGTTATTAGAGATCAGAATAATCTATAACTACATGTCTAATAACAAAGGTGCTATTCTTTTGTGCGTTGAGAAACTGCATCTCACTGCAAAAACAAGATGTTGTTCTTTTAGTGGTACTTAAGAAACGCATCCAGATGCAAAAGTCAGATATTGCATCCAAAATAATTGGAAATTCTGGATGCATTTGAAAGTTGAGTTGAGACGCACTCAACTTCCAAAAATCTAAAATAAGCATTTTTTGGGAAAATCGTAAAATACTGCGGTTTCTCGATAAAATAGCAAAATCGCGGTTTTTCGCGAAACAAAAAAAATCACAAAAGCGCATTTTTCTGCCAAAACCGCAAAAACGTGTTTTCCCGCCAAAACCGCAAAATCGCGTTTTTCCGCCAAAACCGTAAAATCGCGTTTTCCCACCAAAACCGCAAAATCACGTTTTTCCGCTAAAATCATAAAATCTCATTTTTCCGCCAAAATCGCAAAACCTCGTTTTTCCGCCAAAATAGCAAAATCACGTTTTTCCGCCAAAACCGCAAAATCACGTTTTTCCGCCAAAACCGCAAAATCGCGTTTTCCCGCTAAAATCGCAAAAACTCGTTTTCCGCCAAAACCGTAAAATCACGTTTTCCCGCCAAAAAGCAAAATCGCGTTTTCCCGCAAAAACCGCAAAATCGCATTTTTCCGCCAAAACCGCAAAATCGCGTCGCGTTTTTCCGCCAAAACCGCAAAATCGCATTTTCCCGCGAAAACCGCAAAATCACGTTTTCCTGCGAAAACCGCAAAATCACGTTTTCCCGCCAAAACCGCAAAATTGCGTTTTCCCGCAAAAATCGCAAAATTGCGTTTTCCCGCGAAAACCGCAAAATCGCGTTTTCCCGCCAAAACCGCAAAATCACGTTTTCCCGTCAAAACCGCAAAATCGAGTTTTCCCGCCAAAACCGCAAAATCGCGTTTTCCCGCCAAAACCGCAAAATCGTATTTTTACGCCAAAATCGCAAAATCTCGTTTTCCCGTCAAAACCGCAAAATCGCGTTTTCCCGCCAAAACCGTAAAATCGCGTTTTTCTTGTCAAAACCGTAAAATCGTGTTTTTCCGCCAAAACCGCAAAATCGTGTTTTTTGTCAAAACTGTAAAATCGCGTTTTTTCGCCAAAACGGCAAAATCGCGTTTTCCCGCCAAAACGGCAAAATCGCGTTTTTCCGTCTAAATCGCAAAATCTCGTTTTCTATCAAAACCGCAAAATCGTGTTTTTCCGCCAAAACCACAAAATTCAAACCTTAAAAATAATGTATCCAACTAATGTATACAAATAAACAAAGAAACATAATTGCATCTAGACGCAATTTCTAAATGCACAAAGAAACATAATTGCATTTACATCTGGATGCAACGTTTGGAAACTGCATCTGAACGCAGTTTCTAGACGCAATTTCCAGATGAGGAAAAGAACAGGCCCAAAATATGAAAATAAGACCTAAGAGCATATACAATGCAGGTTGTTAGCGTCGGTTCTTAAGAAAAAAAAATATAAAATATTGTGTGGGTCCCACGTGGACCCCACACATTTTTAACAACCCGGTTGCTAAATCTGTTAAATAAGAACCGTCTCTTAACTATTACTGCCACGTGTCAGCGTGGTATTGGTCCGTTATTTTTTTTTTTTAATTTTTTTTTTTTTTTTTAGAATCCAAAAAAAAAAAAAAAAAATATTAAAATATTTTTTTTAGGAACTTTGTGTAAGTCTCAGCATTGTACATGCTCTAAGTGTGCCAAAACTACATAGTATTTTTACAGCAATTAATCAACCTAAAATCGTAGAACTCGAGTAAGATTCGTAAACATTGACCATTTACAAATGAAAATTAAACATTTTAAGTGCTTTAAAATGACTGTTAGACAAACTATAAATTACTTATTAGATGTGGTAAAGTTTTACGTTATAATTTCAATCTCAGTTTGAAAAGAAAAATTTGATTCTAAAAGTCAAATTAATCACGCAAATAAATATTTTAAATTTTCTTACAATTAATTTCTCGCAATGTCTATTTGCCTTTCGTACTTCATAGCTAATTCAGATTAAAGTTACTTGATAATTTTGAAACATTTCTATTTAGAGTTCACTCGCATCGACTGTGGTTGAAGGTGTTTACAGAAGCTGATGGATGGTTTATAGCGTTAATGATCGTTTTGCATGATTGGTATAGTGGTCGTAAGCGAGTGTATTTGGGGGATATTTTGACTGATTTGCAAACCATTTCTATTGAGATAAATTTTACAAAATATTAAACTAGAGATAAATTTTAATTAAAAAACACTAAAACCGTATTATTTAAATAAAATATTTTCGGAGATTTAAAACAATTATATATAATAAATATCCCTAAATAAAATTATACATACAAATATAATTTATCTAATATATAATATATATATATATATTATGCATATCAAATTAAAAATAAAATATACATTTTAAGATGTTTGAAACATTTATATACTATATAAATAGTTATGTATATTTTAATTAATATTATATATATTAAGAATAAGAATTTAATATAAAAATATTTGGCAGAATAAAATAAATTTCTTATTTTTTCAATTTTTTATTAATTTTAAGATAATTTATTTTGTTTTAAATTTTTTGAAAAAATAACCTTTCAGAACCGTTTGTCACCGTCTGTCATTGGCCGCTACCGCAAACGTTTGTGAAAAATAGTTTTTGATTTCGAACGGTATGTAGCAAACAGTTTAAAACGGTAAAAAACGGTTACGGTGATTGTTGATAAATGCTAACAACCGTCATCCGCAAACGCAGTTTTTGCGGGAAATAGCGGGCGAACCAATCAAACCCTTAATTCTTGATAACCAAGTCCAAGACTAATTCTTACATTACATGCATAATTAAGACTACATTCAAAAGCAGTTTTTCTCTTCAAAATTACTAGAACCACTAGACAATAATATATAACTCAACGTTTTTACTTAAAAAATGTATACCAACCAAACAATAGGATCGATCGTGCTTGAAATAAAATATCGAAACCATCGTGATCAATTTCTTACGACGAAGTTATATTATTAGTGAGACGACAAGTGTATTTACCACGAAAATACATTTCACAGAGTTTATTCTTTCTTTAACCCCATAAAATGTCCTTAAATATAGTATTTATATTGGACCCACATAAAATAAAGCATGCCATAAAATTAACAACTAAGAAAAGAAAAGAATAGTAAAAAAAAAAAATAGTAGTATAACATTACGTTTCTCCAAACTCCATATATAGATAGACTCAAGACTTCTTTGAATTCTTCACATTTCACAACCACCACGACTCCTACACGTCCCATTTTAAAGACTACAATTATTTCACCAAAACATTGTACTCTACATAAAAATCAGTTCCTACGTTTTTTGTTGTTGTGATCGATGGAGAGTTACTTGAGGAAATGGTGTTTGGTTTCTTTGTTGGTTTTATGTTTTGGTTTAGGGTTTAAGGTAAATGCAGAACCTCAAGTTCCGTGTTACTTCATCTTCGGTGATTCTTTGGTTGATAATGGAAACAACAATCGTCTTTCCTCACTTGCAAGAGCCGATTATTACCCTTATGGCATTGATTTGGGCGGCCCAACCGGCCGCTTTTCCAACGGAAAAACTACCGTCGACGAGATCGGTAAACCCTTAACTACATCCTTCTTCTTTGCTCAACGAGAGGATTTTTCTTATCTCATTTTGTCTAGCTAAGCTATAGAGTGAGACTTGAAATGTTATAATTAGATTCTAACATGGGGTTTTGACGTTTCTTGTGATATAATGAAGCTGAACTACTTGGATTTGATAACTACATTCCTGCGTATAGTGCTGCGAGTGGCGAGCAGATACTTCAAGGAGTCAACTACGCATCTGCTGCTGCTGGAATTAGAGAAGAGACCGGTCAACAATTGGTAACCAGAACAACATTTTGATAAATATCACTCTGTTTCCTTTTACGACTACAAATTGTGACTTTTTTATGCTTTGCTTTTGGGAATGAAGGGACAAAGGATAACATTTAGTGGACAAGTTCAGAATTATCTGAACACAGTGTCACAAGTGGTGGAACTTCTTGGAGATGAGAACACTGCAGCTGACTACCTTAGGAAATGCATTTACTCTGTTGGTTTGGGAAGCAATGACTATCTTAATAACTACTTCATGCCTCAATTCTACTCCACTAGCAGACAGTACACCCCCGAACAGTACGCTGATGATCTTATCAATCGTTACAGCGATCAGCTCAATGTAAGTTTTTCTCGACATAAGTGATGTTCAATTTAATGACTGTTATATATTTATTTTGTGTGTGTGTGTCCTAGATCCTTATCATGAGATGATGACCCATTTGATGATATGATCTTTATGGGTAATTTGACAATAAATAGATGTTTCAGACCAATAGATATGAACATAATTTTGTCCAAATCAGTATAAAGTTTCAAGCTTTAGCCCTATTTAAGATAAACATTGGTGAAAAATTCAAATTTCCGAAAGAAATTTGGCTATAGCAACTTCATTTTTGGTTTATAAAGTTTCATATTTAGCTCTGTATGAGAGATCCATCTAGTTCAATACTGAGTATATATAGCTTCCTTGTTTCACAATCTTTCTTTGTGAAGGCACTATACAATTATGGAGCTAGAAAGTTTGCATTAGTAGGAGTTGGAGCCATCGGGTGTAGCCCGAACGCGCTCGCACAGGGCAGCACGGATGGAACAACTTGCGTGGAGCGTTTCAACTCGGCCAACCGAATCTTCAACAGCAGGCTTAAGTCTATGGTCCAACAGCTCAACAGCGATCACCCTGATGCTAAGTTCACCTACATTAATGCTTATGGCGTTTTCCAAGACATAATCGCCAATCCCTCTGCTTATGGTACACATAATTTTTACATCACAACATCGATATTTTCTTGTAATGTTTACTAAAACGGGTTTCTTGAATCTTTGATATGTATGTTTGGTTTCTGGGCGAATTTTCAGGGTTTAGGGTTACGAACGCTGCGTGCTGCGGAGTTGGAAGGAACGGAGGTCAGCTAACATGTTTACCAGGACAAGGCCCGTGCCCGAACCGGAATGAGTACGTGTTTTGGGATGCCTTTCATCCAACGGATGCTGCGAACACGATCATTGCTCAGAGATCTTACAATGCGCAATCGTCTTCGGATGTTTATCCAATTGACATCGCAGCGTTGGCACAGCTTTGAAAGAAAATGATTCTGAAGTTACGTATGATGTTCAACCAAATATAGGAGAGTTTTCAACCAAATGTACGTATGATATTCAAGTTCTAAGTTCTTGGAAAATATGATTCTGAATTTATTATGTGTATTTCGACCCAAACAAAAAGAAGCTATTATGTGTACACCCAAATTGTTCTATAAAACTTACGTTCTCTCTGGTTCACTACCAAAATGCTTTTCTTTGTTTGGAGGTTAATTATCATGGGTTGTATATCATCTAGAAAATAAATTACTCCCAAGTCATATCCGTTAACTGATGTTAATTATATTAGAGATGAGGAATTACTGTCTAAATCTTTTGATTAGTAAGAACAATTAATTACCGAAGATTATTCAAAAAACAAATTAACATAAAATTGTACCCTTAGAAGGATTAATTATACAATAAATAAACACAATTTTATATTATAATTTGGTAAATTTATTTTGGTTCAAAGATAAAGTTTAAAATATTAATTATAAAATCGTAGATGAAACTTAATTGACTAAAACTTAATTTTGGAATATTTCACAAATTCTCGAAAAAATAATAAATACCAAATAAAAATAAATTAAATGTCTAAACCATAGTATTTAAATTTAAAATCAAAATCAAACTAAAGATAATAAATTTCTAACATAGTAAAATTGATAAAATTGTAGTACAATTTTATCTAAGAAAATATAAAATTTTAATTCTAAAACTAAATACATGTGCTTAGTTTTATTATTTATTTTTAGGTAAAATGTAATATTTGATACAGTCCCACAGAATAGTACAAAATATAAAGATTAGTTTTACAATAAAAAAATTATTATAGTTTGGCAAAATAATTTTGAATCCAATATAAAGTTTAAAGTTTTAATTATAAAACTGTAAATAAATTCAATTGACTAAAATCTATAATCCGAATATTTCAAAAGTAATTGAAACAAAAAATGAAATCCAAAGCAAAAATAAAATAAAATTTATTTCAAATGTGTAAACCATAATATTTAAAATTTATAAATTCAAATTAAACTAAAGATAACAAATTTATAATAAAATAAAAATCATAAAATTTATTACAAAATATAAAATTTATATAAATAAAAATATATTCGAAAAGCACGGATAAAATCCTAGTTATTTAAAATAGAAAAGTGACTGAATCAAACAGAAATGGAACAATCCATATGCACATCTCATCCATATTACATTTTTCAGTTTCTTAAAAAGAAACATTTTTCAGTACATCTTTCGAGGTCATGAAATGGCACGTATTCTTCTCAAGTTTTCATCATACGTAAATAATGTTACGTACATTCTCGAGTGTTGTTTAAATTCATGCTTAAGTGTTTGTCAATCATTGCTTGATTGTGATTACTGATAAATATCAATCTCAAAACATGAAAATAATTCATGCATATTTCCCCGTTAGTTAATATCACTTGTTTTTCTCTCTTCTTATGATTTTTTTTTTCCTTTTTTTTGTCAACACTCTTCTTATGATTATATGATTGAGACTAATGACTTCAAGAAAAAAGGAAAAAGATTGAGACTAATGACGGTTGAAAGATCGAATGATAAAGTCTGTAACACCCTTCTCCCGGCATAACCGGAGACGCGGCATTAGGACGCCCGTTGAACCGGATTTGGTCCAATCGGGACGCCAACTCAACTTGTCCCAGGACCCGGCGCTTCCTTCTTATTCAAATCCACCAATGACGTCACAACGATCGATCAATCCTGCATCCGGACCTGCAAGAAAACGAGGACAGGAAAGGGGAAAGAGGCCTGAGTAATTGTTTCAAACACAATCACCCAGTGAGGACGGACTTAGGGAGTCCGCTATCCCGCTACACCACACGACTACGGATCACAAGTCCTAAGCTAATATCACCTTGCAAACAGGCCCGAAGGCTTTCATCACGCAAACTACATCCACTCGTGCTTTCACACTCGTGAACCCCTCTCTAGCCCGAAGGCTCACGCAACCGGCTCACCCGGTATCCCTAGACCCACGACCTTTGTACCCGGGGAGGCTCGCCAACACCTCCCATCCGACGATTTAAAGGGCGCGTACCAAAACTCGTTATACGCACCCTGCCACGAAACACCCTTTCGGGGGCCCTACCACAACTACCAATCATATCCATCACACACAAACAACGTTTTCAGGCTCGCGACAACCTAGCAGTTCTACGTTCTCAAGCAATCACATTGGTACCATACTGCCCTAAACTACCTAGGAAAGACGACATTAACAAGGGACTATCGCCCGGAATCGAATGAAGTAAGGGAGATCACGTTCGGTCCTCACCTTAGCCAAAGAAGAGGGCAAAACCGTGAATTAGCATCCCCATTGACCCGAACGGACATCGGTTCTGAAAAGAGGGCGAGAAATCGAGTGAGATAGGCTTTTGAATCGCTTAAATCGGCCTCAGGATGAGCGAGATATGATCGATTGAAAATATCCCACTCAAACGAGCTCAACCGATCTAAACTGGGGATTGAAATTGAAATCAGAATTGAAATTGGAAATTGACTAAACCAAATTAAACCAGTCGGTCAATCCAAACCAGACCCGGTCAAGGATCCGACCCGAATGGGTTAGACCCGACCCGACCCGATCCGACCCGACCCGGACCGGTCAACGGTCAACGGGTCCGGTCAAGGGTCAACCGGCGGCGACGGCGGCGGTCAACGGCGGCTCCGGCGGCGGTGGCGGCGCGTGGAGGCGGTGCGTGACTCCGACGATCGGCGCGTGGGCTCCGGCGCGTGGCTCCTCCGCCGCGCGTGGATCTCACGCGCCCGTGGCTCCTCCGGCGCGTGCGGGCGCGTGGCGGTCGGCTCGGCGGCTCCGGCTTTGTCTCGTCACGACGGTCACGGTGGTGTGCTCGGTTTCTCGGGATTCGGGGTATTTCGAAAGATATAAAAGTTTGAAAACGTTTTCGGGTTTGGAAAGGTTAGATCTGGTTCTCGGGGTTACCTGGTGAGATTTGGAAGAGGGAAAAACGTGAATAGTGCTCTGGAAGCTCGAACGTCCTCAGATCCCGACAGGGCTTCGCCGAAAGAAAGAGAATTGGGTTTCTGGGGAAAAAGGGGCAGTATTTATAGGAAAAGTTCTGCAGAAACCCTAGGGTTTTAGAAAAGGAAAGCAGGCTCATGGGCTTGGCTATTGGGCTTGGCCTTATAATCAGAAAAGGAAACATCCAGATAAGGAAGGAATAGAAAGGGAAGGTGGATTTGGGCTGGCTTTTTGGGCTTTTCTTTCAAAAAAATTTGGGCCTGGGTTTGGGTATGTTACAATTCTCCCCCCCCCCCTTGAAAAGAATTCGTACCGAATTCGGTGATGTGCGGTTTCCCGCTCACCTCTGAACTCAAGGGATCTACTCTATTCAGGCGCGAGGCTAATCGTAAAGGAAGTCCGTTCAGAAGGCACGATGTAAATAAAGAATCAATAGAATAAGGAATAGGGCTACACGAGGTTCGAATCAAAAGAAGAAAACCAGCTACACGAAAACCGCGGAAAGAAAACCAACGAAAACAAAATCCCAAAAACTCTAACACCAATACTACGCCCTAATCCTATCATTCCCCCACGCCCCCCGACTCTAGCCACTCGCTGATCCCGAGGTCCGCAACTCAAGGTCCAAGTCTCCTCGGTACACCAGGCCTTCCTCGTTGTCATACTCCTCGGGGTCTGACTCTGGCTCCGGCTCTGAATCTGAGATGACGATCACTGGAGGTGCTGCTGCCGGCTCCTGACTCGGTGTATCCCACTGCTGATCAAATCCATCCGGTCCCTCCTCCAATCTGTTCCCCTGCCTATCCAACCAGACATACTCTCGCTCCACCCGTACCCGCTGCGTCCCCTGCTCCCACTGCTGATCAAACCCATCCGGTCCTTCCTCAGGGATGTTCATCTGCTTATCCAACCAGACATACTCTCGGTCCTCCCGTACCCGCTGCATCCCCTGCTCCCACTGCTCCCGCTCTCGGTCCACGCCCGCCTGTTGCCGGGCCTGCTCTGCCCTCTGCTGCTCATACCTCTCTTGCATACGCTCCAAGGCGGCCCTATGCTCCGCCAGCCGAGCCCGGTCCGCAATCTCCTGCTCTCGCTTCAGACGCAACTCCTCATCCCAAATGGCTTGCTGCTCTGCCATGACCTGGCGCCGGGTGTCCTCGTCACTACGACGCCTCTCCCTCATCTTCTGCCAAAACACTGGATCCCTCTGGTTCCTATCCACAGCCTCTGCGTACCTAGCAGCCATCGCAACCAGACTGTACTCTCCGTACTCACTCCCATCCGTCATCCCCTCTCGGATCTTCGGTGCTAGCCCATCCATAAACATGGTCATCAGATGAATCGGGGAACTTGGGTGGGTGCAGCCAGCTCGGAAAATGAACGCATCCATGTACTCCTGCACGCTCATGCCTGCCACCTGAAAGGGCCGGGGAACGTCCCGGGGAATCTCCTGCGCCCTCCTCGATGTCGACGCCCCTGGTATCCCGTCTGACGGTCTCACTGTTATGAAGCACACACGACTCGGTGGGTCGGAATGATCATCTGCCACTACATGCTCCTTCCCCGACCTCTGGACCCGGGGTGCATCCACTGTCGCCGGTGGGGCCAATACTTGCGTCTTCCGGGGTCGGCCTCTACCCCTCGCTGGTCTTACAACTGTCTCAACCGGAACTGATGCAGACACTGGTCTATCCACTGAGTGCCGGGCGGATGACTGGGTGGCGCCGGGAATCTCGACTGATGCTCCAATCGTAAGACGTCTCTTCTGTCTCCTTGGTACGTTCCTGCGGGGCGCAGCACGTGTGCGCAGAACACTGGTGGGGTTTGGTGTCCAGTCGGACCCGGAATCAGAGTGTGAATCGGTGGACATCCTGCATAAAACGAAACTAAGAGAGGTCACAACAGGAGATAATCAGTGATATATTGGTGTTTGAAAAATTTCGCAAAGTATCTGTTTTATAAAAATTTCGCAAACGGTTTTGAAAAGAGATTGAAAACTGGGTTTTGGGGTAAACAACGAAAGCTGATCTCCCAGGGCAGGACTGGGAGACCTTTAACCTAGGCTCTGATACCAAATTGTAACACCCGTCTCCCAGCATAACCGGAGACGCGGCATTAGGACGCCCGTTGAACCGGATTCGGTCCAACCGGGACGCCAACTCAACTTGTCCCAGGATCCGGCGCTTCCTTCTTATTCAAATCCACCAATGACGTCACAACGATCGATCAATCATGCATCCGGACCTGCAAGAAAACGGGGACAGGAAAGGGGAAAGAGGCCTGAGTAATTATTTCAAACACAATCACCCAGTGAGGACGGACTTAGGGAGTCCGTTATCCCGCTTACACCACACGACTACGGATCACAAGTCCTAAGCTAATATCACCTTGTAAACAGGCCCGAAGGCTTTCATCACGCAAACTACATCCACTCGTGCTTTCACACTCGTGAACCCCTCTCTAGCCCGAAGGCTCACGCAACCGGCTCACCCGGTATCCCTAGGCCCACGGCCTTTGTACCCGGGGAGGCTCGCCAACACCTCCCATCCGACGATTTAAAGGGCGCGTACCCAAACTCGTTATACGCGCCCTGCCACGAAACACCCTTTCGGGGGCCCTACCACAACTACCAATCATATCCATCACACACAAACAATGTTTTTAGGCTCAGCGACAACCTAGCAGTTCTACGTTCTCAAGCAATCACATTGGTACCATACTGCCCTAAACTACCTAGGAAAGACGACATTAACAAGGGACTATCGCCCGGAATCGAATGAAGTAAGGGAGTTCACGTTCGGTCCTCACCTTAGCCAAAGAAGAGGGCAAAACCGTGAATTAGCATCCCGATTGACCCGAACGGACATCGGTTCTGAAAAGAGGACGAGAAATCGAGTGAGATAGGCTTTTTGAATCGCTTAAATCTGAAGGAATCGTTTAGTATTTCCTGGTTCAATTCATCAGATTAATTGATCCTACTAAACATGCCAGATCTAGGTTCTCTTGCTGAATCATAAAGGATCTCACCTGTTACCTTGTTATGCAGCGGACAGAGGAGGTACGGGTCAGAGATCAGCAGAACCACCAAGAGATAGCTCCTCCAAAGGCTCACACACGCACACTGCAGGAAATTGGCTGCTAGACCAAGCTGGTGGGAGGCGCAGACTGAGAGAGAGGGAGGCGCAGACTGCTTGAGAAAAATAAGAGCTAGGGCCAGTTTTAATTATTAAAACCCTTGTCCAGTTCTTATGGGCTTTTGGGCCCAATTCTCAGTCTGATTAAATCCCTTAGATTTAATCAGGCCCTTTGGTCTCTTTAAGTACAGTAAATGCCTAGCACTTTTACCGTACTTCTGCTAAACCGTTCCTACACATTTTCATGTTAGCTTAGGCGTGTGACCCATATGGGATCATATAATAAAGGCAATAAATCCAAGATTTATAGATCATGAGCGGACTCTAGCAAGCCATCATGACCCCCAGTATTATATGACTTATGTCTGATCATTGACATACTCTTACTTTCTAGAGACAGTACAGAGATTACTGGACATAATTCCAACAATCTCCCACTTGAACTGGAATCTCTGTATTCATAATCCTTTTGTCTCAATATCTCGATTAGTCATAAGGCAAGATTAGTGTCATCCTTATAAAGCCTAATCCTGTTCATCGGACTCTGATTTGATACTGACAATCCAAACGACTCGGGACAGTCCGTTTGAGCATGGCCATGCATTTTCCAGTATTCAAATCTCCGATTGGCCTAGAGATATTCACTCCATTTATATTGGAGGGACAAATCCCGTCTTGTTCCATCACTGTAAACTACTCATTTCATAATACACCCAAACAAGGTCCTTATAACTATCGCTTAACGACAGTGTTAGACAATGATCAAAGCGCATCAGTCCATGTGCAGTCACATGCATGCGAACTCAGGTCTAAGGACTATACTCTATAGTCGTAGTAAGAATCTCTTATGACACATATATAAATATCCTGAAGAGTTCTTATAAGCGGGTCTTGTCCGGTCGTATGTACCCCAACATACACCTATGTACTGACTTTGATGCCGCGCATCTATGACACACTGAGACTTTGTCATAAGTCACATACCAATCTAGTCTCACACGGTTGTTGGTGTTCCAATTTCAACAACCTTCGACTAGGGACAAGATGATATAAGCCATCTATCAAATATAGGGTCTCATGATCAAGCTAAATGACTTTGATGACTCAAGATCAAGTCATTTACTTCGATGACCTATAAAATGGTTCATATCATTTTGGAACGATTATTTCATCACAGTTAAAATAATCTTGAAATAATAATTTCATTAAACATCATAAAATGTTTTACAAGAACATATCAATAACTAAATAAAGCCCTCAAACTCCCACTCAAATTTAGATTACATTTCAATGTCTCTAATGCCTACAGCTTCAGTTAGGAACTCGAGCTTAGGTCTTGGGAGTGGCTTTGTCAATGGATCAGCGACGTTATCATCTGTCTGAACTCGGCTGATCTTGACTTCCTTTCTATTAATGATGTCACGTATCAAGTGAAATCTTCTTAGCACATGCTTGGATTTCTGGTGTGATCTTGGTTCCTTTGCCTGAGCAATAGCACCATTGTTATCACAAAACAGTGCCAGGGGCTCAGCCGCATTTGGTATCACACCTAGTTCAATGATGAACTTTCGTATCCAAACAGCTTCTTTCGCTGCTTCTGAAGCGGCGATATATTCAGCTTCTGTAGTGGAATCAGCAACGGTGTCTTGCTTGGAGCTTCTCCAACTGATTGCACCGCCATTCAGACAAAAGATATAACCGGACTGTGACCGGAAATCATCTTGGTCTGTCTGGAAACTTGCGTCCGTGAATCCACTGACTTCAAGCACATTACTTCCGCCGTACACCAAGAACTTATCCTTAGTATGTCTTAGATACTTCAGGATATTCTTGACGGCAATCCAGTGGCTTTCACCTGGATTTGACTGGTATCTACTCGTCATGCTCAATGCATAAGCAATATCAGGACGAGTACAGATCATGGCATACATGATAGATCCTATTGCAGATGCATAAGGAATATTCTTCATGCGCTCAAGCTCAGCAGCCGTCGTAGGGCTCTGCTTCTTGCTTAGCGTTGTGCCATGTACCATTGGCGTGAAGCCCTTCTTGGAATCTGCCATGCTGAATCTATGCAGGACTTTGTCAATGTATGAATCTTGACACAAGCCTATCAGCCTTTTAGATCTATCCCGGTAGATCCTGATTCCAAGAACGTATGCGGCTTCACCCATGTCTTTCATGGAAAAACAACTTCCAAGCCAGTCCTTTACCGACTTTAGCATTGGTACGTCGTTTCCGAGAAGCAGTATGTCATCGACATACAGAATAAGAAATACTATCTTGCTCCCACTAGTTTTCTTATACACGCATTGTTCTTCTTCGTTTTTGATGAAGTCAAATTGCTTGATCGCTTCATCAAAACGAAGATTCCAGCTCCTCGATGCTTGCTTCAATCCATAAATGGATTTATGAAGCTTGCATACTTTCCCAGCATTCTTTGGATCTATGTAACCGTCAGGTTGTGTCATATACACATCCTCTTCCAGAATACCATTCAGGAAGGCGGTTTTCACGTCCATCTGCCAAATTTCATAATCATGAAAAGCTGCAGTTGCTAGTAGAATCCGAATAGATTTCATCATAGCCACTGGGGAATAGGTTTCATCATAATCCACACTGTGAACTTGTCTGAAACCTTTTGCCACCAACCTGGCTTTATAAATCTGGACATTTCCATCCACGTCAATCTTCTTCTTGAAGATCCATTTGCACTCGATGGCTTTTACACCAGCGGGTAAGTCAACCAACGAAAACACTTGGTTGACCGACATGGAGTCCATTTCGGAATCAGTGGCCTTACGCCACTTAGAGGAATCTGGGCCCATCATGGCTTGATTGAAGTTCGATGGTTCATCACCATCAATGATCAGAAGATCATGACAGTTAGTCACGAGGAAACCTTGATATCTCTCGGGTTCGTGACGGATCCTCCCGGATCTTCGAACTTCAGGTACTACAGGTTCAGGCTCTACAATTTCTTGTAGGTCCTCCTGCTGCTCTTCCTCATTAGGTTGAGCAGTATCCTGTTCATCTTGAATTTCTTCAAGCAGTACCTTACTCCCACTGTCTTTCTTAGAGAGAAACTCCCTCTCAAAAAATTACAATCCCGGGCAACAAAGATCTTGTTCTCGGATCGTAGATAGAAGTAATAAGCCTTGGTTTCCTTCGGATAACCAATGAAGTAGCATTTATCAGACTTTGGTGTAAGCTTGTCAGAGATCAATCTCTTGACATAGGCTTCACAACCCCAAATTCTAAGATAAGACAGCACTGGAGCTTCTCCAGTCCATAGTTCATATGGTGTCTTTGCTACTGCTTTTGATGGCGCTCTATTTAGAGTGAACACTGCTGTTAGCAGAGCATATCCCCAAAGGGATATTGGAAGGTCTGTGTGACTCATCATAGATCGAACCACATCCAATAAGGTCCGATTTCTCCTCTCAGACACACCATTCCATTGTGATGTTCCAGGAGGAGTGAGTTGGGATACGATCCCACACTCTCTCAGATGATCACTGAATTCTTGGCTTAAGTATTCTCCTCCTCGGTCGGACCGAAGAGCCTTAATGCTTTTGCCAAGTTGGTTCTGTACTTCATTTTGGAATTCTCTGAATTTCTCAAACGATTCAGACTTATGTTTCATCAAATAAACATATCCATACCTACTGAAATCACCAGTGAAGGTAATGAAGTACTGATAGTTTCCTCTTGCATTTGTGGACATTGGGCCACACACATCAGTGTGTATCAGGCCCAATAAGTCACTGGCCCTCTCGTTAGGTTTATTAAAGGGGGCCCGTGTCATTTTGCCCATCATGCAGGATTCGCATTTCTCACATGACTCAAAGTCAAATGAGCCAAGAAGTCCATTCGAATGGAGCCTCTTGATACGTTTCTCGCTGATGTGCCCTAAACGACAATGCCATAGAAATGTTCGGTTCTCCTCATTAGGTTTGAACCGTTTGGTATTAATGTTATAAATTGGCGCGGATTGATCGAGTATGTAAAGCCCATTCGAAAGAGGGGCACAACCATAGAACAAATTGTTGCGATTGAAGGAACATAATTTATTCTTAACTGAAAAATCATAACCTTCCAAATCCAACAAAGAAATTGAAATAATATTTCTGCTTATCGCAGGTACAAAATAACAATTATTGAGTTCTAAAACCAATCCCGAAGGTAAAGACAACAAGTATGTGCCTACAGCTAGTGCAGGAACTTTCGCTCCATTCCCAACTCGTAGTTCCACTTGTCCTTGCTTCAGCCTCCTACTGTTGCTGAGTGCCTGCATATTAGTACAAATATGAGCCCCACAACCAGTATCCATAACCCATGAGGTATTATCAGAAGTAGTTGTATTAACTTCTATAACAAAAATACATGATGAAGAAGTCTCCAGAGTCTTCTTCTTTAATTCCTTTAGACCTTCCAGGAATTTCTTACATTCTCTCTTCCAATGCCCTGGTTCTTTGCAGAACCTGCATATGTCAGTTGGCCCAGCTTTGGACTTGGGCTTGGGCTTTGGCGTGTCCTTGTCCGAGACTTGAACAGCCTTAGCCTTTCCCTTATCCTTAGCAGAGGATTTCTTAAAGCCCTTGCCCTTTTGCACCATAAGCACATTGGGGTCCTTAGCTTTCCTCAAGTTGGGCTCTGCAGTCTTGAGCATTCCGTGAAGCTCAGGCAATGTCTTACTCAAGCCATGCATATTAAAGTTCAGGATGAACTGATCATAGCTTGCAGGTAAAGACTGCAGAACGATGTCGCAGGCAAGTTCCTGGCTGATAGGGCAGTCGAGTTTCTGAAGATGATCGAGATAACCCATCATCTTCAAGACATGAGGACTCACTGCCGCATTTGCAGCCAACTTACAGTCTAAGAGGTTCTTAACTGTCTGGAACCTCTCAGTCCTTGCCTGCTCCTGAAAAAGCGATTTCAGGCTTGCCATTATCTCGATGGGCGACAACACACTCTCGAACTGCATTTGCAGCTCAGCAGTCATGGTCGCCAACATCAGGCAATAGACATCATTTTCATCTGACGAATGCTTTTCCCAAGCATTATGCAGAGTCCTGGCGGCATTGTTAGGAGGCCTCTCGGGGAGGGGATCACGAAGGACATAATCCTTCTTCTCCTGCTTGAGGACCAGCCTCAAGTTCCTTGACCACGTCAGGAAGTTCGTTCCAGTCAGCTTCTCCTTTTCGAGAACAGACCGGATTGAGAATGTGTTTTGAGTGCTTGTAGTAGTCATAGCTGAAATATAAGATAAAAAGGTTATTAGTTAATATGTTCAATATGATTAATCTTGCATTATATTCAATAACATTAGTTATCCTCAAAAGAACATAATGATTCCAAGATCCACATATAACTAAGATTAAAGTGGGCCACTGGCCGTCACCCAACCTTAGCTTATATCGGTAAGCCCTATTTCGGCTAATTATATCCGTGATATAACTCTTGGTTGTGAATCTAGGCCCGAGGCCCAATCCACTCTGATGTCTCAAGGCCCGGGACTCCCGATGGCCTAGTCAAGAAAACCAGACTATATAGTCATGTAATCACTAATGTCTGGGACTCCCAATGACATTTATGAATCACAAACCGTCTTACACACGCAAAAGTAGACACCCTCACACTGTAAGGCCATGAGTACAATTGAATGGGCTTCGACAGCTGACATAGACTGGACAAGACATCCAACGCTTGATATTGTTTGAGGTTTGTAGGTTTATTAAAATTTCATCCTAAAATAGAAGATTACTATTTTGGGAAACTTTCCTTTTTGGGAAACCTACTAATTTTGGAAACTTTCTAAAATTGGAAACTTCCTAAAATTGGAAACTTTCTAAATATAGAAATTTCCTAAAATCCAAAACTTGCAAATCTAGAAACTTCTATTCTAAGAAACTTTCTAATTTCAGATTTTGAAAAACAGATTAATTTAAAATCGTTTTTTAATTTTATATTTAAATAAATTTTAAATTAAATCTGAAGAAAAGACTCAAATAATTGGCCCAATTGTTTTAACTTCTTGGCCCGAGGCCCAAGAATTGGTCCATGTCCAAGACATAACCCAATTGCCCAATTAAATGACATAACCGGTCTGGTTCATTAAAATTGGTCTAACCAAAATTAATTACTACGATGACCACAATTGTCAACCGGTTATTTACTAAACCGGATTTTCTCAATTTATTTGGTCCAACCAAATCAAATTAGAAAACCACTGGTTTAGGCACTAAATCCAATAATTTTTACGACATTGGATTTCTTATCCCGGTTTAACCAGAACTTAATAAATTTTATTAAGTATGTTTATTAAACCGTGACGATTAAGTTTTAATAAGTTTTAAACCGAACCATCACAAAAAAAAAATGAACCGACCATTAGGTCATGGCCGCAAGCATCACCGCGATCGTGAATGATCGGGACAGCCGCAAGTCATGCGTGGGACGAGCTCGGGTTGTGATCGGGACGGGATGCTCACGAGAGCGGGACGCGATCCATCCGCTGATCGGGACGCGACCACGCAACACGATCCTTAAGCGATCGGTTCGTGCGTCTTCCCCGATCCGGACGATCCGACGCATACCAATCCGAGATTAGTCCATGCGATTTTTAGTTAGGGTTTTAGGTTTTAATTCCTTGTTTCTTAAGTATTTTCTCATCAATTCAAGCACAGATTGATTCAAATACTTCTAAACAACCTAAACATGATTCTAAACAAGAAAACCTAATAGAACCAATGGCTCTGATACCACTGAAGGAATCGTTTAGTATTTCCTGGTTCAATTCATCAGATTAATTGATCCTACTAAACATGCCAGATCTAGGTTCTCTTGCTGAATCATAAAGGATCTCACCTGTTACCTTGTTATGCAGCGGAAAGAGGAGGTACGGGTCAGAGATCAGCAGAACCACCAAGAGATAGCTCCTCCAAAGGCTCACACACGCACACTGCAGGAAATTGGATGCTAGACCAAGCTGGTGGGAGGCGCAGACTGAGAGAGAGGGAGGCGCAGACTGCTTGAGAAAAATAAGAGCTAGGGCCAGTTTTAATTATTAAAACCCTTGTCCAGTTCTTATGGGCTTTTGGGCCCAATTCTCAGTCTGATTAAATCCCTTAGATTTAATCAGGCCCTTTGGTCTCTTTAAGTACAGTAAATGCCTAGCACTTTTACCGTACTTCTGCTAAACCGTTCCTACACATTTTCCTGTTAGCTTAGGCGTGTGACCCATATGGGATCATATAATAAAGGCAATAAATCCAAGATTTATAGATCATGAGCGGACTCTAGCAAGCCATCATGACCCCCAGTATTATATGACTTATGTCTGATCATTGACATACTCTTACTTTCTAGAGACAGTACAGAGATTACTGGACATAATTCCAACAATCTCCCACTTGAACTGGAATCTCTGTATTCATAATCCTTTTGTCTCAATATCTCGATTAGTCATAAGGCAAGATTAGTGTCATCCTTATAAAGCCTAATCCTGTTCATCGGACTCTGATTTGATACTGACAATCCAAACGACTCGGGACAGTCCGTTTGAGCATGGCCATGCATTTTCCAGTATTCAAATCTCCGATTGGCCTAGAGATATTCACTCCATTTATATTGGAGGGACAAATCCCGTCTTGTTCCATCACTGTAAACTACTCATTTCATAATACACCCAAACAAGGTCCTTATAACTATCGCTTAACGACAGTGTTAGACAAAGAAAACCAACGAAAACAAAATCCCAAAAACTCTAACACCTATACTACGCCCTACTCCTATCATTCCCCCACGCCCCCCGACTCTAGCCACTCGCTGATCCCGGGGTCCGCAACTCAAGGTCCAAGTCTCCTCGGTACACCAGGCCTTCCTCGTTGTCATACTCCTCGGGGTCTGACTCTGGCTCCGGCTCTGAATCTGAGATGACGATCACTGGAGGTGCTGCTGCCGGCTCCTGACTCGGTGTATCCCACTGCTGATCAAATCCATTTGGTCCCTCCTCCAATCTGTTCCCCTGCCTATCCAACCAGACATACTCTCGCTCCACCCGTACCCGCTGCGTCCCCTGCTCCCACTGCTGATCAAACCCATCCGGTCCTTCCTCAGGGATGTTCATCTGCTTATCCAACCAGACATACTCTCGGTCCTCCCGTACCCGCTGCATCCCCTGCTCCCACTGCTCCCGCTCTCGGTCCACGCCCGCCTGCTGCCGGGCCTGCTCTGCCCTCTGCTGCTCATACCTCTCTTGCATACGCTCCAAGGCGGCCCTCTGCTCCGCCAGCCGAGCCCGGTCTGCAATCTCCTGCTCTCGCTTCAGACGCAACTCCTCATCCCAAATGGCTTACTGCTCTGCCATGACCTGGCGCCGGGTTTCCTCGTCACTACGACGCCTCTCCCTCATCTGCTGCCGAAACACTGGATCCCTCTGGTTCCTATCCACAGCCTCTGCGTACCTAGCAGCCATCGCAACCAGACTGTACTCTCCGTACTCACTCCCATCCGTCATCCCCTCTCGGATATCCGGTGCTAGCCCATCCATAAACATGGTCATCAGATGAATCGGGGATCTTGGGTGGGTGCAGCCAGCTCGGAAAATGAACGCATCCATGTACTCATGCACGCTCATGCCTGCCACCTGAAAGGGCCGGGGAACGTCCCGGGGAATCTCCTGCGCCCTCCTCGATGTCGACGCCCCTGGTATCCCGTCTGACGGTCTCACTGTCTTGAAGCACACACGACTCGGTGGGTCGGAATGATCATCTGCCAGTACATGCTCCTTCCCCGACCTCTGGACCCGGGTGCATCCACTGTCGCCGGTGGGGCCACTACTGGCGTCTTCCGAGGTCGGCCTCTACCCCTCGCTGGTCTCACAACTGTCTCAACCGGAACTGATGCAGACACTGGTCTATCCACTGAGTGCCGGGCGGATGACTGGGTGGCGCCGGGAATCTCGACCGATGCTCCAATCGTAAGACGTCTCTTCTGTCTCCTTGGTACGTTCTTGCGGGGTGCAGCACGTGTGCGCAGAACACTGGTGGGGTTTGGTGTTCAGTCGGACCCGGAATCAGAGTGTGAATCGGTGGACATCCTGCATAAAACGAAACTAAGAGAGGTCACAACAGGAGATAATCAGTGATATATTGGTGTTTGAAAAATTTCGCAAAGTATCTGTTTTATAAAAATTTCGCAAACGGTTTTGAAAAGAGATTGAAAACTGGGTTTTGGGGTAAACAACGAAAGCTGATCTCCCAGGGCAGGACTGGGAGACCTTTAACCTAGGCTCTGATACCAAATTGTAACACCCGTCTCCCGGCATAACCGGATACGCGGCATTAGGACGCCCGTTGAACCGGATTCGGTCCAACCGGGACGCCAACTCAACTTGTCCCAGGACCCGGCGCTTCCTTCTTATTCAAATCCACCAATGACGTCACAACGATCGATCAATCCTGCATCCGGACCTGCAAGAAAACGGGGACAGGAAAGGGGAAAGAGGCCTGAGTAATTGTTTCAAACACAATCACCCAGTGAGGACAGACTTAGGGAGTCCGCTATCCCTCTTACACCACACGACTACGGATCACAAGTCCTAAGCTAATATCACCTTGCAAACAGGCCCGAAGGCTTTCATCACGCAAACTACATCCACTCGTGCTTTCACACT
This sequence comes from Orychophragmus violaceus, assembly GCA_030180135.1. Classification (NCBI taxonomy): domain Eukaryota; kingdom Viridiplantae; phylum Streptophyta; class Magnoliopsida; order Brassicales; family Brassicaceae; genus Orychophragmus; species Orychophragmus violaceus. The sequence goes on from CM058229.1 coordinate 25,025,661, forward strand.
CGTGAACCCCTCTCTAGCCCGAAGGCTCACGCAACCGGCTCACCCGGTATCCCTAGGCCCACGGCCTTTGTACCCGGGGAGGCTCGCCAACACCTCCCATCCGACGATTTAAAGGGCGCGTACCAAAACTCGTTATACGCGCCCTGCCACGAAACACCCTTTCGGGGGCCCTACCACAACTACCAAACATATCCATCACACACAAACAACGTTTTCAGGCTCAGCGACAACCTAGCAGTTCTACGTTCTCAAGCAATCACATTGGTACCATACTGCCCTAAACTACCTAGGAAAGACGACATTAACAAGGGACTATCGCCCGGAATCGAATGAAGTAAGGGAGATCACGTTCGGTCCTCACCTTAGCCAAAAAAGAGGGCAAAACCGTGAATTAGCATCCCCATTGACCCGAACGGACATCGGTTCTGAAAAGAGGACGAGAAATCGAGTGAGATAGGCTTTTGAATCGCTTAAATCGGCCTCAGGATGAGCGAGATATGATCGATTGAAAATATCCCACTCAAACCAGCTAAACCGATCTAAACCAGGGATTGAAATTGAAATTGACTAAACCGAATTAAACCAGTCGGTCAACCCAAACCAGACTCGGTCAAGGATCCGACCCGAATGGGTCAGACCCGACCCGACCCGATCCGACCCGACCCGGACCGGTCAACGGTCAACGGGTCCGGTCAACGGTCAACCGGCGGCGACGGCGGCGGTCAACGGCGGTCAACGGCGGCGGTCAACGGCGGCTCCGGCGGCGGTGGCGGCGGCGGCGCGTGGCGGTGGCGGCGGCGGCGCGTGACTCCGGCGATCGGCGCGTGAGCTCCGGCGCGTGGCTCCTCCGCCGCGCGTGGATCTCACGCGCCCGTGGCTCCTCCGGCGCGTTCGGGCGCGTGCGGCGGCGCGTGGCGGTCGGCTCGGCGGCTCCGGCTTCGTCTCGTCACGACGGTCACGGTGGTGTGTTCGGTTTCTCGGGATTTGGGGTATTTCGAAAGATATAAAAGTTTGAAAACGTTTTCGGGTTTGGAAAGCTTAGATCTGGTTCTCGGGGTTACCTGGTGAGATTTGGAAGAGGGAAAAACGTGAATAGTGCTCTGGAAGCTCGAACGTCCTCAGATCCCGACAGGGCTTCGCCGAAAGAAAGAGAATTGGGTTTCTGGGGAAAAAGGGGCAGTATTTATAGGGAGAGTTTTGCAGAAACCCTAGGGTTTTAGAAAAGGAAAGCAGGCTCATGGACTTGGCCTTATAATCAGAAAAGGAAACGTCCAAATAAGGAAGGAATAGAAAGGGAAAGTGGATTTGGGCTGGTTTTTTGGGCTTTTCTTTCAAAAAATTTTGGACCTGTGTTTGAGTATGTTACAAAGTCTTCTAGATGTATTAAGTATATTAGCTAGGTTTTATGCCTTTACATAGAATGACGATCGAAAGATTGAATGAACATATTTTATTTAGATTTTTTTTTGACATTGATGTCTTCAATATGAAATATGGAATGATTCATTTCTTTCTTTTTGGTATCAACATAGACCATAGATGTCATGGCAGCCTCATATTGCATCAAAATATAGTAAATACTGTAGTATTTTTATAACCAGTTAATAGGATCCTAAACTAACGCTAATTACTAACCCAATATGAGGTTTCCAGACATCTATATCCGAAAATTCACCAGATAACATGGAGTGATATAGTATAATAAATGTGTTGTTATCCTAAATTAAGAGGTTCACCTACGATCTTAAATGAAAAGAGCTGGAGGGGACATGGAAGCAGCACCAGTCTTGGTCAATTATGATGCAAAGTCGTTGATTTATTCACAAACAACCCACTTTTTCATTTATTGCCCAAACCTAATTCTTCACCTGTTTTCTTTTCACCAATTATCCTCCATTCTAAATAATTGAAATCTTTTAATTTTTAGATATATATACACAGCAAGTGACACCAATAATACACAACATATCTTGATTTTCTTTTTCTTGTTTTTTCAACTTCTTTTATTGTATATATATAATGATATTAGTTGACCGATTTTAATATCCAAATTATGACCCAGTCTGGATTTTGTACGCGGAAAAAACACTACTTCGGAAGCACAAATGGCTTTGACTTTTTTTGTTTTCCTCCTCAAATTATGCTGCAAAATATCTATGAAACAATGACCAAAATTATCCTAAGGTAAATAGATGTTAAATGTAGCGAAATTGCTTCATTGATACAATAAATGTTTTAATTTTGATCGATATTACTGGGGAAGAAATTTTAAACCGTTTTCTTTTCAGTTTAATTTGTTTCTTCATTGTAGTTTCCCCCTTCCTCTTAAACTGCTTAAATAATGATGATCATTGATTTATGTCGTTGCAGTTGTCGGCACATACACAGTTTAAATAAGTAAGATTAAAAGCCCTTAATAAATCAATCTTAATTATTGGACCCACCGATCTTAAAGTGAGTAGCCCTACAAAGTTAAAGCTACCAAAATACCAAACATATATCTATATCTATATATATATATATACTACATCTCTGGGCTGCTTCACATCACTATACTTTTCATTTCCAATCTCTTTTTACTACTCAATACACTTTGGGTTTTGAAATGGAGAGTTACTTGAGGAAATGGTGTGTAGTGTTTTTGTTGTTGGGTCTAGCGTTTAGTGTAGTCAAAGCACAGCAAGTTCCATGTTACTTCATATTTGGTGACTCTTTGGTTGACAATGGAAACAACAACGGTCTTGTTTCTTTTGCAAGAGCCAATTACTTCCCTTACGGCATCGATTTTGGCGGTCCCACCGGCCGTTTCTCCAACGGAAAAACCACCGTTGACGAGATCGGTATACATGCGTCCTTTTTACTATCTATCTTATCCATATTGCTAATGACATAGTCTATTGTGATTAGAATAATATTAGTACTCATAATTAAATATGGTTTTGATATTTCTTTGTGATGTAATGAAGCTGAGCTACTTGGATTTAATGACTACATTCCTGCATATAATGCTGTGAGCGGCCGACAAGTACTCTCCGGAGTTAACTATGCATCTGCAGCTGCCGGAATCCGAGAAGAAACCGGTCGACAATTGGTAAAAAAATAACATAAAACAGCATTTTCTCTTCATTCATAAAGTAACATTAGAATAATTCCAACCTTTTTTTCTTGAAAAATGAAGGGACAAAGGATAAGCTTTAGCGGGCAAGTTAGGAATTACCAGAACACGGTGCAGCAGGTGGTGAGTCTGCTAGGAGGTGAGACTCAAGCAGCTGATTACCTCAAGAGATGCATATACTCTGTTGGTTTAGGAAGCAACGACTATCTCAACAACTACTTCATGCCTACGTTCTACTCTTCAAGCAGACAATTCACACCAGAACAATACGCTGATGATCTCATCAGTCGCTACAGCACTCAGCTTAACGTACGTTTTTTCTAATATGGCTAGTATGTCTATCTCTGCTTTTGTGTCATTAGATCCTCAATTAACACAACGTTACAATGGCTATCTCAAAAGTGACCCATCTGGTAATAATCTTGGTTTTGGTTGGAATCTATAAAATTTCCATCTCTAGCTTTCCTACTATGGCCCATCTGATGAAAGTTCGACTTTTTGAGCACATAGTTATAAAATTAGCAGTTTATAGTATAAGTTGAGGTCTTAAAACCAATGGTTACAACCCCAATTTCGGTCTCCACTTGTGTAAAGTTTTTAGCTTTCTCGCAATGAGATCTGATTTTCAGAGGAAACTTTCAAAGGATGTGAATTTGAATCTATTTAATTTTGTAACATTTGCATTCGGAGACTTCCTTGTATCACAATGGTTTCTCTTTGGGGTTTGTGTAGGCGCTATACAACTATGGGGCTAGAAAGTTTGCATTGATCGGAATCGGTGCAATCGGTTGTAGTCCCAACGCCCTTGCGCGCAGTCGCGACAGTAGGACTTGCGATGAAAGAATCAACTCAGCGAACCAAATCTTCAACAATAAGCTAAGATCCCTCGTTGATCAGCTCAACAACAATCACCCTGATGCTAAGTTCACCTACATCAATGCATATGGCATTTTCCAGGACATGATCACAAACCCCTCTAGATTTGGTATAGACATGCACCAGACGTTTTTTTTTTTAATTTTCAGTGTTAAAGAAACCGAACTTGATACTGGTTTTGTCGGAAACGTTTGTGTTCTTTCCAGGGTTTAGAGTGACGAACGCAGGATGCTGTGGTATTGGGAGAAATGCAGGTCAGATTACTTGTTTACCGGGACAACGACCATGTCGAAACCGAAACGCGTATGTGTTCTGGGACGCATTTCACCCGACCGAAGCCGCAAACGTGATTATCGCAAGGAGATCGTACAACGCACAATCGTCTTCAGACGCTTACCCTATTGATATCTCAAGGCTGGCACGGCTTTGAAGAAAAACAGTGAAAACAATAAGAACTAAAAGAAGTTCCCCAAACTAATGTGTGATCTTCTCTTGTTACTACCTTTTTATATCTATCTTCTTGGCATGAATGGAAAATCAAGTATAACATTATTCTATAATTAATAACCCGATTTCTATATAAACCGGTTCAGTGTATACTGTTAACGGGAATTGTTCGTTACGGTTCATTTATGTTGATCAAAGGAAAGGTAATTATAGACGAACTGTTTTCTTATTGCTTTAGAAGAACGATTACAGCTTAAACGTTTAAACAGAATGAAAGCAAGAAACTCCCAAAAGTACTAGCTAACAGGATTTGTCTGTCCCACAGATTAGGAATACAAATTTAAAATTTTAAAATGCACGTTACAACTAACACTTATCTTTCATGACTCTAACATTATCCTCAGTTTCTCCCATAAACTGAAGTGACTCTGTTCTTAGTTTTTTATATACATCCAGCTTCATTTTCTTTGTCATAATGTCAGTCAACTGATCTTGTCTTGAACAGTACTCCAACTCAATCACATCATCATTTACCAGCTCACGAAAAAGTGGTATCTCACACGTATATGCTTGCTCCTATTATAAAGTACCGGGTTTCTTGACAACTTAATTGTTGAATTGTTGCACAATACATCATCGTTCCAATCCCTTGATCAAAGCCAACTTCTGCCAGCATGTTTCTCAACCATATTCCATGACAAGCTCTACTTGCGGCAGTTAAAAATTCTGTGGTGGAAAGAGTGACTATGGTTTGTTTCTCCGAAGCTCATTATATAGTCTCCTTTCCAAACATGCACACATACCCTTCGATCATCCTCATATACAACATAATCAATACCCACATATCCCACTAGACCATCTTCTTCTCCACGCTTATATTGTATCTCGAGCTCAATTGTTTCTTGTACGTATTTCAATACTCTCTTAGTAGCCAACATATTCTGTTCATTAGGAGTATCAATATATTTTCTGACTAAGTTAATTGAGTAAATGAGATCTGTTCGTGTAGATGTAAATTACCTCAAGCTACCGACAAGTTGTTTAAACTCGGTTGGATCAATTGCTGGTCATGCTCCCTTCTTTGTCAGCTTGTTCTCCGGTACTATAGGATTTTTGACTGGGTTTCATCTCTCCATACCAATTTTTTTTCAAAATGTCTCTAGCATATTTTCTTTGACTAGTGAAGATACCCTTTTCATCATGCACCACTTCCACGCCCATGAAATTCTATCCCATGAGCTTGAAGAAAACATTGTGCGACTAACATGTCCTTGAACTTTTCTACCTCTCCTTTTTCATTGAACTTTGTCTTATGACCCACTTAACTCCAATCAACTTATCTTTTGCTGGTAATTCAATCAGCTCCCAAGTGTTGTTATCCTTGATTGATATTAACTATGCTTCCATTGACTTTCTCTACTTCTCATGCTCAATCACATCTTCAAACTTCTTTAGACCACTTTCTGCAGTGAACATCCCCATCAGATGATCCTCCCCAACTTCTTCTACAAAGTTGCATTCGTAATCTTGCATCCACACTGACTTAAATAATGTCCTTCCTGATCCACTTCTACTCGCTCTCTGCCCCACTATCTCAGTTTGTGATTCACTTGCTTCCATTCTGTTATCCTGCTCATGTCCTTGTTCTTCCTGATGAGCAGCATCATTTGTATTTTGTTCTCCTTATTCTTTTTTTGTTTCTTCTCATCATCCTCTTCTCCAGTATCCAATACGAGACTTTGATCATTTACATCTTCCAATTTACATGGCTCCCCTTCATCAAATTTGACATCCTTGCTTATGATGATTTTCTTAAATTCTGGATTATATATAGTATGTATGCCTTAGAATATTTGCTGAATCCAAATATTAATCACTTGACACTTCTCATCCAACTTTATCCACCTTTCGTATGGAACCATTTCATATGTGGCACAACCAAACACTCGAAGATGTTCTACTGAAGACTTGAAGATACTTCATTTCTCCACTGGTGTTACATCTCCAAGTATTGTAGTTGGACTCATGTTGAGTATGTGCACATCATACTAAGTGATATACTCTATTTTTAGGTGTTTTAACATCATCTTTTTAGCATGTTTTGGTTTTAGATCTTGAATTTAGGCATGGTTATGTGTGCATATACTTGCATTTGTTCATTTGTGGAATAGATGATTTGGAAGCTTTTAAGATGATTTGGAGGCATTTGGGATTGTTTTGGAGCAAATAAACATGGAGAAGAAGTGTTGGATCGGACATCAGGCTGAGCTATCGACCCGACCCATCGGATGTGACCATCATCCACACCAAGACGATGCATCTTCATCTGCCTTTACCCATCGGTCACTCCATTCTCGATGTGCATCTATCAGACGAAGAACATCAGCCCATCCACCAATATTAGCCTCTCGACCAACACTTGAAGACTTGCCCTTGTCATATAGTTTCCACTGCTCAACTCCCATACAACATCACATGTCCGATGATCATGACCGATGCACGGCAATCGACCATACATGACCGATGAGGCCGTCCGATGCCAAGGTTGGGAGACAACATGGATAACCAACACAATGAGCAAGCTGATTTTTGAGGCCAAGGTGGCCAAGGAAACCAAGCTGATAATGTTGGGCACCAAAATCAGCAAAAACCAAGGAGAGGACGCATCATTGGAGCAGGTGATGCTCCCAACATTCATGCCAATAGGTAAGGCATCATCCCTCCACCTGTTGAGAACAACAACTTTGAGTTCAAAGGATGTCTCATAAATATAGTATCCCTCCACTTGTTGAGAACAACAACTTTGAGTTCAAAGGATGTCTCATAAATATAATGCAAGGAAACAAGTTTTATGGGCTGCCTATGGAAGATCCTTTTGATCATCTGGATCAAATTGACAAAATCTATAACATGACCAACATCAATGGTGTTTCATAGGCTGGCTTCAAGCTCATATTATTCTCATTTTCTCTTGGGTATAAGGCACACACTTGGAGATAAATTTGCTACCAGGGACCATAAACTCTTGGGATCAATGCAAGAAAGCCTTCTTGGCCAATTCTTCTCCGACTCAAGGACTTTCCTACTTAGGAATGAGATCACTTCTTTTGCTCAACACAACAACGAGACCTTTTGTGAGGCTTGGGAACGTTTCAAAAGCTATCTACACCATGTCCACATCATGGGTTCTCAAAAGACTCTCTCCTCAGTCCTATATATCGTGGTTTATTTCCCAAGATAAGACACCGCTAGCAATGGACATTTCCTTGGAAAATATGTAGAAGATGGAATAGAACTAGTGGAGAATTATGATTTGAGTGATAGGAACTACAATGACGACTATGACAGAAATCAAAAGGGGGGGGGGGGTATTAAGGCTATGGAGGATACCACTAGTAAAGAGATACAAGTATTAAACGAAAAGTTGGATAAAATCATCCTAGCTAATGACAAGAAGGAGATCCTTATCATTATAAACTATTGCCCCAATCAAGTTTTTCAAGAAGTTGTGGAAGTGGATCCATTGACTTAAGAGGAATTTAACTAGTTGGGGAATCAAGGGAACTTCCAAGGTGGGCACAACAACTATAGGAGCCAAAGTTATCAACCTCAACAAGGCTTTGTGCCTTTCAATCAAAAACAAGATAATGCTCCTAAATCAAACTTCCAAGGGCAACAAGGAGGTTTCCCACCTAAGCTTCCTTAATACCCTCAAGCTCAAGCTTCTACCTCTTTTGATCAAGATCCTAAAATGAAGACAATGCTTCAACAATTCATCCAAGGAGAAAAAATGGTGCAATGGACTTCAACAAGAAGATGGTTGATATCCACACTAAAATTAATGGAAAATTCAAGGATCTCACCTCAAAGCTTGAGACCTTGACTTCAAGAATGAACCAAATGGAGAAGAAATATAGGAAGGCTGATTCCACCAACAATTGCAATAAAATCAATTCCAATGCTGAAAATGAAAAAGTAGTAGCTGAACTAGTTGATCTTGTCTATGATTTTCCACTTGAGAAGGAGAAATATGGTAAGTTGGATGAAGAAGCAATCATTGAAGAGTTTCTTCTTGGTATTTGTGCTGAAAGGTGAATGAAGACATGGTTTAGGAAGAAATACCCACAACCAAGCTAGCTCCTACATCACTTCCTAATCTAGGAGCACGTGCAATTTCTCATTATCTTGCTATCTTGGTCACTTGAGGATTGAAGATGATTTGTGCGATACCGGCTCAAATGTGAGTGTTATTTCTCTTGAGATGGTTGAAGAATTGGGGATTAAGAGCATTGAGAGTTACACATCTACTCTCACATTTGGGAATTCTTCAACAAAAGTCCCATATGGGGAGCTCAAAGAATATCAAGTCATAATTGGGGCTTGTACCATTCCTACTTATTTGTTGTCATGAAGATGGAGAAGGTTAAGAAGCTTCCTCTACACGTAGGCACTGATTTCCTCAAAACTACTGGTGCAACAATCGATTTCAATAATAAAAGGGTAGTATCCACCAAGGTGAATGATAAGGTGTTCTATCCCATGAAGTCTTCTTCCATCAACACTTGTGGAACCATCACAAGCGACATTGATCTTGAGGAGGAAAGAGATTTTTATAGTTTTGTCAAGCTTGAGTATTGTGGATCCATCATTTAAGGAGATTTGAGGATTGAGGAGCTACAAGTTGATAAGTTTGAGGTATTTTACTCTCCAAAGATTGGACATGTGGTGAAAGATGCTTTGGTTGGAGAGAGTAATAAAGAGTTGATGAGTGAACACTTGGAAAGTGTTCCATTAGCGGGGGTAAGTGGAGTAAAAGATGTTGGGGATCCGAGCCAATTCTACCAGATTCAGAATGCTCGCGAGTTCCCGATAGCCTAGGATCTAGGGTCTAGTTAATTGAATCATGATCTCACCTCGTGATTACCTGGTGTTTTAGCAGCGGAAGATGGATCAGGTAATACGAGATCTACTGCGCCTCAGATGCTGCGCCTCTATCGTAGTCCACACGCACACAAGCTGGAATCCGCCGGGATGCTAGGGCCGGTGCTCGGATATCCCTGGGACTTTAGGTTCTCTGAGGTTTCTGTGTTTTCTCTCTGAGAAAAACACTCTGGGCGACGCTCAGCAACTCTGTCTGCCTTAGGTCGAATGTACAAAACGAGTTTATATATCGACCTTAAAGTGAACCGAAAACTCGGTCTCGGTTTCGCCTTTGTGTCGACCGACACACTCAGTGGTGTCGATCGACACACGTCATGTATCGACCGACGCACCCAATGGTGTCGATCGATACACCCCTTAGAAACTCAATTCGATGTGTATCTAATACACATCGATCAGACCATATGCCAATGATCAATCCCATGCAGAGTATATCCAACTTGCTTAGGTGTGTGACCCTTTAGGTTCACATGATACTAGAAATGAGTTACAACTCATTTGTCATAATTGGTTTCTAGCAAAACATTATGATTACCCAGTATCACATGAATTGTCCGATCTCGACAATACAACTATCTCTAGAGAGAGTACAATGTGATTTCAGGACATAATCCCAACAATCTCCCACTTGTACTGGAATCACCTATTCCTACAATCCCTTCGTCTCTATATCTCGATTTGGCATAAGGCAAGAGACTGTGTCATCCTTATTATAGCCAACATCATGTTCATCGAATTTCTGATCTATACTGATAAAACAAACGACTGACAATCACCTCGTTTGAGCACGGCCATGCATTTTCTCAGTATCAAATCTTCGATGGGCCCTGAGATATTCATCTCCCGTTGTTACAGGAGGGACAAATCCCATCTTGTTCCATCCCTGTTTCTACACATACTTCATGATACGCACAAGCAATGCCGTTATAGCCGCCAGTTACGGAACGACGTTTGACAAGGTCAAAGCGCACCAATTCATATGCTAGAAAGCATGATGAACTCAGGTCTAAGGACTATACTCTATAGTCGTAATGAGAACCTCCCATGACACTTATATATAACTATCCTGTGGAGTTCTCATTAAGCGGGTCATGTCCGATCATATGTTCACCAACATATATCTATGTGACTGACTGTGATAATCATATCATTGACTCCATGAAACTTAGTCCAACAGTCACCTCACATACTAGTCTGCGCGGTTGTTAGTGTCCCATTTTAACAACCTTGACTAGGGACAATCATAATTTATGTCATCTTTTACTTATAGGGTTTCATGATCAAGTCCTCAACTTGATGACCTATACGATGATCATAAAATACTTTGGGACTATTATTTAATTATCCAATAATCAAACAATACTGATGTCAGTTTTAACTTACATAAACACTGCCATAGCATGTCTCTGTAAAGTTTACAACATAACTAAAATAACTCCCACTAGAATCAAGATCATCTTTTCAGATATCTTACACCTACATCAACAGAATAAATTTCGTGCTTAGGTTGTGGGAGAGAGTGCGGTGCTATTGCTTGAAACAATTTCAACAAATTACACCGCCATTCAGATAAAAGCACTATTCTACGGTCTACTGCTTGGAGCCTTTCCAACAGTTAGCACCGCTATTCAGACAAAGAGACATAACCAGGTGGGAACCGGGAATCGTCTTTATCCGACTAACTACTTTCAACTGGTTCGTCACTTTATCAGTTCACCACGAACCTATCTTTAGTGTTTCTCAACACTTGGGATATTTCTGGTAACTATTCAGTGACTATTACCGGAGTACATTGGTATTTTCTCGTCATACTTTATGCTTAAGCTGCATCTAGACGAGCGCAAAATATGGCATTCATGATGGATTCTATTGCATCAGCATAAGTAATCACACTCATTAATACTAGTTCAGACAGTGTTCAAAACACTTCTTCTTGCTAATATCGTTACTAGCTCAGTCAGTGTCCAAGACACTTCATCTTGCTTAGATTATTGCCATAAGACCTTTGGTATGAAGCCATTCTTGGAATCAAGCACATCAGAACTGTCCAGTACCTTATCAACATAAGGATTTTGACACGATCCAATTAGCTTACTCAATCTATATCAATAGATTCTCATTCCAAGAATTCACACGGCTTCTCCCATGTCTATCATTTGACTTCCGACCTAAATATTGACAAGACTTTAGTGTCGGAACGTCGTTTGTGAGATTCAAGTATGTTATCCACATACTGTGTGAGAATTGCCATTACGCTCCCACTAGTCTTCTTGTAAACGCATGGTTTCATTTCTTTCTGATCAAGTCAAAACTTTTGACTACATTATCAGAATGTTGATTCCAATTCCAAGATGTTTGCTTCAATCCAGAATTGGATCGATGAAGCTTACATTCATGCCCAACATATTTCGGAGTTGGGGCTCACCATCGCTTCTTTGAATTTCGCATGTTCGTCACTTTTCAATGATCAACAGATCATGACAATTGGTTACGAGAAATCACTCTCGATCAAGTGATGGATCCTTTCGGATCTGCGAATTTCAGGCTCCACAGTTGCAGATCCTACATCACTTTGTAGATCTCACCGCTGCTCTCCCTCACCAGGTTGAACAGCTTACTGTATTTATCGAATTTCTTCGATGTGTACTTTCACTCCCACTGTTCCTTTTGAAAGTATCACCTTTCTTAAAAGACACAGTTCTGGACAACAAAAGTACTAAGCCTTGGTTTCCTCAGGACAACCAGCGAGGTAGAACTTATCAGATATGGATTCAAGTTTGTCTGTTGACTACTGTCTTACACAAACCTTGCAATCCCAATTAATCAGAAAAACATATTTGGAAATCACCCAGTCCACATCCAATGTGGTGTTTTTCACTGATTCTGATAGAAACCTTTTAGCGTAAACATAGACATTTCAGAACGTATTCTTAAATGGTTATGGAAGATTCCTGTGACTCATCATTGATCAGATCATATCTAATAAGATCTGATTCATTCCTTTAGATGATCACCCAATTCTTGACTCTAGTATTTTCTTTCTCCGCGATTCAATCGAGGATTTCAATACTTCTGTCAAATTGGTTCTACACTTCATCTTTGAACTCCCTCAAGGGATTCCAGCTCATGTCTCATCAAGTGAACACAACCATACTTATTGATGCCATCAATAAGGTAATGAAGTACAGAATATTTACTTTGGTAATAATGCTTGTTGGGCCGCATACATCAGTATGTGTAAGGCCCAATAAGCCTCTGGTCCGTTTCCTTTTAGCTCTGCTAAATGGGCCTTAGTCATTTGGTCCAGTGAATTGAATTCATATCTCAAATGATTAAAATCAAATGAGTCCAAAACTATGGATTTACTGAATCCGCTTCACTCTTGTGGTTAAACGACTATACCAAAGGAAAATCGAGTTCGAGTCATCAGACTTAAACCGTTTGGTATTTATGTTATATTCTAACTCATGTTGGTTTAAGATATAAAACCCATTCTAAATGGGGTGCTACCATTAAATATTTCATTAAGATCAAAAGGACAAAACTTGTCTTTTATCAAAATGAAAAACATCCAAATTCTCAAAAGAAAATGAGAGACACTTTGCATATAGCAAGTACATGGTGGCAATTACTCAATTTCAAAAACCAAGTAGGAAAGGCTCCTACAAGTGGAGAATCTCTACGGCTCATGCTGCAACCATTGCTTCAACCAGACACGCAGTTCCACTTGTCCTTTCTTCAACGTTCTACTGTCGCTTAGGTCCTGCATATTTCAAAAATATCAGTACCACAACTAGTATCCAATACTAACGTAGAACTTGAATTAATAACACAATACCTGAAGAAGAAGTACCATACATCTTCTCCATCTCTTGTGAATCTTCCAAGAATTTAATGCAATCTCTCTTCCAATGCCCCGACTCATTACAGTAGAAGCACTTTCTGACACCAGATGGGCCTGACTTGGGCTTATTAGATGACACAGGCTTATCCTGATTCCAAATCTGGACGGCCCAGCCTCTAGCCTTGCCAACACAAGATTCCTCAAATCTTTTACCCTTTATGATGTCATACTCTGCTGTTTTGAGCATACCATGCATCTCAGTCAACGTCTTCATCAAGCCTTTCTTGATATAGTTCTTAACGAACTTGTCACAGCTTGACGGTAGTGACTGCAGAATGATGTTAGTGGCCAACTCTAAGCTGACAGGACATTCCAGTTTCCCCAGGTTATCAATGTAACCCATCAGTTTAATGACATGAGGACTTACTGGAGCATCCTCTGGTAGCTTGCACCCAGTGAGAGACTTCACCATCTGGAATCTCTCAACTCGTGCCAGATCTTGAAACTTCAGTTTCAGGCTGGTGATCATCTCTATTGGCGACTCCATGTTCTCATATTGACTCTTCAAGTCTGAGTTCATGGAAGCCAACATCAGACCACGCACATCTACCACATCAGTATAATGCTTATTCCAAGCATTATACATTGCATGCGAGCGATTGGTCCCAAGCCTTTCTGGAAGAGCCTTTTCAAGGACATAGTCCTTGCTCTCCTGCTTGAGAATGAATCTCAGATTCCGATACCAATCCAGGAAGTTGGATCCATTTAACTTGTCCTTCTCAAGGACGGATCACAACGAGAAAGTAGTCATAGACATAAGCTGAAATCCAAGAAAAACAAAGATTTAGTTATGCATATGATGAGAAATCTTATCAAATAAGAAAACTCGCATTATATTCAAACAATGTTTCCTCTATGAATATAATAATCCAAGATCCATACATCATTAAAATCTGAGTGGACGACTCGCCATCACCCAGAGTTTAGCAATCTAGGTAAGCAAACCATTGCTAATTGTACTCAGTACAACTCTTGGTCGTAGATAAGACAATCCATGTCTCATTTACTCTGATGTCTTTGGGCCCAGAACTTCTGATAGCCCAGTCAAGTAAACCAATCTCTTCTGCCTTGTGATCATTGACAGTCGCACTGCAAGTCTATCAATGATCACCTGCCTTACTCATGTAGCAGTGGATACCAAGGACTCCAAGACTATCCAACATACGAAACAAGTCTTGACAGTGACAAGATTGGGCAAGACATCAAGGTCACTTGATATTTAGTTGACGAAACTAAACCCAAAAGTTTAGCAAATCAATCTCTTGGGTCATGTAATTTTTTTGATGTTAAGCACTGCAAATCCATCAACATTACTACCTGCCTTACTCACGTAATTGTGGACACCAAGCTCTTGGCCAGAACATCACACAACGAAACGAGTCTTGACAGTTGACCATATTGAAGCTAATCTTTGATCAATGTTTAAGTCTAGTTTGGTTTCTGCAAATTCAAGGTTCAATAACCAGAATTCCGAGCATTGTATCGATCGACTCAGACTATGTCTGTCGATCGATACCACCAAACATAACCGGACTTCGATAACCAGTTAATTCAATTAACCCGGTTCATCGAACCGATCATGTCGATCGACACAACCCATGTGTGACGGTCGACATAGACCTAAACCGAAGATCGTTTTGATAACCGGTCCAATCCAATTGAACCGACTTATCTGATCAAACTGATCTTAACCAATCGGTTTATACTAATTGGTATAATTAGTTCAATCCAATTGAACCAATTCATCCAATTTAAACCGTTCAAACCAGTTTCAACTGATTACGATAACCAGTCCAATTCAATTGAACCGTATTATCCAATCAAACTGATTTAACCCACCGGTTTATGCTAATTGAGATAATCAGTTTAATCCAATTAAACCAATTCATCCAATTTAAACCGATCTATTCGGACTTAACCAAGCATGATAACCGGTCCAATCCAATTGAATCGATTAACCATTGCTTGGTCTGTGTCGATCGACACTCAATCTGTGTCGATCGACGCAGTAGGCCCTTTTAGGTTTTCTTCGAGAAAACCCTAGCCGCCGAATATCGATCTGTGTCGACCGACACTCAAACTGTGTCGATCGACACTCGACCGAGTCTGCATTGTGTCGACCGACACACCCAGTGTGTCGATCGACACATAAGGCTTTCGGTTTTTCATCGCGAAAAACCCTAGCCGCCGACTCTGTCGAATTCGCGATTCTGTGTCGACCGACACACCCAGTGTGTCGATCGACACCATGCGAAAACAGCAGTTCATCGTTTCAATTCACAGACAAAACCGAGTTTCTCTTAATCAAAACATGAAACACTAAGCATAGATCTATTCAAACACATCAGTTTTCGAATTATATGCTTTAGATTCAATGGTTAAACCCTAAGGCTCTGATACCACTTGTTGGGGATCCGAGCCAATTCTACCAGATTCAGAATGCTCGCGAGTTCCCGATAGCCTAGGATCTAGGGTCTAGTTAATTGAATCATGATCTCACCTCATGATTACCTGGTGTTTTAGCAGCGGAAGATGGATCTGGTAATACGAGATCTACTGCGCCTCAGATGCTGCGCCTCTATCGTAGTCCACACGCACACAAGCTGGAATCCGCCGGGATGCTAGGGCCGGTGCTCGGATCTCCCTGGGAATTTAGGTTCTCTGAGGTTTTTGTGTTTTCTCTCTGAGAAAAATACTCTGGGCGGCGCTCAGCAACTCTGTCTGCCTTAGGTCGAATGTACAAAACGAGTTTATATATCGACCTTAAAGTGAACCGAAAACTCGGTCTCGGTTTCGCCTTTGTGTCGACCGACACACTCAGTGGTGTCGATCGACACACGTCCTGTATAGACCGACGCACCCAATGGTGTCGATCGATACACCCCTTAGAAACTCAATTCGATGTGTATCTAATACACATCGATCAGACCATATGCCAATGATCAATCCCATGCAGAGTATATCCAACTTGCTTAGGTGTGTGACCCTTTAGGTTCACATGATACTAGAAATGAGTTACAACTCATTTGTCATAATTGGTTTCTAGCAAAACATTATGATTACCCAGTATCACATGAATTGTCCGATCTCGACAATACAACTATCTCTAGAGAGAGTACAATGTGATTTCAGGACATAATCCCAACAAAAGAATCTCCTCTTAAGAGAAAAAAAAGATGAAAGGAAAAGATCCAACAACCTCCAATCTCACTCAAGCCCCAAACAATCTCACTCTCCACCCCTTGATGCTTAAGGATGGGACTATATAGTAAAAGATCAAATGCAAGAGAAGTTCCAAGCTATTATCTAGTGAAAGGGCTATCCTCACTCCTGAGATCCAAGCTGATCTAATCAAGTTCCAAGAGCATCTCAAAAAATTCTTTACCATCAACCAAAATGTCAAGCCACCTCCATCTCCTCACTAGAACCAAAGGTAGTCAAGCTTAGTGACTAAAAACAAGCTCACTTGGGAGGAAGTCCCATGTCTATCTCTTGTACATTTTGCTTTAAGTTTTAAGTTTCCTAGTCATTGTTGATCTCTCTATTAGGTCTTTTCGGGTTTTAGGCCATATAGATCTTGACTTTGGAAGAAAGAAAGAGGAAACATCATGGCGAAGTTCAAAGAATGACCGTGCTTTGATCCAAGTTTGGGGGAATTATTCTGCCTTCACCTCCCGTTCCTCCACCCCATTTGACTCCACCTATATCTCCAAGTAACTCACTCCAAGCTCTTTTTTCATATCCTTGTTTCATTTTTCATTTCCCTTTGTCTTTAGTCTCTTTCTCTTACTTCTATCACACAAGGGACTGTGTGATTTAAGTTTGGGAGAGGAGACTAGTTGCTAATGATATGTTTTGTGATCTTATATTCTTTTATTGCATCTTGAGCCTCATTCATTCATTTAAGGCATTTGAAAATTTTCACAAAAAGTCATATATTTGCATTGACATGCTTAAGATTGAGTCTAGAAGTCATTTAGGATTGCATGAATTTGAGAGCTAAGACATGTCTTCCTTGTAAAGAATTGTTTGGTGAATTTGGATCATCATGCTAGCTTATGGTTGTTTGATACATCTTGTAAGCTTGAAATTAAGGAAGAACCTTCTTGGATCTCGTGCATTATTTTTCACTTCTTCATTTAAGCATGTTGTGATTTGAATCATTCCCTATTTATTAGACTCTTAATCTTGCTTTAATTATCATGCTGTGAATGAAAGGTGAGCTCATGGATACTTAATACATACTTGGGATAACTTATTCCTTTATACCACTCTTTTGTTAGCCCAAATAGATTTCCCCACCTTCAACCAAACTTTACTTCAAGTCTTAACACTCTAGTGAGAGATGAGAAACCTTTTCTTGATTCAACTAGGCAAAAAGTGTTGAGTTTGGAACGACAATGATAAGTTTTCATTGTAAAGCTAATATTATATCATTGGGCTATGCACAGAATATAAAAGAAGTTTGGGGGAGCACTGGGAAAGAAAATAAAAAGGTAATGAGGAAAAGATTGAGCAAGAAAATGGGGGATTGAAAAATAAAAATAAAAAGATTGATAGCTCTAAGTTCTTAAAGAAGAAAATGTTTTAAGTGTTAAAGAAAGAAAAGAAGCCAAAGTTGGCTCAATCATCAAATGAAAGAGAAGAAGCAGGTAAAAGTGAAAATAAAAGAGCTAAGCAAAGTAAAGATATCCTCCAAGTGTTTAAAGGGAAAGAAAGTGATCAAAGTTGGGATAAGAAGACAAAAACGCCTTAAGAAAAGGGTAGCTTAGGAAAGGAACTATATGAGTTTAGAAGAAAGAGTTAATATCATTATGGGCACTTGGGTAGAATGATAACTTATCCTTGTATGCATGAACTGTTTCTTACTCTTAGCATTTTGCTATAGTTCATTCTTTCCATGAGAGATCCCTTTATTTTTGAAAGCCACACATCATTTGAGATCACTTTTCTCTCAAGACCTTGAAACCTTAGCCAAATTTGTTCATTTAATTTGCACGATTATGATTCATCATTGTTTAATGAATGTTAAAGGGAATGTGGATATGACCTCAAGTATAGGTTGAGACTTGGACTTGATGAATTTGTTGATGGGAATGGCTAACTCTTTTGAAGTGGTAAGCTTGATTATAGCTCTTAATTGATTGTCTAGACTTTGTTTCCACTTTTTATTGACAATTTCTTTTGGAAGCTTTGAGCTCTCATTTTCAAACCTTTCTTTCATTCTTGTCTTTGATTGTTTGCTAGGGGACAAGCAAAAATACAAGTTTTCAGGAATTGATGTACTCTATTTTTAGGTGTTTTAACCTCGTAATTTGAGCATATTTTGGTTGTAAATCTTGCATTTAGGCATGGTTATGCGTGTATATACTTGCATTTGTTCATTTTAGGTGTTGGAGTTGTGGCTTGGATGATTTGTAAGCTTTTAGGATGATTTGGAGGCATTTGGGATGTTTTGGAGCAAATAAGCATGGAGAAGAAGTGTTGGAGCGGACATCAAGCTGAGCTATCGACCCAACCCATCGGATGTGACCATCGTCCACACCAAGACGATGCACCTTCATCTGCCTTTACCCATCGGTCACTCCATTATAGAAGTGCATCTATCGTACGAAGGACATCGGCCCATCAATGCCCGATATTAGCCTCTCGACCAACACTCGAAGACGGAACGTAAGTCCATCGGTCGAAGGACATTGGATAGTCCTTTTTCGATAGTTTCCACTGCTCAACTCACATCGACCGGCACCTGTCCGATGATCATGCAAGACGCACGGCCATCGACCAGATGTCACCGTTGGGGCCGTCCGATGCCAAGACCTTCTGACAACTAATTACAATTTTGCCATGTGGGGGCAAGGGGACTATTTATATGCTTTTAAACCTAAAGAGCAATCTTTTACCTTGTGAATTTTCTTTACCTCTTTTAGATTAAAACTTTGTAAACATTTTATTTTGAGTATTAATCAAGTACTTTTTAATCTTTTTATAATCTCTTCTTCCTAATCATAATTTCTCACTTAATCTTTATAGGTTTAGTTGGAAAAATGGTGACTAGTGAATAGTTCTCTTTGGATCTTTGAGATGAGGTATATTAGGGCTTTAATAGGTATTACCTAAGGGTATTTAGTGCTTAATTAATGTTAATACTATTCTATCAAGTTGTTCTCTAAGCTAGGTTGCAACGAATTGTTGAATCTTGATGTTACGCTTTCTCTGGCCCACAAGGTGTTTGATGAAATGTTTGAAAGAACTTAGAATTTTTGCATGCTTAGACAATGAGAGTAGATATCTAAGGTGTTTAATAGTCAAATAAACTTATTTTGCATGCTTGATTGATTCTGAATCACAATTGACAATTAATCTTGATTAGGAGTTGATTAAAGAATTTTTTGCCTAGAGATAGGATTGATCTAATGGATTGAGTTCTTGACTAAGGATTAAACTTGCATTGATTGGTGTTATGATTGAGATCAAAAGCATTCTATTGTGTGATTTGATATTGAAAAATGGATAATTGCAAATTAGCATAGAGTTAAAAGCATGACAATGTGATTAACTACTTGATGAGTGATTTAATCTTCTTTGCTTGAGTGTTTGATTGATTAACACCTAAGATGATCATATATAGTTAATATTGATACCTTGACCTCAGCTTAGACCCTATTTCTCTTATTGCCTTATCTTCTTATTTGTTTGATCAATTTAGGTTGCTAGTTTAAATATATATCTTTGATTTGGCTTAGCTTGATAAAATTTTATGTATTCTTGGTGAACTAAACTCATATCCATTTAGACTCGACCTTAATTTATACTACAAAGACATTTGTCTTATAGTTTGGATAATTGGTCACAAGAAATACAAATTCTTATATCACTCTGTCACCTCTGGCCAGAATATTCAACAAGTTTATGTTCTTCTTTTCAATAATGTCGTTTTGCTATGGTATGTATGCGGCTGTCAAATGCCTTTTGATGCCGCTTTCTATGCAAAAACCCTCAATTTTTTTTTGGAATTAAACTCCCCTCCTTAATCAGTCTTTAAGCATACCAAAGCTTCTCTTAACTCTCTTTATGCGGCTGCCTTGAATTCCTTAAAGATTTCCAGTGCTTCTTACTTTTTATCAACATATCTTCTTTCGCTTTTTAGATTGGATAATATAGGACCGCATATGTGGCTATGAACAAGTTTCTAGCATCGACTTGATTTCCATATGCTTTGTTTTAGTATAGTTGATCGATTCTGTTTCCCCTTCATGCAGACTTTACACACTCCTCATTCGGTACCAATCCTTGGTAAGCATCTTACCATTTTTGTTTCTCAAAGTAGTCTCAGGTTAGTGTGGTTTAAGTGTCCAAAACGCTTGTGCCACACTTCTTTTTCAAGATCCACCGAGCTCTAAAAATTTCTTGCTTCCATTTCTACACTTGATTCCTTTACTTTTGCCATATTCATGAACATTTTGTTTGTAGACATTGTTGACGGCATAAGGAGTCTCTTTTGTTTCTTATGACACACCTCATTCTATATATCAATTCTCAGACCCTTTTGTTGCATTTGCCCAACACTCAGCAATTAGTTTTTTAACCTGTGTACATAGTAGACCCATGAGACTACTTGGTTTGTACCATTTATCTTCAGCCGAAAGCTTCCCTTTCCTTATACTCGCATTCTTCTGTCATCATCAAGTTTCACATGATGCCGAAACTATCATCCAAGTAAATGAAACACTCTTTATTTCCACACACGTGGTTTCTACACGTGGAGTCTATATACCACACTTTATCTCTTTCAATCTTCGTGAGGGATTCATGTACCATCAGAATATTTCTCCTAGCTAGGAAAATCGTTTTAAAATGTCCCATTTTGTGGCATTTACAGCATTCAATATCATCCTTGCGGAATCTTTTGCCTCATCCACTCCTTCCTCCTTTGTATTCTCCTCTTTCCCGAGTTTGGTAGTATCCTCCTCTACCTCTTTCTCCTTCTATTCTTAATGCATGCTCTTCCCCAACGTTTTTATTGAGATTCTGCTCATGAACAAACAAGGAGCTTTTAAGTTCATCCACCAATAACTCCTTAATGTCCTTTGATTATTCAATAGCATACACTATATATGTGAATGTCTCCACAAGTGTCCTTAGTATCTTCTCTATGACCTTAGAATCAGGTTTGTCCTCTCCAAGATTCCTCATGTCTTTAGCAATTACAATCAACCTTGAGAAGTACTCAGTGATTGTGTTTCCATCTCTCATCTTCAACACTTCAAAATTTCTCCCAAATCTATGTAGCTATGCGCTTTGAACCCTCTAATCTTCTTGGAACTTCGTTCGGATTGAGTCCCAAATATGTTTTGTTGTCTCCTTCTTTGCAATTGTTTTCAATATTTTCTGTCTATCGAATCAAAGAGATAAGTATTCACTTTGAGGTCCTTCAGATTTGTCTCCACCATCTCTGTTTGTTGCGCCCCTGTCAAGATGACATTCTTCTCCGGTTAATCACTCCTGTATCGATAAGATCCCACGACTCTTTGATCTTAACAAATTCTCCATCAAAATTTTCCGGTGCTCATAGTCACCATCAATTTTTTTGTATGCTCAACGAACTCTCATTCTCACTCATGTCTCTCCTTTCTCTCTTTTTCACTCAAGGTCGAATGTTTTTAAATACGTGGTTCTGATACCACTTGTTGATAAGAGTAAGGTAAAAGACAAACTGTTTTATTATAGCCTTAAAAGAAAGATTACATCTTAAATTTTTAAATAGAATGAAAGCAACAAACTCCTAAATACTAGCTAACTGGATTCGTCTGTCGTACATGTTAGGAAGACATTTAAAGCTTAAAATGTAAGCTACAACTAACTTCTTATCTTAATGACTCAGTCATCACTACCTTTGTCTTCAATTTCGATAGTTACATTATCGAGTACGAAAAAATGCCCACGTTACTTCTAGTAATCTGACATCGGATTGATCCAATCCACAGTTATCTCCACTCTCTAGTGCTTCAGTTTAGCAGTCAAAATGTTGTACTTTTCATCTGATATTAACCAACCCCGGCCTTAATACCCCTTCCACCCCCACTGTGGTAACATCATCAGTTCAGGTGCACACCATTGGTAACTTGTCATCTACACAAGCACACACACAAAAACCAAGATTTTTCAAACCAAACCAAGCCCGTAAAGCCAATACACAACTTAAAATATCATTATTATGATTAGTGTTTGACCATTTTAAAATGAGTAATTGTTAGTCGTTATAGACATTAAGTAACATGACTTAACCTCCTAAGAATGAGAATGCCAAGCTTTTTCTCATCTTGAGGCATATTTTTGTATAACCAGTCTAATTACATATTCAATTGCTGTAAAATAACAATTTTTTTATAAGCTATCGAAATTAAGCTTTTGATCTAAGTAAATAAATAAAAATCATACCGATGAGAGGTGCATCAGAACGGTCATAGGCGTAAACGGTGAACTGGAGGAACTCGTTGTTGACTCGGTGGACGTAGTGGTGAGTCTAATTACCGAGACATGTGTAACATCCCAAAAACAACTCAATTGGGAAGTGGTATTTTAATCCCAAAATCCCAAACCCCATCCCAAAACCCTAGGGTTTCACCCTTAATCCCCTATAAATTAGAGATGTCTCCTTTATAAAATTGTAGAGAGAATTTTGAAGTGAAGCC
The DNA here is from genome assembly GCA_030180135.1 of Orychophragmus violaceus. NCBI lineage: Eukaryota > Viridiplantae > Streptophyta > Magnoliopsida > Brassicales > Brassicaceae > Orychophragmus > Orychophragmus violaceus. The sequence goes on from CM058229.1 coordinate 25,048,639, forward strand.
TTGCAGAGATCCCGAGAGACCCCCAGGCCGTCCACCATGGAGGAGCCACTGTCTTCGTATTCCCTTCCCGCGTGCCGTTGTCGATCTTCTATCCTGAGCCGTCGTCTTCAAGATTTTTTTGAGTTTCATGTTCTATATTCTTGTAGAGATTAAGGTAAGATCTCGATATCCCCAACCTTCTCTTCTTCTCTCACGCCGAGATGTCCCGAAGTGTTATATCTAGATCTAACTTTGTTCTCTCTTATTCTTCTCTTATTTCATGTTTAGATCTGAGATGTAGAAGTCCTTTTCCCAGACCCGCTTCGCCAACCAGTACCACAAGTGTGAATGAGATTCTTTTTAGTCAAAAGCAATCTAAAGAAAACCCAGCAAAATCATTCTTGGGAAATGGACAAGTGGATGTGGATGTCACACTTTTTCAAGAGTTTTGATTCTTCCGTAGGCCAATGCAGCAGCTGCATAAGGTGTCGTAGGAGATGCATGAGACGTTTTAGGAGCTTGATGTTATCACAATTTGGTCATTTTTTAAACTTTCTTTTAGCTCTTACTTTTGTTACATTTGCATCCATTCTTGTTAGTTTCTGGAAGTTTTTTTGCATTTAGAGCCTTAGGTGCATTTAGAGTTAAGAATTACATCTTTTGTTGTTTTTGGGAGTGTTTCTTGTGTGTTTTCAGGATTATTGGAGTATTGGAGTGAGGAGAGAAGGATTGGAAGATCAAAGGAAACTTAGGAGAAGAAGAGGACCATGCTGAGCACCGGATTAACATCATCGGACCAAAGTATCGGCTAGGATGGGTCGATGTATGAATATCGGGCGTTTTCATCGGAACATGCATGCCAATATTAAACCATCAGGCAGGTCTCATCGGGCAGTGAAGGCTGATGTTTTGCACCAAGATCATGCTCGTTTTCCGTAACATCCTCGGATCCATTCTTCGGACAGCATCAATCCGTTGGGACCTTATCGAACTAGAAACATCAGACAATATTTGGTCGATGGATTGGAGTCTCAAGCCGTCATTTACCATAACTTATTTGGACCACTTCGTCAACCGTATGCAGTCCGATAATGTTACATCGGATCACTTACATCGGCCCAGTAAGGCCGATGTCATTCCATCAGACGGCGTACATCGGCTATCACTAGCCGATGGAACCACACGCAAACCAGCATAACCCAATCTGAACCGGGTCAATACCCAGTTTGTCTGGGTTGACCTGGTTTTGACACTGTTCACTATAAAAGTCTAAAAACCCTGATTTTGTTCCCCTAACCTTGTTTTTCTCTCTAAGTATTTGTTCTTAGTACTTTTGTAAATAAGTTTCAATATTTTCTTAATCTAAGTGTTATTTGCCTTTGATTTATTCTTCCTTTCTTTTAATCTTTAACTAATCATTAAACTTAACATGATTCTCATGAGTTTTGTTGGGTTTAGCATGACTAGTGAGTAGTTTCTCTTAAGGCTTATGGGTTAGGTAGGTTAGGGTGAAAAAGTTGATTTAGGTTATTTGACATATTGTTGCACACCAAGTGTTTTATGAAATGCTAGATATAACTTTCTTAGGGACTTCCATGTTTAGCTAATGAGAATAATTTTTTAAAGTGCTTATTAGCTATTGAGAACTTGAGATTAATGCTTGTCTATCTTTTATTCACAAATGAGAATATGATCTTGATTAAGGATTAGACAAAGTAATTAGTGCCAAGAGATTGAACTAATTGATTGATTGAGTTTTTTTTGTTTAAGGATTAGCTTCTTTAAAGATTGTTTGAGCATTCATGATAGGTTTAGATCACTCTATACATTGACATCCCCATTGGCCTGACTTGTAGTATTGAATTTGAGTGTTTAGTCATTGTTTCTGCTTGCTTATTTGTTTACTTGTCTGTTAATTGTTTGTTTACTCATCTGCTTATCTGCTTGTCTGTTTGGAATTTTGATTCACTGTTTGAATATTGGTTTGCTTGAATTGAAGGGTTTGGTGTATTCTCTTTGATTATTCCTACCCTGATTTCGATTGGATACATCGTACTACTCGATAAGTACTTGAGGGATTGATACATCTCAAGGATCAGACAAAAATCTTAGTATCAATTTGGCGTTGTTGCCATTTTGGGATTATGATTAGTCACTTAGATTTCTATTCCTTTTTATATCATGCTATTGGTTTCTAGTCTTGTTACTTCTTCTTGCTTTGATGCTCAGGTGAATGAACCTTTGCAGCAGAGGACCTACAAATATTTTTGAGAGGGTTGAGGATATCAGAGCATACGAAAAGGGACTATTAAGAGCATGCAAAGTACAAGAACAAACTGCTAACTTGGCTAGACTTGGGTTGACTCCAGAGATTGAGGTTCAGAAAGAGGCTGTGGATATTGAGAATTAGGCTGTGGATCCAAAGGGACTTGTTGGTGACCAGCAAGGTCATCAAAAGCCAGTTAATCAACAAGGACAAAATGCTCATGTTGTTCAAGGAGCTAGGATACCAGTACATCCTCCAAGGGGAGTGTGAGCAATAGGAGAAGGAGATGCACATAACAATAATGACAATCGTCAAGGCATCCTTCCTCCTCCTATAGCTAACAAAAACTTTGAGATCAAGGCTTGCATCATCTCTTTAGTAGAGAACAAGCAATTTCATGGATTGCCAATGGAGGATCCTTTAGATCACCTTGATCAGTTTGACAATATATGTGATGCTACTAGGCTCAGTGGAGTTTTTGAGGATATTTTCAAGATGCAATTATTCTCTTTCTCTCTCACAGATAAAGCACATCTATAGCAGAAAAACCTACCTCAAGGTTCAATCACTTCTTGGGATCAATGTAAAAAAGCTTTTCTCAAGAAGTTCTTCTCAAGATCCTGCACATCTAGATTCAAGAATGAACTGTCAGGTTTTTCTCAACGCAACAATGAAATCTTCTGTGAAGATTGAGAACGATTCAAGAGATACAACCTACAATGTCCTCATCATGGTTTATCTAATGAGACACTTATTAGCAATCTCTACAGAGGATTTCTCCCCAAAATCAGAATGCTACTAAATACTGCTAGAAATGGATACTTCTTAGGAAAGGGAATTGATCAAGCAATAGAGCTAATTGAGAACTTGGCTACAAGTGATGGTAATTATAGTGAAGACTATAATCGAACTCAAAGTGGATCTAGTGCACTTGAGGATGAGTATGAAAAGGAGAACAAATCACTCCATGAGAAGATGGATAAGATGATCAAATCAACACAGAAACCAGTCCACTTTGTTGGGAACTTTGATGATAGTCAACAATATCTAGAAAGTGTTGAGGATGATATGAACCAAGAAAAAAGTAAAATTTTGTGACTGGCCAAGGAGGGTACAACAAGGGTTTCAACAGCAACTATAGGAACCATCCAAAATTTTCCTATAGGAATCCAAATGTGGCTAAGGAGGAGGGCAACAACAAGGATTTTCTAACTTCAATAAAGAAAGGCCTTTTGTTACCTTCAACAACCAACAAGGATTTTTCTCTAAGCTTACTTACGACCCAAGTCGTAAGTTAAAGAAGTTGAGACCGAGATACATGGGACCATTTGTGATAATCCATAAAATTAGAAAAGTGGCATACAAGTTGGAGTTGCCATAAGAGTCGTACGGCTTTCACAATGTGTTTTAGGTATCAGTTTTTTGGAAAGCTGTCTGTGAGCCGGAGTTGATTTTGCATGAGCCGCCGTCAGATGTCAACCGCAACTTTTCGGTGATAAGTAAGCCAATTGGAATTATGGGTCACCGAGAGTCTGAGATCCATGGAAAGAGAAACAAAATGGTACTGGTTCGATGGAAGAGTGATGAAATCCGAGAGGAGGTATGGGAGCCAGAATTGCAGTTTAAGTCGAGTTATCCAGAGTTGTTTGAGGGCATGAGGGGTTTGGGTGATGTTAGCGTGAATTCGGGGATGATTTCTCAATGGGTGGGGGAGAATCGCACCATCCCAAAACCAACCCAATTTGGAAGTGGTATTTTAGGCCCGAAAGTCCAAGGCTCATCCCAAACCCTAGGGTTTAACCTTTAGTCCCCTATAAATTAGAGTTGCTTCCTTCAGAAAAGAGTAGAGAGAAATTAAAAGTATAGCCCTGCAAAGATCCTGAGATACCTACAGCCACCAATAACCAACAACTGTCAGAGCAGCCACTAACCGCTGGAGACCGCGAGCCGTCCGCCGCTGAGGAGCCACCGTCTTCTTCTTCTCACGTGTTTAGATCTGAGATCTAGAAGGTCTTTTCCCAGATATGAATTGTATCTTCTTCCGTCAATTTATGGCTAAGGTGAGGACCGATCGTGTACCCTACTACTTTCTTCCGTAAACTGCATGACATGATTTTATTGATAGTATCAGCCTAGATAGTTAGTTGATTAGATCTAGATGTTGATTTGTGTTGATGTGATGGAAAACACCAAAAATATTATATTATCATTAAAATGAATATATTTAATTGTTTGAGAAGGATGTGTGCGTTATATGTTATGTTGTTGTAGAGAATGGGATTTTCCATAAATAAGGAATTGTAGTGGTGATGGGTTTTTCCCATGGTTAAGGTCCCATGAGAAGATGTTTGATTGCAAGGCATGGGTACCAGAATAAATAGCGGTAATGTGTTCTACGCCGGTTAAGGCTACGAAGAGCCATGGGTCTCGTGAGGGTATTAGGACTATGTGTCATAGAGGACGAGGAGTTTGTAGGTTGTTAGGTCTAGGTGGCACGGAATACGGAGACATTAATTTGCATAGATGTATTGTTTGTTAGTTGAATGCCTCATATAAAGTGATGTTAGCGAGGTGATATTTATCATTGTATTCATACTTGTTATTTGTTGGTGATTGATATGAGATTGTGGGTTTGTAGAACATGCATTCATTAGGTAATCAAAATTACTTATCTCTCTTTTATTTACAGATGCTCTAAATAATCCTAAAAAAATACTTCATGTTTTATAAAATCAAGTGTCTTTCCATTATTTTATTTTGATAAAGTGCTGAATCTTTTAGTTTTTTTTTTTATAAAATTGATTCAGTTTGGTTTTTGTTTATAAGACTTTTAAGTTGAGAATTAAAAAATATTCATGTTTAAGGAATTGTTTTCAGAATATTGTGGTTGTGGTTGAATATTATGGTAGTTGAAATGTTGGGCCTAATTGGTAACAACTGTAGCTTTCAGTTTTTGGTTGTAGAATTTTAGTTGGAAAATTTTTGGTTGTATATTTTTTTGGCTGTAGGATTTTTGCTTTGACTTTTCTAAAAGAAAATATGATTGGTTCAACTATTAGTGTAGATTTTATGTGTAAAAATTAAAACATGTATTATATCATGTAAATAATTTAAAAAATCTATAATATAAAAATATTAAACACATGGCATTATAAACATATATAAAACTAGTAAAATTTATTTACTATGTATATACAATAAATCTTATATATATGATATTATAAAAAATGTGTTAAATACTACTTATATAGATATATCATATATAACATAAAATTATTATATAAATATACACTATACCATATCATTTTATCTTATAAAATACTCACCAAACCATATCATATTATAAAAATAAGAAATATATTTTAAGATAAATAATACTATGTATGCATATTTTTGTATAATATAAATTTGTTGGGTCAATATATATTATATGTATATTGGTGGAAAAAATATTATATATGCATAACATATATATATATATATATATGTTTGCATCATATATCATTGTATATATATATATTAAAACAAGTAAAAAAAATCTGAGGACCGCTTTCTCTCTCTCTTCGTAGAGAGAGGATTCTCTCGAAAGATGATTTCTTCATCATCTTCTTCACCGATTCCATCTTTAGAAGATGATGATTTGATCTCTTCTTTCATGCGGTCGCTTTTGTTCATGTTTATAGGTGCTTGAATAAATTCGGATTTGTTTCCGATGCTCTGTTCCGGTTTTACTCCGCTTTTGTCTTTTCCGATTTTCATTGGAGTTATCCGATCTACTGTTCCGGCTCTTCTCTCGTAAAGGGGTCCGATCTCTTCTTTGTCTTTCTCGGTGGCTTCTCGGCCGTGGATTAATATCTCTGCAGCTACTCCCACCTTGTCTCGGGAATCAAGAGGGCCAAATCATTATGTATTTGGCCGGCGGCGCAGCCTCCTCGACGCGGCACTTTCCGGTGAGGCGATTGAAGCAGGGTTTTCTCTTATGCGGTTCTTCTTTGTCGAAATCCTTGGTGGAATAGTTAGCTCGGAGGTTTGGGTTCTCTTCACGACACAGAGTACTCTCGACGCGGCGATTTCCGGCGACTTCACCGGTGACGATGACTCCTCGGCGATTGCATGTCGTTCACACTCTCGGCCTGCCACGTGTCCCTTTGATTCTTATCTCTTGGGACCAACTTTTGGACTTCTCTTGGGCCTGTGTTGTTCTCTGTTGGGCTTTTTGTAATGAACCTCGCTGTATCTCTTTTGCCCTTTGGGCTTTTCTATATGAAAATGTTGACAAAAAAAAACAAGTAAATGGAAAAAAACGAAACGAAGAAGGAAGGAAAAAAAAAAAGGAGAGACAAAATAAAGATTTTTTTGCTAAGTATAATTTCAAAGCTACGGTTTGATTGGTTCAATATTAATGCTGTAGAAATATTAAAGGGTGTGTACAGCTTAGACAGACGATACCAATCAGGACTGTTATTTACACGATCCGAAGAGGCCTATAAGGTTGAGGAAAAAAAAAGAGATATATAAAAGCAAGAACATTGGTGAACCTCATCTTGGGGTTCTTACCAATATTTTATTAATATTTTTGTTATTTATGAATAGTTAAGAACTTATGTTTGTTTTACTCCTCCATTGATGAACCTGAAGTTGGGGTTCAAAGAAACTTACTCTAGTAAACTCACTGTGGCAATTCGTCGAACACCTTCAAGGGAAGGACCCTAACTCTTGCCAATTCACCAGATAACATAAGTCAACGTCAATGGTAGAACTAAAGCGAGACGTAGATTGCATGAACGGCTTCAGCAACTTATGGATCAAAAAGCTTGTAACACCCGTCCCCTCGATCCCAAGTCAACGACCCTTTGACTCCACGTGTCATAGTTCACAACCGCGAACCAGGTCATAAACCGAGGACCAACACTTAAATAACTGAAAAGGTTTTACTTTATTAAAATGAAAAGCCGAGTCTTACAAGAAAACCGAACCAACTGAAATAGCTTAACGAAAACGGAAGAACCGCATAAGTCTCAACGCATAAAAGACAGAAAGAAAGAAAAGGAAGAGAAGGTAAATCCCGCTCCCAAAATGTAACACCACTCCGTCCGTCTACCCCTGCAACGCTCCAGGATTACCTGCAAAACAATCAACGATGGAGGCCTGAGTAATTGGTTTACACCAATACCCAGTGAGGGCGGATTCAAGGAATACCGCTATCTCTACTCTACACTAGCACAACATCAAGGAAAGAGTCCAAGATTAATAACATCTTGCACCCACGCCCGAAGGCACAAACAATACTACACCCACTCGTGCATACACACTCATGAGCCCCTACTCTGGCCCGAAGGCACACGCAACCGACCCACCCGGTATCTCTGGGCCCACAGCCATTTCACTGGGGAGGCTCGCCAAGACCTCCCGACGATACAAGGGTCGCGTACCAAAACTCGTTATACGTGAGCCGCCAAGAAACACCCTTTCGGGGGACCTAAACAGTTCTAGCAAGCACAACCTTCATACACAAGCAACATTTTCGGTTTAAGTGATAACCTATAACTAAATTCCGTTTTCGGTTTAAGCGACATCCTAGATTCTAGGTTTTCATCCATCACATCAACGCAAATCAACAACTAGATCTACTCTACCTACGAAGACACCATTAAGCGAGGATTCGAATCTAAATACTGCGACAGGGTAAAGAAGGAGATCACGTTCAATCCTCACCTTAGTCTAGATCTGACGAACGAGAAGTAGATCTGGGATTCCTGCACACAGATCTAGGTTTAGAAGATAGATCTAGAGAAAAGAAGAACAGATCTAGGGTTTTATCCAACAGATCTGGACAAACGACGAAGATACGGTTCAGATCTACAACTTCTATCCATCAGAAGCATAGATCTGAAACAGATCTGAGAATTAGAGAGAGATACGGTCCAGATCTACAACTTCTATCCATCAGAAGCATAGATCTGGAGCAGATCTGAGCGAGAGAGAGACGGAATGGAAGATACGGTTCAGATCTACGACTTCTACGGATCAGATCTGATCTAGAAGCATAGATCTGAAGCAGATCTGGGTTTAGAAGGGAAAAACGGTGCAGATCTGAGAATCCGGGGATCTCACCTTAAGAACGAGTAGATCAGAGGGCTCTACACTCAAACGAATCAAAAAGACGGCGACTCGGGGTGCGGGATCGGAAGCGGCGGCGATCGGCGGTCTCCGGCGAAGATTCCGGCGACTCACGGCGGCGGCGGCGATCGGAGCTCCGGCGGTCGGCGGTCGGCGGCGGTGGTCGGCGGTCGTCGGCGGTCGGCGGTCATCGGCTCCGGGCTGGTCGGCGGTGGCTGGCTGGCTCGGGGCTTCGGCAGAGCTTCGTTGCTTCGGGAAATGTGCAAAAATGAAGGGGCTGCTCCTCTTTTTATAGGGGATTCTGCTAGGGCTTCCAGATCTGGTGAGTTGGGCCTTGGGCCTTTGGCCCACTTCCTTTCTTCCTTTGGGCTCAAGCAATTCTTCTTGGGCCTTTCCTTTGGGCCCAAGTATGAGTATGTTACAATTCTCCCCCACCAATCTGGAATTCGTCCCCGAATTCGGCTCGGTAAACAACTCTGGATGGCTCAACTTAAACGGCTGCTCGGGTTCCCAAACATCGTCCTGAATTCCGTCTCTCTCCCAACGAACCAAAACCATCTTGGTTTTCTTCCCGTTGAATTCTGATTCCCGGCGATCCACCACCTGGACCGGCTTACTCGTCACTGACCAGTTGCGGTTGACATCTGATGGCGGCTTAGGTAGGATTAGTTCCGGTTCACGAACAACCTTCCGCAGAACAGACACATGGAACACGTTGTGAAAATCTGACAGCTCCTGAGGTAACTCTAATCTATACGCCACCGCACCAACTCTCTCGACGATCACGAATGGTCCCATGTATCTAGGCCTCAACTTTTTCAGCTTGCGGTTGGGATCGTTGCCCCGGAACTTCCTCATCTTAAGGTACACTGCATCTCCCACTGCGAACTCCAAATCCTTTCGACGCTTATCTGCATAAATCTTCTGACGGTCATGGGCCTGCTTTAACCTTTCCTTTAGCAATTCCACTTGCTCTACCGTTTCTTGAATCATCTCCGGCTCCAAGTCACGCCTCTCCCCCACCTCGGTCCAACATAGGGGGGTTCTCCAAGGTCGACCATATATAGCCTCATATGGCGACATCCCGATACTTGCGTGGTGGCTGTTGTTGTAGGCAAACTCGACCAAAGGTAGGAACTTAACTCAGTTCCCTTCCCAATCCAACACACACGCCCGAAGCATATCTTCCAGTGTTTGGATGGTCCGCTCAGACTGTCCATCGGTCTGCGGGTGATAAGCCGTACTGAGTAGCACCTTCGTGTCCATTGCTTTATGAAAAGCCTGCCAGAATATAAAAGTAAACTTTGGATCCTTGTCTGACACAATACTGACTGGCGCACCGTGCTGCTTTACTATACACTCCACATATTTCCGGGCGAGTGTCTCAGTCCCGTCTGTCTTCTTAATCGCGAGGAAGTGTGCAGACTTGGTGAGTCGGTCCACGATCACCCAAATCACATCCTTATTTCCCGTCGTCCTCGGTAATCCGGTAACGAAGTCCATGGTGACCATATCCCATTTCCATTCTGGTATGGGCAGTCCTTGTGGTATCCCGCTGGGGACCTTCCTTTCTGCCTTGACCTGCTGGCAGTTCTGGCACTGAGAGATCCACTTCTCCACATCCTTTTTCATACCTCCCCAATGGTAGTAACGCTTCAGGGTGTAGTACATCTTAATGATTCCCGGATGAATCGAGAACTGAGACTGGTGTGCTTGCTTCAGGATCTCCTTCCTTAACTCTTCAACTTGAGGTACACTGATTCGATTTTTGAACATGATCGTCCCGTTGCTCGTGGTGTGGTACCCGATTACTTGCTTTTCGATCATGGCACGCAAGGTTCCATCCTCGGGTTGTGCCTCTCTGATCCTTCCCAACAAATCGGCCTGTTCAAACGCTTCAAGCCGGGCGACGCCTTCTTCGACCGTGGTGGCATATAGCCGTAGCTCTGCCAAGGCCGTGGACAACTCCTGCTCTTCCTTATTTTCCGACACGATGATCTTTCTTCTACTGAGCGCATCAGCTACCTGGTTGGCCTTCCCAGGGTGGTACTCGATCTCAAGGTCATAATCAGCTAGTAGCTCCATCCACCTACGCTGCCTCAGATTCAGCTCTCCTTGGGTGAAGATGTACTTCAAACTCTTATGGTCTGTGAATATCTGCACCTTCTCCCCGTACAGATAAGCACGCCATATCTTCAAGGCGAAGACCACTGCTGCTAGTTCCAAGTCGTGGGTGGGGTAGTTAACCTTGTGCTTCCTCAACTGCCTTGATGCATAGGCGATCACCTTCCCCTCCTGCATCAAGACACACCCAATCCCAACTCTCGATGCGTCCGTGTAGACTACATACGGTATTCCCGGCCGCGGTAGTACTAACACTGGAGTCTGAGTCAACCGTTCCTTTAGTTGCTCAAAGCTCCTGGCACACTTGTCCGTCCACTCGAACTTGACGTCCTTACCGGTCAAGATCGTCAGAGGTTTAGCGATGCTGGCGAATCCTTCCACGAACTTCCTGTAGTATCCTGCTAGTCCCAAGAAACTGCGAACGTCGGTTGCATTCTCCGGCTTTGCCCACTTGGTGATAGAGGTGATCTTTTCTGGATCCACTGCTACACCGGATGCCGAGATCACGTGGCCAAGGAATCCAATCTCCCTTTGCCAGAAGCTACACTTACTGAGCTTAGCGAACAATTGCTGCTTCCTGAGAGTATCTAGAACTATCCTGAGGTCCCACTCGTGTTGCTCCCTACTCCTCGAGTAGACCAGGATATCGTCAATGAAGACAATAACGCACTTGTCCAAGTACTCTCGGAAGACGTCATTCATCATCTTCATGAAGGCTGCTGGCGCGTTGGTTAACCCAAACGGCATTACCACGAACTCGTAGTATCCATATCGGGTCCGGAATGCCGTTTTCTTGATGTCTTCCTCTGCTATCCGGATTTGGTGGTACCCCGAGCCAAGATCGATCTTCGAGAACCAGGAGGCTCCCTGCAGTTGGTCCAACAACTCATCGATCCTTGGCAACGGGTACTTGTTCTTGATGGTCACCTTATTGAGGCCCCTGTAGTCTATGCAAAGTCTGAAACTCCCATCCTTCTTCTTGACAAACAACACTGGCGCTCCCCACGGCGAACTGCTCGGTCGGACGAATCCTTTCTCCACAAGATCCTCTAGTTGCTTCTTCAACTCCGCCATCTCTGCAGGCGCTAAACGGTATGGAGCCCTCGACACAGGTGCCGTCCCGGGCTCTAACTCTATCGTGAAGGCCTCGTTCCGCTCCGGTGGTGGTCCCTTCAACGGTGCGAATACGTCCTCATATTCCGCGGCCACCGGAATGGTCTCCAAGCTTGGCGCTTCCCCTTCCTCAGTCATGGAGATGGTTGCCAGATATGCCTCGCTTCCTCTGCTAATCAGCTCCTCTGCTTGGATCATGGATATGACCGATATCCCTGTCCGCGTTTTCATTCCCCGGAAGACGATCTCTCCTTCCGCCCGGGGTAGGGTGATGGTCGCCTTGGCGCAATCCATTACCGCCTGGTGACAAACCAACCAGTCCATGCCCAGAATAACCTCGTAGTAACCCAACTCAAACCGTGCCATGTCTGTAGGTAGATCAACTCCGCCTATCGTCACTGGCACCTGCTCGAAGATCCCCGTGCCTGATACCTTCTCTGATCCGGCGGTCTCCACACTCATGATCCCGTCGATGAATCTGCCCTTAAAGGACCAAATTTTTGAGAAACGAGGACTCACGAAGCTATGGGTAGCTCCCGAGTCAAACAGGGTGTGGGCAGCCTTTCCCCCGACCACAACCGATCCTACACATTTACTAATCTAAGCTACTAGACTTTCGAGAACTACACTACCACAATTCACACATCGAGTAAGATTTACGTACCCGCGATCGGTTCCACTCCTCTGGGGGCGGCTGCAGCATACACCCTGGGTCCCCCTGCTGGTGGCGGTGGTAGAGGCAGCATCCTGGCTCCTCCCGGTCCTCCCTGCGGTGGCGGTGGTAGCATCCTCACTTCCTCTTGCCCTCCTGCTCCTCTCCGATTAGCTGGGTAGGTACAGTATCTCGCCATATGCCCCCCTTGACCACAGTTGTAACACCGTACCTGTGGGCAATCCTTCCTGAAATGGCCTGCTTGACCACACTGGAAGCATTCCCCGGGCACTACTTGCCGCAATGGCTGCACTAGCAGCGGCTGTCCTTGCTGTGCTGGCCGTGCTAGCTGCGCAGGCTGTGCTAGGGCTGCTGGCGCCGCAACATAAGATGTATCCCAGCTTCTCTTGACTCCCTTGTTGTGCCCGTTCTTCTGCTGCTTCTGTTCCTCTTCCCAGTCCGTCTCGGTATCAGCTGCCTTCTCGATTAGGTCGTTGATGTCGTAGTAGTCCCTCTGCTTGCAACGAACCTTGAGCTCAATCTTCAACCCCGAGAGAAATTGGCGAATCAACTCTTGCTCAGACAAATACCTCCGTGCAAACCTCCTCAAACGGTTGAACTCATCCCCGTACTGCCGTACACTGCGGTTTCCCTGACGGAGGTTTCGGAACTCCCCCTCCAACTTGTCCATGGTCACTTCCGGGAAGTACTTCCGGTTGAACGCCTCGCGGAAATCCATCCATGTCAGCTGACGACCCTGAGCGCTCTCCTGCACTCCTTCCCACCACACCAACGCATCATCCTTGAGATAGGAGGTTGCTATCTCCACACGAAACTCCATCGGACACCTAGCAGTATCCAAACTCCGCTCCAGCTTCCTTCTCCAGTTGTCTGCGGCAATGACGCTGACACCTCCAGCAAAGTGGTCCATCTGCATCTCCCTCAGATGCTTCAACATGGTCCAGTAAGTCACTCCAGGCACCGCTCCTGGCGCCGGCGGTGGTGGTGGTGGCGGGTTCACCACCGGCTGTGGCTGAACGAATCCAAACCCCATTTGAGCGGCTTCTGCTCCCCCAGCAACAAAGCCAACTCCTCCTGGGGCGTTCACCGCTCCTCCCTGACCATTCTCAACTCCTCCTGGGGCTCCAGGCGCCCCGTTAGCGTTCACCGGTATCGCTCCGGGTGCTCCTGCTCCATTCCCTCCTGGTGCTCCTCCTGCCTCTGCGGCTATGGCAGCTTGTGCCTGCTGAAGCGCGAGCAGCTCTTGCAGAAGAGCGGCATCCACGGCTACCTGTCCAGCTACCAATACTGGTCCCGCTTGGTTTCCAACAACCGGTCCCTGGGGTCCGTGCACACTGGTGGCACTGTGCGTCGAAAAAGCCGGCACTGGTGCATCCTGGTTACGAACAGCTGGTGGGGGTTCTTCTCTTTGGCGGCATCAATTGCAAAAGAAGGACGATTTGAGTCAGTTAACGGCTGAATACTGAACTCACTTCCGAAGTGTATGTAAGGAGGAGATCGGAGTGGTGCCCCTAGTATCTAACTTTTAAAAATCCCCCTTTGAGAAGAGTCAGAAAAATTTTGGAAACGGTTTTGAAAAGTGGTTTTGAAATCCGAATATAAATACCCTACCTAACCAGGGCAGGACTGGTTAGGTTTTAACCTGGCTCTGATACCAAAATTGTAACACCCGTCCCCTCGATCCCAAGTCAACGACCCTTTGACTCCACGTGTCATAGTTCACAACCGCGAACCAGGTCATAAACCGAGGACCAACACTTAAATAACTGAAAAGGTTTTACTTTATTAAAATGAAAAGCCGAGTCTTACAAGAAAACCGAACCAACTGAAATAGCTTAACGAAAACGGAAGAACCGCATAAGTCTCAACGCATAAAAGACAGAAAGAAAGAAAAGGAAGAGAAGGTAAATCCCGCTCCCAAAACGTAACACCACTCCGTCCGTCTACCCCTGCAACGCTCCATGGTTACCTGCAAAACAATCAACGAAGGAGGCCTGAGTAATTGGTTTACACCAATACCCAGTGAGGGCGGATTCAAGGAATACCGCTATCACTACTCTACACTAGCACAGCATCAAGGAAAGAGTCCAAGATTAATAACATCTTGCACCCACGCCCGAAGGCACAAACAATACTACACCCACTCGTGCATACACACTCATGAGCCCCTACTCTGGCCCGAAGGCACACGCAACCGGCCCACCCGGTATCTCTGGGCCCACAGCCATTTCACTGGGGAGGCTCGCCAAGACCTCCCGACGATACAAGGGTCGCGTACCAAAACTCGTTATACGCGAGCCGCCAAGAAACACCCTTTCGGGGGACCTAAACAGTTCTAGCAAGCATAGCCTTCATACACAAGCAACATTTTCGGTTTAAGTGATAACCTATAACTAAATTCCGTTTTCGGTTTAAGCGACATCCTAGATTCTAGGTTTTCATCCATCACATCAACGCAAATCAACAACTAGATCTACTCTACCTACGAAGACACTATTAAGCGAGGATTCGAATCTAAATACTGCGACAGGGTAAAGAAGGAGATCACGTTCAATCCTCACCTTAGTCTAGATCTGACGAACGAGAAGTAGATCTGGGATTCCTGCACACAGATCTAGGTTTAGAAGACAGATCTAGAGAAAAGAAGAACAGATCTAGGGTTTTATCCAACAGATCTGGACAAACGACGAAGATACGGTTCAGATCTACAACTTCTATCCATCAGAAGCATAGATCTGAAACAGATCTGAGAATTAGAGAGAGATACGGTCCAGAACTACAACTTCTATCCATCAGAAGCATAGATCTGGAGCATATCTGAGCGAGAGAGAGACGGAATGGAAGATACGGTTCAGATCTACGACTTCTACGGATCAGATCTGATCTAGAAGCATAGATCTGAAGCAGATCTGGGTTTAGAAGGGAAAAACGGTGCAGATCTGAGAATCTGGGGATCTCACCTTAAGAACGAGTAGATCGGAGGGCTCTACACTCAAACGAATCAAGAAGACGGCGACTCGGGGTGCGGGATCGGAAGCGGCGGCGATCGGCGGTCTCCGGCGAAGATTCCGGCGACTCACGGCGGCGGCAGTCGGCGGAGCGGCGGCGATCGGAGCTCTGGCGGTCGGCGGTCGGCGGCGGTGGTCGGCGGTGGTCGGCGGTCGGCGGTCGGCGGTCGTCGGCTCCGGGCTGGTCGGCGGTGGCTGGCTGGCTCGGGGCTTCGGCAGAGCTTCGTTGCTTCGGGAAATGTGCAGAAATGAAGGGGCTGCTCCTCTTTTTATAGGGGATTCTGCTAGGGCTTCCAGATCTGGTGAGTTGGGCCTTGGGCCTTTGGCCCACTTCCTTTCTTCCTTTGGGCTCAAGCAATTCTTCTTGGGTCTTTCCTTTGGGCTCAAGTATGGGTATGTTACAAAGCTGATTACCTTTTATGAAGAAATATGGTTGTTTTTTCGTCAATTTGTTGATTCTGGAGTTTATAATCTCTTTTTTTTTTCCAGATGCCATGAACAACGAAATGGAGAATTGGGGGGGGGGGGGGGGGGGGGCTATGGGTGTTCGACTGTTCAAAGATATGGCAAGATGAGAGAAACAAAAAAAAAATGAAATAAAAAGTCAACGAAGAAGAAGATCGAATTATCGTTTGCCACGTGGTAAGAGATCGTCTCTTACGGGTTCGTAAATAAAAACCAGTTCTTAAATTAAAATCAATATTTCATTTTCTTTAAACCACCGATGTTCATGCTCTAAGGTCGCCATTCCGGTCTGCCCAGAACAGAGTATTACATGTCTCCACCGTAAATAGCAAACGTAGAAACATGATTGTGACTGTTCATTTGCTTCACCGGTAATCTCCGCTGCATGATCATCGTTTCGGCATCAATCATACATGTGGAAACCGTCACCGTATCTCCAGCAGCCACATGATCTTCTTCGCCGCTCGAAGTCATCTTGATTTTCTTTTCTTTAATCAAATTTTGGGGTTTTTTCTTTGATTCCATAGTTAGATAAGATTCTCTTCTGTAATTTTTTTACATGATTATATTCGATTATGATGATGATTATATATACAGCATGAAAAACTCATAAACGTGTCATGAAACGGCCGACATCGACCACGACTTGAATCCGACTACAATTTACATCTCTGATATAATAAAAATCGTCTACAAAACCAAACCGGACCAAAATTTAAAAATCAACAAATACAAAACCAAGCCAGACTAAAGTCGGACCAAACCGAACCGAACTGTTCTCGTAAGCATCCGAAACATGTACTCGTAAGCATCTGAAACATGTACAAGAAGATTCGCTGTGCAAAGAATGCTGACGGTAAAATTTTCCCGGCCACCGGGAAAACAAGATCTCATCTACGACCTCTCAATAATTTAGCAACGAATACTTGACACGCAACACAATCTTACCCTTTTCAACGCCCAGCTTTGCTCCAGTCACAAGCCAATGTCCAGGCAAATCCTGTGGTCCTTTCAACATCTCTGACGAATCAACTATCTTAGCCAGCTTCCCTGCTTGCCCCGACATGTCCTCTCTCTTCTCCTCGGTTGAAGTTGATGTAGACGGACCGCCTGGTTCTAGTCTCCCAGAGGTAGTAACTGGAGTGTGGTCCCAAACAGACCGTCTTATTGTGCAACCGGGGACTTTAGAGAAGAGTAGTTTCAGGTGCAGAACGTTCTTTGACCCGAATTCCCAAACACCGAGCTGAGCTCCGGTGACAATATGAACGCCCGAGAGATCGCCGATGTGTGTCTCGGTGTGTTCGATCGGAGAGGTGCTTACGTGAGAGAAGTTCTTCCATTTGATTGGCTCAAACCAACGGCTATCTTGTTCCTCTGGTCCTTGCCATTTCGGTGCACCTATAGGCACGTGAGAGTCCCAATGTGGCTGCAAGATTTTAGGGAGAGAGACTAAGTGTTGCAAATGGATAGAGAGACGGTTTTGTTTGCTTCCCTCTAAGCTTAACCTGAGACCCGTGACCGGTTTACGCCCTACCGTTACCTGAAAATACCCGACAGTTCAGTTTATCTATAAACCGAACCATAACCAAAGAATCGAACTCTCTGTCGCTCTGTGTTTACCTGATCAGCGCTGATGAATAGTTTGGGACCCATTAAGCTGAACTGAAGAGATTTACACACAGGTTCTTTCCTTTGGAGGTTGCTCTGTTCAGGAGCCCAAGCTCGAGCTATTTGGAAATCCAAGAAGTATTGTAAATCTTCAATAGGAGGCTTATCTGGCAAAAAAGTCAAGGGTTTTTTTTATGTTTTTGAGAATGTTACAACAGGTAGATACGAATCTAAAAAGAAGTTTTCTTTTAGAATAGAAACTCACATTCCAAGTAAAGTTCGGTAGCACGAGTTAAGTGCCGTAGACCAGGCACACCTTCAAGCAGAGAGACAATAGGAGTAAAAGTCATGTTGATAATGTCTGGAGCTGCAGGTACTGTCTCAGCCCATCGAGCATGGCTTTGCTCAAGATCGTCGCCTCCTCTTCTCCTAAATATTACTGTAATATCCTACAGGAGAGAGCTTTCTCAGGTACAGGAGGAAACAAAAATTCGTTAACAAGAGTAATCTCGCTATGGTCCGTGATGTTTTTACTAACCTTGTCTTTGTATTTTAAGGGGCCAGTAATAGATTGACTCTCTGCTTCTTCAAACCTGTGCTTCATCATGTCATTGACATAGTTCTCGATTTCAGATACTGGTAAAGGAGAAGACTGATGCTGTCTAATGTAAACAACGTCTCTTCCACCAATAGTCACAGAAGTTACAATATGAGTCCCGTAATTTTCGATAAAGCTGTACCAAAGAGTAAACAAATGGAGAAGGAACATGAGAATCATGATAAATGTTATACAAGTGCATCTATATATTCGAATAATCTTTTACCGATTACAACACAGCAAAAACTTGGTATTTTAATGACCTTTCTTCGTTTAGACAGAAATTATGGGTTATCAAGACAACAAGAGGAATCTGACTCTTAAGTTAGTTCTTTAATGTTCCACCAATGTGAACCTTTGATGCCATCATGTTCATATATAAAACAAGACCAGAAGCTATAGAAGTAGAACTGCAGAAAACAGGATGTATTAAAAAGAGGACAGTACCTAGCTAGGGAAGCAGGGTCCCATGAGGAAGGAACAGCGCGTCTGATCTCGTTGCGCAAAATCAGTGTAAGCTTTGCTAGTTTAACTTCATAAAGCGGAATAACGTATCCAACAAGTGCAAGAGATTTTGTGGATGCTGCATCGACTTGCCAAGAACCCGTATAATTGAACATGGCATTAAAGCATCCAAGTGGTATGTTCCCTTTTACACCTGATCTCTCGTTGAATTTTTCTGCCATCTGCGAATAAAAGAAATTCCAATGAATAAACAATAACCACGATAGTATTTTTCTACAGAAATAGACACCTAAAATTCAAGACTCATTTCTCCCCCATGAACCAATCTTTACCCGAAAAAACAAAACAAACAAGAACATTACCAAATACTTTCATTTAACATCTGACTTGATAGACTACAAATGCACAACTTGTCCCACTGAAGTTAAGGTTCCAAATTTAGAAAAGTCCAAGGGTTAATTACGATGCTATGAGATAGTGGTTCCACAAGTATCAGATCAGGCATCATCTTACTGTATATGCGTAATCAAGACAAAGACACAAAGGGCCTAATGTAATATGGTATTTTCAACAGCAGGACTAAGAATCTTAGCTACTAATTTTTTTTTGGAGGGGAAGTTGCAAATAAGTTAACAAACAATCGGTGAAGCAATCACCTGATGGAAGCTGCAAACATTGATTCTATCTATGTCAGATTTTCCTCGTGAGCACTCGATATCAGCGGGGACATTAGGAAGTAGATACCCATCGGACAATTCAAGATCTCTGGTTTGTCCTTCTTCGATACGAACAAGTCTTGACCCAGGAGCTCCTTTGCAGTACAGAAGCCGAACATCGGATGTAACATCGAAACCACGACCTAAAGCTTGGATCGCATTGCGAAGCGTCGTGGTCAAAGCTTCTGAGCTCGGTACGGTCAAGTTTCCTCCTTTACGATTCTCCATTTCACACGGTGACTAATCTTGAATGGCGATGATGATTAAAAACACATCTAGGGTTCGTGAGTTTCTGTGGGGGAAGAAGAAGAAGAGAGTTTTTGAGCTTTCGATTTAGCCTCTCACCAACACAATTGCTGGTTTTGACTCCAATAATCGTAGAAACCGCGTTTTGAGATTTTATTATTTTCTTTTGTTTTTTTTTTCTCTCTCTCTCTTTCTTCTGTGTGATATCAAGAAGATTCTTAGGTTGACTGGTCTTTTTTCTTTAGTTGCTAATTAGATCCTTTCTTCATTTCCAGACAGACAAATTCTTTGACTTTCTGTTTTTAATTTCCCTTCTTTCCAGGGTTTTCCATATCAAATCATGTCTTGTTCTTTAAAATGAGCATATGCTTTTCTGTTTCCGGGAATATACAACATTTTACTGGTTAAATATTTTCGTCAAAGTTTCAAATATTTCTTTTACAAAGTATATATACTTACAATTATATTATATTACCAATTTTGTCATTATTTTTTTGTCAACACAAATTTTGTCATTATATTTATTTGATATTGTCGTTATTTATTAAAAATTATTTATTTTAATAAATTAAAATAATATGTAGACTATATTAAATATTCTTGTAATTTTATTTTAAATATATTTATAATATGTTTATAATATTTTTGATTAAAATATAAATATATTTTTATATAATAAATCTTATACAAATATATTTTAATTTTACAATTTATTAAAAATATAATTATTAAATTCATATTTATTATAAAATTCTTAATTATATATTGATCTAAATAAAAACATATATATATATATTCTATAAGCATAAATAAATTATTTTAAATGAGAAATAAAATTAATTGTTTAAATACACCAATTATGTTTATAAAATATAAAATCAAATTTGACTAAGATACACATAAAACAATACAAATTCATAATTCAAATTCATAAATTTAACATATATTAACTTTTAAAATGAATACAACAAAATAAATAAATAAGTTTTAATTTATAAAATAAAAAATTACGTTTGAATATTAAAAATTGTTTGACATATTTATAATTTGATAAATTTTAATATTAGTTAATATTAATATTATTTGAATATATGACGTGTTAGGTTGATGCTTTTATGATTGTAGTATTGAGTGGGTTGTTTCATCAAATTTGGAAAATATTTAGATTATCACAAGGTGGTTTAAAATAGATTAGCTAATTTAGGTATAAAAATATTAAAATAATTGCTTGTTGAAAGACGTGTTAAAATATGGATTAAATTTTTTAATTAATATATTCTTAATTTCAACAAAATACTAAAATTATTCAATATTGATATCATTTGAATATATGATGAGTTAAATTGCAATTTATGTTTTTATGATCGTAGTGTGATGGGTTATTCTTTCAAATTTTTAAAATAGTTAAATCATTAAAAGACGTGCTGAAAAATAGATCAATTATTTTGATATTTTTATTATTCTTATTTTTACATCGATTTGTGTCGATTATGAAAATATTAAAAAGATTTTTGTTCATTGAAAAACATGTTAAAAAGATGAATTATCCAATTTAATTATAAAAATATTAAAATTAAATTAAAATAATGCAAAATATTAAATGAACAGATTATCATGTTTCGACTTATATATATTTGTAATTGTAGTTATATAAATTTATACTTTTAATTTTTAAAATATTAGAAACACATATAATTCCTTATGTGAGCATATAATGTTCTATAAAAATATTTTAAATGAGTGCAATACATATTAAACTTATATCAAATAAATTTTATAATGACTGTTATATAAAAATATTATAATTTTTTAAAAATCCAATGCATTCACATATTGAGCACATAATTATCATAATATTCAATTACTAAAAATTGTATTAAATAATTAAAAATTTATTATAAAAAATGCGGGTCAAAATCTAATAATGCATTTATATTGTGTGTACCCTTTAATACTAGTATTTACTATTTTCTTCCTTATATATCTTTACAATATTATTTTAATTTTTTTATATATAATTTATGTTCACTTTATAAAACCAATTACAACGCGTTATTTTAGTGACATGAAATTTGGTAATATCTACTATTATTATTTATATCTTTTCTTTACTTGTGTAATAGTTTTTCTTTTAGTAATAATAATATTTTATTAATATACTAAACCGATCAAAATCAGAAATTATATTGAAATTACAAAGAAAATAAACTAGAAGAAAAAAAACAAACCAATTGACAAATTAGAAGAACTCCTAAACCGAGAATTCGAAGTCAGATAGGTCAAGCAACTTCTTTAGATTCTTCCCCAATCTCTCTCCTCAGCCGCCGACGACTGTGACACCGAGAGTATTTGCGTCCACAGCCGAAGCTCCTTCGCGATACACCGGAGAGTCGACCCCAACAACTGATCTAAAGCCCGGAGGGTATGATCCCAACCCAGAAAATCATGGACTTAACCGGTGAAGATTCGCATAAGTGAGAATCCATGGCCGTTTTCCTCCCTGGAGACTCATCCTCCCCTTGGTGTTTATTTTCTAACCTTCTGCCTCAAGACTCACCTTAGATCCGATCGATAGAGAGCTAAGCAGGCCCTGACAAGCGACGATCTCACCAAGGACCGCCACCGCCAAGATACCCCAGCACCGCGTTGATCTCACCAAGCACCACCGCAGCTCATCCTCAACATGAAACGCCTACCCACCTAACCCATCTCGTCGACTTCCACTGCAAACAACAGCGCCTAAAACAGACCGCCTCTTCAGCCTCTGCGCCGTCCATGAAAGACCGAAGTCATTGCATAACGCCATAAATGATGTCTTAATGAGGACCTTCGATTAGAATCCGGACATGCCACAACTCACTTCGCCGAGAGGATCATCTCCACCACACGCCTCTAAATAAGAGAAATCGAGACATCTTCTAACACTCATCGCCACCACGGCTTCAATGAACGCAAGAACTAGGGGAAGACCTCCTGTGACACCAACGGAGACCGTCAGAAACTAGAAAGATCTCCTGATGCGAAGGAACGATGAAGAGTCTAATAGAAAGTTGAGAGAGAGAGAGAGAGATAAGTAGGTTGAACACGTGAAAAACATATGTAAGGGTTAACATATGGAATCACTAAATATTTTTTTTAAAAAAATTAACAAAACAAAATGTAAGTTTTGGATCGATTTTACATTGACCAATACCAGGATAATACATTTATATGGGGTTTTCATCTAAAGAACATATAGTAGGTCTAAGCAAAACACCCGGACCCGAATATCTGAATCTTGACCTAAGGAAAAATACTTGAACTTGTAATCGAACCGAAATAAGCATTTTACCCTATTGGGTATTTAGTTAGCATACATGTGGGTTCAAGCATTGGTGTTGTTCGGCGGCGAACATCTCCAGCACCGACGAAGCATAGCGGCCATTCCCTGGAGATGACATGTGTCTGTTCTCATTTCCATGTAGCGTTGTCCTCTGCCTCCTCGAGTTGACTTGGCAAGAGTTCAGCCCAGCTACGACACGTCTGTTCTTTATAAACCTTGTATTCAGTTTGCCTGATGTAAATGTTTGGCCAAGTTTGTGCCTAGTTGAATATAAATTTGCTAGTTGACAAAAAAAAAAAGCAAAATAAATTATTTTTCTTGCATCTGAACAAAGAACCCCCAGACTTTCTTCTTCTATGATTCGTCAAAGGCAGATTATGTTATTGACATAGGTTTAGTTAGATACGATTTACAGGTGCTAATAGTCTCGACGTGGTTCAATGAGGTCTTTAGCAAGTGAGACTTACTGTGTCGCAGGAAAATCTTCTCGACTCTACATGACCTTTCGGACAAGGCCGATTTATCCTTGTTGAAATTTCCAAATTTTGGCAGGGTGGAGAACAACCAAGATTCCAGTAAACAACGATTGTTTAGGATTGCTCGTAAACGGTTGATGGAGATTCCACTCACAAGCTATCCACATGTACTAATGACTATGTTGTTAGAAGATTGGCTATGTTGTTCTGGGTAAGGGAAAGGTGGACATGGTGATTGATAATACAAAGTTTGGATGGTTAAAATAGTCATGGATCAACGGCTACCTTCATTGAATTTGAGCTTGTAGCTGAGGTTAGTGGATATGCGAACTATCCATTTTACTGAACACATATTTACTTATATGCACTAATTTCTTTGTACACAGATGAGTGGTATGTTCTATTTTTTAAAACCATGAGTCTGATTGTATGAAAATAACATTGCTTCCCTTAGTTTTTACAAGAATGGTTGAGTAGTTAATGGATTGGGACTCTTAATCGGTAGAGTAAATGCAGGATGTTAAATAAATCACAGGTGGATAGTCTTATATTTGTTTGGCGTGGATAAGGATGATTTACAATTTTTATTGGTTTGGGAGTATGTGGGTCACATAATCATTTTGTAAGAATTGGTTTGTGGTAATTATTAGTGATGATGCAATGAAGATGTGAAGGATGATCAAATCCAAATGTTTCAGTCCATATGTAAATGTAAGGATTGTTCACTTATTTGTTAGAAAAGAGTGGTCGAGTAGATGCATGGATTATTCGTCTCGGTTCAGTATTTTTGTTAGACAGCGGATTAATCTATATGAATTGGTACGAGTGAATACGTGATGTTCTATAAATTGCCGATGGATAGTTTGTTTGGAAGGGAGTATTTTTAACAACAGTTTTGGGGCGATTGATTTGTGACTTAAAGATTAATGGTTGAAGTAGACATCACGCTTCGCGATAATAGGGTAAGGTTTCTTTTTGGTGATTTATATGTTGAATAAGAGGATTTGTAAATGTGAATTGTACCAACTGTGTTACGGTGGATAGTGAAATCCCAACATATATCAAAGCGAAAAAAAGTTTGACAATAGCATTGTGGATAGAATAAACCATGAGATCCAGCATACATTAAAGATTGAAAATATAAAAATATTAAACTAAACACGTTCCCAGTCGGCTACATTTTTCCCTATTAGCACTGACCAATCAGATAACAGATTGATATCAGCGCCACCTCACCCCACGGAGGTCGATCCACCAAAGGAATGATAAAAAAAAACTGAAGTTTCAATAGACCAGAAACAAGTATCACACATACTGTGACCTTTAAATCTTTTATGGAGCAAGTCTAGCCAATACCGGTGAACTGCACAAGGGCAAGTCGATATTATTCCTTTGTCGACGGCATCCATTTTAATTCCTCGAACTCTCTGACATGCCTCCTAGGGTCACAGATAGCAGATAGTGAGAGGAGAGGAATGGTTGAATCGGTGTCCAAGTCATGGAAGATGGATCGCCGGATAATTTCGTAGCAGTAAATGGCGGGCTTGATACCACGAATTGCACATTGTTTGAGACATTGAAAGGAAACTTCTCTTTCATCTGAATACATAAAATAAGAGATTGCTTTAAAAAAAATAGCGGTCGGATTATTGGCAAGGAAACATGCTTTCTCCAATTTGATCATCCCCAATTTCTCGTGGTGAGTCTTTATGAGATCAATATGGAATAGTGTATCCATGTGGCCAGCGTCATCACGAAGTTTCTTGCATACCGCTCTAATCTTGTAGTGCTCACAGATGTTTTCGCTGGCGTTTTTGTCCAAGATTAATCTTTTTAATCTGGCTGGCAGATTGAGAATATTTGGGGGTGGAAGGGTGGCGTTATTAAGATTTGAGTCGTTCATCAATGGAGAGTGTTTTTTATGTGTAAACATTGTTATAAGTGGACGTATCTTACTTATAAAGGCAACCCCCCACCGTCGGAACGTTTCATTTTCCGTATGACTTAATTCATTGCATCTACAAAAAAACAGACCGCAAAAACGCATCATCCATGAAAAATATTAAATAAATATGGATAGGAGATAGACGACTAAACTTAATGATGGATAGGCATTGACTTATACTTAAAGAAAATTGAGTAATTAATATATGAATATGTTAGTATCCGTATCCATTTAATTAACACGCAACTGGATCGAGTTGTTAAAAAAACAAGTTGTTAAAAAAACGTATGAAGATAGTAGTATGTGTCTCTTAAGGATATAGTGGACAGGGTTTTTTGATTAGTAGTATGTGAAAATAAATATAACTAATATTTAACAATTATTTATTTAATATATGAATATGTTAGTGTATGTATCTATTTTAAGAAGCGCAGGTGGATCGAGATGTTAAAAAAACGAGTTGTAAAGCAAACGCATGAAGATATCCAGTATGTATATGTTTCAGATAATGGACAAGTCTTTTTTTGATTGATAGTATGTGAAAATAAATAAAACTAATATTTTATGGAAAGAAGATAATTTCTAAGCGTGTTTTAATATTTTAAAAGCTTAGACGTGTAATGGTTTCACACTCTGCCCGATGTGTGATTTGACGGCTTAGAGTGTATTGATTCATAGTCTCATTGGGAGTTGGATAAAAGCAAAAAACGTTGATTAAAAATGGTTGATTTGAGAAATATTAAATATTACAGATGTGTGGAAAACCCCAAATTTGTGTCCGGAGCATGGATGGTGAAGCATAATAGGGTGGAAAGATTAAACGGTAGTCGAAAGTCAAGCAACGGTTTACAAAAATAAGCAATGGAATTTGAATTTTTGGTTGAACACCTACAGGGAAATGTCGTATATTTAGACAGTATAATTCTATATTTTCTAACCTTGAACGGTAAAGATAGCTCTGAGACAGTACAATCTATATAGGATGGATGGGATTTGATGGGGGGTGATACATAAATCGCAAGTGGATAGTTTTGTGTGTAGGATGTAATTTTTAACCGAAATATTAAAAACATGTTTTATTTTGTTGACCAAAAAGGAAAACCACATCTATTTTTATTGTGTATGCGTACGTGTGCGTCGGTGTCTTTAAAACTCTAAAATGTGAGAATTCAATTGATTTGACGGCTTAAGTTTTAATGGTTCGTAGGACATCGTGCTTTGCAGTAATAAAGATAAGAATTTTGAATTTATTTATTTATTGGTTCGACGAATTTTAGAATTATAGTGTATCAAATGTGTTGGCTTCGTGGATAATAGAAGTAATGGGTAATACTGAATATATGTGACAGATAGAATAAACTAGAAAAAGTGGATAACTATTTTATTACGTCCAGTCATGGTATAGCGGGGAGATGATGTTGGAATGTCCCGAAATCTATTGTACTTGCTCTAAGTGAGAGTTGTATTGTCGAGATGAGACAGTCATATAATACTGGGCAATCATAATGCTTTGCTAGAAGCCACTTATGATCAATGAGTTTAGAACACATTGCTAGTATTATATGATCCTACAGGGTCACACACCTAAGCAAACTGGACATAGAATATGAGGTTGATCATTAATGTAATGATCTGGTAAAATGCATATTTGATATGCATTCAATATCGAGTTTCTGAGGCAGTGTCGATCGACACAGCATGTGCATCGATCGACACAGATCGCGAATGACCCGATTAACTTCGGTTTAATCGTTGGTTAATCAGGTCGTGGTATAAGTCAACATATATAAGATATATGGTCGACTTTTACTGATGATCTAACCTAAT
The DNA here is from genome assembly GCA_030180135.1 of Orychophragmus violaceus. Classification (NCBI taxonomy): domain Eukaryota; kingdom Viridiplantae; phylum Streptophyta; class Magnoliopsida; order Brassicales; family Brassicaceae; genus Orychophragmus; species Orychophragmus violaceus. The sequence goes on from CM058229.1 coordinate 25,075,590, forward strand.
TCACAGCCACCAAAAGAAACATAAAACCTCTTGAGAGATCTGATCTCTGACGACACTAGCATCCCAGCTGTTCAGTTTGTGTGCGTGTGGATACCAGTAGAGGCGCAACATTTGAGGCGCTCAAGGATCTCGATTACTTGCAAACCTTCCGCTGCTAATCACCAGGTAATCTTGAGATCTCTAGATTCAATCTACAAGAACCCTAGATCTTAGAGAATGGAATTTATACCTAGGGTTGCTAATCTGATTAGAACTGCTAGAAATTCCTACAGTGGTATCAGAGCCTTAGGGTTCTATTGAATCAGTAGCATGTTGATTAGATTAGTTGAATCTGAATCTCTGTATAGTTGATACAAGCATGCTAAAACTCGTTTTGATAAAAGTAATCTAGCTTAGGTTTTTTTCTTGAAAAACGATTAGGGTTTATCGCACTGTGTCCATCGATGCCAATCCGGTGTCGATCGATACACAAGGATAACCCGAATAAAACTTAGGTTTAACCTAACTGTGAAGATCGACACAAGAGTTGTGTCGGTCGACACAGACCTCACGGTCAGGTTAATCGGTCCAATTGGATTGGACCGGTTATCTAGCTTGGTTAAACCGCTAAAACGGTTTATTGCGATTGAGTTGATAAGGTTAGCATCGACCGACACTAATGTAGTGTCGATCGACACAGACCGGTTATCATAAAACCGGATCAATTGGATTGATCGGTCATCGCAAATTGGTTTTGGTTAATCTGCATCGATCGACACTAAAGCAGTGTCGGTCGACACAAGATCCGATGGTTTAGGTTATTGAACCTGAAATCACAGAACCAAACCAAGATAAATCAATTTTAATTAGAATAATTAAAACATAATAAAACTGAACGTTTAAAGGTTCCGTTCCTCAACTAAAATATCAAGTAATCCTTGATGTCTTTCCAATCTTGTCAGCTGTCAAGACTCTTTTTATTGTGCGACAGACTTGCAGTGCGAGGTGTCCACAATTACATGAGTAAGGCAGTAGGTAATCGTGTTGATGTTTTTGCAGTGCAAAGCGTCAACAATTACATGACTTAAGAGATTGGTTTACTTGACTTGGCCATCAAAATCGTTTTGGGCCCGGGGACATCAGGTGGATTGGGCATAAGATGTAAATCCACAACCAAGAGTTATATTGGATATAACTAGCAATTGTTGCTTACCTAGATAGCTAAAATTTGGGTGATAGCCAGTGGCTCACTAAATTTTAGTGAAGTATGGGTCTTGGATCATTATATTCATTTGAGGAAACATTGTTTGAATATAATGCGAGTTTTCTTAATAGTTGAGATTTCTCAATTCTTGTACATCAATAACTAAACTTTTTCCTTTCTTTTATCTCAGCAATGACTAACACTCATCAAAACACTTTCTCCCTACGATCCGTCCTTGAGAAGGACAAGTTAAATGGATCGAATTTTCTCGAATGGTATCGGAACTTGAGAATTGTTCTCAAGCAGGAGAAATGGGACTATGTCCTGGAAAATGTTCTCCCTGAAAAACCGAGTGCCAATGCTCCACATGCAGAAAGGAGTGCTTGGGATAAGCATTCTAATGATGTGGTCGATGTGTGTTGTCTCATGTTGGCTACCATGAACTCGGATTTGCAGAAGCAATACGAGAACGTGGAGCCGCCAATGGAGATGATCACTAGCCAGAAAAGTATGTTTCAGGAGCAGGCACGAATTGAGAGATACCAGACGGTTAAGTCTCTCATTGAATGCAAGCTACCAAAGGACGGTCCAGTTAGTCCTCATGTCATTAAGATGATGGGTTATATTGATAACCTGGGGAAGCTGGATTGTCCCATTAGCCAAGAGTTGGCTACTGACATCATTTTGCAGTCACTGCCGTCAAGCTATGATCAGTTTGTTATGAACTATAACATGAACAACTTGACGAAGACGTTGACTGAGCTGCATGGCATGCTCAAGACAGCTGAGCCTAATATCAAGAAGGGCAATCCAAATGTACTTATGGTACAAGGGGGTAAGAAGTTTAAGAAACTTGGCAAGGGCAAGGGAAAGGGCAAGGCCGTCCAGATTGAAAATCAAGACAAGCCTGTGTCATCTTCCAAACCCAAGCCCGGCCCATCTGAGACTGATAAGTGCCATTACTGTAATGAGTTTGGGCATTGGAAGAGAAATTGCAACAAATTCTTGGAAGAGAAGAAGAAGAAGAAGAAGATTTTTGAGACTTCATCTTCAGGTATTTATGTTATAGAAGTAAATGTTGCTACTTCTAGTTCTACTTCTTGAGTATTGGATACCGGTTATGGTGCTCATATTTGTACAAATATGCAGGGCCTAAGCAATGATATATCATGGTTTTTACCGGTTTTATGCCATGATATAAGTGTGTTTTAGAGTCCTTTTGTGTTCTTTTAGAGTCTATTACAGATATAATCAGGTTTAGAGCAGAATTGGAGATATTGGAGCATTTTGGGGATTTTTAGAGTGTTTGGCCGAGAGATTGAGCTCACTGTCCAGAAAGCAGGACTGCATCGATCGACACACATTGTGCATCGGTCGACACACTAGCGAGATGGGCCGATTCGGCGGTTTAATAAAGAATGAAGATTTTGCACTTTGGCCCAGAAGTTTCCAGTATTTACAAAAAAGCCCCAGCCGAGATTAAGCCTATATAATTAGGATTTTGGTGTTTATTTTACTTACGCTTTCATACTTAGAGCTAAGGGATTTTTAGAGCTTTTGGGGCTGATCTGATCATGTACTTCATCTATTTTGGAGAAGATTTCGAACCCCTTTATCTATTTAATTTCTTATATGCAATCTATTAATTCTATGATTTATGTTTCATTAATCATGTCTGAGTAGATTCATAGTTAGGTTTAGGGTTTCTCATTAAGGATTTTATGACTCGCTAGACTTGTTTTAATCAGTTAAGGATTCACATGAATAGAATGTTCTTCGATCTAAATTGAGTTTAATGCTAGTTTTAACCTGATCAATTAGAATCTAGATCTTAGGTTGCTAAATACGACACGAAAGTATGGTTTAGAATCTGAACTATTTAGGTTGAGCAATTGAACTTCTCGCAAAGGAATTTGGTTTAGTTTAATTGTGAACATATCGAACTTGAAATTAATGCTGGTTTAATCTGTTAGTAATTGCAAAGGAATTTGGATTGCTGCACTTAGACTTAGAGAATTCTCGCAAAGGAATTTGGTTAATTCTATATCCGTGATTTGAGTTCTAGAACTGTGCTTAATTAGATCCTGACTGATTGATTTGTCTGCTTGTCTGATTTCCTGAGAACGCCCTAGACTTAGCGCCTTTAACTGACTGCTTTCACCACCGATAATCTGCTACTTGTTTACTTTCTCGCTTTGCTATTTAGTTTACTACAAATTGCTTTCTTCTTAGTTTGAATCTCTATAGTTCTAATCTATCAAAACCAGAGTCTCTGTGGATTCGATACCCTATATACTACAATCACTTAACTGTGCACTTGCAGTAGAATAGGATTAATTCTTGACCCTATCAAGTTTTTGGCGCCGTTGCCGGGGACTCTTAGAGTCTTCGATAGTATCAAGGATCTCGATTACTTGCAAACCTTCCGCTGCTAATCACCAGGTAATCTTGAGATCTCTAGATTCAATCTACATGAACCCTAGATCTTAGAGAATGGAATTTATACCTAGGGTTGCTAATCTGATTAGAACTGCTAGAAATTCCTACAGTGGTATCAAAGCCTTAGGGTTCTATTGAATCAGTAGCATGTTGATTAGATTAGTTGAATCTGAATCTCTGTATAGTTGATACAAGTATGCTAAAACTCGTTTTGATCAAAGTAATCTAGCTTAGGTTTTTTTCTTGAAAAACGATTAGGGTTTATCGCACTGTGTCCATCGATGCCAATCCGGTGTCGATCGATACACAAGGATAACCCGAATAAAACTTAGGTTTAACCTAACTGTGAAGATCGACACAAGAGTTGTGTCGGTCGACACAGACCTCACGGTCAGGTTAATCGGTCCAATTGGATTGGACCGGTTATCTAGCTTGGTTAAACCGCTAAAACGGTTTATTGCGATTGAGTTGATAAGGTTAGCATCGACCGACACTAATGTAGTGTCGATTGACACAGACCGGTTATCATAAAACCGGATCAATTGGATTGATCGGTCATCGCAAATTGGTTTTGGTTAATCTGCATCGATCGACACTAAAGCAGTGTCGGTCGACACAAGATCCGATGGTTTAGGTTATTGAACCTGAAATCACAGAACCAAACCAAGATAAATCAATTTTAATTAGAAGAATTAAAACATAATAAAACTGAACGTTTAAAGGTTCCGTTCCTCAACTAAAATATCAAGTAATCCTTGATGTCTTTCCAATCTTGTCAGCTGTCAAGACTCTTTTTATTGTGCGACAGACTTGCAGTGCGAGGTGTCCACAATTACATGAGTAAGGCAGTAGGTAATCGTGTTGATGTTTTTGCAGTGCAAAGCGTCAACAATTACATGACTTAAGAGATTGGTTTACTTGACTGGGCCATACAAATCGTTTTGGGCCCGGGGACATCAGGTGGATTGGGCATAAGATGTAAATCCACAACCAAGAGTTATATTGGATATAACTAGCAATTGTTGCTTACCTAGATAGCTAAAATTTGGGTGATAGCCAGTGGCTCACTAAATTTTAGTGAAGTATGGGTCTTGGATCATTATATTCATTTGAGGAAACATTGTTTGAATATAATGCGAGTTTTCTTAATAGTTGAGATTTCTCAATTCTTGTACATCAATAACTAAACTTTTTCCTTTCTTTTATCTCAGCAATGACTAACACTCATCAAAACACTTTCTCCCTACGATCCGTCCTTGAGAAGGACAAGTTAAATGGATCGAATTTTCTCGAATGGTATCGGAACTTGAGAATTGTTCTCAAGCAGGAGAAATGGGACTATGTCCTGGAAAATGTTCTCCCTGAAAAACCGAGTGCCAATGCTCCACATGCAGAAAGGAGTGCTTGGGATAAGCATTCTAATGATGTGGTCGATGTGTGTTGTCTCATGTTGGCTACCATGAACTCGGATTTGCAGAAGCAATACGAGAACGTGGAGCCGCCAATGGAGATGATCACTAGCCTGAAAAGTATGTTTCAGGAGCAGGCACGAATTGAGAGATACCAGACGGTTAAGTCTCTCATTGAATGCAAGCTACCAAAGGACGGTCCAGTTAGTCCTCATGTCATTAAGATGATGGGTTATATTGATAACCTGGGGAAGCTGGATTGTCCCATTAGCCAAGAGTTGGCTACTGACATCATTTTGCAGTCACTGCCGTCAAGCTATGATCAGTTTGTTATGAACTATAACATGAACAACTTGACGAAGACGTTGACTGAGCTGCATGGCATGCTCAAGACAGCTGAGCCTAATATCAAGAAGGGCAATCCAAATGTACTTATGGTACAAGGGGGTAAGAAGTTTAAGAAACTTGGCAAGGGCAAGGGAAAGGGCAAGGCCGTCCAGATTGAAAATCAAGACAAGCCTGTGTCATCTTCCAAACCCAAGCCCGGCCCATCTGAGACTGATAAGTGCCATTACTGTAATGAGTTTGGGCATTGGAAGAGAAATTGCAACAAATTCTTGGAAGAGAAGAAGAAGAAGAAGAAGATTTTTGAGACTTCATCTTCAGGTATTTATGTTATAGAAGTAAATGTTGCTACTTCTAGTTCTACTTCTTGAGTATTGGATACCGGTTATGGTGCTCATATTTGTACAAATATGCAGGGCCTAAGCAATGATATATCATGGTTTTTACCGGTTTTATGCCATGATATAAGTGTGTTTTAGAGTCCTTTTGTGTTCTTTTAGAGTCTATTACAGATATAATCAGGTTTAGAGCAGAATTGGAGATATTGGAGCATTTTGGGGATTTTTAGAGTGTTTGGCCGAGAGATTGAGCTCACTGTCCAGAAAGCAGGACTGCATCGATCGACACACATTGTGCATCGGTCGACACACTAGCGAGATGGGCCGATTCGGCGGTTTAATAAAGAATGAAGATTTTGCACTTTGGCCCAGAAGTTTCCAGTATTTACAAAGAAGCCCCAGCCGAGATTAAGCCTATATAATTAGGATTTTGGTGTTTATTTTACTTACGCTTTCATACTTAGAGCTAAGGGATTTTTAGAGCTTTTGGGGCTGATCTGATCCTGTACTTCATCTATTTTGGAGAAGATTTCGAACCCCTTTATCTATTTAATTTCTTATATGCAATCTATTAATTCTATGATTTCTGTTTCATTAATCATGTCTGAGTAGATTCATAGTTAGGTTTAGGGTTTCTCATTAAGGATTTTATGACTCGCTAGACTTGTTTTAATCAGTTAAGGATTCACATGAATAGAATGTTCTTCGATCTAAATTGAGTTTAATGCTAGTTTTAACCTGATCAATTAGAATCTAGATCTTAGGTTGCTAAATACGAAACGAAAGTGTGGTTTAGAATCTGAACTATTTAGGTTGAGCAATTGAACTTCTCGCAAAGGAATTTGGTTTAGTTTAATTGTGAATATATCGAACTTGAAATTAATGCTGGTTTAATCTGTTAGTAATTGCAAAGGAATTTGGATTGCTGCACTTAGACTTAGAGAATTCTCGCAAAGGAATTTGGTTAATTCTATATCCGTGATTTGAATTCTAGAACTGTGCTTAATTAGATCCTGACTGATTGATTTGTCTGCTTGTCTGATTTCCTGAGAACGCCCTAGACTTAGCGCCTTTAACTGACTGCTTTCACCACCGATAATCTGCTACTTGTTTACTTTCTCGCATTGCTATTTAGTTTACTACAAATTGCTTTCTTCTTAGTTTAAATCTCTATATTTCTAATCTATTGAAACCAGAGTCTCTGTGGATTCGATACCCTATATACTACAATCACTTAACTGTGCACTTGCAGTAGAATAGGATTAATTCTTGACCCTATCAAGCAACAGTAGGACTTTGAGGAAAGGACAAGTGGACCTGCGCGTGGGGAATGGAGCAAGAGTTGCTTCATTAGCCGTAGGAACATTTAATTTGTCTTTACCTTCTGGTTTGGTTTTAGAACTTAATATTTCTACTATGTACCTGCTATAAGCAGAAATATTATTTCTATTCCTGTTTTGGATATGGAAGGATATCAGTTTTCAATTAAGAATAAATGTTGTTATTTTGATTACAATGATATATTTTATGGTAGCAGTCCATTAGAGAATGGGCTTTATGTTCTAAACCAAAGTACACCAATCTATAACATTAACACCAAGAGATTCAAGTCAAATGACACGAATCAGAATTTTCTGTGGCATTGTCGTTTGGGCCACATAAATGAGAAACGGATCCAGAAGCTCCATAGTGATGGGCTTCTGGGCTCATTTGATTATGAATCATGTGAGAAATGCGAATCTTGTTTACTGGGCAAAATGACCAAGGCCCCTTTCAACAAACATAATGAAAGGGCCAGTGACTTATTGGGCCTTATACATACGGATGTGTGTGGCCCAATGAGCACAAGTGCCAGAGGAAATTTTCGGTACTTCATTACATTCACTGATGATTTCAGTAGGTATGGCTATGTCTATTTAATGAGACATAAGTCGGAATCTTTTGAAAGGTTCAAAGAATTCCAAAATGAATTACAGAATCAACTTGGCAAAAGTATCAAGGCTCTTCGATCAGATCGTGGAGGAGAATACTTAAGCCAAGAATTCATTGATCATCTAAGAGATTGTGGAATTGTTTCACAACTCACTCCTCCTGGAACACCCCAATGGAATGGAGTGTCCGTGAGGAGGAATCAGACTTTATTAGATATGGTTCGATCAATGATGGTTATGAAGACATCTGTTCCGTCAAAATCAGTTGCAAAGACACCACATGAGATGTGGACTGGAAATGTTCCGAGTTTGTCTTTCCTGAAGATTTGGGGTTGTGAAGCTTATGTTAAGCGATTAATTACAGATAAGCTCGAACCCAAATCTGATAAATGCTACTTCGTTGGTTATCCTAAGGAAACCAAGGCTTACTACTTTTACAACCAATCCGAGAACAAAGTGTTTGTTGCTCGGAACTGCGTTTTTCTTGAAAAAGAGTTTCTTTCCAAGAGGAACAGTGGGAGTAAAGTACAACTCAAAGAAGTTCGAGAACCACAGGAGACCGCTCAGCTCGTTGAGGAAGAGCAACAGTTGGATCTACAAAGAGTTGTAGAAACCACGCCTGTGGAGCCTGAAATTCGCAGATCCGAAAGGATCCGTCACGAGCCTGAGAGATATGGATTTCTCGTAACTAATTGTCATGACTTGTTAATCATTGACAGTGACGAGCCCGCGAATTTTGAAGAAGCAATGATGAGCCCTTACTCCGAAAATGGCTGAAAGCCGCCAAATCCGAAATGGGATCCATGTCACAGAACTAAGTGTGGACTTTGGTTGATTTACCTGATGGTGCAAAAGCCATTGAGTGTAAATGGATTTTCAAGAAGAAAATTGATGTGGATGGAAATATTCAGATATACAAAGCAAGGTTAGTGGCAAAAGGTTTTAAACAAATTCATGGTATTGACTATGAAGAAACATATTCCCCTGTCGCTATGCTTAAATCCATTCGGATTCTCCTAGCAACAGCCACTCATTATGATTATGAGATCTGGCAGATGGATGTGAAAACAGCTTTCCTTAATGGAATTCTGGAAGAGGATGTGTACATGACACAGCCTGAAGGTTTCATCGATCCTAATGCTGCTAGGAAGGTATGCAAGCTTCATCGATCCATTTATGGATTGAAGCAAGCATCTCGGAGTTGGAATCTTTGTTTTGATGAAGCAGTCAAAAAGTTTGACTTCATCAGGAACGAAGAGTAACAGTGTGTATACAAGAACACTAGTGGGAGCGCAGTTGCATTTCTCGTATTGTATGTAGATGACATACTTCTTCTCGAAAATGACATTCCGTTGTTACAGTCTATCAAGACTTGGCTCGAAAGTTGTTTTTCAATAAAAGACATGGGAGAAGCCACATACGTTCTTGGAATAAGAATCTATAGAGATAGATTAAATAAGTTAATTGGATTGTGTCCAGATACTTATATCGATAAGGTCTTACACAGATTCAGTATGCATGATTCCAAGAAGGGCTTCATACCAATGTCTCATGGCATAAGTCTCAGCAAGAAGCTGTGTCCTGCGACACCTGCTGAGCGAGAACGCATGAGTCGGATTCCTTATGCTTCGGCCTTAGGATCCATCATGTATGCCATGCTCTGTACTCGTCCAGATGTTGCTTGTGCTTTAAGCATGACGAGTAGATACCAATCTGATCCAGGTGAAAGTCACTGGACAGCTGTCAAGAACATTCTGAAGTATTTGAGAAATACTAAGGATAAATTCTTGGTGTACGGAGGAAGTGATGAGCTGGTAGTAAGTGGTTACACAGACGCAAGTTTTCAGACGGACAAAGACGATTTCCGATCACAATCTGGTTACATCTTTTGTCTGAACGGCGGTGCAGTTAGTTGGAAGAGTTCTAAGCATGACACTGTAGCAGATTCCACGACTGAAGCTGCGTACCTCGCTGCTTCTGAAGCGGCAAAGGAGGCTGTTTGGATCAAGAAGTTCATCACTGAACTTGGTGTGGTTCCTAGTATTTCTTAGCCAGTGGCTTTGTATTGTGACAGCAATGGAGCCATTGCGCAGGCGAAGGAACCTAGGTCACACCAGAAGTCCAAACACATAGAGAGGAGATATCACCTTATCCGTGATATCATTAACAGAGGAGATGTGAAGATCAGCAGAGTCCCGACGGATGAGAATGTTGCTGATCCTCTGGCCAAGCGTCTCCCAAGGCCTAAGCATGAGAGTCATACTGCTGCTATAGGCATTAGATTTCTTAAGATATGATCTTGATTTCAGTGGGAGTTGTGTTTGGTTTTTTAGTTATGACATGATGTTCGTAAAACATAATTTGGTTATGTTATTTTAGTGAAATTGTTTCAGTATTATTTAATTGTGCTATTAAATAATTGTCCCAAAGTAATTTATGACATTTTATTGGTCATCAAGTATGTGACTTGATCATGAAACCCTATAAGTAACAAATGACACAAATTACAATGGTCACTGGTCGAGGTTGTTAAAGTGGGACATTAACAACCGCGTGAGACTAGTATGTGAGGTGACTGATGACTAAGTTTCATGGAGTCATTAATAAGAGTATTAAAGTCAATCACATAGATATGTGTTAGAGAACACAGGATCGGATTTGACCCATTGATGAGAACTCTACAAGATGGTTATATGAGTGTCATAAGAGTTTCTCATTACGACTATAGAGTATAGTCCTTAGACCTGAGTACATCACGATTTCTTACATATGGATTGGTCCGTCTTGAATTTGTCAAACGTCAGCCGTAACTGGTGACTATAAAGACACTGATTGGGCGTATCATGAAATGTGAAAGGGACATGGATGGAACAAGATGGGATTTGTACCTATATAACATGAGATAAATATCTCAGGGCCTATCGAAGATTTGATACTGGAAATGCGTTGCCGCGCTCAAACGAGGTGATTGTCAGTCGTTTGTCTTATCGGTATAAATCGGAGTTCGATAAACATGATCTAGCTAAATAAGGATGACACAATTCTTGCCTTATGCCAGATCGAGATATAGATACAAAGGGATTATAGGAATAGATGATTCCAGTACAAGTGGGAGATTGTTGGGAATGTCCTGAAATCTATTGTACTTGCTCTAAGTGAGAGTTGTATTGTCGAGATGAGACAGTCATATAATACTGGGCAATCATAATGCTTTGCTAGAAGCCACTTATGATCAATGAGTTTAGAACACATTGCTAGTATTATATGATCCTACAGGGTCACACACCTAAGCAAACTGGAATAGAATATGAGGTTGATCATTAATGTAATGATCTGGTAAAATGCATATTTGATATGCATTCAATATCGAGTTTCTGAGGCAGTGTCGATCGACACAGCATGTGCATCGATCGACACAGATCGCGAATGACCCGATTAACTTCGGTTTAATCGTTGGTTAATCAGGTTGTGGTATAAGTCAACATATATAAGATATATGGTCGACTTTTACAGATGATCTAACCTAATTCACAGCCACCAAAAGAAACAGAAAACCTCTTGAGAGATCTGATCTCTGACGGCACTAGCATCCCAGTTGTTCAGTTTGTGTGCGTGTGGATACCAGTAGAGGCGCAGCATTTGAGGCGCTCAAGGATCTCGATTACTTGCAAACCTTCCGCTGCTAATCACCAGGTAATCTTGAGATCTCTAGATTCAATCTACATGAACACTAGATCTTAGGGAATGGAATTTATACCTAGGTTGCTAATCTGATTAGAACTGCTAGAAATTCCTACAGATGAAATGAGCAGTTTAAATCTTCTGGATCTGCTAGAAGAAATAAGAAGGATGATCCTTGCCAAGAATGCTAGTGAGAATATTAGAGAACACGTCAAGGTTCGAGTAGTAGCAGGACTCTTCGGGACGACACTGACCACGTGGATATTCAAAATCGTTCCTCAGACTTTTTTTGAATGGCCTGAGAAAGAAGAGATACCCTACGGTTAGGATAACGGCAAAGGGCAAAATGTGGGCGGTTGGCACGACGCTGCAATGCAAAACGAAGGAAATTGGGGCGAAGTGGAAATAAATAACGGTGGTGGTTGGGGTCAAGGGGCAATGCAAAACGATGACGGTAAGGAGAACGGTGGAGGATGGGGAAACGATGCATGACAAAACGTTGACGGTTAGGTCTCATAGGAGATATCATTTAGATATTTTTTGTTTTTTGCTATTAGAATTTGAACTTATTCGGGTATCCATCAATGTTAACTTAAATGATGACCATATATTGTACAATGAAAATGAATGTACTTTATCCTTATAAATATATATTGATCATATCCATTAACGAATCGATTTGAATTTCAATTTATTTTCTGAGTCCATTTTGTTTTAATGCAGATAAACACCAAACATATTGCTGGATAGAAAATGTATCCACTGACAAAAATGACAAAATATGTACAAAAATTTAAATATTTCCTAAACACTAGTCGGACCGGTACAACTTTGACTCATATCAGTAGCATTATTTTAATATAAAAATAGCTTGTGGACTGACACATGTACTACTACATGCAGAGATACACAGAGTTTCAGATGGAAAATATAATTTGTGCACGGAGCACGAAAACATTAACTATCGCAGTCTAAACATACGTTATAAAGCACGACAGTCTAATAAGTACATGACAAAGCACCACCAAATTTATTGTTTTATATAGACATGATTGAACTCTGGATATCTATTGAAATCTTCATGCAAAAAAATATGTAACCAAAATGATGTACTATTTATGCGGGTGTAACACAAATGGGATGTCCGTGGATAGGTTTTATTTAACTATTATAAATGAATTTATATATAAAATTGGAGAATCACGTTTATGGATAGTTGAACGTTGAACGAGAAACAAACAAATTTTACACCAGGATGTTGGTTTGTTATTATATTTCAGAGTATTTCTGAAACAATATTGTACATATGGATATTGTTGGATGGTGTGGTTAACCATACCAAATGAGTCCCCGAGAAAGATACATGATTAAGATGGAATGATGTAAATACATCCATAACAGATTCAACTTTCATTCTTCAATCAAGAATGTATGTCTTTAACTGTCCAAAGGTGTACATCTTTGCACAAAAAGATATAGCAACGACCCAAACGAGTTGCATAATGTTCATTTTCTCTTGAATATGGCTCCTGATATAAGGTGCTTTCTTAGTTCTCGCGACTTCGAGGGATATCTTTATTTCCATCCTAGTTGATAGGCCGTCTCCAAGCGAAGCAAACCAAAGTTCTAGTAATACAAAATCTTCTTGTAATTTACGTATATCCTTAGCAAGCTTATCAACCTCTTTCATTATCGCGTCGTCGACCCACTCGTGTAGGTGGCCCTCGTTTGGGTGCTGGATGAGAAAATCACTTATATCAGGAATGTATAAAAAATGAGTGTATCCTTGATTTTAGGCTAATTTGTCTAGCTTTCGTGCATTTGAACCACCTATGATGCAGATTTGCAAGAGTTGTGCCATACCCTACTTCAATGGGAGCGCCACACCAACACATTGTTGGGACCGCCGCTACTGCAGGTGAGGCCGGGGATGCTAACTCAGAACTAAGGGAAGATGAGTCAGGCGTGCAGCTCATAGCTCAGGATAATGCTTTAGCAACAACTGGTAGATTAGTACTTATAAAAATAGATATCTTAGGGGTCCATGGAGCTGGATACGCGTCTTTGTATCCATTGAGTTCTTGATTGGAAATTGGGATTAATTTTTTAAAAATAATTCGTTTATTATATACGCTGGTTGATTAGACATTAACTGAAAGACTTCCGACGAACTTAAGCAGCTTTTTATGAATGATTACATCGCTCAATATATATTAAAAACGTAAATCACAAAAGGTAAATTTTCATAAAAAGCGAACAATACAAAATGAAAAACGGAACACCAGTACGAAGGACTGATGGATAGAATGTAATGGACGGTTTCTCTTGGTATTAAAAATCTTAGTGGACGGATGGAACGATTGCCAGATTGACTGAGTATGTCGTGTATCCATGAGTGTCAGTGTTGTTTGGGGTACGAGACTGAATAACGCTATAAAACACGGATATGGGTATACTTACATCGTAGGTTTGTTCTCCACCGAGTTTTATCTGATGATGGTGATCATCAAGAAAGGCGTTTGAAACGAGTGTTGTGTCCATAGCCTCTCACAAAAAAACAATGGATAATCTTCGTAGATTATGGGTTGTTTCCACGTAGATGCTTGTGATTGGGAATCACATAAAATCCCTGTACTTGCATCGTGGGTTTGGTCCCCACATGGATATATATGATTCTGAACATCGGAATAGGGCTGATCTGTAATACTATCCACCGGTTCTTGCGTGATGAGTTATTTGGTCGGTCGATGCGTTCTAATACTATTCACCCATTTTTTAGGCTCGACGGATATGGTAAACATCACCAGCATCACCTGTTTTGATGGAAGAGCGGGGCAACAATTAGAGCAACAACCAGCCTGTTCTTTTCAAATACATCTTATTCCATGAGATCGCAAAAGGGTTTTAGTTTTCGAGTGTGCTAATTAGAGAAAAACAAGGTAGAAGAGTCAGTCAACGTGATCGGCGGACACACAACCATTGTTTGTCAAAACTGACTGGGTATATTTTTCCACCTCTTTCCTTGTTCATAACAAATAGAAGAAATTGTTTTTATGCAAAAATAATATAAACCAATTAAACAAATGAAAGTTTTGCAAAAGGGAACTAAATAGAAAATTAGAAAGGAACTAGGAAAGCAAACAATACGATAAGAGGTAAAAAAGTCATTTCACAGACAAAAATTTCAAACATAAAAAAAAAAAACACAAGTTTACTATAAAGATAAAAAGATACAATGAATGCAATATTTTCCGTAAAATAGCAGTGCCTTGTGAGACTGAAGACTCTGATAGAACAACATATAAATATTATTTACTTAATTTTAAATTTTTTTAGGTATTTCAGGTATTTTGAGTAAAAATATCCATAAAACTGAGAATACCTGAAGTGAACCGAATCCGAAATATACATGTTTATTTTGAGTATTTTACATGTTTAATAATTTAGGACCATAATCGACCCAGACCAAAAAAACCGGACCCGAACTCAAACCGAAACTTAATCCGGTGTATAGATACAAAACTTTTTTATCTGAATATATTTGTATCTGAACAAATCCGACCGGAACTCAACCAGAAAAAGAGACATGTAAGGGTTGACATAATGGAATCCGCCATGTCCACTAGACTCCAAGTTGGAAAACGTCTTATGGACAAAGCCATGAAACAATCATCCTCTAAATAACACACTCAAAGGAATGAGAGAGAGGCTGACCCGTGGGAGTCATCATCGTCACACAAACAATGGCCATATGAAGATCATAAATAATTGGCCCATAATATAATAACAATCAACGTTCATTATAGAAAAATAAAATGACAATGCCTAATATATTTACATGTGTGTATCCTCATGTTCATGTAATGTTACATTCTACACGTCTGAAGATGGAGCCAAGATCTCTAGCGGCACGCCAGCTATGGGCTCCAACACTTGAGCTTTTGGGAGCTCTCTTGACAACAATTCCTGCATCCACAAACCAAACAACGAGCCATTGATCATCACCATTCATCTTAGATTAAGCAAAAAATTAACCTCGTTTTCATTTTTTGGGGGTTAAGAAAACTGGACCTTAAATGATTCTATCGTTCCTTCTTTCTTTATGATACTTGCTAAAATTCCCTTTGCATCAAGATCGCCATTTTGCATCGGCACAACAAACCTACAGTCCAAGAAAAACCACAATTGCAAGAGTGGTATATACATTTTTCTTGAGGTTACATAGAAAAACAAAAGAGAGAGATGATTATTTACTTGGCATTTAAGAGTTTAGCGAGCTGGACAGCGTCTTCTTGGCCAGAAACAAGAGTAAATCGTGGGAGAAGTTGTTTGATGACCGGTGTGATTACAATGTCAGCTCTTTCATTCTTCAGAAGTTCCATGTTGCATACACAATGCGGTTCGTAATAGAGAGATATCTGCTCTTCAGGGGAAATAAGAATATATCTGAGGACAAAATAGAAGCAGAAATCAATAACTGTTGAAACGTTGTTACAGAAAATATCAATAGAGAAGTTGGAAGCTTGATGTGAGTTTTTTTTACCCGTTTTCAGGGCGTTGCCATGGTGGACCGAGGACAGGTCCTGCTGTGGCTTTGACTCGAACCTTAGAACCGTTTCTTGAATTTAGCGCGTAGCTATCTCCAGGTTCCAAATAAGTGACCTAAGCACAGCAAATAAATCTTTCTAATTGTTTAATAAGGATAGGGATGAAGAAAAAAGAAACAAGTCACTTACATTTCTAAAGAGAGGATCCAGCAAAGGCTTTGCATTTGGAGTTGCAATAACCTTTATGTCTGGAGATTTCTCAGAAAGTGGCTTAAGGGTATTTAGATGACAATGATCATCAAGGCTTTGAGTTATGAGCAGGCAATCAACTTCAGGGAGATCATCAAGCTGCATCGAATATACAATCTTAGAAACTTACAATGAGGGAGAAGATGATGATGAAACTGCAAGGCAAAACATATTCAATGGGAGAAATCTGAGCGATGATGATTCATGCTTCTTTTACAAATGATTTTTTTCCCACAAAAGATTATATGAATAAAAAAAACAAGTGTTACCTTGAAGCCCTTCAAAAATCTCTTGGCAGCATCATAGAGCCATGGGATTCCAAAATCCAAATTACCCACGAGAATCGGATCAACCAAGATTTTTAATCCACCCGTTTCCCATAGCCAGCTATTTCCCTAACTCCCAAAACAAAGAGATGTCAACATTTCCTTATGGAAATAAAAATGTTCAAGCTGTAAAGAGCCCTCAGAACAACCCATATGAAGAAACCCTACCTCTAAGTATGTCAGTTTGAATGCATCTGTCCTAGAGCCACTAATTCCGGTAGCTCTGTCCTCTGACAGAACAGAATATACCACAGGGAGAGACCGAGAAACAGGCGGCGAGGGCTTGAAGCGGATGGCGAAGGACCTTGAAGGGCTGTGAAGAGCAGGTGAGAATAGTGGAATTGTGGATGCAGGTCGAACTCTTGTTTTGGTGTTGATTCTTAGATGAAGAGCATTTGCGTGAAGTGGCATCGTGGCTGTTTTGCCACCTGACACCACCAGAGCCATTGGTTTTGTCTGGCCACCTGACAGTATTCTGATCAAAATGAAGCTTTTCAATGAGTGAATGAAGCTCAGTTACATAGATTCTAATATCACAGAAAGTCCTCAACTTTTAAGAACTGAGAAGACTTAGAAAGGGTAGAAGGAAATGTGAGATATATTGGCAGTAGAAAGATTTCTACTTTAGCTCTTTAATCTGTTGTAAGCTAAGTTAGATGTTTCTTTGTAAAAAGAGTTCTCCTATCACAGTTTTAATGATGTTGGGTTTGACTAAAACTCTAGAGAATATAATGATGCAGCCTTCACAAGCTGCTCTCTAACCAACTTACAGCAGTTATAATATGCTACGATCAGTCCTAGGATACTTAATAGTGGATTTATACCTAAGGGCTAAGGCTTCAAGCAGCTGATTTTCTTCAAGTAGACCAAATGTGTCTTGTCTCGGCTTATCAATACTATAAGCATTTTTCCAAAAATCTGAAACCTATGATCATATAAGGAACTCGGAATCATCTATGAATTGTAAATTTTATTCTTTTGGGCTTGAGACCTTACTTTAACAGAACAGAGAAGAAGGTAAAGCCTCGTTCTCCATCTATGCTAATGTGTACGCACAATTCGGGATGAGCAATTAAACATGGTCTAATAAGAAACCGATATCATCCACACTAATCAACATTTTACCCAGAAAATTGGTATGTACCGATTAGTATTAATCTGTTATCAAACTTGGACCTTTCACTCATTCAGTAGCCGTGAAACCCAGCAAAGTAGAAATCAGAGATACTAAACAAATGGATGCTTACAAATAATTAGAAACACAGAAGAAGAAGAATAATAAACCTGATTTAGAGTTGAAGAGAGTGTTTGGTGCCAAAGATAGTCTTCATGTCTCTCTCTTGAGTGAATGGTTCTCAAGTACCCCCAACACACGAATAATCTGAGATATTGGTGGTTAGAGTGAATTTCAGGACGTTCAAAACGACCCGGTTTACCTAACCAAAAATAAAATCTTAAATCTAACTTGGACTCACGCCAAGTCAAAGTAAATTTAGTCGGTCTGGACATTCTATTCGGGTCGGGTTCGGGTAAAAACCGATCGGATCCGATTCTTACGGCTAGAGGCCTTTTAGACACATATAAGTATCCATAGAGTTTCGGTCGGTTTACTAAGGTTCCAAGTCGATTCGGTTCTTAATATAGATAACTAATATATATATCCAAAATTTTAGGATATGGTTTGGTTTAGATATTTATTATTAAAAATATTACAAATATACTAAACTCGAAGTATTGAAAATATATCTGAAAAGTGGAGGAAATTGCACCGACTATATTTTTTACAATTTTTAATTGCAGTTCTTTATGTATTTTTTTATATCTGTGTGCACTCTTGTATTTTTTACTTTGCAAAGTGGTTGTGAAGACGAAAATGCACTTTGCTTAAATTGTTTAAGTACTCAATCCTGTAACTATATACAACTCATAGTTTCACGTTCTCGGATGTTATGCATGTTTTTATGGTAAATCATATAATTTTTCATTTTTAGATCTGTAAAAAAAAGACTTTGGCTTTCGTTTCTTCCATTGTCTTCTCCACTGTCTTAATCGTCCGACAAGAAACAGTGATACAATTTCTGTTTCTGGTTTTTGTTTCTTCTGTCGTTGTCCTCCATTAGTCTTAAACTCGATTGTCCAGAAGGGAAAACAGACTTCAAACCTATCAATAAGGTAAGACTCCAAAACCTACATATTATCATTGTCTGTTGCACCAGAAAAATATTACTTATTAATACTTTCGCATACGATGGTAGACAAAAAACTACCCATACGACTGTACGAGACGGATCGTTACCCAGAAGGACAATTGAATATATATTTAAAACAAGATATTCTAAACGTAATGTGGAAGAAGTTTCGGAGGGTTGTTTAAGCTCTCTAATAACAAATGATTCATGGCTTATTGGCGAGATAACTAATAACGAAAATAAAAATACGAGCTTAGTTCAGTTTTTTTTTCCGAGCAGTTTCTACGCTTTTCACTAGTCGAGTTCGGTATGATAAACAGATTAAATTGCGGTGAGTGGCCCAAAACAGAAGAGATTGCGGAGAAGAAGAAGACTCCTGAAGGATCCATATCTGTGTGGCAAGAGTTGTTTGGCAATAAGGGTAAGAGGAGGGGGGGGGGGGGGGAAGGGGACCTAGGTGTGAGGATTACATATATACTTAAAATGCTTGATGATCCAAAATTGCATAGTCCGAAAAGATTGAAACTCGCTCTGATAAGCATTGTCGTTGGAGTTATTATTAGCAGCCACCAAAAGGCAAAGGCAATGCCGAAGTATGTTGAGATGCTTAGGGATGGGCAGTTCTTTTTACGTTGTCCATGGGGGCATGAGTCTTTCCTGAAGACCATTAACTCAATGGACCTGCCCCTAGGTCTGGTAAAGCTGGTGATGACCCTATCTAAACATTCATAACGCAGCTGCATCAACAAACAAAAGTCGTGTATGAATTCTCGCTTGCATATCAACTCCTAACTTTCCCACTGTATTCTAGGATTCTTAGAGAGGATGTCTCAACATCAACTCGTAACTTCATGGATATTACTTTCTAAAACATCTCCAATAACAATTGGATAAGTAGTGATAGTGTACTTGACATCGAGTTTGGACTTGAGGTGAGTGATTACTCGAACAATCCATCAAATATATACCCATCTCCCCTATTCACTAACATGCATAATTTATCTGTACACATGTGAGTGTGGTCCCCTACATGAAACCGTAAGTGACTCCTTGGGATGAAGGCTGGGTGGAATGGTGTGACGAGATTAAAGACAAGAAGGTTATGTATTTTGAAAATCTCCTAGAGACAACAAAAATTCAGAAGCTTGAGTGATATGGTGGCGATTCTTCCCTGAGACTTATTGAACACATCCCCAAACCTTTTGCTGAGAATAAAAGGAAGAGAAAGGCGTCTGCACAACTTGAAGAGGGAACCAGAAGTGAGGAGGACTCGGTTGCCAATGAACATTTTAAGAATTGGGTAGAGGATTAAATTAAGAAAATGTCTCATAGAGTAAGCAAACAAGAAGCATAGATGAAGTCCCTAAAACGAAGTTTAGCGTTCAGGTCTTACAGGTTCTCTTTGCACCGTTGTCTAGGCATCCCCATCCAAAAGAACACATTGACCGCGATGAGGAGGCAGCTTTCTGCATCGTTTAACAAGGGTGACGAGAATATTTCTTATGATAGTTCTCCTAGGAATGTTAATACGAGAGACGTTGATAATACTTTTACCAACGAATGACTCAAGTTTCCCATAGTCGGATTGGGATAATGTGAAAGTAATTATGGCAAGCGTTGGTGATTATTCTTTCGATCAGGGCCATATGGGTACTGAATTTCAAATCCCCGCTTTTTGTAGTCAAAAAGCACCACCGTAATGATTTCAACTCCGCATCTAGAGGCCATTTTGCAGTTGCAACGTTGGTGCCTTCCAACTCCCGCAAGCTATCCACTAATGTAGAGTTATATGATGGCAAGGGGGTCACAACCAGTGCTGCACAGCTAGGGACTTAATATTAACGGAGTGTGATCAACCATCCATTCAACGATATCATTGCAGCGGAAAGCCTAGAAACTATGGGAGATAAGCTGAGAGAAGATAGAACGGCTTTTAATACACCAGAACATGTGTCTATGAATACATTTGGATGAGTTTTGTATTATTTTATCACCACCTGAGTTTTTCTTACATTTATCTATATTTTGTTGATTTCAATCCTAGGAGAAAACAAAAAGCTTATGTAAATGTAGGAGACGAACATGGGATACGACCAACGTCAAGATGGATATAATGGCATTTGAAAAGGTATCCATGATGTTAAAATATAAAAACTAAGCTGTCCATATATGTGCTAACTATTAATTACTAATTATGGGGTTCCCTGTATGGGCAGGGTATCCACGAGATGCCGAGTGTTGTGACGACTGATAACCCATACATGGAAAGTCAAATGTCTACTGGTTTAGCACCACATATATGGGATGATGGATAGGAGCTTGTGACACCAAAAAAGCCACCCATGGTAACTCAATTGTATAGATTGGTGTGTTTCTACACAGTCATAGTCGGAAACTGGTATAATCCATCGCTCATAAGAGCTAACTTATTTTTTGTTCTAGTCTTCATAGGGTGAAGTTGGTGATGGAACAAGCAGGGGGTAAAAATATGTTGAACCGAAGCAATGTGAAAAAAGTCAGATGCCCATGAGAGCGCATGTGTTCCCAACAAGCCCGTCAAATCACCCCTGATATATCATGGTTTTATAGGTTTTCAACCATGATATAGTTGTATATATTGAGTCTTTAACCTGGTTTTTCAAGTCTATTGAGTCTTCTACAGGTAGGCTTGCGTTTGGAGCAAAAGATGGAATTATAGGACGTTTCTGGTGATTTGTGCAACGAGCTGAAGTTGGTGTCTCAGTCACGACTGGATGTCGACCGACACTAACCTTGATGTCGGTCGACACTGAGAGCGACAGAGAAGTTATGCGCGAGTTGAAGACATGTTTTGAAGAATTGCAGAATTGCCCAGAAGTTTCTCTAATTCTAATTTAGCCCCAAAACGTGTTTAGTGGTTTTTAATTAGGTTTTTGAGAGCAGACTCATGATGCTATCTTTTCATCTTGTTCTTACTTGTTATTGCTTTGGAGATTGAGAGATTTTGGCTAGGGGCTGATTCTTGCTACTTGTAACCTTGAGAGAAGGATTTTGAACCCCTTTACTTTTATCTATTCAATCTTTGGTTTTCTATTCAATGATGTGTTGTTTAACTGATAATATGTCTGAGTAGTAACCTAGTTAGATTTAGGAATTCTCATAAGGGTTTTATGCATGTTTGATAACTGATTTATTAGGATTCACCATCTGTTTGTTTATTGCCTAAGTTGTGCTTAATATTGAATTCTGGACTGATCACCTAGGGTTTAGATCTGAGATGATTGACAATAGCACGAGTGTGAGTTATAATCTGAAGAAACTTAGTGTGAGAAATTTGACTAGATACAAAGAGATTTGGTTTAGGAGAATTGTGAACCGATAGAACCTGTTCTTAATGCTTGTTTAGAACTCTAGGATCACAAAGAGATTGGGATCGCTAGGTTGCTAGATATAGAAATAATCTCAGCGAGAGTTGGATTGTTTAGCATTGCGTTTCTAGTTCTTGAACCTGTGTTTAATCTGAATCCGGATAGTTAAGTGTCTAGCATTGCATAATTCCCGAGAACTTCCTAAGTCTGACGCCTTTCTCTTATTCAAAACACCTTCTGTTTACTTGCTTTTGTTTACTGCCTTCTTGAATTGATTTAGCTTAACTTGACAACATATAATCTATCGTGTGACCGTGAGTCCTTGTGGATACGATACCCTAAGTACTACATTCGCATATTTGTGCGCTTGCAGTAGAATAGGGATATAACTTTGACCTATCAATCCCTAAAAGGAAAGTTTAAGAAGAAGTGTGTCTATATCTCGAAGAACATGGGGGAAAAAATGACGAAAATGTGGAACTAAGCGACTCCCTCCACCACCAAAGCGTGTTAAATCTTTTCCAACACATGCAGAGGTAAAGCTAGCTCGGTCATTTTTAGATCTACATCGAGGAGGCGCTGAAATGTTTGTTGACCAATACCACTCATGGCAGGAAACGCTTAAGCTCTATCCTACGAGGTAAGGACACCATATACTCAACAATGGTAGCTGAATTATCCAATTATAATTGGGGTATAATTGTGCATGCAGTACTCGATATATGGGGACCACATAATAGATAACAAATTCTTGCTTGCCATTTCAGAGCCTAGGAAATGTATAGACACAACAATTAGTATGCCCTGAAAAATAAAATGATTGATTATATTTCCACCGTACAAACTATCTATGTACTGCAGCAAATGAAAATACTTGGTGAGTTCATATCCTTTAGGCATGCTTGATATTGTTGCTTGATCCATTTAGGATAGTATTTAGTTCATGTTCTTGATCCTTTTTGCATTCATTCATGTTTGTTTCTTGTTCTTTGTTGCATTTAGAACCTTAAGTGCATTTAGAGTTAGTATTTGCATAATTTGTTGTTCTTGGTAGTTTTTTTCTTATGTTTTGTAGGTTCTTGGAGTAGATAAGGAGGTTTGGAAGAGTTTGGAGACTAAATGAGTGATTGCAAGTGAAAAGGTGATGAAGGACCAAACCGATAAGCTTGAAGGATTGAATCTTATGAAGCCCTTCCGCTGACATTTAGCTTTAAGACTACAAATGGAAGTTGTGAGAAATTGAGTCAGATTTCTAATGGAGGTGGTTTGAAGTCATTTGGAGCTATATGGAAAGAGTTGTGCCCGATTTACTGGATGCATCTCAAAATAGTCCGCAAATCAGCATCATGCCCAAAAGTGACCAGGGAAATGTATCGGCATGAGATATCGGGATGTTGCACCCGATACATTTCCATGCCCAGAACCAGGGAAATGTATCGGCCAGAGTATCGGGCAAACGCGCCCGATACTTTTTCCCGTGAAGACCAAAATCAGACCCATTTATTTACGAAATTACCACTGTCGAGCTCCCTACTAAAAAATACTTAATTTTGGATTTCTAAAACCCTAAGCTACATAAGCCTAGTTTTCTCTCTTCTTAAGTTTATGATTTAGGATTTGTAAACTTTTGATTTTGAGTTTTAATTAAGTACTTTGTTATCTTTTGTTAATCTCTTCTTCCTATCTCTATCAATTCAAGTTTTGTGAAGAACATGGTGATTAGAGAGTAGGAGTTTTGGGTCTTGAGGGTGAGGTTGATTTAGGTTGTTTATGTGATTATTAGTGATGTTTAGGACTTATTTATGAATAATCCTTCCCTAATTAGTTGATCTCTATGCTAGGTTGCAAGGAATTGTTGAATTTAGATGTTAGACTTTTTCATGCCCGAAAGGTGTTCGATGAAATGCTTGAATGAAATCTCTAGAGTATTTTCACGTCTTAGCCTAAAAGATTAGATGTATACGGTGATTATTGGTAATGAGAACTTGAAATTAATGTTTGTTTTCTCTTAATCACAAATGGGACTTTTATCTTGATTATGGATTAGACAAAGAGATTAGTGCCAAGAGAGTGGATTAGTATAATAATTAGTGTTCTTAGCCTAAGGATTAGCTTTGCTCAAAGTTATTTGATGGATATTAATGCATGCTTGTCTTGTAATTTGCAAATGAGAATTGAATGATTGCATGATTAACATGTGAGTTATGAACATGAGAATGTGATTAGCTTAATTATGATCATTAGCCTTATTTAGCATTGGTTGATTGATTTAGGCGTCATTGATTGTTTCTAGATCACCTAGTCTCCATAGCCTCATCCTAGGACCCTTCTTTTAGCTTGTTTGTCTTCTTGTTTACTGTCTGCTTAGTGTCTTGTTTGCTTTCTTTTCTTTCTTGTTTTGATTTTTGTTTAGGTTGTTAGATAAATCCCTTTTTTTTTATTGGATTTGCTTAGCTTGAGTAGTATTTTGCATTTTTGATGTGTTGTTCTTCTTGCCTCTCTGGATTGATACCTCAAATACTACAATGACATGTGTAGAGGTTTGAGGAATTGATAGAGTGATAGTAGTAGCTTAGAACCGAAAAAACCTCGCATCAATTTGGCGCCGTTGCCGGGGAGGTGTAGCAATAGCCATTAGGATTTAGATTCTACTTTAGACTAAAATTTTATTTTGTTTTCACTTGTGCGGTTACTAACTTTCTTTCAAGTGTTTGTTCTTTTTGCAAAGTACAAATCACAAGGAAGAGAGCATGGCTTCAGAGATAGCTTCAATGTTGAGGGCTATGTTGGAAGCTCAAGAAAGAGAGATGGCTTGGGACCCTACAAGTCATCATGGTTTTGAAAGCACATCCACTTATCAAGGTGATCTTCCAAATGAGTACTCTTCTCATGAGTACCAATATGGATATGGTGATGGATACCAATCTTAGAGCATGGAGCATGAGCATGAAGCAACTTACTCCTCCCAATCATGTGATGAAGAGCTTCTCAACTTGGCAAGGATGGCATTGGAAGGACAAGAGAGGTATAATGAGAGCTTAAGGATGATCAACACTGATTTTGCTCATTTGCCTCAAGATGCAAACATTGTTGAGCCAACACATGAGGAGAATGCTCAAATCCAAGATGAGTTCTTTAAAGATGCTGAAAAGACTATCAAGGAATTTGAAATGCTTCTTGGTTGCACTGTTGGTGAAGACCTTGTGATTAGGTATGAAGAAGAGGATGATGAAGAGACATTCATGGGTCATTCAACCAATAACAGTAATGAAGGAGTAAGAGAAGTTGTGAGAGATGAGGAAGAGCCCTATGAAGATGGGTTGGTTGTTGAGTGCAAGGAGATAAAGGAAAAGAGCACACAAGATGAGCTCTCAATCATGGAAGAGGAACCAAAGCAACCAAATCCCAAGCAAGAGCTAATTGAAGGAAATCTTATTGAGAAACAAGATGGTCCCAATGAAGAATCCTTCAAGGAGGATGAAGAAGATGGATCTCCAATGGCTCAACCTTTTCACAACTACCTTGATATAGTCTCCACCATATCACCAAGCTTTCATGATCCAAGGAAGATCCCTTTTGTGGAGATAATGATGAAGGAATTCATGGGGTGGTTCTATGATGAGTATGATCCCGAGGATACAAACTCATGCCACATCCCAAACCAAAAAAAAGTGAAGGGATAGTCAAGCTTAGTGACTTAAAACAAGCTCACTTGGGAGGAACTCCCATGTCTATCCTTTTGGGGAGCTTCGGGGTCAATGCAAAGAAGAAGAGAAAGAGTTTTGGGTGCAAAGAGACTTCAATGCCAAATCCAAGGATGATGAATCCTATGCAATGGTCTAAGTTTGGGGGAAATCTCATGCCAAATCAAAGATGCCTCCACCTCCCATTCCTCCTCTCCATCCCACTCTCCAAGTAACACTCCAACTTTTGTCTTGTTGATTTTGCATTTTTGATTTAGTCTTTTGTCTCTTTCCCTTGCTTCTTTCACACAAGGGACTGTGTGATTTAAGTTTGAGGGAGGAGACTAGTTTCTAATGATGTGTTTTGTGTTCTTATCTTCTTTTCTTGTATCTTGAGTCTCATTCATAAGGCATAGAAAACCATAAAATTTGTTTTTTTTTTGAAACTTTTCACAAAAAGAAGCATGCATTAGCATCTTTAGGATTGAGTCTAGTATATCTTAGGATTGCATTTCATTTTGTATAAAGTATTTTGATGAAACTTCCATTTGAATGTCAACTCATGAGCTTGAATTAATTCCCTCTTTCGGAGTTGCAAATGCATTGAGTGAATTTGAAGTTAAGGATGCACCATGTTTGGATCTCACTAGCTTGAAAGTTAGATCTCATTTTTGATAGATGTCACCCTTTGTAGCACAACTCTAATGAACTTGGACTTAATTTGAACTTTCAATTACTCTCTCTTGGATCTAGGATTGCTCACCAATTGTAACTCTAAAAACAATCATGCTTGCTTATTCCTTTTGACATTCTTACAAGCATTGATTGGCTATTTGCATCACATAATTGTACCCTCCCTTGAACCTTAGCCCATTTTTATTTTCCCCTTGTTGATTCTTGAGTGAGGCCTTCTTGTTGATAATGCAAACTTGTGCAAAATTATGAATTGATAGGAGAACGACAAGAACTCACTTCCATGTGCCAATTGAATTGATTGACTAGATCTAGGATAGGACTTGGGATGGGTTTTGTTTTTCATTTGATGGGGTTTGAGTGTGAGAGATCATTTCTTGAGTGAGCTGAAAAGAAAAGAGTGATTTGAGAGCAAATAAAAGTAAAGGGAAAAGCCATGAGGCAAAAGTGTTCAAAGAAAAGGTTTAAGAAGTGGAAAATGAAGTAATAGCTCTAAGTTCATATGCATTTGAGTCCTCTAAGAAAATATAAGCAAAGAGAAAAGAAAATGAACAGAAGAGATGATAGTAAAGAGTTAAAAAGAAAAAGCTAAGTGTTGAAAGAAAATAATTTCCCAGGTTGTAAGAAGAGTGAAAAAGAGTGGGGTGTGAGTTTAAAGATACAAAAGTGGGTTTGGAATTGGGTTTACGCTTTGGGTTTTGGGATTTAAGCTAAAGAAAGGGTAAAACATGGAAGTGGATGCTTGTATGCATGAATTGTTCTCTTTCTTCCTACTTTTGCATAAAGTCTTGTGTTCCTTTTCATTGAGACAAGCCACTAAACACTTGTAACCCTCACCAAAATCCATGCTAAGCCTCCTTGACACCTTTCCCTTTGGTTTGTGGTTCATGTTTCCAAGTAAAGAGTCCACCAAACACCTAATTGAATGTTAAAGAGTTGTGTTGCTTTCGTTGCTTGTTATTGCTTTGATGGTTTGATCATTAGAGAGAAATGTTTGATGAGCATGGCTAACTCTTTTGGATTAGAGATTGTTTGTGCATTTTCAACTACTTTGAAGGGCATTGAATTGAATTCCTTTATTGAAATTCTCAGATTTCATCTCCCATTTTCAAACCTTTCTCCCTAACTTGCTTTTGAGTTGTTGATGCTTGCTTGTGGACAAGCAAGGTTTAAGTTTGGGGGAAATGATATTGTTGCCTTTTGATGCATTTAAGATAGTATTTAGTCCATGTTCTTGATCCTTTTTGCATTCATTCATGTTCTTTTCTTGTTCTTTGTTGCATTTAGAACCTTAAGTGCATTTAGAGTTAGGAATTGCATAATTTGTTGTTCTTGGGAGTGTTTTTCTAATGTTTTGTAGGTTCTTGGAGTTGCTAAGGAGGTTTGGAAGAGTTTGGAGGCTAAAGGAATGATTGCAAGTGAAATGGTGATGAAGGACCAAACCGATGAGCTTGAAGGATTGAGTCTTATGAAGCCCTTCCGTTAACATTTAGCTTTGAGACTAAATTGAATTTGTGAGAAATTGAGTCAGATTTCCAATGGAGGTGGTTTGAGGTCATTCAGAGCTATATGGAAAGAGTTATGTCCGATTTACTGGATGCATCTCAACACAGTCCGTAAATCAGCATCATGCCCAAAAGTGACCAGGGAAATATATCGGCCTGAGGTATTGGGATGTTGCACCCGATACATTTCCACGACCAGAACCAGGGAAATGTATCGGCCAGAGTATCGGGCAAACGCGCCCGATACTTTTTCCTGTGAAGACCAAAATCAGATCCATTTATTTACGAAATTACCACTGCCGAGCTCCCCACTATAAATACTTAATTTTGGTTTTCTAAAACCCTAAGCTACCTAAGCCTAGTTTTCTCTCTTCTTATGTTTATGATGTAGGATTTGTAAACTTTTGATTTTGAGTTTTAATTAAGTACTTTGTCTTTTGTTAATCTCTTCTTCCTATCTCTATCAATTCAACTTTTGTGAAGAACATGGTGATTAGAGTGTAGGAGTTTTGGGTCTTGAGGGTGAGGTTTATTTAGGTTTTTTATGTGATGATTAGTGATGTTTAGGACTTATTTATGAATAATCCTTCTCTAATTAGTTGATCTCTATGCTAGGTTGCAAGGAATTGTTAAATTTAGATGTTAGACTTTTTTATGCCCGAAAGGTGTTCGATGAAATGCTCGAATGAACTCTTCAGAGGATTTTCACATCTTAGCCTAAGAGATTAGATGTCTAAGGTGATTATTGGTAATGAGAACTTGAAATTAATGCTTGTTTATCTCTTAATCACAAATAGGAATTTGATCTTGATTAGGGATTAAACAAAGGGAGTAGTGCCAAGAGATTGGATTTGTCTAATGATTAGTGTTCTTAGCCTAAGGATTAGCTTTTCTCAAAGGTATTTGATAGATATTAATGCATGCTTGTCTTGTAATTTGCAAATGAGAATTGAATGATTGCATGATTAGCATAGGAGTTATGAACATGAAAATGTGATTAGCTTAATTATGATCATTAGCCTTGTTTAGCATTGTTTGATTGATTGAAGCATCATTGATTGTCTCTAGATCACCTAGTCTCAATTGCCTCATCCTAGGACCCTTATTTTAGCTTGTTTGTCTTCTTGTTTAGTGTCTGCTTAGTGTCTTGTTTGCTTTCTTTGCTTTCTTGTTTTGATTTCTGTTTAGGTTGTTAGATAAATCCTTTTTTATTGGATTTGTTTAGCTTGAGTAGTATCTTGCATTCTTGATGTGTTGTTCTTCTTGCCTCCTTGGATTGATACCTCAAATGCTACAATGACATGTGTAGAGGTTTGAGGAATTTATAGAGTGATAGTAGAAGCTTAGAACCGAAAAAATCTCGCATCAGTGCTAAGAACCTCACTGATGATAATTCAGCCTTCCTACTATATTGGTTCTCGAACCATTTGCAAGGCAAGCTTAGGAGGTTCACTTTGTGCCACGATAAGCAAGGGTATCTTTGGGGTGATTGCATCAATGAGTTTATATATGGAGACTGAGTGCACGGCCGTATTAAGGAGAAGTGGTTTGAAGATGTCGAGACGATATACGTCCCAATGATATGGGGGGGATGATCATTGGGTTAGAGTTGTTATCAGTCTCATATTAGGGTCCGTTGAAGTATTAGACCCACTACCTAGCCACAATCGTGAGCATCAAGCTGATGAGCACATTGCCCCAATTGTAACCCTGCCTTCTTTGTAGAAGCCTTCTTCAAACATGACCCTAAACTAAGTGTATGAAGCCAAAAGATCCAAGGGATCTCAAGGACCCAAAGGAGCTGAGAGAACCTGTGCGCACTACAAGAAAACAGAGAAACAACGACTGCGGTTTCAGTCGCTAGTCAGTCGCAGAACAAGGTTCTGCGACCGAATGGCGACTAAAACAAGCAGTCGCTAAACAGTGCGTCGCTAAATATTTTAGTCGCAAAACAGTCGCTAAATAGAGACTAATTGGCGACTACAAAATAGTCGTCGCAGTTTAGTCGCCAATCAGTCGCTAAATTTAGCGACCAATATGCGACTAAGTTGCGACTGTTATTTTCAGTTACTAATCAGTCGCTAAATTTAGCGACTAATTAGCTACCTATTAGCGACTAATACAGCGACTATCTTGCGACTGTATTGCGACTGCTTAGCGACTACTGATTACATATTGGTTTTCTCTAATTAGTTCCGGTACTGTTCTGGGTTTTGTTTGGTTTGGTATTTCGAATTTGTTGTAATTTAATTTGGTTTGCTTGTTTTGTTAACCTGTTTGCTTTGATGATAGTTTGAACTATTAAAACAACACCAACTTGAATGTTTTAAACAAGAAAGACAATATTCACAACCAAAATCAATATCCACATTCACATACATAAAGACTTATGTTCAACCAAGCGTTCAAAAGAGATCATCTCCAACAAAACATACCAAAAGAGAAAGGACTCATGTCCAACCGATAGTTTCAAAAACTTGTCTAGATACACAACACATAGCTAATAGAAGGACTGGATCTAATCAGTGGCATCATCCGTACCGGTTTCCGTAGTGGCATTTGTAGATTGAGCTGTGAGAAAGGCGAGAAACTTCGGGTCGGTGCTCAAGTACTTCTTCACAACATCAAAGTGCTTGATCTCTTCTCGTTGCTCAGCTACAATCCGCAAATGCTCAACCTCACGCGATGCCGCGAGAGCTGCTTGTTCGTCTATCTTGCGGTTAGCTTCGGTGAGCTGTTGTTCAAGGCTGGTCAAACAAGACGAGCTGCATGGGTACGAGCTGGATGGATACTTTCGCTTCCCATTGAGGTAACTAGCTAGGTTTCCAATCCCGTAGACTTCTCCTCTTTCATTTGTGAAAGTTGACTGCATAAACAAAAACAAAGTTATTGAACCAGAGAACAAATGAAACACAACCATAATAACAAAAACATAGAAACAGATAACAAAATATAGCCATAAAACACAGCCGCAAAACACAGATAGCAAAACGCAGAAACACATAAACATATAGCAAACACACAAAAACAGAATTTTACACAGAAACAGAATTTGACAGAGAGCAAAGGTTACCTCAAGAAAAATCTGGTTTTCTTCTTCTATGGAGAGCTTCTGGACACCGGAAGTACATTCCGAATACTCCTCTGTCCAGAGATCAGCTAATCTGTCTTCCTTCTTCTTCTTAAAAGTCTCGGCAACTCTCTCTGATTTCATATCAATGAACGTCCCATCTGCTTTTGTATGCGTCCTGATGAAGATTTCGCCATACGAAACTGGTCTTCCCAACTCCACTATCTGAAATGCAAACAAACATGTTACAAACCCATACAAACATGTTACAAACCAAAATAAACTGTCAATAAAAACAGAACTTACCATTTCTTGTTCGACTTGTCCAAATGATCTCGGTCCTGCTGAGTGCTTGTGAGCTCCGAGACCATTGCGATCAGACAAACGAGCTGCTGATGTGGTTTCACTCTTAATTTTGGCTTCCTGAGTCTCCCAGTACTTGGTCATTTCTGTCCAAAGAGTAGCAGCGATCCAGTTAGGTTTCTCTTTTGAAGTCTTAGCCTTTGATACCATATCTTTCAATCGGAGTTGACATATCCTCTCAAATCTGCCTTGAGCCACTGCTGTTATTGATGGAACCCATGTATGTGTTTTCTATAAAGCAAAGGAGAACAATGATGTTAGGAGACATTCATCAACTTAAAGATATAAACAAATGGAGGTAAACGAGATAGTACTATACCGCGAATTCGAGGAAGTATCGTTCGCGTCTATAAATACACACCCAACTCCAACTGTAGTAAGCCCCGTCAAACTTGTTTAGCAAGATCTTGGTAATGTTCCTGGTCAGTTTTGACTTGTCAAAACCGAACCTGAAATTAAACTAGGTTAGAATAACAACAAAGACAAGACAGAGAAGAACATTTCATACTCACAAATTTCAGACTTAAACATTTCAGTATTAAACATTACAAACATTACAAACATTTGAGTTGTTTAAGTGAAACATTTCAAACATTTCAGACACAACATATCAGACTTGACATTTTCAGACTTAAAACCAGTGTAGAATTCTCAAATTCATTACTGTAAAACCAGTGTTCAATTTCAATAACATTTCAGACTAAATCAAAACAGAGACAAAAACCACAAACAAAATAAAAAGAAGAAATTCAGAAACCAAACACTAACCAAGTGGTTCCGGGCTCGAGAGTTGGAGAAAGGACAGTAGTATAGAGACCCCTGCCTGGCTCCATAAGCATCGCCGTGATTCTAGCCAGCCTGTCTTCGGAGAGAGTGGGTGCTCCCGGATGTTCAAAGTCGTCATCTTCTTCGTCGTTGTGGGAGTTTTGGGCCTGAGAACTCCTAGGAGAAGGTTGAGGCTGACCACCAGGAGACGTTCGAGGCTGACCAGTAGGTGAAATCCGAGTCTGACCACCAGGATATGTTCGAGCCTGACCACCAGGAGACAGACGGCCCTGACTGGCAGAAAACTGTGGAGGCCTCAGAGATGCTTCGGTTGTCGTCGTATTTTTCTGGAAGAGGATATTCGGCGGTGGGTAGTCTCTGACACCTGGACCGGGTGGTCTCTCTAAGTCTGGGACACGGTCTGGTGTAGAGACAGAGACCTGACGGACCGGCGGCGTGATTTCGTACCGGCTTGGTAAACGCGGTGACTTGAGGGGTCTCGGATTCGTCGGAGTAGAGGAAATATTCACAGTTTCGCAGAACATATGAATGAGCGCAATGATGGTCTTTATCCGAAAGCCATATTTCCTTCATTTCTCCACTTGGACGGCCTATGTGAGTGAATATATCAGGTATATCAGAGACATGATATATGGGGACTTCGCCTTCATTGAATCTTGTAAACCTATGACCAAATAAGATTGTGACAAGTAAATCACATTAGAATTAATATATGTGTGTAAAAAGAATAGTGGGTTTATACCTTGACTTCGTTTGAATATGCGCGAGAAAATAGTATTCTGTGAAATAAGCTATCTCGTCATTGATATATGATTCCACAATCGATCCTGACGGATATCTTTTGTTTTTGGCTTTTCCTTTCAACTTTTTAAAAAATCTTTCAAAAGGATACATCCACCTAAACTGCACTGGTCCTCCTAATTCAGCTTCATATGGGAGATGTATAGGCAGGTGCTCCATCACGTCGAAAAATGATGGTGGAAAGATTTTTTCCAAATTACATATGATTAACACTATGTGTTGTTTTAGAATTTGGACGCGATCTTTTTGCAGAGTTCGGGAACATAAGTCCCGAAAGAATGCTCTAACACCTACAATTTATTATGACAATATATTCATCAAAAAAATTCGTCATCATATATATTACGTATACCAATTCGTAGAACTATATGTAGTTACCTGACAATGCAAGGTGGACGTTCCGTTCTACGAGTTCTGCAAAGACAAATGGAATTAGCCGCTCCATAAAAACATGGCAGCCATGACTCTTCATGCCCAAAAACTTTCCCTTGTCAAAATCTACACAGCTAGCCAAGTCTGACGTATAACCGTCTGGGAATTGTACTGTTTTCACACATTCTAATAATCTTTTTCTCTCGACTTCTTCCAATGTGTATACTGGAAATGGAGACTAAAATAATTAGTCGCAAAAATAGCGACTGATTGGCGACTAATTTGTTTTGGTCGCTAATGAGTCGCACATCAGTCGCAGTTTAGTCGCCAAATTTAGCGACTGCATTATCAGTCGCAAAAGTCAGTCGCTAATTTCATGTTTTCTTGTAGTGGCGGCTTTTGAAATGGGAACGGTCCAACGCTTTATACAATAATGACCGAGTAAGCAATTGCGGACCTGTAACCATAAAGTTTCTTGAGTTGCATGTGATATGCCAAGGAGAGAAGGAGATGACGTCGATAACGAACGAGTATGTGGACCAGTTCAGGCAGCAATATGTGATGGAGATTTATAAGTATTTGGTTTTCGCGCAAATTCTCACCTAAACTTTTTAAGTATTCATGACTTTGATGATGACTTTTCCCCATGCTCTATATGACTCTTAGATTTTAAATCCGTTAGGATTTTCGAATTATGTCTATTTCAACCGGTTATATGGGTGTATCCATATAAAATATCACCATTTTAGATTGTGACGGTATCCTTGCTAAAACTGGTGTTATGTATACATATAAAAATAAAATAAGAGGACTCATTATAAATTAATGAACACGGGTCGTGTCTATTTTTCAAGACTATGTAAATGTAGAGTGGATATGTAGTATATGTCTATTTGTCCATCAAACAACAATATACTGGTAACCAAAAAATCGGAGTCGTCGCTATCAAAATGTGTTGTTCAATTGCAATTTGAGCTACCGTGGAATTATTTTGTAATTAAGTGAAAATTTTCGTTAAATCAGGACTTATGATGCCCTACGAGCCCCTATCAGATAGTCATTCGACTGATGTGAGGCAATGTTCACCATCTCACGACAACTTTTCTCTAACACATCGGATATTGCATAAATTAATAATGATTCCATCCATCGAATATTGTGTAAACATCTTACCAAAATCCCATAACCAGTTACATGTATGACCATCATGTATATGTGTCAATATATGTAGATAATGTTTTAAGTGTTGAGTTATTGTTATATGGATACCTAATGATCACAAGTTCAACTCAAGATTAAACAATCTATTCGTTTCGTTTCAAATGGCCGCATCCAAGTCTCCAATGAATAAATACCAGAATCAAAAAAATGTAGCATCAAACACAATTATATATTTTAGAATCCATGCGTTGTGTCATATTATTTTTTTGTAGACGTATCCATGCGCATGACTATTACCACATGTGGATACATCGCGTAATAACACACATAATATCCAAATCATTAATGGCGAAATAAAATACGAATGAGTGATATAAGTTAATTGATGACGCTTTATACAACACTAGAAAAAAGTCCGCATCCATAGCATACAAGCATAGCACGGTTTACTGATCTGCTATCGTAGATGTTTATGAAAATTCCAAACTATAAGATAGCATTGGATTAATGTTGTAATAGAGTTTCCATAAGCGGGAACAAAAATTTAGGTGAACCGCAAAACACTTAGTGAAATTTTAGGTCGTAAACTATCCCATCTCATTTTCCCTCTTCTGTTTCACCTTCCCTCTGCGTTTTCCCTCTCAAATTTCATTTTCCCTCTTCATTCATCTTATCTCAGACAAAAATTGGGTCTCTAATTTTCATTCCCGAAAACTCTAAGCCACCTAAATCCGTTTTCCCCTAAGAACCCTAAATCCATTCGGCCCTAATTTCACAATTGTTGTCTCGACAGTGAGCTCAAGCCGAAGGCAAGTTTTCTTACTTTGATTTCTATTGCTCATTCGCATTATCTCTGCAATCGTTTCTGTAAATCGAGCTTTTGTGATTCTTGACAACTTTTCTACTAATTTGGATGTTTATTAGCTTCAATTTTAGGATTCTGGGTTTCGGTGCAATCGTTTCTACACATCTATCATACATCTATCATCTATCATATGTTAAATCGAGCTAATTTCATATGTTCTCTTGTTCTTTACTTGCATGTGGATGTAAGGAAACTGTGGATTATATCTTCGATTTGTACTCTTAGTTAGTGTCAGATTGTAACTTGCTTATGTTAGTGTCAGATTGTACATGCGTCTGGATAAATTGATGTTAATGTTAGTAAAATATGATAGAAATGAACATGTTTGGTTTAGATATAAGTGAATTCAAGCTTCGTTTGTTCTTCTGTTCTTATTTTTCGTGTATTTTAGGTGGCTATGTTCTGATTTCTGTGGATTCTTTCTTCAAATGGATATGTTCTGTTTGGTTTGTTTAGCTGAACACAACAAAACTAGATATTCTGATTTCATTGCTTCACATTATATTTTTTAACCTTATACTCACTCTCTTAATTTCTTTTGTAAGTGTTGGTGAGTGCACTATTGGGAATCGGAGGCTTATCTTTCGCTCTTATCTTGACACAGGTTTGTACCATATTTCTTATCTTTTCTGTGCTTGTTGATCTATGTGTTTAACATTGGTTTAATATTGTTGTTTCTGATTTGTTTGGTATTGTGCATTATCTCCAGTTCTTCTATGAAATTGTATTATTAAGACTTATAATGTAGAGTTGTTTAATTCCTTCTTGGTTCGTGTTGCTTTTTATTTCTTTTCATGTTGTTTTTCGTTGTTTCAATGTGGCTTGATTCGTTTCTGTGTTTTATATAGTATACTTTGGCAACGTTAAATGAAATGAAAAGCTGATTATACCTCTGGAATTGAGTGATTTATTGTCATTTTTAAACTCATTGCTTTAGGTATAATGTTGTTTGTGCTGTTGTTTAAAGGTTTTAAGTAAAGTTAGATTATATAATGTTGGACAAGGCATGGGTCCAACTTTCCAGGTATGGAATTTACTAATATAGCTTAGGTAAATGTTGGGGATTAATTTGTTTAAATTTGTTTGTTGTCTTCAAATGAAGACATGATCCTGATTACGAGCTAGGTGCTTGGAAGTTTGTTCAGGCTGTGACTGGGGATTTAGGAAAAGAAAGATGATGATATACACCTGCATATACTGTCGAAATGTGGATCGACACAGAGGCAGTGATGTTGTTGGTCATCTAGTTACTAGGGGAATGGATGAACTCTACACACTATGTAAGGATTGGTACCATCATGGAGAAGTTAGCTCAGAGGGTGATGGTGAAATCAAAGTGAATCAGCGGAATGAAGAAATCTGTGGGTTATACAGAGCTGCAGAGTGTTTAGACGAGGAGTTAGCTGCTTCGAGTGACTTGTGTGATATGGCAAAGGGAGAAGATAAAGAAGAGGATGAGTTCTTGGCCAAACTAGCAGATGCAAAAACTCCTTTATATCCAAGTTGTGTGAACCATAGTAAGCTTTCAGCTATTGTGTCATTATTCAGATTGAAGACTCAGAATGGCTGGTCTGACAAGAGTTTCAATGATCTACTAGAGACATTGCCGAAGATGTTACCAGAGGACAACGTGCTGCATACTTCATTTTACGATGTCAAGAAGTTTCTGAGGTCTTTTGATATGGGCTATCAAAAGATTCATGTGTGGGCCAATGACTGATGCCTTTTCATAAAAAAGTTCAAGAAGCTCGACGAATGTCCTAAATGCAATGCGTCAAGGTGGAAGGTTAACATGCAGAATGGTGAGATCAAGAAAGGTGTCCCACAGAAAGTACTAAGATACTTTCCAAATATCCCAAGGCTCAAGAGGATGTTTAGGTCTGAGGACATGGCCAAAAACTTAAGGTGGCACTATAGTAACAAGAGCAGTGATGGGAAACTAAGACATCCTGTAGATTCAGTGACTTGGAGTCAAATCAATGACATATATCCATCTTTTGCTGCTGAAGAAAGGAATGTGCGGCTTGGATTATCCACAAATGGATTTAATCCATTCAACATGAAGAATAGTAAGTATAGTTGCTGGCATGTCCTACTTGTTAATTATAATTTGCCGCCTGACCTATTCATGAAGGAGGAGAATATTATGCTAACCTTGCTGATTCCTGGTTCACATCAGCCTGGTAACAGCATTGACGTGTACTTAGAGCCACTAATAGATGATCTAAACCAGCTGTGGAGTGAAGGTGAGTTGACATATGATGCTAGCAGTAAATCCATTTCTACTCTCAAAGCAATCCTTCTCTGGACCATCAGTGACTTTCCTGCTTATGGAAATCTAGCTGGATGTAAGGTGAAGGGAAAGATGGGGTGTCCTATATGCGGGAAAAACACAGATAGTAAGTGTCTAAAATTTAGTAGAAATCATGTTTATATGGCTCATAGGAAGGGTCTCTCACAAACGTATGCGTACAGGGCAAAGAAGTCTTGGTTTGATGGACATGCTGAGCATGGGAGAAGTGGTAGGATCTTATCTGGTCATGACATTTCAAAGCAGTTGAGAAACTTCAAAAACAAGTTTGGGAATGTTAAAACATCTGGAAGGAAGA
Source organism: Orychophragmus violaceus (assembly GCA_030180135.1). NCBI lineage: Eukaryota > Viridiplantae > Streptophyta > Magnoliopsida > Brassicales > Brassicaceae > Orychophragmus > Orychophragmus violaceus. The sequence continues at coordinate 25,113,482 of CM058229.1, forward strand.
GAAAAATAACAGAGACTGTAGCAGAAGAAAATGATAGCGAGGATGGTTCAAATGAATCTGAGGAACAAGAAGAAGCAGAAGTAGACGAGGAGGAGATGTCTAGATGGAAGAAAAGGTCAATATTCTTCAATCTGCCTTATTGGAAGGTATGTTCATGTATAACATTAACCTGAAATAACATCATTCCATTTATAGTTCTCCGACTTAATTTTGTTTACCATGTCTAGATTACATAGGAGCTACCTATTAGGCACAACTTAGATGTGATGCACATAGAGCGAAATGTTGCTGCAAGTATTGTCTCGACATTACTTCACTGTGGGAAATCAAAAGATGGGCTCAATGCTCGCAAAGATTTTGAACTGCTTGGAATTAGAAAGGATCTGCATCCTACCACCAAAGGCAAAAGAGTATATCTTCCAGCAGCTCCGTGGTCATTGAATAAGGCTGAGAAAAAGTCTTCTGTAAACGGATTTACGACTTTAAAGGTCCTGATGGTTATTTTTCAGATATATCAAGAGGCGTATCACTAGAAGACAATAAGGTTTCTGGACTGAAGTCACATGACTATCATGTGTTAATGCAGCAGTTCTTGCCAGTTGCTCTCAGAGGTCTATTACCTAAAGGTCCTAGGTATGCAATTCTACGCTTATGCGCATTCTTCAATCACCTTTGCCAGAGAGTGATTGATATGGAGAAGATTTCAGTAATGGAAACTGAAATCGTTGAGACTCTATGCATGTTCGAGAGATACTTCCCTCCTAGCTTCTTCGACATTATGGTTCACTTGATATTTCATCTAGGAAGGGAAGCTAGGCTTAGTGGACCAGTCCATTTTCGCTGGATGTATCCATTTGAGAGGTAAAAATTGCCTTTCTGTTATTTTGAAAGTTTTAAGTCTTACAAGGTGATACAATCTAACTACTTATTTCTCTATAGGTACATGAAAGTCCTCAAGGATTTCGTTAGAAACCCTGCAAGACCTGAAGGTTGTATCGCTGAGTCTTACCTGGCAGAAGAATGTGTGCGGTTCTGTAGTGACTTCCTTAAAAAGACTACTAATGTGGAGGAAAGACTAGATAGGAATATAGAGTATGAGAGTGATTCTATCATAGAAGTCTGTCCAATATCAGCAGCCACCACAACTAATTTATTTGATATGGAAAAGAGAATTGCTCATCTCGCTGTCATTCAGAAGGCCTGTGTGGATCCTTATGTAGAGTAAGTTATTGCTTATTATATGTTTAACTTTTAATGTCTCTGATGTTAATAATCATCTGATATCTTTTATCTTTTTTTTTTTGTCTTAAGCATGCATCTACAACATTTGCAAGACACAAATTCAAGGTGTAGACGCGATGCAACTGTTTTATGGAACACTCATACACAGAATTTTGCTTCTTGGCTGAAGGAAAAAGTAAGTATTAAATAACTGTTATATATTCAGTGACATGTTCGTGACCTTTCTTTGTATTGACTAGGCACCAATTGATTCAGAGAGTCATCAGAAGACTCTGAAATGGCTGGCATATGGTCCCAGGAATACTGCAAGGACGTATACAGGATACATAGTGAATGGACAGAGGTTTCATATAAACTCAGTTGATAAGAAGAGTCAGAATAGTGAAGTATTTTATGAGGCAACAACAATGTGCAGATCAAGTGCTAAAGACACTGCACAAGTTGTTGATTGAGTTTCATATTATGGGAGAGTGACAGAGATCATATTGTTGGATTATCATGTCTTTTACGTGCCTATATTCATATGTAAATGGGCAGTAAGAGGCAACGGGGTCAAGATAGAAGATGGATACACTCTAGTCAATATGAACCAATGTCAAGTTTCTGTTTTGAGGGACCCTTACATCTTAGCATCTCAGGCGAAGCAAGTTTTTTACTCAAGGGAGAATAACACATCGAATTGGTATGTGGTGTTGAAAGGCCCTTCAAGAAGATAAAACGAGGAAGAGGAAACCGATACAAATGCAAAGATAGGACCATTTCCATCACATATTGAGATGGATGCAGAAATAGAAGAAGATCACAATGCCCGAGCTGATTGCGAATGGATTTGTGTTTGATATGATTTCTTGTTGTGTGATTTCTTGTTGTGTGTGTTAGTGTCTAGTGTTTTCTTGTGCATTTTGTGTTGTTTATGCTTGAGCAATGTGTGTTTGATTATGATTTTTTTTGCTGTGCCGTGTAACCGTATTAAACTGCTACTAATATAAATGTTAATGTTTAGGTGACTAAAGATGGGGCACTGGTAACAAGGATTTTGCAATCCTTTGAGGTACCAATTCCTCAAGCTTATCGTGTAGCTTTGAGGTATCGAACCTTTTTGGGACGGATAAAACCAATAAGAACACACTAAACCTCTAGAGTCAAATCACCCAATTAAGTTTTTGTTCTAACAATCCTAACGAAAACAATTCAAATAGAAGTAAACAGAAACAAGCAAACAAAATGAATTCTCAACAATCAATGATAAAGATAAGGCCTAAAGGTTAAGGTCAACGGATAGGTGACTCGGGATGATCAAGGATCCTAATTCAAACTTCAAAGAAGCTAACCTCCTAGCAAGGAACACAACAAGTTGATCAGTTTAATCTCTTAATACTAATCTCTTTACTTAATCCTAATCCAAGAACAAATTCTCATTTGTGAATTAAAATCAAGCAAGCATTCAAACAAGTTCCAAACAGCCAACAATCACTCTAAACATCCATTTTCATGTGCTAGAATGTGAAAGTCCTACCAAAGCTAGAAACAGGAATTTCATCGAACACATGGTGAGCAAGAAATCTTAAACATCCTAATCAACGTGATCAAGGCTAATTAGGCACTAAACACACTTTGATAGACGAGGTTTTAAACAATCAAACATTAGAAATCCATTGATCACCCCTAATCAACCTAATCCTACCTAACCCATAAGCCCTATGAAGAACTACTCACTAATCATCATGTGATTAACAAAATTCATAGAAATAATGTTAATCATAGGAGATTAGAGAAAGTGAGAAAGATTCAAAGAACAAATCGCAAAGAAAAGAGTACTAGATTAATCAAAAATCAATCTTGTTCTTACAAAAAGATGTTTGCAACAAAAACAAGCTTAAGAAAAAAATGAAAATAGGTTTTTGGCTTAAATAGTCAATATGGGGCGAACCGGGTCAACCCGGAAGAAACCGGGTGTTGACCCGGATCCAAAACAGTTTCTGGGAAGCGTATCGGTTTGGTCGGTCGATACACCGACCAATACGAGCTCTCGGATTTTCTGGGCAAGAAGTGTATCGGCCCGCCTGGACGATATCATGGCCGATATGATCTCTCTGAGTTTTTGGTCGAGGAAGTGTATCGGCCAGGCTGGCCGATATTCATACCGATATGAGTTCTCCGAGTTTAATCCGAGCATTTGTATCGGCCACCCCAACCGATATGGTGGCCGATATGCCTTCATGCTGGGTCCTTATAAGTCCTTTGAGCTCTAGACTCCACTTCCAAACTCACCAATGTTCCTAGACACCTCCAATCACCTGCAAAACACAAGAAACACTCCAAATGCAAGCCTAAAGTGCCTACTCCTAGTCCTAAACAACTCTATACTCTAGATGCAACAATGACTCGACAAAATGGTATGAATGACGGTGAAATGAAGTCAAAACAAGAACTATATACAAGTCTAAATGCATGAAAATATATGAATATCAATTCCCCCAAACTTAAATCTTGCTTGTCCACAAGCAAGCATAGGTCAATCAAAACAAGTTGGGGAAAAGGTTTGAAGGTGGGAGATCATATCCAAAGGTTCAATCAAGTTTCAAACTTCATTTCAAGTCTATACAACTAAAGTGCAACCGAGAAAATGCCTACTCCAAGGATATATCCATACTCATCAAGACAATACTTTTAGCTTAATCTTTAACCTTCACAAGCATTCAAATCAACTAGCTCTTTGACATTGATTAAGCATTTCAAGTGGATCTTACTCACAACAAAGTGTTCAAACTCATTTGGCAAGGGTTAAGGTTTTGAGATAAAGATGATCTCAATCAAAAAGAGGGGTTTCTCCATATGCATTTAGGTTCTCTCAAGAAGAAATGAATGATCACATAGTAAAAGGCTAAGAGTATAGAAGCAATTGGTGCATACTAGAATCGATTTCCGTCTACCCATTTCCCAATGACTTCTACTCTTACTCTAGCCCACCTAGTTTGAGTCTACCCTTTTCCAAGGCTATTTTTGCCTCATCCCTCTTTCTCAACCAAAACACTTCCCAAGAATACTCCCAAGGATCTTTCGAAACTTTTCAAAACAGTGGCAATTCTTTTCTTAGCTCAAATACTTCTTTCTTTAGCAATGGCCTCTTTTCATAAACTTCTTTTTAGTTGAGCACTTTGGCTTCTTTTTATTTCAAACTTGAGGCACTTTTTCTTTTAAAACACTTAAGAGCTTTTCTTTCAAAACACTTTTGCCAACAAATAAGCGATCCCAATCAAATTCCCTTTTGTTCTTTCCCTTTCAAAACCCTTCTCCAAAACTTCAATCTTAGCCAAGTGCAAGCTAAAGGTGGTCAAGCTTGCGTCTACACGGAAATTTTCAACTAGTCGCCTCAAACTCAACACCATTTACTTAGCTCATTCCAAGAGGCCTACCTCTCAAAAGAGTGTTTATGGGCGGAAAGGAAGGTGGTTAAGGGCGTGGAAGCTATTCAAGCAAGCAAGTGCGGTATAAAGGGAAAAAGAATGCTTGAATATTTTGGAGGTATCCATGAGTTTAAAACACTAACAAGGAGCAAGATAATTGCAAGTCAAATTCAGGTTCTCACTTTAAATAGAGCTAGCATCAATTCACAACAAGTTTCAGCATCGAATCAAGGTTCAAAGTAAGCTATCCAAGTAGGGTTCGTTCTAGCTTTCAAGTATTTCTCGGGTTACAACCTTAGTGTGATATATCTAGCGTAGCTAGCGTATGAAACAAGTTTTACTTACTTAAACCTTACAAGGAAATTAAATCATTGCTCCCTATGCAAAAACATCCTATATGATGCAACTAGACTCGATCCTAAGATGCTTTCTTTTTGTGAAAATTTTTCAAAATTTTTCGATTTTTTTGGTTTTTCTATGCCTTAGATGCAATGCATGAGACTCAAAGACAAAATAAGATCAAAAGAAACATGATTAGGAACTGGTCTCTCCCCCAAACTTAAATCACACGGTCCCTTGTGTGATCCATGAAAGGAGAAGAGACCGAAAACACACAAAATGCAAACAAAGAAAAGAAAAGAAAAGAAGTATGTACAAAGATGGAGTGCTACCTGGCTAGTTGTGGAATGATGGAGGTGATGATTCCCCCATGTAGTATGTCGGGTTGGATGAAGAGCAGGATGGTGTCCTCATGGCTCTTCTCTTTCGCCTTCTGTCCTCGCTTGCGAAGTGGCGGTGAGGCTCGTAGTAGGAGTCGGCGGCCATGCGTGCAGCTCCTCCCGTCTCGTGTCCAGCAACTGAGTATCTTCCTTTCTCCAGCTCTGTCTGCTCAACCAGATCATCGGCTTCACCGATCACTTCCTCAGTCGCTGCCCGTAGCTCCTCATCCAAACCAGTCTGAGCCTCTCGGGATGTGGAAGTCTGTCCCGTAGCGCCACTCTTATCCTTCTTTCCCGCGATCATCTTCAGAACCTTGGTGACCTTCTTCAAGCAGGTGGCTAATTTCTTGATGTTCCTTCCATGCCATTTGCTCTGCCTTTGAAGGTCCTTGTTCTGGTCCCTTAGTGCACTGACCATCTTGTTCGCGATCGGATCATCCAATGGCTCGATGTAGTACCTGTGCTGCCCATACACCCCAGCAGGTGCTTCAGAAGAATCAGAACCGGCTGCAGGCGCTCTCCGCGGTTCCCGAGGCTCGAATTTGTGCTCCATCGCCGGTAGAAACCTCACGTTGGCCCAGTTTGTTGCAAGGCTTGTGATGGTGGGGTTCGGAAGCAGGTACTTCTCTTCCATTGGAGTATTTGAGCACATCCTGTAGATTTGGCGACCCGGAGGCGATCTAGAACCGAGAAAGTGGGTTTTGATCAGCTGAGGCACGTCTAACCATCCTACCGGCGTAGGATGTCCAAATGTCTTCTCCTCCACACTTCCTTCTAGCTTAATCTTCTTTGCCTTAAGTAAAGGCGTGATTAACCCACCCATGGTGAACTTGGGGTCATAATCCTTGACAGAAGTTGCCCAATCTCGGTGAATCCCAAACTGCTCTACTAGAATGGTTGTGAAGCTCGGTGGGCGCTCAACGGGTGGTATCGTCGTACCGTTGGGGAACGTGCGCAGAAGTGGCTGTAATCCGATGTACATAAGCTTCATCTCCAGTTCAGTGACTTGGCCTGTCTCCTTTCTAGCAAACAGAGTGTGGGCTAATGCCTTGTGCACGTACCGAATAGACGGGTGTCGGATCCTTGCAGAATTCATGGCACCCAACTTGAATGTTCCATCGGCTATCATGTGCCACAATCCCGCGAAGTCTTCCTTTTCAATGGGAATGGAAGGGCCTAGCTGAGCACCATTCTCCTCAAAACCGAAGATTGAACTTATCTCCTCAAATGTCATAATGTACTTCTTCCTACCTATCGTGAATTCTATCTTTCCACGGCTCACTTCTCCTCTCAAGGCTGCCTTTCTCAGGTTGATTGTTGCTTTCATGGTTGCAAGGAACTGGCAGGCTGAGCTCTGATAACCATCACTGGAGACACTGAATAAGGTCTTGAGCCCCATGTTTTCCACAATCTGATCGTAGTCTTCTAACAGTCCAAGAGCTGTAAGGGTCGGGACGTGAGGATACCGTGTTGGCCAAAACTGTATCTTCTCCAGCTTGTCATTGATCTCAGAAGCAGAATATTGCATTGGTGACGCATGAATCACCTTCCCTGTGACCTCTGGTGCTTCTTCCTCAACAGCTATCCCCTTCCTTTCGAGGACGTTCCCACATCTAGTCTCGGAGCCTTTGCCTTTGGTTGCTGGTTGGCGCGTGATTTAGTCATTGTCCTACAAAAGACAACTCAAAGAAAGAGTGAGCACATATCACAATCTACCAACGCAAACACTAAGAGCTTGAAACGTCCATGATCAACAATTGAAAGCTTAACAATTGCATAAATTTTCGATTCTAACCGAGCAAACAAGCCATAACATCTCAACAGTTCTCAATTCAAGTTCATCAAGTGCAAAACTCACAAAGGATTCTATCACATTCTTAAGTAACTCAAATTCTTGAGCAAAAACTCCCCAAATTTGCAATTTCAAAATTTTTGTGAAACAAAACTCAAGCAAATCAAGTAGTCTCACTCAAACTAGCCATAATCAACCTATTGCAACTATAGGAATCGTCAAATCAAGTTTTCCCCAATATTTCCGGAATTCCAATTTCTCAAGAACCCTAATTCACCAAAAATCAAATTCCTTCTATCCTAGGGAAAAATTGGCTATGGGCATTCATGCAAACACATATGGGGAAGGTTTTCAAGCAATATCAATCACAATCAATGGCAAAATCCGAGTTTGAAGATTGGGAGTTTTTGAATCCGAAAATCATGAATGAGTTTTGGAGTTTTACCTTGCTTAGTGATGATTGAGTGAAGAAGTAGCAAGAGAATGTGAAAGATCTTTGAAAACAGCAAGTCAAGCACTTTAAATCGAGAAAATCGATGGAGAATTGAGAGAGATGGGAGGTTGTGAAGTTCTTGAGAGGTTTTTGCCAAAACTCTTAGTTGAAATCGCAAATGGGGAGAGAAGGGGCGTGAAGGTGGAGAAAACAAGAGGAAATCGGGTCCCAGGCGGTTTCGATCGGTTCATTAATTCGATTTTTAGTTAAAATCCGGTCAAAATCGGTTTGGGATCGGTTTGAGTCGAGAGAACTTACCTGGGCGAAGAGTGCGTATCGGTCTGGCCAACCGATACGCAAGCCGATATTAACTCTCGGATAAAAATTTCGCAACCTGTATCGGTCTGGCCAGCCGATACAGTGCCCGATATCACTTCTCTGAGTTTTTCTGTGAAGACCCGTATCGGTTTGGCCAGCCGATACGGGGACCGATATCAACTGTCGAATTTCTCTCGGCCAATTACCCAAAAGTCCGTATCGGTCTGGCCAACCGATACGGACACCGATATGAACCCTTGGATTATTTCTGGGAAATCCGTATCGGTCTGGCTACAGAGACCGATATTGACTATCTGCTCCTTTTTCCTTCTTTCCAAATGGCCTTCACTCAACACCAATGAGCCCACAACTTCACCTAATGACCAAATCCTGATAAATCTCAAAGCAAAACATCAAAAATAACAAGAAAAAGATCATATGTACAAGGATAAACATGAGAATGTCTCCCAAGTGCGCTTTTGTTTAAAGTCGTTAAGCTCGACTTTCGCAAACCGTGATTTAAGCTGAGGGAGGGCTAGAGAGTGGAATCGGAGTCCCTTCCTCTATAGCTTCTGAGACGGAGTAATGCTTGAGTCTTTGGCCATTGACCGTGAAATCTTCATCAGATTTGCCCCAAAGTACTACTGCTCCATACGGTCTCACATCCTTCACTCTAAACGGTCATGACCATCTAGACTTGAGCTTCCCGGGAAAGAGTTTCAATCGGGAGTTAAAAAGCAACACAAGATCTCCTTCTTTAAACTCCTTCTTCTGGATCAGCTTATCATGAAAAAGCTTTGTCCTCTCCTTATAGATCTTTGAGCTCTAAAAAGCCTCAAGCCTTATCTCGTCAAGTTCGTTCAGCTGAATCAATCTCTTCTAAGTCGCGCTCTTGATGTCGAAGTTCAGCAACTTGACAGCCCACATAGCCTTGTATTCCACCTCCACCGGTAAGTGACATGACTTACCATACAACATGCTGAACGGTGTAGTGCCCAACGGAGTCTTGAAAGCAGTCCTATACGCCCACAGTGCGTCATCAAGCTTCCTAGACCAATCTTTTCTTGAGGCTCCAACAGTCTTCTCCAAGATAGCCTTGATTTGCCTATTGGACACTTCAACTTGTCCGCTTGTTTGAGGATGATATGGTGTTGCAACCTTATTCTTTACTCCATACTTCTTCAAAAGACTCTCAAAGAGTTTGTTGATGAAGTGCGACCCTCCATCACTAATCACAATCCTTGCACTACAAGAAATCTGGTTATTGATAGCAGATCACGATAGCACGATTTCGCAAACTGCTATTAAAAATAACAAGGTGAAATAGTAACTTTATTATAGCATTCAATCAATGCTAAGCATAATTTTTATTGATTTTTAACTAAGCGGGAAGACAAAAATCTTTTGTAACACTTACTCCGCCAAAAACTTAATAAAATATCACTTATGGCACCAAAATGAAAAGTTTTTGCTGAAATTTGTCTAAGTCTTTTTATCACATTGAAACAAAAAAGCCACACATATCACAAAACATGATTCCTTCTCTTGACAAACAAAATCCTATCTCACTGCTCTCTCGTCTGAGAAATTTCTCACTGTGACTCATCGCTTTCTCTTTTTTTTTCGTCGTGTTGAAATTTGATTGTTTTTTCTTCTGGATTTCTCAAACCTGTGAGCTCATAAATCTTCGCAACCGCACAGGAATCTGTGGGATCCAACACCAGATTCCGGCGCCGGAGCACTGATGAACAATCCGGTCATTTAGTTAGTATTCGACAATCTCCCGCGGAAATACATAGTTCCAATTTCGATATCGACTTCCGTGGTGCGGATTTTTTCGAATCGTCTCTGTGGGAAGCGACAATGTCAAAGGTTGTGTACGAAGGGTGGATGGTTAGGTATGGAAGGAGGAAGATCGGACGATCGTACAATCATATGAGGTATTTCGTTTTGGAGCCTCGTCTCTTGGCGTATTACAAGAAGAAACCGCAGGATTATCAGGTCACAAATTCATGAAACAATTTACTTTTTTTTTTGTTATCTGTTTTGATTTTGAGGTTATGAGATAGTAGACTCAACTGTAGACATTATGCTAAGGAAAAAAAGTCTCAGACTATGCTGCTATGGCTTTATATGTCTCTGCCATTATTTTGTATTTTGTTTGTTATAGGCTGTATGCAGATGGGTGAGTGATGCTTTCTACATGTGAATATAGGTTCCTATCAAGACCATGTTAATTGATGGCAACTGCAGAGTTGAGGATCGAGGCTTGAAGACACATCATGTATTGATCATGTATGTTTCAATAAAGTGAAGCTTGTCATTGTGTCGCCGACACAGTCGTCAACACAGAATCTTCAAGAATTTGAGCAAGCCTCTGTGTTGCCGACACAGTCGTCAACACGTCTCCAACGGCCACATTTTCTCTAACGGCTATTTTTCAACTTCTAGACCTAGTTACTTCACTTTGTAACTCTATAAATAAGTCTCTATTGACTAATATCAAAAATACACTTTTGGAGACTTTTCTCTCCATATTCTCTCCAAATCTCTCTAATCTCTTTCTCTCTAATCTCTTAATACTCTTAAATTCTATCATGGTATCAGAGCTAAGATCTTTATTCTACTACTCTCTTTGATTCTCTCTTGTTCATCTTTCAAAATTCTTAAAAATTCTCAATTTCTTAAAAACGCCCACCAAGTGTTCGACAAAATTCCTAAACGAAATTTCAAGCTAAAATCTATGAGTTCTTTTGTTATTACCACTGAGGGCTCAAAATATTTAGTTGTTCCTACCATTCTCAAAGGAAACAACTATCTTGTGTGGTCTAGAACCACTAAAACCGCTATAAGCGGAAGAAGACTTTGGAAGCATATCATCTCAAAGGAGTGCCCAAAGAAATCCCTCAAGAGCAAAGGCAAAGACCAAGAGGCTCTAACCGAGGAAGAGAAAGAAGAAGCACTCAAAGAAGAAGAGGAGAAATGGGAAGAAGATCAACAAGCAGCCCTTAGTCTTCTTCAATCATCTCTAGATCCGACCATCTTGGAAGCCTACTCATATTGTGAGAATCCAAAGGATCTATGGGAAACTCTCAAAGGTGTGTACGGGAACACATCCAATCTAAGTCGAATCTTTGAAATCAAGAAGGCTATCAATGAACTCCATCAAGATAATTTGGAGTTCACCAATCACTTTGGAAAGTACCAAAATCTATGGCCTGAACTTGACATGCTTAGGCCAATGAGTGTGGATCCAAAGGTGCTCATTGAAAGGCGTGAGCAAGATCGGGTGTTTGGCCTTCTCCTCACGTTGAATCCGGGTTATAATGACCTCATTAAGCATATCCTTAGAGATGACAAGCTACCAAACCTTGAAGAGGTGTGTTCTAGAATCCAAAAGGAGCAAGGCTCCATAGGTCTCTTTGGTGGCAAATCCGAGCTTGTAACAGCCCATAAAGGTGTATACAAGCAAGACAAGAAGGGCCCAAAGGTGTGTGATCATTGCAAGAAGGATGGTCACTCAAAGGACAAGTGTTGGCATCTTCACCCTCATCTCAAGCCCGAGTTTTTAAACTCAAGAAGACCAAGAGCCAATGTTTCTCATGGTGATGAGTCTAGACAAGCAAATGCATCCACTTCTCAAGGAGAAGTTGCTATGACAGCCTCTGTTGATTATGTGAAGAAAAGTGACTTGGATGCCCTAATCAAAGCCTTTGCCTCACACAACTCCGGTATCACTCTCTATTCTCACAAACCAAGTAGTAGACTTGTTATAGATTCGGGTGCTTCTCATCATATGATTAGTAATCCTAAGTTTCTAGACAAGATTGAACCGGCTATGGGTAGAGTAGAGATTGCTAATGGTGATGGAATTCCAATAGAAGGAAAAGGAACTTTAAAACTATTTAACAAGAAAAGTGAAGCGTATTATGTTCCTAAGTTCAAATCCAACTTAATATCTGTTAAGAGAACTACTAAAGACCTTAATTGCTATGCTATTTTTGGTCCTAATGATGTTCATTTTCAGGATATTGAAAGTGGGAAGTTACTTGGGAAAGGTGGATCCAAAGATGAGCTTTATATTCTAGAAGAGCTACCACAAAATTCGGATGCTTTATCTTTTAATTCTTGTTATTTAGCTAATATAGATGCTATGTGGCATGCTAGATTAGGCCATCCTCATGGAAGAGCACTTGAGTTAATGTTGCCTAATGTATCTTTTGATCACACTAGTTGTGAAGCATGTATTCTTGGCAAACATTGCAAAGTTGTCTTTCCTAAATCTTCTACTATCTATGAGCATTGTTTTGATTTGGTGCATTCGGATGTGTGGACTTCTCCTTGCATGTCTAGGGATAGGAACAAGTACTTTGTGACTTTTATAGATGAGAAATCAAAGTATACTAGGGTCACACTACTACCATCTAAGGATAGAGTGTTTGAGGCTTTCATCAACTTTCAAACTTATATGACTAACCAATACAATGCCAAGATAAAAGTGTTTAGGTCCGACAATGGAGGAGAATACACAAGTACTAGATTCAAGGAGCACCTAGCTAAGCATGGCATATTACACCAAACAAGTTGCCCTCACACACCACAACAAAATGGTGTGGCGGAGAGGAAGAATAGGCACCTTATGGAAGTGGCTAGATCAATGATGTTCCACACCAATGTGCCAAAGATTTTTTGGGGAGATGCGGTTCTAGTTTCATGCTACCTTATCAACCGAATTCCAACAAAAGTCCTAAAGGACATATCACCATTTGAGGTACTTAACAACTCTAAGCCATCTATTGAACACTTACGTGTCTTTGGTTGTGTGTGCTTTGTTTATATACCAGGTGAACAAAGAAACAAGTTAGAGGCCAAGAGTACCAAATGCATCTTCCTTGGATATTCAACCACTCAAAAGGGTTACAAGTGCTTTGATCCGATCAACAGTCGACTCCTTGTACCTAGAGATGTCAAATTTATTGAGGGACAAGGCTATTATGATAAGAAGGATTGGGAAGGTCTAAAGGATCTCTCAAGGTCACCATCGGATATAGCTACAAGTTTGAGGTTCTTACTTGATCATTTGGGAAATGATGAAGCACCAAGGCAAAGAAATGAAAATGGAAATGATCCTACTAATGTACCAAGACAAGGGGAAACAGAAACAAGAAGTCATCAAGAAGAGTTGCAAGAAGAAGAACTAGTGACAGCTAATCAAGAACCCACTCAAACTCAAGAGGAAGTTCTACTTCAGAATCAAGATCAAGACAACTTGAATATGAATGATGAGGAGATTATTCATCATGAAGAAGAAGAGATGGGTGTAGAGGAAGCTGCTCAACCGGTCCAGCAACTCAGAAGAAGTACTAGAGAAAAGACGGATCTATCAAGCTACATCAACAAGAAGTTCTACTTCAACAATCAGGCTGTTGCTCATCCCAACCAGTTCGTGTGTTCTATTGACTTGTTGAAATCAAGTCATTGCGCTTTTCTTGGGAAGATAGAGATGAATCATGTTCCTAAAACCTATGAAGAGGCTAAAGACACCAAGGAGTGGATGGATGCTGTGATTAATGAGAAGGGATCTATGGAAAAGAATCACACTTGGAATGTGGAAAAGCTGCCAAAGGGAAAGAAGACTGTCAGCTCAAAATGGGTCTTCACAATCAAGTATAAGAGCAATGGAGACATTGAAAGGTACAAGGCAAGGTTGGTTGCAAGAGGGTTCACGCAAACATATGGAGAAGACTACACTGATACCTTTGCACAAGTAGCTAAACTCCATACAGTAAGAGTTACACTGTCGTTGGCCACAAACCTTTCATGGAACCTATGGCAAATGGATGTTAAGAATGCCTTTTTACAAGGAGAGCTTTAAGAGGAAGTGTACATGACTCCACCACCGGGACTAGAGCATTTGTGTAAACCTGGTGAAGTATTGAGACTAAGGAGAGCAATCTATGGTTTGAAGCAATCACCAAGGGAATGGTACCATAAGCTAAGCCATACACTCATGGACTATGGATTCAAGAAGTCTCAATCGGATCACACATTGTTTACTCTTCAAAGCTCTTTAGGAGTGGTGGTGGTTCTTATCTATGTGGATGATTTAATCATTACTGGAAGTGATAATGAGGGAATTCAGTCCACAAAGGCTTTTCTCAAAAGTTCGTTTGACATCAAAGACCTTGGAGAGTTGAAGTATTTCTTGGGTATTGAAGTATGCAGATTCAATGATGGGTTGTTTTTGTCCCAAAGGAAGTATGTTAAAGACTTGCTGACAGAAACACGAATGCATGATTGCAAGATAGCAAAGACTCCTCTTGAAGATGGCTACCAAGTCAATAGAAAGGGGGAGAAATCAGATGAGGAGAAGTTCAAGGATGTCTCCTTGTATAGAAGACTGGTTGGGAAGCTTATCTATTTAACTCTCACTAGACCAGACCTATGTTTTGCTGTGAATCAAGTCAGCCAGAAAATGCAATCACCCACAGTTTATCATTGAAGTTTGATTGAGAGGATCCTTAGATATCTCAAAGGCTCAACAGGACAAGGAATTTGGATGGGTAAGAATGATAGCACTGAGATTGTCGGCTACTGTGATGTAGATTGGGCTGGTGATAAGAGTGACAGGAGATCCACAACCAGTTATTTCACCTTCATTGGAGGTAACTTAGTGACTTGGAAGACAAAGAAACAGAAAGTGGTCTCATGTTCAAGTGCTGAAGCTGAGTATAGGGCTATGAGGAAGCTTACAACAGAGTTAACTTGGTTGAAGGCTCTACTCAGGGACTTTGGCATTGAGCAATCAAGTCCCATTACCTTTCATTGTGACAATCAGGCTGCAATACACATTGCTACCAACTCTATGTTTCATGAAAGGACTAAACACATTGAGATAGATTGTCACAAGGTAAGGGAGAAGATTGAAGATGGGACGGTTCTACCTTGCTACACAAAGAGCGAAGATCAGCTAGCAGACATCTTCACCAAGGCTGCAAGTCTCAAGGTTTGCGATCATATCTTCAGCAAACTAGGACTTGTAGACCTTCCTACCCATGATTAGAACTTCCCTGATCATGTGTAGCATGCTCTTTTTCCCTTGATGTGGTTTTGTCCCAAGTGGTTTTCTACATCAAGGTTTTTTTAATGAGGTGTTGCCATGATCATTCCAAGTTCAGACTTTAGGGCAATTCCAAAGTTTGAACTTGAGGGGGAGTATTGATCATGTATGTTTCAATAAAGTGAAGCTTGTCATTGTGTCGCCGACACAGTCGTCAACACAGAATCTTCAGGAATTTGAGCAAGCCTCTGTGTTGCCGACACAGTCGTCAACACGTCTCCAACGGCCACATTTTCTCTAACGGCTATTTTTCAA
Organism: Orychophragmus violaceus; assembly: GCA_030180135.1. Lineage (NCBI taxonomy): Eukaryota > Viridiplantae > Streptophyta > Magnoliopsida > Brassicales > Brassicaceae > Orychophragmus > Orychophragmus violaceus. The sequence goes on from CM058229.1 coordinate 25,128,768, forward strand.
CTTGTAGACCTAGTTACTTCACTTTGTAACTCTATAAATAAGTCTCTATTGACTAATATCAAAAATACACTTTTGGAGACTTTTCTCTCCATATTCTCTCCAAATCTCTCTAATCTCTTTCTCTCTAATCTCTTAATACTCTTAAATTCTATTATCATGGACATGTGAGTCTTACAACTGCAGTGTTTAATTTGATCACTTTGCAGGCCAAAAACTCGGTAGGGATGATGATGGAGAATAAGCGCAGCATCTGTTCTCTTGAATAAAACAGCATAAAACGACACAAGTATCTCTCTTTGTGCATACGTGGTAAAACATTTATCTTTCTATCTTCTTGATATGCCTTGTGATATTTTCCAAGACTTGATTACTATGTGATTGTTGCCTTTGTGAGTATGATGATTAGTGTTAATATGTTCAGGTAGCTTGGCGATGGCGATTTATTTGAGTGGAGATGGTGGCCTCTTGAAACAGATTGTAAGGAGAGCCAAACCTAATGCTATTGCACCTTCTGAGGCCATGCTAGAATCAAGAGATCTGTTGTGAATAGCACAGATAAACAAGCGGTCGAAAATGATAACAAAAAGTAATTTACGCTGATGTTTCCATGGAAAGAGGTTCTTTCTTGGTGCAGTAAGCTATGAGGGTGAGTTCTATCTCTAGATTTGTGCTAACATAACTGGTGGAGTTATTCTTCTTTCAGCTAGTTATGTTTAATATGAATGTCCTGGTGTTGAGTTCTTGTTATCAACCTTTGTTTTTATTCAACTTGCTTGGTGCAGTCCTTGGTATGCTTGGCGACTATAGGTATGCTCATTGATTCCTTTTCTTTGACTGAAGGACCATTTTCTAGTTTCACTCTTTCATTCAATATTTGAATCTAATAATATTATTTAGGCTAACTAAGCCGTTTTTTATAAATTAGCTAGACCAAAATAAACTCTAGAAACTGCATTTCATCAGTTAATAAGTTGTATACAACCGTTGCTTCATTAGATTTATAACTTATAGTGTCATACATCACTAGGATTGTGCTGTGGGTTTGCTTTTTGCTCTCCTTCCGGTTCTTGGTGGCACATCTGGTGTCTTCAAGGAGTGTTGTCCATGGCTAAATCATATGTATTTTCTTATCCAGGAACTTCTCAGAAAATATCAGACAATACCCTACTTCCTTTTTACACTTGTTATGTTGTGGTTGTGACACTTTATTATTTTTGACCGTGTGGTAATTTCTTTCCAGGTTGGCTATTTTGATTGCGTTTTTGGCTGCTTTGTTTGTATTGTCACGTACCTGGGTACCTTGGTTTATAAAACTTATGACAAGCCTTTCTTCTCAGGTATACACACATTTTACCTGCTTCCATTTTGGTATGTTAAGATGTTTATCAACTAAAGAGTTCAACAAACTTTGGCAGACTAACGAGCTCTACCAGTTGACCGCTGTAGCATTAAGTTTCCACTGAGCGTAGCACGTAAGATTCATCGGGTGCTATGTTGTCTTCTCACATAGTTAGCTATAAATCTTACTATTTGGAGCCCACTTCCATCAGGTCATTGGTAAATACAACAAGGGAGCTATTCCCTTGGACAACCTATTTTCAATAGGAGCGGAAGGACAAGGTTGTAGAATGTATACTCTCAATCTTCAAATTCAGATTTCCTTTTTGCCTATGAAGCTCACTGATATTCTTGGACCAGCATGATAATGATCTTGGAACTTTGTTGTTATGTTATCTTATTGCTTAGTCTCCCAACTCTTGTGGTGGCTTGAATACGTCATCGATTTGTATCATTTGTCTACATTGATAAGTAATTGATTCTAATGTAAAGTTTAAGGCTACTACAAAATTGATTCAAAAAAATACAACAAATTCGGTTACAGAAAAATACTTAATTAGTTTTGTTAAAAAATACTTATAAGATAAATAAAAAATGATCAAACAAATTTTTCAGTTTTAGTTTAAAGTATATATGGTTATAAATAGGATTTAGGATTTAGGGTATAGATAGGGTTTAGGGTATAAATATGGTTTAGGGTTTAAGTTTTTTTTTTAAAAAAAACTTGAAGAAATACTAGTAAGCCTTCTTTTGAATTATTTCTCTCCTTCTTTTGGTTAGAACAATAATACTTAATTCATTTTATTAGAAATACTTATGAAATAAATAAAAAATGAACAAACAAATTTAAGGTATATATAGTTATAAATAGGATTTAGGGTTTAGGGTATAAATAGGGTTTAGGGTTTAATGTGTAAATAGGTTTTAGGGTTTGAAAAAAACTAACTATAACATATCCAAAAAACAAGATTTAATATTTATAAAATAAATTATTATTTTTAAATATAATCTATTGCAAACCTTAATCTCATTTAGTAACCTACTAACTAAAATAATAATCATAAACATAACCTATTCTATACCCTAAACACAATCCTAAACTCTAAACTTTCGGATTTTAAGCGGACTCTTCAGCTTTCGTTCAAAGTTTTTAGAGTTTTGAACATTTTATTTAGAGTTTAAGATATTTTAAATACATGTTTAAGGTTTAGGGTTTGGAGTATTGGAATATAGGGTTTAGGGTTCACACTTAAATATATACTACAATGTCATAACCCTAAATCCTAATTCTATATTTCAATACCCTAAACCCTAAACTCTAAACATATATTATAATGTCCTAAACTCTAAATCAACAAAAATACATACAATACTTAATAATCAAAGTTCTAAATATATATATTTTTCATCCTAAATTTTAAAACTTTAATTCTATACCCTAAACAAAAATTTTAAAAACTAAAATGTGAGTCGACTCATAAAATGTTTTAGATTATGATAATAATGGTATGAATGCTTATATTTTATATTTATATATATAAGTTAAATGAACATTAATAATGTAATTAATAATGTAAACCATGTTTTATTATCCCAATTTATAATTACTGTAATTATTATATTTTTTAGTTACAACATGAAACCAATAGTTTTAATTTCATGGTGGCTAACCAATTTTAGAGATTTACCACCAAATTTTTTGTTTGGCCCAACTTTTCCCGGTTTTATTTTGGATTTGGGGGTAAATAAAAAATTAGGGCAAATTTTAGCCAAGTCCATGCGATTATCTCTCTCTCTTCTCCACCCAGTTTCTCTCGAGATTGTACATGACTCTCGAATCCAAACCCAACGTCATATCTCTCTTCTCCACAATCATATCTCTCGAATCCGAACCCACCGTCGACTCTCCTTCTGCCTGAATCCACCGTGACCCTCCCTCTGTCTGAATCAACTGCCGGTTCTCTCTCTTTCCGATCCTGAATCGTCGTTGTTCTCCGCTCGCCTTAACGGTAAGCATGGCGAGTGATGGTGATGAAAGGATCTGGATCTCTTTCGTTCTTCTTCTTTTCCCTTCGTTTCTCTTTTGATTCTGTCGATTCCCTTCTTCTTTCTCTCTCTGTTTCAGATTTCATGGACCCTATATCTGGACAATGGAACGTGTCCATGGTTCAACAAGCCCTCACTGAATGTCACTCCTGCTTTCTTAGGCTCTTCTTCGATCACTCTGCTCTCCCAATCCTCCTCACTCAGGTAAGTTCCAAATCTCTCTGTCTCTCTCCCATATTAACATCATCCGAAGAAAATCCAGGAGAATCGCTCAAGCCCTTTTGGTTTATTAGATTCTCGACTTTTGTTTCGAGTCTATGTCTCTCGAGGTCTTTTGCTTAATCCTGATGTTCATTTTCGTTTTCTTCTTCTGCAGTTTGGCTATGTCTCTGCGTGTTTGTTCTTCTCGCTTCCTGCTTCTTATCACTTCCATTTGAAACGGATGCAGTGGAAGTGAACGGAGGCATCATTGCGTCGGTGGTGAAGGAAGCAGATTGGCATAAGAAGCAAAGGAGTCGAGTGAAAGTGATTGACTATGGAGAAGCTGTCAGCATGTCTGGTCTTGTTGATGTGTAAGTTGATCTTAAACTCTTAGGTGGTTCTAATCGCAGGTGAAAAATATGCTTTACTACAATCCAGGTTTGACGCTAGGTGTATTGCATAACACGGGGCTTGCTTCAACAGTGTTTGATCTTTGGTTCCAGATGCTAAATCAAAAGAAAAAGAGTGGCCTGCCAGCAAATTTCAGAAGGTATCTTTGATGCTATATTATGATGTCTTATCTTGTTCATGGTAGCTTATAAGTGTAATGGTAGGTCGATCCTGTGTTTATAACATGAGTGGAAAGAGGTATTCTGAGTTTTGTTTATCATATACTTAAGAAGATTTGTTTCAAGTTCAACATTCTTTTTTAGTTCCAAGCAGGTTTATGACCATCTGGTTTTCATGTGTACAGGTTTGTAAACACAAGCTTGCTTCCTGAAGGTATGTGTCTTGCTTAAACATATTTTCTTACTTGCATTTTGAATTTGGAATCTAAAGTCGATTGGGATTCATAGCCCCAAATGTTCTTGACATGGGTCATTGACTTCCTTGGTCGAGATGTCATAGCTAAAATTTAAATAACTGTAAACTTACACTCTGCTCAGCTGTTGATATTTCTAATTTGGTGTTCTGGACAAGATCTTTTTCTTGCTGAATTTAATGTCGTGAACTCTAGATAGTAAGAGTGGCATGCATGTTTTGGTTGTCTCTTTCTTTTAATTTATGAGTTCAAGTATTCTTGATGAGTATGATTAATATTTAATTACTGCTAATGGCTTTCTTGTAAACATATTTCCAGACTCCATGCGGCCATAACTTATGTTTGAAGTGTTTTGAAAAATTGGCTGGTAAAAGCAAGGCTACATGTGTGACATGTCGAACTCCAATATTCTTATTCTGTCTTGCTACTTTCGCAGGTGAAGTATTCACAAGAACCAGACAATCAAACGAAGTGTAAAGCTGCGATTTTGTATTTGATTATGTGTCTGTGTCATGCAGTTGGTGGCTATTGGCTATTGTTGGTGAAGGTTTGCTGATGCAAGAGGATCAACATGTTGAAGATGGAATAGACTAAGTGGAAGCAACTCTTAAGTTTGAAGAAATGATAGGACCAATGTTAAGAATATGTTAGAAATTTCTTGATATGTATCTTTTATTGTGTTTGTGTAAAACATGTTTTAAGTTATTAATTAAAAATCAATTTTAAATATAATTGTTTTTATTTAAATTTAATTGATATTTTAATAATATTTCATAAAGAATTTAAAATAATTTATATAATAAAATTTCAATAGCCCTCATTAATATTAAATATGGCAAAATATAAAAGTGTTAATAGAATATGCAATAGCCATAAAAATTCGCCATTATAAATAATAACACAGCAACTATAAAACGCTAGTATAAAGTATAATACAACTCGAAAATATTGCCACCAAAATATGTATTATTGCACGAATAATATGCTGCATTAATTTATAAAATAGCGATAATCCAATGCTAATGAAAACTATATAATCACATCAAAATTAACTCTATCGTAGACATATATATGATAGCATCTCAAATTAGTGCTATAGTAGATGACAGACCTAAGATGGCAGCGGCAAACATAGCGTTTATGGAAACGCTATCATAGACATATGATAGCGTTTTCGTGGTGCTATCAATACCCATATTTCTTGTAGTGTTGGGATTCCAAACCTTGGGAAGATGATGCTCTTGAATAGCTTTATCACAACCTTGGAGTCATTCGTCCGACTCGCCACTGCTTCTACCCATTTGGAAACATAATCCACAGCCACTAAGATGTAGCTGTTCCCATAAGAAGATGGGAAAGGTCCCATGAAATCAATGCCCCACACATCAAACACTTCAACTTCAAGAATGGGGTTTTGAGGCATCTCATTCCTCATGCTGATGTTCCCTTTTCTTTGACAGGGATCACACTTAGTGATGAACTTCTGGGCATCTTTAAACATTGTAGGCCACCAAAACCCGGCTTGTAGAGCTTTTTGAACCGTCTTGAAGGTAGCAAAGTGACCACCATAAACTGACCCATGACAATGTAGGAGAATACCTCCTACTTCTTCATCAGCTATGCACCTTCTATAGAGTTGATCCTTACACAAAGTGTAGAGGTAAGGCTCGTCCCAATAGTACCGATTGACATCTTTAAAAAACTTCTTCCTTTGGTAGCTATCAAGGCTTGGTGGTTCCTTCCCAACAGCTAGGAAATTGACTATGTCTGCATACCACGGTTCCTTGTCTTCAATAGAACTGACCTCTTCAATCCTCATTCTTGTATCATGAGCATCTTTGACAACCTTGCAAGCCATTAGCTGTTCTTCAGGGAGAGAGTCATCTAGAGGAACACCATCCTCAATTCTCAGTCTCGACAAGTGATCTGCTACTCCATTCTCAATCCCTTTCTTATCCTTGATCTCCAAATAAAACTCTTGTAATAGCAGGATCCATCTTAGAAGCCTTGGCTTGGCATCTTTCTTAGCAAGTAGATATCTCAACGCAGCATGATCCGTGTACACCACAACCTTAGATCCAACCAAGTATGATCTAAACTTCTCAAAGGCAAACACCACAGCTAGAAGCTATTTCTCAGTTGTTGCATACCTCACTTGAGCATCATCCAATGTCCTACTAGCATAGTATATGACATGGAGTTTCTTGTCTTTCCTCTGTCCAAGGACTGCTCCCACTGCGTAGTCACTCGCATCACACATAATCTCTAAAGGTAACTCCCAGTCAGGAGCTTGGACAATCGGAGCACTAATCAAAGCTTCCTTAATCCTGTGAAACGCAGTCAAACACTCCTCATCAAACACAAAGTCTGTCTCCTTACACAGCAGACGTGTAAGTGGTCTAACGATCTTAGAGAAGTCCTTGATAAACCGTCTGTAGAACCCTGCATGACCCAAGAAGCTTCGGATCCCTTTCACTGAGTTCGGCGGCTAAAGACTTGTCATCACCTCTATCTTAGCCTTATCCACTTCAATGCCATTCTCTGAGATCTTGTGACCCAACACAATCCCTTCTGTTACCATGAAGTGGCATTTTTTCCAATTGAGCACGAGGTTCGTCTCTTCACATCTCCTTAAGACCCTGCACAAGTTCAGCAAACAGGAAGAGAAGGAAGAGCCATACACAGAAAAATCATCCATGAAAACTTCTACGATATCCTCGATAAGATCCGAGAAAATAGACATCATGCACCGCTGAAAGGTAGCCGGTGCATTACACAAGCCAAATGGCATCCTTCGATAAGCAAAGGTACCATAAGGACAAGTGAATATCGTTTTCTCCTGATCATTCGGATGTATCGGGATCTGAAAGAACCCACTGTATCCGTCGAGAAAGCAATAAAAAGGATGGTTAGCAAGACGCTCAAGCATTTGATCAATGAATGGCAATGGGAAGTGATCTTTCCTAGATGCGGCATTTAGCTTTCTATAATCGATACACATCCTATGCCCGGTGATAGTCCTAGTGGGAATCAATTCATTATTGTCATTTTTAACCACAGTAATCCCCCCTTTCTTCGGGACACAGTGCACGGGAGAAACCCAAGTGCTGTCCGAGATAGGATAGATTATCCCTGCATCAAGCAATTTAAGAATCTCTTTCTTGACTACCTCCTTAAGGTTAGGATTCAATCTTCTTTGATGCTCAATAAAAGACATGGATTCATTTCCAAGGTGGATCCTATGAGTACACAAGCTAGGTGACAATCCTTTTATATCATCAAGCGAGTATCCTATTGCTTTTCTAAACTTTTTCAATTCAGTGGTTAAAGCAATCAATTCACCATCACTCAGCAACTCATTCACAATGACAGGATAAGTAGAGTTAGGGCCAAGAAATGCATACCGAAGCCCCCGCGGAAGGGGCTTTAACTCTACCTTTGGCGCTTTGAGCTCGCTTCAATCATCAGCTACAAGCTGCTCCTTGCACAGATCAGCTTCGTTGGCGCCATCAACATCTATATCTACAACAAAGACCTCTAGCTCCTGACCCACTGAATCTGATCTCAGCTCAATGAATTCAACCTCTCCTAGCAAAGGCTTGTGCGAATCAAGCGCTCTCATATAAGCCCAGCTTTCCTCTTGAAGGTACCCATACTTCCCACATTCATTGGTCAAAGTCACCTCCAACGGATCATCCATGTTTAACTCCTCAAGGAGTTCATCAGCTAGCTCCTCCATAGTCTCAATATAGAACATTTGACCTTGTATGGTTGGCTTCTTCATCACCTTGTTGATGTCAAAGTTGAGCACTATGTCTTTACCAAGGTTGAGATCTATCTTCCCTCTCCTGAAGTCTATGATTGCACCAGCTGTAGCAAGAAAAGGCCTCCCAAGGATTAGAGAATCCTTTGGTTCTTCATCCATCTCTAATACAATAAAATCTGTCGGGACTTCAAATCCTCCTACTTTCACCGGAAGATCTTCAAGGAGACCAATTGGGTATCTCACTGATCTATCTGCTAGCACCAAGGAAATCCTACAAGCCTTGTAGGTAGAGAAGCCTAGCCTTTTAGCTACTGAGAAAGGCATCAAACTTGCGATTGCTCCAAGATCACATAAACAACCCTCAAATCGAAAAGGACCGATAGCACATGGGAGAGTAAAACTGCCCGGATCTTCAAGCTTCCTTGGTACAATGCTCCTTTGGATGAATGCACTACACTCATGAGACAACATAACCATACCTTGCACTTCCTTGGTTCTTTCTTTGATTGCATCCTTGAGAAACTTGCTATATTGAGCAACTAGCAAGAAGGCATCAATCAAAGGCATGGTTAACTCAATATTCTTCATTTGCTTTTCGAAGAGAGCTTTGTACTTCTCTAGGAGTTGCTTCTTGAATCTGCCCGGAAAGGGTAGCTTTGGCTCATAAAGTGGTGGCACAAACACACCATCCTTCTTCTTGAGTGTATCCTTCACTACTTCTTCAACTACAGCCTTTCCTTTCCTCTTAGCCATCTCACTATCACTCTCTTTGTTGAGAGCAGAATTTTCAGAATTCTCCTCCCCTTCTTGAACTTCAATGTCCTCATTGAGTGAAGGAATCTGTCTAGGCGTGGGGACTTGACGTTGTTGCAGCTCCTTACCACTTCTCAATGTGATAGCGTTGATGTACTCCTTCGGGTTTTGCTCATATTTTCCGGGTAAAGTACCTTGAGTTCGGGATGTTGAGGCATTCTTGTTTTCCATGTTTGTGACCCTTGAAGTCAAGTTCTGAAGCTCACTCTTGATATCCCGTACTTCCATAGCTCCTGAAGCTTGTCCTTGGAGAAGTTTCTGCATTATATGTTGGAATTCATACCGGTTTATAAAACAATTTTATAAATCAACCTATGAATATACTAGCTAAGATCTCATGCAAATACTGAAATAAATCTAGGTCTACGGTTTTCGAATATACCTGGATATTTTGCAGCGGAATAAAACCAAGGCGATTCGAGATTGTCTTAGCACTCCAAACGTCATGCCTCTACCGGTATCCACACGTACACAAATTGGATCAAGACGGGATGATAGTACCGTTGAGATCGAATCTCATATCTAGACAAACTATTTGTCTTACTTGTATTTTAGGGTTTGTGCGGCTCTGTTATGTTCTGTATTAGAGTGCATATCTCTAATACGGCTACACCTTTTATAACTTCACCAAAATTAGGTTACGAGTGATAACACACAAATCTAATTAACTAAATAATGTTATGGGCTTATCATATTATCATATATACCTATGTACGTGAAGTCATAGGCACTCATTATTCCAAATCCAATTTGGAATAATTAACACACAAATATATATATTACTAATATTTTATTTATCATATAAATAAAACATTATCAAAACCCAAATATACTTTGATTCAATTTGCTTAAGTGTGTGACCCTGTAGGATCATATAATATTAATAATAGATTCTCAATCAATAGATCATAAGCGGTTTCTAACAAAACATTATAATCACATAATATTATATGATTGTCGAACCTTGACGTTACGACTCAAACAAGAGTATGTACAATTTATTTCAGGACATTCCCAACAATCTCCCACTTGTACTGGAGTCATCTATTCCCATAATCCCTTTGTCCCTATATCTCGATCTTAGCATAAGGCAAGAAACGGTGTCATCCTTATTAAGCTAGATCACGTTTATCGAACTCCGATTTATACTGATCAAACAAACGACTGATATTCACCTCGTTTGAGCACGACCATGCATTTCTCAGTATCAAATCTTCGATAGGCCCTGAGATATTTATCTCCCGTTAAATAGGAGGGACAAATTCCATCTTGTTTCATCCCTGTTCCTTACAAAATTCATAGTACACCGAATCAATGTCTTTATAATCACCTGTTACGGCTGACGTTTGACAAGGTCAAAATGAACTAATCCATAAGTAAGAAATCATGACGAACTCAGGTCAAAGGACTACACTCTATAGTCGTGATGAGACACTCTTATGACACTCATATAACAATCTTGTAGAGTTCTCATAGCGGGTCAGTCCAACCCTGTGTTCCCCAACACATGTCTATGCGATTGGCTTTAATACAACATATTAAATGACTCCACGAAACTTAGTCATCAGCCACCTCACATACTAGTCATCTTCAGTTATTAACGTCCCATTTTAATAACCTTGACTAGGCACCACAATAATTTATGTCATATTTTAGTTATAAGGTTTCATGATCAAGTCACGTACTTGATGACCTATAGAATGCAATAAATTATTTTGGGACTTTATTTGTTATCCAATAACCAAATAAATCTAAAACAAATTTCATTAAATTGAAAACATAACCAAATGTATGTAAACATGAACATCATATAAAAGGAAAATCCTCCCACTAGAATCAAGATCACATCTTAAGAAACTTAATGCCTATAGCAGCAGTATGACTCTCATGCTTCGGCCGTGGAAGAGGCTTAGTCAATGGATCAGCAACATTTGCATCCGTCGAGACTCTGCTAATCTTCACATCTCCTCAATCAACAATCTCACGAATGAGATGATATCTCCTCATAATTTGTTTGGACTTCTGGTGGGATCTAGGTTCTTTTGCTTGTGCGATAGCTCCATTGTTATCACAATAGAGATCCACTGGGCTAGAAATACTAGGAACCACACCTAGTTCAATAATAAACTTCCGAATCCAAACAGCTTCCTTTGCTGCTTCTGAAGCAACAATGTACTCAGCTTCGGTTGTAAGTTGGAACTCTTCCAACTTACAACTCCTCCATTAAGACAAAAGATAAAACCAGATTGTGATCGGTAATCATCTTTGTCTGTCTGGAAACTCGCATCGGTATAACCACTCACAACAAGCTCATCATTTCCTCCATAGACCAAGAACTTATCCTTAGCATTTCTTAAATATTTAAGGATGTTCTCGACTGCTGTCCAGTGACTCTCACCTGGATCAGATTGGTATCTACTCGTCATGCTCAAAGCACATGCAACATTTGGACGAGTACAAAACATGGCATACATGATAGATCCTATAACAGAAGCATATGGGATTCTATTCATCCGTTCTCGCTCATCATGTGTCGAAGGACACTGATTCTTGCTGAGAGTTATGCCATGAGACGTTGGTAGAAAACCTTTCTTGGAATCATGCATTTGGAATCTATGCAAGACCTTATCTATATAAGTATCTTGACATAATCCAATAAGCTTGTTTAATCTATCTCTATAGATTCTTATTCCAAGAATGTATGCGACTTCTCCCATGTCTTTCATTGAGAAACAACTTCCTAGCCAAGTCTTTACAGAATTTAGCATAGGAATATGATTTCCAATCAGAAGTATGTCATCCACATACAATACTAAGAAAACAACTGCACTCCCACTAGTCTTCTTGTAAACACAAGGTTCTTCTTCGTTTCTAATGAAATCAAACTCATCGATTGCCTCATTAAAACGAAGATTCCAACTCCGAGATGCCTGCTTCAAACCATAAATGGAACGTTAAAGCTTGCACACCTTCATAGCACTTCCATGGACTGTGAAACCCTCAGGTTGTGTCATGTACACATCCTCTTCGAGATTTCCATTAAGGAAAGCTGTTTTCACATCCATCTGCCATATCTCATAATCATAATAAGCGGCAATTGCTAGGAGAATCCGAATGGACTTAAGCATTGCGACTGGGGAATGGGTTTCATCATAGTCTATACCATGAATTTGCTTGTAACCTTTAGCCACCAATCTAGCTTCGTATATCTGTATATTACCATCCATGTCTGTTTTCTTCTTGAAAACCCATTTACACTCAATGGTTTTGACACCATAAGGTAAATCAACCAAAGTCCATACTTTGTTTACTGACATGGATTCCATTTCAGATTTTGCGGCTTCTAGCCATTTTTCGGAGTCAGGGCCCATCATTGCTTCCTCAAAGGACGTAGGTTCATCACTTTCTATTATCAATAGTTCATGATCAATAGTTCATGATGACCAGTCACCAAAAACCCATATCTAACAGGTTCGTGACGTGTCCTTTCGGACCTACGTACCTCAGGTTCCACAGGTGTAGATTCTACGACTCTTCGTAAATCTAATTGATCCTCTTCATGAGAATCTGTAACAACCTTCTGTGTTTCTCGAACTTCTTTGAGATGTACTTTACTCCCACTGTTTTTATTGGAAAGAAATTCTCTTTCTAGAAAAGCACCATTACGAGCAACAAACACTTTGTTCTCGGTAGGGTTGTAAAAGTAATAACCTTTGGTTTCTTTGGGGTAACCAACGAAGCAGCATTTATCAGATTTGGTTCCGAGCTTATCGGTAAACATACGTTTAACATAAGCATCACAACCCCAAATATTCAGAAAAGACAAATTTGGAACTCTTCCAGTCCATATCTCATATGGTGTCTTCTCAACTGATTTTGATGGACATCTGTTTAGCGTAAACGCAGACGTTTCTAGAGCGTATCCCCAAAAGGATAATGGAAGATCTGCATGACTCATGATTGATCGAACCATATCTAATAAAGTTCGATTTCTCCTTTCGGAAACACCATTCAACTGTGGTGTTCCTGGAGGAGTGAGTTGTGAAACAATTTCACACTCTTTCAGATGGTCATCGAAAGTTTGACGCAAATATTCACCACCTCGATCTGATCGAAGAGCTTTGATTGTCTTGCCAAGCTGGTTTTGTACTTCATTTTGAAATTCTTTGAACTTTTCAAAGGATTCAGATTTATGTTTCATTAGATAAACATAACCATATATACTGAAGTCGTCAGTAAATGTGATGAAGTACTGGTAGTTTCCTCTAGCATTTATGCTCATCGGTCCGCATACATCAGTATGTATTAGTTCCAATAAGTCCTTAGCTCTTTCACTGTGTCCAGTAAAAGGAGCCTTAGTCATTTTTCCCAACAAACAAGATTCACATTTCTCATATGATTCATAATCAAATGAGCTCAAAAGTCCATCACTATGAAGCTTTTGAATGCGTTTCTCATTTATGTGGCCCAAACGACAATGCCAAAGAAAAGTTTGATTCGTGTCATTTGACTTGAATCTCTTAGTACTAATGTTATAGATTGGCACACTTTGGTTTAGAACATAAAGTCCATTCTCTAATGGACCGCTACCATAAAATATATCATTGTAATCAAATGAACAACACTTATTCTTAATTAAAAACTGATATCCTTCCAAATCCAAAAAGGAATAGAAATAATATTTCTGCTTATAGCAGGTACATAGTAGCAATTCTTAAGTTCTAAAACCATTCCAGAAGGTAAAGACAAATGAAATGTTCCTATGGCTAATGCAGCAACTCTTGCTCCATTTCCCACACACAAGTCCACTTGTCCTTTCTCCAAAGTCCTATTGTTGCTTAGGCCCTGCATATTTGTACAAATATGAGCACCACAGCCGGTATCTAATACCCAAGAAGTAGAACCAGAAGTAGTAACATTTACTTCTATAACATAAATACCTGAAGATGAAGTCTCGAAAGTCTTCTTCTTCTTTTTCAGATCTTCCAGGAATTTATTGCAGTTTCTTTTCCAATGCCCATAACCATTACAATAATGGCACTTATCATCTTTAGAAGGACCAGGTTTAACCTTAGGAGCGTGGTTAGACTCGCTTGGATTCACAATCGAGCTCGTCTTGCCATCTCCTTTGTTCTTACCAAGTTTCTTAAACTTTTTACCCTTTTGTACCATAAGGACATTTGGGGTGTCCTTCTTGATGTTAGGTTCAGCAGTTTTGAGCATCCCATGCAACTCAGTCAAAGTCTTTGCCAACTTTTCAAACTCAAAATTAAACAAATCACTAGCGTGCACATAAAGCAATAAATTGTTTGTAATGTCATAGTTGACTAACACGATCAATAAACAATTTCTAACTGTATCAAAAATACATGATTATTTATCTAAATCAAATATAGACTAAATAAGATTTAATTTTAGTATTAAGCAAATATGCTCTCATACCACTGTTGGAATTCATACCGGTTTATAAAAATTTTTTATAAATCAACCTATGAATATACTAGCCAAGATCTCATGCAAATACTGAAATAAATCTAGGTCTACGGTTTTCGAATATACTTGGATATTTTGCAGCGGAATAAAACCAAGGCGATTCGAGATTGTCTTAGCACTCCAAACGTCGTGCCTCTACCGGTATCCACACGTACACAAATTGGATCAAGACGGGATGATAATACCGTTGAAATCGAATCTCAGATCTAGACAAACTATTTGTCTCACTTGTATTTTAGGGTTTGTGCGGCTCTGTTATGTTCTGTATTAGAGTGCATATCTCTAATACGGCTACACCTTTTATAACTTCACCAAAATTAGGTTACGAGTGATAACACACAAATCTAATTAACTAAATAATGTTATGGGCTTATCATATATACCTATGTACGTGAAGTCATAGGCACTCATTATTCCAAATCCAATTTGGAATAATTAACACACAAATATATATATATATATATATATATATATATATATATATATTACTAATATTTTATTTATCATATATATAAAACATTATCAAAACCCAAATATACTTTGATTCAATTTGCTTAAGTGTGTGACCCTGTAGGATCATATAATATTAATAATAGATTCTCAATCTATAGATCATAAGCGGTTTCTAGCAAAACATTATAACCACATAGTATTATATGATTTTCGAACCTTGACGTTACGACTCAAACAAAAGTAGGTACAATTGATTTCAGGACATTCCCAACATCATACTCTTGAGCTCATTATCCAATCCTGAGGAAGAAGAAGCATGTGGCTGTTGTTGCCCAAAACCGGGTGGGTATTGTTGCTTGGGAGCATAGCCTTGTTGACCTTGAAACTGAGGCTTATTGCCAAACCCTTGTTGGTTAGTGTAAGGGACAAATGGCTTTTGTTGCTGAGCTTGTGGAAAGCCTTGTTGCCCTTTTTGAGTAGCTTGTCCTTGAGATGGAGCTTGAGGATAGACTTCCTGAGGATTGGCTACATTGGGGTTTCGGTATGAAAAGTTTGGGTGGTTTCTATAGTTTTGGTTGAAGCCCTTGTTGAAACCACCTTGCCCCGCAATAAAGTTAATCTCCTCTTGTGTCATATCTTCTTCCACACTGTAGAGGAGTGGCTGAGAATCTTCATAGTTGCCCACAAAGCTGATTTGCTTTTGGCTTGAAGAGATCATCTTGTTTAGCTTCTCATTTAAGGATTTGATTTCCTTCTCATACCTCTCATCTGTAGAAGATGATCCTCTATTAGTCCGCTCGTAATCCTCATTGTAGTTCCCATCGCTTGTAGAAATATTTTCAATTAACTCCATAGCTTCATCAACTGCCTTGCCTAGGAAGTGTCCATTGCTAGAAGAGTCTAGCATCGCCCTCATTCTAGGAAGCACTCCGCGATAGAGGTTACTGAGTAGTGTCTCCTTAGTGAAACCGTGGTGGGGGCACTGAGTAGTTAGCTTATTGAACCTCTCCCAAGCTTCAGCAAAGCTTTCATTGTTGCGTTGCACAAATCCGGATAGCTCATTGCGAAAACGGGTTGTCCTAGTAGGTGAGAAGAACTTCTTCAAGAAAGCCTTCTTAAGGTCTCCCCAAGTAGTAATGGATCCCGGAGGGATAGTGCTTTCCCAATCTTTAGCTCTATCCGCCAAAGAGAAGAAGAAGAGATGCATCTTCAAACCATCATCAGTTACACCATTAAGCCTTGTAGTAGCACAAATCTTGTCAAATGTATCCAAGTGCTGCAATGGATCCTCAGATGCAAGCCCATGGAACTGGTTGTTTTGCACCATGTTCATCACCGTAGCCCGGATCTTGAAGTTGTTGTTGTTGAACGGTGGTGGAATGATCCCTTGCCGGTTTGCATTTGTATCCGGTGCGTCTCCATCACAATTGGCTCTAGCTGGCCGTTGTTGCTCTTGCTGCTGTTGTTGATCCTGATTATTATCCATAACCGGCTGCTCAACACCCACAGTCTTGTAGAACCTCAACAGTTGGTTCCAACCCAAGTCTCTCTAAGTGAACAGCTCTCTCTCGTGTGCGCGTCGTTCCTTTGCTAATCTCCTCTCGTGTGCTTTGATGTCCTAAACTCTTGCAACTAAATTTGTTGTCCCTCGGCTGCGCAAGTTCATACACCTAATATCAAAAAGAGAGAAAGTAGCAAAGTTAGTAACAAAGACTTAAACTAAAAAGGAATGGAAATCGAATTGATATATCCAGAATCCCAAGATGGCAACAGCGCCAAATTGGTAACAAGGATTTTGCAATCCTTTGAGGTACCAATTCCTCAAGCTTATCGTGTAGCTTTGAGGTATCGAACCTTTTTGGGACGGATAAAACCAATAAGAACACACTAAACCTCTAGAGTCAAATCACCCAATTAAGTTTTTGTTCTAACAATCCTAACGAAAACAATTCAAATAGAAGTAAACAGAAACAAGCAAACAAAATGAGTTCTCAACAATCAATGACAAAGATAAGGCCTAAAGGTTAAGGTCTACGGATATGTGACTCGGGATGATCAAGGATCCTAATTCAAACTTCAAAGAAGCTAACCTCCTAGCAAGGAACACAACAAGTTAATCAGTTTAATCTCTTAATACTAATCTCTTTACTTAATCCTAATCCAAGAACAAATTCTCATTTGTGAATTAAAATCAAGCAAGCATTCAAACAAGTTCCAAACAGCCAACAATCACTCTAAACATCCATTTTCATGTGCTAGAATGTGAAAGTCCTACCAAAGCTAGAAACATGAATTTCATCGAACACATGGTGAGCAAGAAATCCTAAACATCCTAATCAATGTGATCAAGACTAATTAGGCACTAAACACACTTTGATAGACGAGGTTTTAAACAATCAAACATTAGAAATCCATTGATCACCCCTAATCAACATAATCCTACCTAACCCATAAGCCCTATGAAGAACTACTCACTAATCATCATGTAATTAACAAAATTCATAGAAATAGTGTTAATCATAGGAGATTAGAGAAAGTGAGAAAGATTCAAAGAACAAATCGCAAAAAAAAGAGTACTAGATTAATCAAAAATCAATCTTGTTCTTACAAAAAGATGTTTGCAACAAAAACAAGCTTAAGAAACAAATGAAAATAGGTTTTTGGCTTAAATAGTCAATATGGGGCGAACCGGGTCAACCCGGAACAAACCAGGTGTTGACCCAGATCCGAAACAGTTTATGGGAAGCGTATCGGTTTGGTCGGTCGATACACCGACCGATACGAGCTCGCGGATTTTCTGGGCAAGAAGTGTATCGGCCCGCCTGGCCGATATCATGGCCGATATGATCTCTCTGAGTTTTTGGTCGAGGAAGTGTATCGGCCAGGCTGGCCGATATTCATACCGATATGAGTTCTCCGAGTTTAATCTGAGAGTTTGTATCGGCCACCCCAACCGATATGGTGGCCGATATGCCTTCATGCTGGGTCCTTCTAAGTCCTTTGAGCTCTAGACTCCACTTCCAAACTCACCAATGTTCCTAGACACCTCCAATCACCTGCAAAACACAAGAAACACTCCAAATGCAAGCCTAAAGTGGCTACTCCTAGTCCTAAACAACTCTATACTCTAGATGCAACAATGACTCGACAAAATGGTATGAATGACGGTGAAATGAAGTCAAAACAAGAACTATATACAAGTCTAAATGCATGAAAATGTATGAATATCAGGCACAAGAAGACAACACGAGGTAAAAACACTGCAAAGAAGACTACAAAAAAACAGAAACTAAGAAGAAGGCCAGAGAAGAGAAAGAAGAAGAGGCAGTGTAATTTTTGTATACTTTGGGAGAGAGTGCTCGTGAAGAAGAACATCAAATCAATGAAGAGAATGAGAATGAAGTAGACGTTGAAGAGTCAAGAGAGAATGAAGAGGAAAGAGAAGCATTTGCTACTGCGACATCAGTTGGAGTATGTCAGAATGAGAATGAAAGAGAGAATGAGGAGGATAGAGAAGCAGCAGATACTACAGAGAAGGAAAGAGAGAATGAAGAGGTGAATGAAGAGGAAAGAGAAGCATATGGTATTGAGACATCAGATGGATTAAGACAGAATGAGAATGCAGAGGCTATTGATGAAGAGCCTATCGGTGAAGTTGAATTGAATGAAGAGCATGACCATCTAGAAGGACCTACTCGTAAGAGACAGCGAGGACCTACAAAAATGAAACACATTGCAAAAGATCCAGATAGCAGAGTTAAGGTTGAATTTAATGACTTGGGAGAACCTGTTGGGCCATGATCAGTTTTGCTTTCATCATATCTAGGACCATTGGTGAGGGAACATGTCCCTGTGACGATTGATGATTGGAGAAAAATCACTGAAGAAATAAAAACAGTTCCCTGGAAGTCTGTTCAAGTGATCTTCTCTTTCACATTTGCATTTGTTAATTTAAGAAAGACATAACTCAGTTTATATTTCTTTATATGTAGGCAAGATTTGAGGTTGATGAGGAGTATCAAAAAGTTGTTGTGATGAAGCAAATGGGTTGTCTGTGGAGATCTTCAAAATTATGCCTAGTCACGCAGATAAGGAATGTAGCTAGTACTAATCAAGAGAGCATGAATCTGCGACCAAAAAATGTTTCACCAACCGAATGGCGTAAATTTGTCAAAGCAAAAACTAGCTCAGCCTTTAAGGTAAAGTATTATGTTTTCACATAGACTTCTGCATTGGGATGTGTATAACTAACACTCATATCCTAGGTTGTGAGTGATTCTTACAAAGAGAGAAGGAGGTTACAGATTCCTCACACTTCCAGCCGTAGGCGAATGGTTAGGCTGGCAGAAGAAATGGTAAGGCAGTTTAACTTAATACTGCTAAGACTTGCATATAGTATTACTTCATTTGATGATTGGTGTCTTGTTCTTTCAACAGAAAAAGAGAGCGGCGAACCATCTCAAGTGACTACATTAAAGGTTTGGGTCAAGTCTCGTACAAAAAGGGATGGTACACCAGTCAATACAAAAGCGGCTGAGAAGTTTGTAAGTAAATGAATTAGTATTGGATGTTACTGAATACTACCTTCTTTAATTTTTATTTCATGTTTTGCAGAGAAAGGCAACTGAGCTTGTTGACAGTGAAGGTCCATCCGATTCAACAAACCCAAGAGAAGATCAACTTACGCAGCTCTTAGGTCCTGATAATCCTGGTCAGATTAGGGCAATGGGTAGAAGCATGAATATGACCAAGTTAGCTTGCTTTCAAGTAAATAAACATTTTATGGCTCAAATGGAAGAGAAGCAGTATCGGTTGATGGACAAGGTGTCTTAATTAGAAGATGAACTAGCCAAATTCCAGAGGTAGGAACCGTAAGTGGGTGAAAACTCAGCTGATGCAAGAGTAAGTCAGTTGGTTCAATGTAAATTTTAGTTATCTTTTATTTTAAATTCTGACACGTTCAACCCACCAATTTGTAGAGTGTTAAGTTAAGAACCGGACCTAAATGTATGTTAATTGATTGGGATCTTACTGAAGACAATGTTGCTGAGGGACGTCTTGTTTCTTCTGACCCGAATGACCATGCGAATGAAATCCCTTTAGGCCCTAATGCTGTTAAAGTTCTGGTTGAAAGTGCAATCAAAGCAGAAGCCTTTCTTTGGAGATATGCTCTTGAGATATATACTGTTGACCAAGCTGTAGGAGAAATGATTGCATGGCCGGCCAGTAGGTGTGTTATTATTGATCACCGTGGGTTCAACGTTGAAGACAATCCTCTTATGGTAAAGTCTTTTATTCATAACTTAAATTTAGTTCTGCTTGATTTGTGTGTGCTTAGCATAATCGTATTCTTTTCAATATGTATGATAGAGCCTAAGGACTGATTCTTTCAACAAATGCAAGCTTTTGGATTGGTCTCAAAGTGATGATGTTATTGTTGCTGAAGGGCGTCGGCAGTGTCGAGAATCTAAAGTTACGGTTAATGGTCTTCCGCTAGGACCAAATGCAGTTAAGGTATTTGTTGATGTGGTCCATGAACCTGAGACATTTCTATGGAGGCCAACTAAAGAGAAGCCATACCTTGGACACTCGGTTAAATCCTTTGTTGCATGGCCTGCGAAGAAGTTGGTGTTTGAAGATTCCACAGCAGTAACATGTCCAAGACCTCCTGCACAGGAACCTACAAGTTCAAAAGTCTTATTTTCTGGATCACCAAAAGGTTCAGTTAATGAAATCCCTGAAGGTTCAGTTTTTGCATCACCAGGTCCTAAAGCTCCTACAGAGAAAAGTCCACTGTCATGCCCAAAAGCTCCAGCCGTAAAGAAAACTAAACCAGCTCCACAATCACCTACTCGAAGATCTCTGGTAATTATTTCATGCCTTATTAACTACTTTGGTGTTATTGTGTTCAAACCATATAACCAAACAGACTATGTTTGATTCATTGCAGCGTCACGGTCCAACTGCAGTTGCAAAAGAAAATCAGAAGTGCAAGTTGTGGGATATTACAGGAAAGAAGCTGGTTGTTGCTGAAGGTCGATGGGCTTCAGACAACCCAGAAGACCATTGCCATTTTGTTCCCTTGGGGCCTGATGCAGTAAAAGTTTGGATTGATGTAGTGAAGGTGTCAAACTGCAGTAGTTTGGCGCCCATCAACTGAGATAGAGTGTATGGGAGATGCTATTGGATCAGCCATTGCATGGCCAAAAGACAAAGTGTCCTTGAGTTAGATCAGGTTAACTCTAGACTTGAATGAGACTGTTAGTTTGATGATGGTTTCTGGAATGTTGTATTAAAATTATGTGTACGTTTGATGTGTTTCTGGTACTTCGGTGTTGTTGGATTGAGACTTTATGTTCAGTTTTATGAAAAATTTACGAAATCAGGTGCATTTGGAATGGCTATATTTCGTACCAGGCTAGACAAGCATTAAATTAATGCCATCGTAACATATATAATCGCATATAAAAAACTGTTACGAAGTCTCATTTCATGGCAAAAGTAACGAGCTGTAATAGATCGAACTATAGCTTATATGGGTGCGCTATCAGTTCATGTTAGATCGTTTTATATACGCTGTTATATAACAAGTATACCACATACATAAAACGCTATAATATAATGCATCAAACATAGCAACCAGCAATTAACACTATTATATTCAAACAATATGATAGCACGACAGAAACACTATCGTGGGGGGGGGGGGGGGGGGGGGGGGTCTATCTGCCGCTGTCAGAGCATTTGTGAAAACGCTATCTATTACGTACGATAGCTTGTATGTGTGCTATGAATGTTGATTTTCTTGTAGTGCAATTCCGATAATGTTTTAGAAGATACATTACAAAATCAAAAGGAGTTGACATCGAAATGTGACCAATAACTGTTATCCAAATGATCGGCATTTATAACCCAAAATACAACGTCCACCATAACTAGTTTTTGAATCATGCATTTGCATTTGGAGCATTTGTTTGGTGTTAATCGAGGAGCCTTTCCCTTTTGCAAGCAGTTTCTCAATTAGCCTTAATAATGACAACGCTATTATATACATATAAAATTAGGTTTGAGTTATTTCCTGAAATTCTTGAATCGATGGATACCTCCCTTCCTTAGATCTACCAATGGTCTGTTGACATCTGGTGGATACAAGACGCGGTGTCGTACTTCATCCGGAATATCACATTCTCTGGGATTTCCTCTCGGTCTTACCATGGCGTCATATGTTTCTCTCCACATTGATGTCTTGTAATATGAATCACATAAGCTCTTGTAGCTTAAATCAAGACTATCCGAAACTATTAACGTGTGCCCAATGGGATTTTCATATTTTCAAGCATCTTGCATGTGCATCGCTTGTCACTAGAGAACATGAAACATTTCCCCGCCAAACTTCCCAACTACCTCGAAATTCCAATTTGCCACACTTACTATCTTGTTGTCGTGAACGTCATTCATATGCTTATACATTAGCTTATCAACCTTAATAGATACTTCATCCTTGTGCGCAAATGATTTCACCATTCGAGAACTAAACCACCTAGTCAGCATAGATCGAATACACGAAACAAGGTCGACTATAAATTGGCTCCAACCTTCAAGTAATGTACCTCTCAATGTCTCTGCAATATTGATTATCATAAGATTCTATCGTTCTCCTTTGAAATAATGTACCCGACACCTATATTTTCAAGGCACTTATCACATTCTAAGTTATTGTTACGGATCCGTCTGTATATATCACGGTAACCCCCAATCCTATAAGAATTCCACGTTATTTTAAACATTTGCACAAGTCTTACCGACCTAAACATGGATTCTTATAGGATCTGTCGTATGTCCCTCAAAGCATATTAAGTATATTTGACCTCACATGCCAACACTTATTATACAGTGTGTCGATACGCAAATCCTTCATAAATAGCGCTTTGAATCCAACTAGTTTTGGACCAGATGTTGGGTCTGAATATTTCCCTTTGAAAGCAGAAGCAATGACCTTTGTTGTCCCTAGCTTCATGTACTTTCTCCGGATATTAGTCTTGCACGTGTTCCCTAACTCGGCCTTACGTACCTGCCATCATCATGTGTCTTTCATAATATGCACCATCACACGTCAGTTGCAAGTTTCTTCTGGACAATTAATAATTATTTTATGTAGAGTTGAGATAAGCATATGTAGTGAAACTTGTTCTTATTCACATGGATTGCAAACCATACTAGGAAATCATTTTTGTTCTTGAAAAGTTATCCCTTGTACAAATCATCACCCATTGTATCTAGATCTAAATCAAGGACATGATCGCGATGATACTCTTTTTCATCCACCATAGGCAAAATATCAGCATGTTTGTCCTCGTACGAACAAGAGTCTTCACCTTTATCAAAACCTCTCCACTTGTACACATATTCATTCTGTCCAGGACCAGCTTCATATGTCTTATCGTCCATAATGCGTTTGAACTTCCGTATTCATCGTCCATAAGGTTTAGGTTTGACCAGAGTTCACGATCGACATTCCCTACATTCATGGGCACCTCATATGACGTACCATCCTCTGCATCCTCTGGTGTGCATAACTCATGTTCCTCTGCTCTATCCATATCAGCATTTCCAGGTGGGTTTTCGAGGATTGTTTTCCCCACTATTTCAACATTAATGCACATCTTCTTGACTATATTTATCTAGTAAATTGAAGCTGAATAGAGACTTGTATGTTGTACCTTTTTCCTCTTCTCTATCCATTACAAGATTTCCAGGTGGATTGTCGGGGACCGTATTCCTTACTATTTCAGCGTTAACGAGCACATATTCTCGACTATCTTTATCTAGTAAATTGAAGCTGAATGAAGACATGTATGCAAGACCATTTTCCTCTGCTCTATTCAGTACAACATCGCTAGGTGGATTGTCCAGGATAGTATTCCATACTGTTTTTTCATTAACGGGCACATCTTCTTGACTATCTTTATCTAGTAAATCGAAGCTGAATCGAGATATGTATGTCGTACTATTTTCCTCTGCTCTATCTATTAGATCATCGCTAGGTGGATTGTCAGGGACCGTATTCCCTACTGTTTCAGTGTTAACAAGCAAAATTTTTTGACAGTCTTTATCTAGTAAATCAAAACTGAATGGAGACTTGTATGTAGTACCGCTTTCCATCGGATACTGGTTATCAGGATAGTTGGACAGGCATTTGATATTAAATAAGAGCGGTGCGTGCTTCTGGTTAATACTATCCACGTCTTCTTGATTGACGAATGCCTTGCTGAACGGAGCTATTAACCCTGGATCACATGTATTGGCCGGAGGCGGGTATGTATGAAGCATTAATTCCAGCGTCTTATCGTCTAGCATTACTGGAGAGTCTCTACTCCCCCCCACCCCCCAAGTATTTGTATCCAGCAAATCACTAAAAAGTCTAACCAGCATCACGAACCTCCCTTTGTTGAGCTATCTTCCCTGATTTTTTCTCACTGGAATCGCCTTTTCTCCTAACTACCTTCTCCAAGGACAGTAAGAGCGTCATTGAGGTTCACAAACAACAATTCTAATTAAAAAGATTCTAAAAGCCGTTATCACCAAAACCGGCGGTGTATAGCCGTCGGTGGAACATGAGGACGTACTATTTGACAAGTAGTTGAAACTAGGCTTTACAGTGGCCTCCTCCCCGAACTTCGTCATCACCGCCATTTCAAGTTCTCGGATCTACATTCCTATCTTCATGGGTACGACTCGAGACATTCCTATCTTCATGGGTACGACTCGATACACTGAGTGCAATTTGTTTTCCGAAAATCCGAGAAAACCTAAATTTATGAAATACCAAAACTATACACAACTTCTTTCCTCAAGTGTTGCCCAAGATGTTACTATTGAGACATTCAATTCAGTAGGCATCGAGGGAATCCGAGATAAGCTGCAGAGGTTTTAGATTACTTGGAGATTGAGGGATATGCTACGAATTTGAGTAGACTTTAAAGTTAGTGACACTCTGTGGTAAACTAGAAGCTCTGGAAGAAGCAAAGGTTGTTCATGAGTGAATCGTTGCCCTGGTTTATCCTTCTGATGTTAGCTTTCATAACGTAAAATTGACATGTATTATGGTTGTGAATCTGTTGATGATGCACTTAAAGCATTTGAAGAAATTTCTGACAAGGATTCAGAGATTTGGTGTGTTATAATGAGGTGTTTTATTAAAAATGGATATAGTGAAGAAGCAACGATTTGTTTGCTCGTTTCTTAAAACGAAGGGATAAAAACAGATGGAGAGATGTTCAACAAAGTCTTTTCTACATGTGCTTTGACATGAGATGTTAACGAGGGATCACTGCACTTTGAAGCTATGCACGGAGATTATGGAAACATACCTTCCATGAAACACTATTATAATGTTACTAAGATGTTGGCAAAATTTGGTCACTCAGGCGAGGCAATGAACTTTGTTGAGAGAATTTCAATGGAGCCGAGTGTTGATGTGTGGGAGACACTGATGAACCTTTCTTGGGTTCATGGATTCCAAAAGATTGGACAAAGTTTCAAGCGCATGTCTAGTAGCAACCAAAGAACCAGACTCTGTGAAGGGGGAGTAACTGAATTATCAGTCAAAGCCTTATTCTGTTTTTATAAGAGGAGATATTGAACATCCACAAATGGATACAATCTATGAGACACTAAAGAGATAAAGTGAACTTTTGTTTTCTTATAATAATATTTAATTATTTATTGTCTACCTAAACGCTAGGATTGAGGTGATGTTACTGTGAAATCAAAACCTAATTTTCTCTCTAGAAAATAACTCCGCCGTCTAAATTTTTTATTTTTTGATATGTGTTTGTTGCCAGCGTCCAGCGGCTCCGATAGTACCGACGCCGACCTTGCTTTTACCTCCCTCTTTGTTTCTTCCTTTTTGGTGTTGTTTGGTCTTGGATCGAGAAGTTTGGAGATATGGTGGTCTTGGTGACGTTGGATTTGTTTCCAATGGAGATTTGTGCTCTGTGACTCCGTCTCCGGTCCTTCCTGAATGCCTTTGTGGTGGTTCAGGTCATGGGTGTAGCAGATATGTTCTCTGTCGGAGATCAGATCTTGGTTCATACCTTATCCTTGTCTCGTTGTTTAACTATGGAATCTTTACCGGCAAGTTATTGTTGGATATGGGTTAAGCACCCATCCAAAACCCATTGGAAATCTTGCTAAATCAACCACATTTCATATCGGCCCACGAAGACAAGCTCGACAAGGAGTCAATGGCCCAAGAAGAAGTCAGAACCAAAGCACTATAAATAGGACCCTTCACTCTTCATTTTAGATACATTGTAACTTGGGAGAGTGCCGAGCTACTTCTATAAAGCTCCGACCTCAAGCAATCTTTAGGGAGCACGTCATTAGACGGACTCCCACCTCGTACCATCTTGTTCACAGCTCGGCTTCGGCCTTAAGATCAATAAAGAACAATTTCGACCTCACTTTTAATTTGTATCTCACCTCGTAGTTCGGACATTTCAGATCATAGCCCGTTTTATTGACTAGGTCGAATTTCCGTAACAACAATTGGCGCCATCTGTGGGGACGAGAAACTTCTTTACGCTCTAAGACGAAGCCGAGATGACAGGACCTCTTCTAACAGACGACAATCCGAAGTTTCCCGAGAAAACTCGGAGCCCGCTCGCCCCGAGCTCGGAATCACCAATTTCACCAGCTAACGCACGGACTAACCAAACCAAGATAGCCGACACCCGCCGAGACGAAACGCGTTCAGATGATCAGGACCAGGATGTCCCCTCTCTCATAAGAACTCTAATGGCGCAGGTCGACGAGCTGACCAGAGACAACAATGCCCGCTTTGACGTGCTCACGATCAATCAAGACACGTGCAGGGAATGGATCAACTACCTGCAAACTGCCGGGTTTCACACATTTCAAGCAACCGGCGACCCCACTCCGATGCTTCAAAGGGTCCTGTTCGGGGAAACACCACCCCTAAATACCGAGTCAAGCAGGCGACCAACTATTCACTTGGGACCGCTGCCAACTGGATTCACCCAAAGTCAGGCCGGAGCTAGCAGGAACAGCGAACTCGAGTCACTCAAGATCCAATTGGATCACATGACATCAAAAGTTCATAGAGAGACTAGCTCATCCCCTGAAATAGATCGGGTCCTGAAGGAGACTCAGAACACACCATTCATGAGTAAAATAACAGGGACGCCGGTCAAACACCCCGGAAAGATCAAGTTACCCACCTACGACGGTATCTCGGATCCGTGACAGTACCTGGCGGCCTTTAGTATTGCGATGGGGCGAGCTCAGTTTTTGCCAGAACAACGCGACGCCGGTTTCTGCCAGTTGTTCGTCGAAAACCTGAGCGGCGCCGCCCTCAACTGGTTCTCGCGGTTGGAAGCGCATTCCATCGACAGTTACCATCAGTTGACGACTACCTTCCTGAAGCATTACAACATGTTCTTCCAGGAGGGAGCCTCGAGCGCCAACCTCTAGGACGTAAGTCAAGGTCAATGGGAATCCCTCAGATCCTACATAGACAGATTCAAAGTCATCGTCTCAAAGATCACAGTGACGGATAACGCGGGGCTCCCAGCGTTATGAAACGGGATTTGGTATGAATCGCCGTTTCGGGATGAACTGGCCATAAACAAACCGCAGACTCTCGAGGACGCCATCCACCGAGCGACTGTCTTCGTTGAGATAGAAGAGGAAAAGGATCTACTCGTCAAGAAATTTGCCTCAAACAAGAAGGGAAAAGACGCGACCCTCGAAAACCCCGACGACTAGGGAAATAAAGCTGCAACGTACTACGTTGGCGAGTAGAAGACAAGCCAGCAAACATCCCAGCAGTCATGACACAATCTGATGAACCACCAGCAAGGTCGACCATGGTACAAGTATGTGCGAACCGACGATTAGGAAAAGACCCTCTGCAGCTTCCACCAGCGCTCCGGGCACAGCACCGCAGAATTTCGACATCTCCGAAGCCTCATGTTTGGCGAATATAAAAAGGGAGTGACAAACATAACAAACCGCAACCCCCCCAACGACACCCCCCCCCCCCCCCCCCCGAAAATCGAGATACGCCACGACAAACCTGTTGGAATTATGTCCAGTAATCTCTGTACTGTCTCTAGAAAGTAAGAGTATGTCAATGATCAGACATAAGTCATATAATACTGGGGGTCATGATGGCTTGCTAGAGTCCGCTCATGATCTATAAGTCTTGGATTTATTGCCTTTATTATATGATCCCATATGGGTCACACGCCTAAGCTAACAGGAAACTATAAGGGAATGGTTCAGCAGAAGTACGGTAAAAGTGCCAGGCATTTACTGTACTTAGAGAGATTAAAGGGCCTGATTAAATCTAAGGGATTTAATCAGTTTGGGACTTGGGCCCAAAAGCCCAAAAGGAACTAGACATAAGTTTTATAATTAAAACTTAACCTAGCTGCTCTCTCTCTCAACTCTCTCTGCGCCTCCCTCCCTCTCTGGTCTAGCAGTCATCTTCCTGAAGTGTGCGTGTGTGAACCTCTGGAGGAGCTGTCCCTTGGCGGTTCTAGTGATCTCTGACAATACCTCATCAATCCGCTGCATAAACAAGGTATTTACTGAGATCTCTTTATGATTTTGCAAGAGAACCTAGATCCAATATGTTTAGTAGGGTTTAATCTGAATGAATTGAACCAGGATAAACACTAAACAATCCTTCAGTGGTATCAGAGCCATTGGTTCTATTAGAATTTCTTGTTAGAATCATGTTTAGGTGGTTTAGAAGTGTTTGAATCAATTATTGCTTAAAATATGATAAGAAAACACTTAAGAAACAATAGTTAAAACCCTAAACTAAAATCGCATGAACCGATCCATAAGGAAAGGTATGCGTCGGAGTGTTGATCGCCAAAGGATCACACGTCCGGATCGGAGTGACGCACGGACCGATCGCTTTACCGGATCGAGTCGCGTCGTCGTTCCGATCGCGAGAGATGGACCGATCGTGTCCCGCCTCTCTCGACCCAAGCTTGCCCGATCGCGTGAAGCTTGAGCTGTCCGGATCGATGGTCACAACTTGGCCGGTTCGTTTTTGGTTTGTGGTTCGGTTTAAAAAATTATTAAAAATTTTAATCGTCACGGTTTACAGGTTTAATAAATATTAATAAATCTGGTTAAACCGTGATAAGAAATCCAATGTCGTTTAAAATTGGATTTAGTGCCTAAACCAGTGGTTTTCTAATTTGATTTGGTTGGACCAAATAAATTGAGAAAATCCGGTTTAGTAAATGACCGGTTAACAATTGTGGTTATCGTAGTAATTAATCTTGGTTAGACCAATTTTAATGAATCAGACCGGTTATGTCATTTAATTGGGCAATTGGGTTATGTCTTGGACATAGACCAATTCTTGGGCCTTGGGCCAAGAAGTTAAAACAATTGGGCCAGTTATTTGAGTCTTTTCTTCAGATTTAATTTAAAATTTTATTTAATAATTAAAATTCGATTTTAAATTAATTTGTTTCCAAAATATTAAATTAGAAAGTTTCTTGGAATAGAAGTTTCTAGATTTGCATGTTTTGGATATTTAGGAAATTTCTACAGTTAGAAAGTTTCCAATTTTAGAAAGTTTCCTAAAACAGAAGGTTTCCCAAAATAGAAAGTTTCCCAAAATAGTAATCTTCTATTTTGGGATGAAATTTTAAGAAAACCTATAAACCTCAAATAATATCAAGCGTTGGATGTCTTGTCCAGTCTATGTCAGCTGTTGAAACCCATTCAATTGTACACATGGCCTTACAGTGTGAGGATGTCTATCTTTTGCGTGGGTAAGACAGTTTGTGATTCATTAATGTTATTGGGAGTCCCAGACATTAGTGATTACATGACTGTATAGTCTGGTTTTCTTGACTGGGTCATCGGGAGTCCCGGACCTTGAGACATCAGAGTGGATTGGGCCTCGGGCCCAGATTCACAACCAAGAGTTATATCACGGATATAATTAGCCGAGATAGGGCTTACCGATATAAGCTAAGGTTGGGTGACGGCCAGTGGCCCACTTTGATCTTAGTTATATGTGGATCTTGGAATCATTATATTCTTTTGAGGGTAACTAATGTTATTGAATATAATGCGACATTAATCATATTGAACATATTAACTAAAATCCTTTTATCTTAAATTTCAGCAATGACTACAACAAGCACACAAAACACATTCTCAATCCGGTCTGTTCTCGACAAGGAGAAGCTGACTGGAACGAACTTCCTGACGTGGTCGAGGAACTTGAGGCTGGTCCTCAAGCAGGAGAAGAAGGAATATGTCCTTCGTGATCCCCTCCCCTAGAGGCCTCCAAACAATGCCGCCAGGAATCTGCAGAATGCTTGGGAAAAGCATTCGTCAGATGAAAATGATGTCTATTGCCTGATGTTGGCAACCATGACTCCTGAACTGCAAATGCAATTCGAGAGTGTGTTGTCGCCCATCGAGATAATGGCAAGCCTGAAATCGCTTTTTCAGGAGCAGGCAAGAACTGAGAGGTTTCAGACAGTTAAGAACCTCTTAGACTGCAAGATGGCTGCAAGTGCGGCAGTGAGTCCTCATGTCTTGAAGATGATGGGTTATCTCGATCATCTTCAGAAACTCGACTGCCCTATCAGCCATGAACTTGCCTGCGACATCATTCTGCAGTCTTTGCCTGCAAGCTATGATCAGTTCATTCTGAACTTCAATATGCATGGCTTGACTAAGACATTGCCTGAGCTTCATGGAATGCTCAAGACTGCAGAGCCCAACTTGAGGAAAGCCAAGGACCCCAACGTGCTTATGGTACAAAAGGGCAAGGGCTTTAAGAAATCATCTGCCAAGGACAAGGGAAAGGCTAAGGCTGTTCAAGTCTCGGACAAGGACACGTCCAAGCCCAAGCCCAAGTCCAAGGCTGGGCCTACTGACATCTGCAGGTTCTGCAAAGAACCAGGGCATTGGAGGAGAGAATGTAAGAAATTACTGGAAGGTCTAAAGGAATTGAAGAAGAAGACTCTAGAGACTTCTTCATCAGGTATTTTTGTTATAGAAGTTAATACAACTACTTCTGATAATACCTCATGGGTTATGGATACTGGTTGTGGGGCTCATATTTGTACTAATATGCAGGCACTCAGCAACAGTAGGAGGCTGAAGCAAGGACAAGTGGAGCTACGAGTTGGGAATGGAGCGAAAGTTCCTGCACTAGCTGTAGGCACATACTTGTTGTCTTTACCTTCGGGATTGGTTTTAGAACTTAATAACTGCTATTTTGTACCTGCGATAAGCAGAAATATTATTTCAGTTTCTTTGTTGGATTTGGAAGGTTATGATTTTTCAGTTAAGAATAAATTATGTTCCTTCAATCGCAATAATTTGTTATATGGTTGTGCCCCTCTTACGAATGGGCTTTATATACTTGATCAATCCGTGCCAATTTATAACATTAATACCAAACGGTTCAAACCTAATGAGGAGAACCAAACGTTTCTATGGCATTGTCGTTTAGGGCACATCAGTGAGAAACACATTAAGAGGCTCCATTCGAATGGACTTCTTGGCTCGTTTGACTTTGAGTCATGTGAGAAATGCGAATCCTGCCTGATGGGCAAAATGACGCGGGCCCCCTTTAATAAACCCAACGAGAGGGCCAGTGACTTATTGGGCCTGATACACACTGATGTGTGTGGCCCAATGTCCACAAATGCAAGAGGAAACTACCAGTACTTCATTACCTTCACTGATGATTTCAGCAGGTATGGATATGTTTATTTAATGAAACATAAGTCTGAATCGTTTGAGAGATTCAGAGAATTCCAAAATGAAGTACAGAACCAACTTGGCAAAAGCATTAAAGCTCTTCGGTCCGACCGAGGAGGAGAATACTTGAGCCAAGAGTTCAGTGATCATCTAAGAGAGTGTGGGATAGTTTCCCAACTCACTCCTCCTGGAACACCTCAATGGAATGGTGTGTCTGAGAGGAGGAATCGGACCTTATTGGATATGGTTCGGTCTATGATGAGTCACACAGACCTTCCAATATCCCTTTGGGGATATGCTCTGCTAACAGCAGCGTTCACCCTAAATAGAGCGCCATCAAAAGCAGTAGCTAAGACACCATATGAATTATGGACTGGAGAAACTCCAGTGCTGTCTTATCTTAGAATTTGGGGTTGTGAAGCCTATGTCAAGAGATTAATCTCTGACAAGCTTACACCAAAGTCTGATAAATTCTACTTCATTGGTTATCCGAAGGAGACCAAGGCTTATTACTTCTACCTACGATCCGAGAACAAGATTTTTGTTGCCCGGGATTGTAATTTTCTTGAGAGGGAGTTTCTCTCTAAGAAAAACAGTGGGAGTAAGGTACTGCTTGAAGAAATTCAAGATGAACAGGATACTGCTCAACCTAATGAGGAAGAGCAGCAGGAGGACCTACAAGAAATTGTAGAGCCTGAACCTGTGGTACCTGAAGTTCGAAGATCCGGGAGGATCCGTCACGAACCCGAGAGATATCAAGGATTCCTCGTGACTGACTGTCATGATCTTCTGATCATTGATGGTGATGAACCATCGAACTTCAATCAAGCCATGATGGGCCCAGATTCCTCCAAGTGGCGTAAGGCCACTGATTCCGAAATGGACTCCATGTCGGTCAACCAAGTGTTTTCATTGGTTGATTTACCCGCTGGTGTAAAAGCCATCGAGTGTAAATGGATCTTCAAGAAGAAGATAGACGTGGATGGAAATGTCCAGATTTATAAAGCCAGGTTGGTGGCAAAAGGTTTCAGGCAAGTTCACGGTGTGGATTATGATGAAACCTATTCCCCAGTGGCTATGATGAAATCTATTCGGATTCTACTAGCAACTGCAGCTTTTCATGATTATGAAATTTGGCAGATGGACGTGAAAACCGCCTTCCTGAATGGTATTCTGGAAGAGGATGTGTATATGACACAACCTGACGGTTACATAGATCCAAAGAATGCTGGGAAAGTATGCAAGCTTCATAAATCCATTTATGGATTGAAGCAAGCATCGAGGAGCTGGAATCTTCGTTTTGATGAAGCGATCAAGCAATTTGACTTCACCAGAAACGAAGAAGAACAATGCGTGTATAAAAATACTAGTGGGAGCAAGATAGTATTTCTTATTCTGTATGTCGATGACATACTGCTTCTCGGAAACGACGTACCAATGCTGCGGTCGGTAAAGGACTGGCTTGGAAGTTGTTTTTCCATGAAAGACATGGGTGAATCCGCATACGTTCTTGGAATCCGGATCTACCGGGATAGATCTAAAAGGCTGATAGGCTTGTGTCAAGATTCATACATTGACAAAGTCCTGCATAGATTCAGCATGGCAGATTCCAAGAAGGGCTTCACACCAATGGTACATGGCACAACGCTAAGCAAGAAGCAGAGCCCTACGACGGCTGCTGAGCTTGAGCGCATGAAGCATATTCCTTATGCATCTGCAATAGGATCTATTATGTATGCCATGATCTGTACTCGTCCTGATGTTGCTTATGCATTGAGCATGATGAGTAGATACCAGTCAAATCCAGGTGAAAACCACTGGATTGCCGTCAAGAATATCCTGAAGTATCTAAGACATACTAAGGATAAGTTCTTGGTGTACGGTGGAAGTGATGTGCTTGAAGTCAGTGGATTCACGGACGCAAGTTTCCAGACAGACCAAGATGATTTCCGGTCACAGTCCGGTTATATCTTTTGTCTGAATGGCGGTGCAATTAGTTGGAGAAGCTCCAAGCAAGACACCGTTGCTGATTCCACTACAGAAGCTGAATATGTCGCCGCCTCAGAAGCAGCGAAGGAAGCTGTTTGGATACGAAAGTTCATTATTGAACTAGGTGTGATACCATATGCAGCTGAGCCTCTGGCACTGTTTTGTGATAACAATGGTGCTATAGATCAGGCAAAGGAACCAAGATCACACCAGAAATCCAAGCATATACTAAGAAGATTTCACTTGATACATGATATCATTAATAGAAAGGAAGTCAAGATCAGCCGAGTTACGACAGATGATAATGTCGCTGATCCATTGACAAAGCCACTCCCAAGGCCTAAGCTCGAGTACCTGACTGAAGCTGTAGGCATTAGAGACATTGAAATGTAATCTAAATTTGAGTGGGAGTTTGAGGGCTTTATTTAGTTATTGATATGTTCTTGTAAAACATTTTAAGATGTTTAATAAAATTATTATTTCAAGATTATTTTAACTGTGATGAAATAATCGTTCCAAAATGATATAAACCATTTTATGGGTCATCGAAGTAAGTGACTTGATCTTGAGTCATCGAAGTCATTTAGCTTGATCCTGAGACCCTATATTTGATAGATGGCTTATATCATCTTGTCCCTAGTCGAAGGTTGTTGAAATTGGAACACCAACAACCGCGTGAGACTAGATTGGTATGTGACTTATGACCAAGTTTCAGGGTGTCATAGATGCACGGCATCAAAGTCAGTACATAGGTGTATGTTGGGGTACATACGACCGGACATGACCCGCTTATAAGAACTCTTCAGGATATTTATATCTGTGTCATAAGAGATTCTCACTACGACTATAGAGTATAGTCCTTAGACCTGATTTCGCATGCATGTGACTGCACATGAACTGATGCACCTTGATCATTGTCTAACGCTGTCGTTAAGCGATAGTTATAAGGACCTTGTTTGGGTGTATTATGAAGTGAGTAGTTTACAGTGATGGAACAAGACGGGATTTGTCCCTCCAATATAAATGGAGTGAATATCTCTAGGCCAATCGGAGATTTGAATACTGGAAAATGCATGGCCATGCTCAAACGGACTGTCCCGAGTCGTTTGGATTGTCAGTGTCAAATCAGAGTCCGATGAACATGATTAGGCTTTATAAGGATGACACTCATCTTGCCTTATGACTAATCGAGATATTGAGACAAAAGGATTATGAATACAGAGATTCCAGTACAAGTGGGAGAATGTTGGAATTATGTCCAGTAATCTCTGTACTGTCTCTAGAAAGTAAGAGTATGTCAATGATCAGACATAAGTCATATAATACTGGGGGTCATGATGGCTTGCTAGAGTCCGCTCATGATCTATAAGTCTTGGATTTATTGCCTTTATTATATGATCCCATATGGGTCACACGCCTAAGCTAACAGGAAACTATAAGGGAATGGTTCAGCAGAAGTACGGTAAAAGTGCCAGGCATTTACTGTACTTAGAGAGATTAAAGGGCCTGATTAAATCTAAGGGATTTAATCAGATTGGGACTTGGGCCCAAAAGCCCAAAAGGAACTAGACATAAGTTTTATAATTAAAACTTAACCTAGCTGCTCTCTCTCTCAACTCTCTCTGCGCCTCCCTCCCTCTTTGGTCTAGCAGCCATCTTCCTGAAGTGTGCGTGTGTGAACCTCTGGAGGAGCTGTCCCTTGGCGGTTCTAGTGATATCTGACAATACCTCATCAATCCGCTGCATAAACAAGGTATTTACTGAGATCTCTTTATGATTTTGCAAGAGAACCTAGATCCAATATGTTTAGTAGGGTTTAATCTGAATGAATTGAACCAGGATAAACACTAAACAATCCTTCAAAACCAAGAACGAGGGAGAACGGTTTAAGCTCATCCAGGAGGAAAAAGCGAGGCAGGTAAGCCAACAGAAAACAGAACAGAGTGACATCGACACAGAACTACCTAAGCGAGCCCGTGACGATGAAGAAGAGGACACACCCGCACCTAGGAAGCGGATAAACATGATCATGGGGGGACTTCCCACTTGTAACGATTCCGTACGATCAATAACGGCCTACAGTCAAAAAGCTGACGCACGCCAGCAATGTCCCCGAAGAGCTGAAACCAGGCACCGAGATTACCTTCACCTCGGAGGACGAAGAGGGCCTCGACAAACCACACAACGACCTGCTCGTCGTCAAACTTCAGATTGGTGATTGCGAAGTCACCAAAGTCTTGATCGATACAGGAAGCTCAGTCGACCTCATATTCAAAGAAACCTTGCAAATGATGGAGCTCCGCGACTACAGAATGAAGCGTTCAGAAAAGCCTCTCACCGGATTCGTCGGAGACACGACTGATAGGGCTCAGAGTTTTATCCTATTCTACTGCAAGTGCACAGTTATGCTGATTGTAGTATTTAGGGTATCGAATCCACAAGGACTCACGGTCACACGATAGATTATGAGTAATCGAATTAAGCTAAGCGAAACAGATTATAAAGCAGTAAACATGACAACAAGTAAACAAATGAAGGGAGGTGAATGTAAGCAAATAACGAAGACGTCAGGTTTCAGGAAGTTCTCAGGAAATCAGATAACAGATAATCGAATTCAATCTATTAGCGTTCTTGAACTAGAATCACGGAAGTAAAACTATCCAGCTCTCGCTGCGACAATTATCTATGTCTAACAACCTAGCAAGCCAAATCTCTTTGTGAATCCTAGAGTTCTAAACATGTATTAATTCCAAGTTCGTTCGTTCACAACTTCTCTAGACCAAATCTCTTTGCGAATAGATAAGTTGCTCACCTAAATCCTTTCTAGCTAATTAACCAACTCTCGTTGTGTAAATCAACCTAATATCAATAATCTAAGTGGCCAGTTCAGATTAAGCGTTAAGAACGATTTAGATAAAGAACTAGATGATGAATCCAAATCAATCAGTTAATCTAGCATTCCTTCAAATACCTAATGATAATTCCCTAACCTAACAAGAGATCTACTCAGACATAGCAATCATAACATAAAACATAGTCAAAATAGATATCATAGATGAATCAGAAAGAGTAAGAACAGGGGTTCGAAATCAGGTCTCTCTCGAGAACCAAACCAGCCCCAAATCTCCTTGGAATGAAACTTCGAATAAAACTTAAGAAAATCTTAGATAAAACTTAGCCTAACAAGTGGCGGTAAAACCTAATTAAAAGCTAAAACACGAATTGGGCTCCTTTGTAATTATAAGAAACTTCTGGGCTTAATTGCAGATCTTCAAAATCTTTATTAATCGGCCAAATCTTCCAATTCGCAAACCGTGTCGACCGACACCTGAGTGGCGTCGATCGACATCAACGTCTGATATCGGCAGTGACTTTTCCTTCTCAGATAAACGCTCCAAATAGCTCCAGAATGCGCCATAATGTCCTAGTGAGCTCCAAATGTGATAAAACCTGTAAAGTACCTGAAAAGACTCGAAAGACTCTATAGAAGACTCGATTATGTACATATATCATGGCTCAGAACACCTAAAAACCATGATATTTCAACTCCCCCACACTTAGCTCTTGCTTGCCCTCAAGCAAGTAAAGAACCAAAGCATAAGAAAAGAGGTTTGAAAACATAGAAACTCATTTCGTCCTAGGAACTTTCGCATTCACATTCACTTAGTAAACCACTGAAAACTTTCTTACAGAACTCAAGACCACAATATAAATCCCCCACACTTAGCAACTGTCCTAAGTAAAATCCACAATCAAGGTAGGACAATTAAATTCACCACACTAGCCTCTGTATACAATTAGGTGCAGTCTCACAGAGGGAGTATCGAATCAAAGGACACATGGACTCAACTTATTCAGTGTCTGACCACCAAACTGTCGGTTTCTGGTTTCTTTCTTTTCCCTTTCTCCCTTAGCACTGATTTTTCCCACTGAGTATCATTTTTTTTATCAGTGCTCTTCCCTTTTTATTAGGGTTTAACTTTGGATCTTTCCATGGATACACAGGAGGTAATAGGGGTCTCTACCACTCCCGTGACCACTTCGAAGCTACTAGCTTATCCTCGGTTTTTATTTCTTTATTTTTACTTTAAAGAGAGGGGAAAATCAGAAACCATACTTTAGAACAGGA
Source organism: Orychophragmus violaceus (assembly GCA_030180135.1). NCBI lineage: Eukaryota > Viridiplantae > Streptophyta > Magnoliopsida > Brassicales > Brassicaceae > Orychophragmus > Orychophragmus violaceus. The sequence continues at coordinate 25,166,598 of CM058229.1, forward strand.
TCATAGGCTGTGCCAAACACATCAAAGGAATCCGACCCAAAGATTACCAAGCCCCTAAGCGAGAAATTAAAGTCAATATTAAGTGTGAGACTAGTGATGAATCTTCTGAATACCTGGTTATATATGGGTGTCCTTGATAAGTTGATCCGATTGGGGTTTTCTAATAGTCATAGAGGCTCTGCAAGTCTGTCCAATGGTACTTATTTCCTGTTCAAGCGAAAAATTTCCTCGAAAAATCATAGTTTCATACTGATTTTGACTCAATAAAACAATTTTGAAAAACTAAAGGACTGACACTAAGAAAATAGAAAATGATGTCAGTAACCACCTCCCCCACACTTAAACTTCACTGTCCCCAGTGTTACCTAGTATAGAAGGAGCGAAATATGGGTGAAAACTGTGTGGAAATTGAGAAAAACTGTGTTCTTACCTTCTGTCATTAATTGTGTCGACCGACACACAACTTGAGTCGATCGACACGCTGCGCGTTTTTTGCAGTACCAAAGCCACAGACTTGAACAGGATCCGAGTAAGTTGTGTTTAATCACATAATTTCCTCAATGTTAGTACTGTCAGATCACTCAGAAACAAGTCAAAAGCAACAAGATAGATATAAAATAGTTCCACAAAGTTCAAATCAAAAGAAACATGACAAACTGACTCAAACAAAATCAAAGCTGACTCAAGAAAAATGAAAAAGGAAAAGAAAAGCAAACTCAGGAAAATGCTAGGATCACGGAAGAACTAAGAATCAGAGTCATCGTCGTGTCCCTTCGGTGGTGTAGGTGACCTCTGACGTCTGCGACCGTGAGAAGGAAAAGCGCAGGTGCAGCTGAAAGCTCTAGCAATGCCACCCCAAAGTGATCGAACTGTGTCTGTCAGGAACTTCATGTGTGGGTCCACATCGTATCCAGGAAGTGGTGGCGGAGCATCCAATGGAAGAACCCAATGCGGACGTGGGTGAGGATCCCCAGCAGGATCAGGAATGGGCTCATCCTCAGGAGGAGTAGGAGCAGCCTAGGAAGAAGCTCCTCTGCGGGAACGAGCAGCAGGTGCCTTCCTCTCAATCCTCGGATCAGGTCTGAAACGTAAATCATCCTGCGTGTCTATCGATAGCGGTGCATGTTGTATGTCAACTGTGAGCTCTTGCATACCATCTCTATAGCACCAAACCAAATTTCGCTTCAGCCAGCCTTTCTCAGCAAATGTGACTCATCGATCTTAGAGAACGACTACTCGCATTTATACTCGTGCAGCGGTATCCTGAAATGCTGGAATATAGGTGTCAGCAGACTGCCCACTGACTCTGTCTTGGTCTTCCAAGAACCTCTGAATGGTTTCGCCTGTAGCGTGACCAAATGATCTGCAAACACCGCACCCAGGTTGGTCCTCTCGTAGGGACCCTCGTGCTCATACTCATGGGAACACAGATGTCCAACTGCTGGATGAAGTAGTACCAGCTCTTGCATCCTCATCTTATTCGGCTTCATCTTGCACTGGAGAGTGTTAGCCAAGACACGTACGACATATCGCAGGACCGGATGTCGTAAATCCTTCATCTTCGTATCACTGGAGAAATAGGGTGTAGAACCGAAGTTGCCTCAAAACTTCTCAAGATCGGGAAAACCCTCTGGAAGTACAGCTCGTGTGTAGCCTTTCTTGAACCCATAGATAGCGCAGATGTCTCGCATTGGCAGTCTGTATCTCCTGCCATGTACCATGAAACACAAATGACCTTCCTGCGCATTCTTCGCGTTCCAGTACCTGTATGTGACTCGCACTGTAGCCATAAACTGACGTACCAACTCTGGATACAGAGCATACCGGACATAAGGCATTGTGCCTAAACCCATCATCCTCAAGCATAGCGCAACCTGCTCTCGCATACCAGTTATCCTCAGAAAATCAGGGCTTACTAGCTTCGTAGGCTCAATCTCAACATCGCACCACCCATTGTACAACAGGGTGTCATACTCATCCCAGGTGTCCAACACCTCTTTGTGCAAACAATCATTACTGGTCACGACCAGCCTGGCTGACTTATCCCACACCTTCTCTGTGAATATCTTTACTCTTTCATCTTTGGGCCATGGGTGTGTAGGAAACTCAGCGGGTAACTGTGGAGAACCCGGAGGAGACTGAGGAGTCATAGGTAGAGGTGGCTCTGCTGGTGTTGACCCAGATGAACTCGCCCCATATGTCCGGTTCTTCTTCCTTGGAGGCATCTGTGAGCAAAAATCAGAACAAAAATTGATATTAGTCGAAAAATCAGAAACAAACCCATCAAAACCTCAACAACAACATATTCAGCATCGAACAGAGTGGTAGAAATAGTTCATTCACGTTTTTATTTTTGCATTTTCGCCCAAAATCACAATTTTCATCACAAAACCAAAAAATTTCAGAAACTTGCAAAATCAATCATGAAAACTACCTAGGCATTACCATTCAACTACCAAACAACCTAAATCAGTGCTATTTCATCACGGAATCAAGAGATTGAAGCAAAAATTGAACTTTTACCTTTGGAACCGAAACTGAAAATTGGGTTTTTAGAGAGCATACCTTGGAATCGACACAAATGGATTATAGATATGGATAGAGGGAAAAAATCCGCTCGGTTAGGCTTTGGAATCGTCGGATTTGATTGAGAAATGAGGAAGATCGGATTTGAGAGAGATTTTGCGAATGGTGGTTTCGGTTAAAATGAAGAACAGTCGCGAAAGAGAAAGAAATACTTACCTCGGGACGCTTGATGTCGATGGATCCAACCTATCCGTGTCGATCGACACGGTGTTTGAAATTTGAACCGGTCTGACCGAGGTCAAACCTCGATTCTGGGGTAAAGTGAATCGATCGACCTAAAGTGCTGGATCGACCCTTTTGTCTCCATGTCGATCGATTCATAGTTTGTGTCGATCGACACAGTACATTCCTGTCGCTACTTTTCCCTGTAAAGACTCAAGAAAACAAAAAACGAAAAATTAAAACGAAAACTCATATGTACAGACTCACCAGTGGGTTGCCTCCCACTTAGCGTTTGTTTTAAGTCATTAGCTTGAATGTGGCACGTGGTCAGATGTCAGGCGGTTTCGCCAAAGGCAAAGCGTGCCTTTGCAAAATTCTCTTCATCCATGGTGGCGTATATGCATTGTGTGCATGAGACTGACCGAGAAACTTTGGAATGACAGCAAGGTCAGGTGGAACATTTCGTTTCCTGACTCTATTCCCTGCAAAATCAGCATGAGAGTTAGCATACTTAAAGTCAGAGAATGCACACCTTGGCTTGATCAGATGTGGCTTTGATGTGGTGTTTGGAGCTTCGTGCTTAAGAGCAGGTATAGGTTTTGAAAATGTCACAGCAGGCTCAGTATGAACCGCCATCTTCTCCTCTCCAATCGCAATCTCTGGTTCTATTTCAACACAGAAACTCTGTCCATCAATGGTGGATCTCTACAGCCCATACATCTTGAACTGCAAAGGTTTATCTACCAGGTGGAGATCAATCAGACCATGTCGCACATAGATTACAGCTCCAGCAGTGGCTAAAAAGGATCTTCCATGTAGTAGAGGATCATCAGGCTCAATTTCATACTTCAGTACCACGAAGTCCGTTGGAATAAAGTAGTTTCCAACTCTGAGAGGGATGTTCTCAAGAACTCCTTATGGATGCCTCTTCGATAGATCAGCTAGGAGGAGAGAGATCCTAGTGGGCTGGAAGTTCAAAAGTCCCAACCTCATAGCCACATAGTATGGCATGAGATTTACACTTGAGCCAAGATCATACAATGATCTCTTAAATCTGTCTCTGTATATAGAGCAGTCTATCATGAAACTCCCTGGATCTTTGAGCTTTTCAGGAATCCTATCATGAATAATAGCATCGCACACTTCAGAGACCATCAATACACCTTCTTCTTCAGTCATGTTACTATAAATTATGTCTGTAACACATCTCCATATCATAGGAATGTTCTTAATAGCATTAATCAATGGGGCTTCAGTTAGCTTATCTCTCATCATCTTCATGTACTTTTCTAACTGAATCTCTTGCTTAGACTTCCTAGGGAAAGGAATCTTCGGTTTGTAGGCCCTTTCTTCAGCTGCAATCGGCTTCTCTGGATAAACTGGCGGCTCACGCCCATAGTGTCGATCGACACTAAAGTGATGTCGATCGACATTGACACGATCCGAGTCGACCTTCATGTCGAGGTTGGTCGATTTCGGTCCGTCATGAAACGGATGTGTGTCGATCGATACAGTGTCTTTATTTCGAGTTTCTCTCGGGTTTTGCGGCTCCAAAACCTTAGTAACATGATTCTGCGCAGCTTCATCTTCTCCCAAAGCTGCCTTAACATGTTCTGTCTGTATACCGGCTTCCACTTGCATCATCCTAGCATCCAGATTATTCACTCTGCTTGTCAAAGTCTCCAATTTCCCACTCAGAGCTTGATACATGGAGTCTATCTTTCCATTCAAATCTTTTGTCATCTTATTCTGTCCAAGAAGTAGCTGCTCAAGCATGGACTCAATCTTTCTCTGCTCATTAGTGGTAGGAGTTTGGTGAGATGAATAGTCATAATCTCTCGATCTCAGAGCATAACTAGAACTTTGTCTCTGCTGATTTCCATATGTTTGTCCATGATAATCAGCCTCAGCTATATACTTCACCTCTGCAAACTCTTCAGCTTCTGCATCACATCGGATTTGCCTTTTTCTAAGTAGGATGCTGTGGACAGAATCAACCTTGTCCCTTATCTCGGCCATCTGCAAGTTATCATCTTTGCCACCAGATCTCTGCCTCTTCTTGTCAGCATTCTTGACACTATTGCTAGTTATCAAGTTCTCAATAAGCTTTTTAACTTCGCCTGGAGTCTTGGTATAGAAGTTCCCATTGCTTGTTGTGTTCATAGCCCTCTGATACCAAAAGTCCAAACCTCTGAAAAATGCGCTCAGCAGCTGAACCTCAGAGAAACCATGATGTGGACAATCTCTCTGGCACCTCTTAAACCTCACCCAAGCAGTCTTAAAAGGCTATGTAGGTCCTTGCTTGAATGTAAAAAGATCCTGTCTAAGCTGGTCGGATCTAGCATCATCATAAAAGTGTCTAAGGAACTCTCTCTCAACCGCATCCCAAGTAGTTAAAGATCCTGGTGTTAGCTGTTTTAACCAGTAGGCTGCCTCTCCATTAAGAGAAAATGGGAAGTGCTTACAGAAAAGATAATCAAATGAGACTCCTTCAGCCTTAATACTGCTAGCCAATTCTTCGAAAGTCTCTATATTATCCATAGGATGCTCGCTAGAGAGACCATTAAACTGATGCTGCCCAACCAATGCATAGTACTCTGGTTTCAGCCTGAACTCAGTTCTGGAAAATGGAGGTTGTCGAATCGCAGACCGATTAGCATAGAACTGATACGGTCTGTTGTAATCAGCAAGTGTCTTCTCGCGACCAATCTCTTGTCGTGGATGTTCCGCCCCCACGGAAACATCTGGTATGATGGGGTTTCCTTCCCCATCTAGTTTCTGACCCTTCGCGTTGCATATATAACCCTCTTGGTCTCGTAAAATGCCGTTCTCACCGCAAATCAGAATCACAGGTTCCATAGAGAGAAACCTGCTAGGTGCTCAAGCTCTCGCTGTCTCTGGTCGCGGGTCGTGTCGATCGATTAACTATGAGTGTCGATCGACACTATGTGATTCCTGCGATACCAAACAAACAAGAACGTGAGTAAACAGAAAATAAAAGAAAAATGCTTAGTATAAATTCTAATACTGAATCTATCGGCGAACTCGAAGGGTCCCTGGCAACGGCGCCAAAAACTTGATAGGGCTCAGAGTTTTATCCTATTCTACTGCAAGTGCACAGTTATGCTGATTGTAGTATTTAGGGTATCGAATCCACAAGGACTCACGGTCACACGATAGATTATGAGTAATCAAATTAAGCTAAGCAAAACATATTATAAATCAGTAAACAAGACAGCAAGTAAACAAATGAAGGGAGCTGAATGTAAGCAATTAACGAAGGCGTCAGGTTTCAGGAAGTTCTCAGGAAATCAGGAAATCAGATAACAGATAATCGAATTCAATCTATTAACGTTCTTGAACTAGAATCACGGAAGTAAAACTATCCAGCTCTCGCTGCGACAATTATCTATGTCTAACAACCTAGCAAGCCAAATCTCTTTGTGAATCCTAGAGTTCTAAACATGCATTAATTCCAAGTTCGTTCGTTCACAACTTCTCTAGACCAAATCTCTTTGCGAATAGATAAGTTGCTCACCTAAATCCTTTCTAGCTAATTAACCAACTCTCGTTGTGTAAATCAACCTAATATCAATAATCTAAGTGGTCAGTTCAGATTAAGCGTTAAGAACGATTTAGATAAAGAACTAGATGATGAATCCAAATCAATCAGTTAATCTAGCATTCCTTCAAATCCCTAATGGGAATTCCCTAACCTAACAAGAGATCTACTCAGACATAGCAATCATAACAGAAAACATAGTCAAAATAGATATCATAGATGAATCAGAAAGAGTAAGAACAGGGGTTCGAAATCAGGTATCTCTCGAGAACCAAACCAGCCCCAAATCTCCTTGGAACGAAACTTCGAATAAAACTTAAGAAAAGCTTAGATAAAACTTAGCCTAACAAGTGGCTGTAAAACCTAAGTCTAACTTGCACTTAAGTCTAGTTTAATCTGTTAGGAATTGCAAAGAAATTTGGGTTTCTGCTAATTAGACTTAGAGAATTCTCGCAACGAAAGTTGGTTAGTTCTATCTTGTGTTTGAGTTCTAGAACCGAACTTAATTTGATCCCGACTGATAATTGATTTGCTTGTATAATTTCCTGAGAACTCCCTAGACTTGACGCTTTTAGTACTTGCTTCACAAAACCGTTCTTGCTACTGATTTACTTTCTACTTAGTTATTTATTTTCTGATTAGTATTGCTTAGCTTAACTTGACATTCTATAGTCTACCGTAAGATTTCTTGAGTCTCTGTGGATTCGACCCCTAGATACTACAATTGTTCTGTGCACTTGCAGTAGAACTTAGGGAAGTAAACTCTGAGCATATCAAGTTTTTGGCACTGTTGCCGGGGACTCTTTTGAGTCTTCGATAGATTTGAATTTAAAGTTTAGACTAGGTTTTTCGTTTTTTGTTTTTGTTACTAATTTCTCTGTTTTTCTGTCTTCGTGTGTTTCAGGTCTGATATCGCTTAGCATTGATCGACGCATCTTTTGAATCGATCGACACAAGGCGAATCCCGAGTTGAAACGATCGTTGCAGACTTAGCATCGATCGATACAGTGCGATTACCGACGGTTTATGCAGAAGCGTGAGACCATAAGTAATCCGAACGCGAATCTCGTGAATCTCAGGCTTTAGGAACTTGCTAGACTAGAGAGAACAAACAGAAAAGGTCAACGAACAAGGATGATGAACAATCGCTTGATTTTGAGACCTCATGCTGAGGGTGTTCTGAGAGACCAACAGAACAACCGGTACAACAATGACGGGCTAAGAATTGATGCTGAGGGACGTGTGATCCCTGATCCCGAACCTGCGCCTGAACAGCCCCAAGGTCAAGGGCAGATGGTTAATCCTGGAGGTAATTGACAGCCTCCTAATCCTCCTCCTGATGAGAGGACTCTTGGTGACTACAACCGTCCGGATGAGTTCTATGCTAACCAGTCAGCAATTGTACCTCCTGGCTTTGAGAGGAATGACTTCGAGATCAAGACTGTCTATTACTCTCTTCTGAGGCAGAATCCTTTCCATGGTCTCCCACATGAGCAACCCATGGATCATATTGATGATTTTGAAGACTTCATCACTGGAAAGAAGTACAATGGGGTAAACTATGACTACCTGTATCTCAAACTTTTCCCCTATTCTCTCGCTGGAGAGGCTGCAGCTTGGCTGAAACAACTTCCAACTGGGAAGTTTACTACTTGGGATGCTGTGAAGAGGGAGTTTTTGAGGCACTTTTATGATGATGCTCGCTCTGATTAGTCGAGACAGGATATTCTCACCTTCACCCAAGGTCCTACAGAGCCTCTTAAGTCTGCTTGGATGAGGTTTAAGAAGTACCAACGTGACTGTCCTCATCATGGATTCTATGAAGTGACGCTGCTGGGCATATTCTTCAGAGGAATTGATCTCCATTACCAGTCTGCATTGGATAATGCCAGCAATGGCAATTTCAATACAAGGACTCCTGAACAGGCTAGGACGCTGATTGATAACTTGGTGAGCAGTAATAGCACCAAGACTGTTGATAGAAGAAGGAAAGAGTCTGGTGGAAATATCGACAATCTGGAGATTACTGATATCAGGAATAAGCTGGACACTGTTCATAGTTTGTTGACTGGAAAGAAAACTGTCCACTTTGCTCAGGAAGTTGAAGTGTTTGAGGCTGAAGAATTTCACCACGAAGAGGATGTGAACTACATCAGAGGGTCTGGATTTCAAGGAAACAGGTTTGGAAATCAGCAAGGCAACAAGTTCTTTAATAGTGGACAGAAGAGTGCTTTTACAAGCAACCAAAACTCTTCTGGATATGGACAGACTGCTGGTTATTAGAAATCTTTTCAGCAAGGTAATTCTTATCAGAGGACTTATGGATCATCCTCCTATCAGAAACCTCCTGCTGCTAGTGCTCATGAGAGCAAGATGGAAGCCATGATGGAGCGGTTGCTGGAGAGTCAAACTAAGACTGCTGTAGACTTCAACAAGAAGCTGGATGCTGTGTATGAAGATCTGAATGGGAAGTTTGAATCCTTGAGCACACAAGTGAAGAAGCTTGATGATCAGGTTGCGCAGACTTCTGGGTCTGCTAAGAGGCCAGATGGATCTCTTCCGGGACGAACTGATGCTAATCCTAAGTACCAGTGCAATGAAGTGACATTGAGAAGTGGCAAGGAGCTGTTTCCTGCCTAGAAAAAGCAGTTGAGCCTAGAAGAAATCAAAGAAATTGAAGAGATGGAAGATGAGATACGGGGATTTCGCAATGCGTCAACCAACGCACCCATGCAACGATCGACGCAAGGCGAAAATGAAGATGCTGATCCTAAGCTCGACACAGAGGTCGTGAAGAAATCGCCTAGCATCGATCGACACACATCTGATGTCGATCGACGCAAAGCGACAGCCGAGAGTTCAAACACAGAAAAGTTGCAGAAAGTTGACGAGAGGATCTACAAGCCTAAGGTTCCCTTTCCCAAGAACCCCAGGAAGTCTAAGAATGAGAAACAGCTAGCTAAATGCAAAGCAATTTTGCAGAAGGTGTTGATTGAAGTGCCTTTGATTGATTCTCTAAGGAATACTCTTGTGATGAGAAGGTGTCTTAAAGATCTTCTTGCTGGTAACTTGACTGATGAGGAGAGTGTACTTATGATCTCAGAAGTATGTAGCGCAGTGATTCAGGGTAGAATTCCTGAGAAGTTGAAAGATCCAGGGAGCTTTGTTTTGGATTGTGGTATCTACAAGGACAGATTTGAGAGATCTCTTTGTGATCTTGGTTCTAGTGTGAACCTTATGCCTTTCTCTGTTGCTAAGAGACTTGGGATGACTGACTTCCTGCCTACTAGGATCTCATTAGTCTTAGCGGATAGAACAGTCAGAATTCCTGAAGGAATATTGGAAGATGTGCCTATAATGATTGGCCAATGTGTGATTCCTACTGATTTTGTGGTTCTGCAGTATGGAGAAGAACCAAGGGATCCACTGATTTTGGGTAGGCCTTTCTTGGCTACTGATGGTGCGATGATTGACTGCAAGAGAGGTAAGATAATTTTAAATGTGGGTGATCTGAAGATGAGCTTTGATATGGACAAACTGGTGAAGAGACCAACCATCGACGGACATACCTTTTATGTGGATACACTCAGTGATTTGGCTGCGGATTACTTTCATAAGACACATGCTGAGGATCCACTAGAAAGAGCCCTACTTAGCTCTATTATGGAGCTGGAACATCTGCAAGACGAGCCTGCAATTTGCTATGCGAGGCTAATGGATTCCACTGAGGAAGTGATGCAGCTGGATGTGTCTGAAGCGAGCTTGCATCGATCGACACCTCTAGAGCAACGATCGTTGCATGTCGTCAGTGACTGGGCAGAAGAAAAAGCCCCAAAAATTGAGCTGAAACAACTTCCATCCGGGCTAAGGTACGCGTTTCTTGGACCTAATTCGACATATCCAGTGATTGTTAATGGCAATTTGAACAACGCAGAGCTCACTTTACTGCTAAGCAAGCTGCGCATGCATCGCAAGGCTCTTGGCTATTCTCTTGATGACATTTCAGGTATCTCTCCGGAGCTGTGTATGCATCGGATACATCTTGAGGACGAGTCTAAGAAATCTGTTGAGCATCAGAGAAGGCTGAATCCTAATCTTAAGGATGTGGTAAAGAAGGAGATCATGAAACTACTAGATGCTGGGATCATCTATCCGATTTCAGACATCGATTTGGTTAGTCCAGTCCATGTAGTGCCTAAGAAAGGTGGAGTTACAGTAGTGAAGAATGAGAAGAACGAGCTGATTCCTACAAGGACTGTGACTGGACACCGGATGTGCATAGATTACAGAAATCTCAATGCTGCGACAAGGAAGGATCATTTCCCTTTGCCTTTTATCGATCAGATGCTGGAGAGGTTAGCAAACCACCCTTACTATTGCTTCCTTGATGGGTACTCAGGCTTCTTTCAGATTCCCATCCATCCCGAGGATCAGGGAAATACTACTTTTACTTGTCCATATGGCACGTTTGCATACCGCAGGATGCCTTTTGGACTTTGTAATGCACCAGCCACCTTCCAGAGATGCATTATGTCCATCTTCACTGACATGATTGAGGACTTTATGGAGGTGTTTATGGATGAGTTTTCAGTCTACGGGTCATCCTATCATGAGTGCTTGGATAATCTGTGCAAAGTGCTAGCTAGATGTGAGGAGAAGCACTTGGTTCTTAATTGGAATAAGTGTCATTTCATGGTAAGAGATGTCATTGTTCTTGGACATAGAGTGTCTGAAGTAGGAATTGAAGTAGACCACGCTAAGATTGAGGTTATGACCAGCCTTCAGGCGCCTGATTCTGTGAAGTCTGTGAGGAGTTTTCTTGGACATGCTGGGTTCTATAGAATATTCATCAAGGATTTCAGTAAGATTGCTAGACCACTAACTGCTTTGCTGCGTAAGGATGCCAAGTTTGAGTTCACTGCAGATTGTCAGACTGCATTTGAACAGATCAAGCAAGCATTAGTGAGTGCTCCTATAGTACAGCCACCAGATTGGGATCTACCTTTTGAGGTAATGTGCGATGCGAGTGATTATGCTGTAGGAGCGGTTCTGGGGCAGAAGAAGGATAAGAAGCTTCATGCCATTTACTATGCCAGCAGAACATTAGATGATGCGCAGAGAAACTATGCCACCACGGAGAAGGAGTTGTTGGCAGTTGTCTTTGCTGGTTCTAAAGTGATTGTACACACTGATCATTCAGCTCTGAAGTATCTGATGCAGAAGAAAGATGTAAACCGAGATTGTTGAGATGGATTTTGTTGCTTCAAGAGTATGATATTGAGGTGAAAGACAAGAACGGAGTAGAAAACGGAGTTGCTGACCATCTGTCAAGGATTATAGTTGAAGAAGACGTCCCCATTAATGATTTCTTGCCTGAGGAGAACGTCAATATGATCGAGACAGTGTTTATGTCGGATTTGGACAGGAAGAAGCAGAACTGTCGGATTTATCGCAGTGCGTCGATCGATGCCACTTTGGTAGCGATCGATGCAAGTATCGGGGATGCAACGATCGACGCAGACCTGTGCGTCGATCGATGCAGATCGCCTACAAACCCAGATTCCTTTAAGGGTCAAATTGAGTTCTTGAGTCTCAAACTTTGTGCTGTTGCGATGACGGTTACACCCTGGTTTGCGGATATTGCTAATTACCTAGCTGCAAAGACTGAACCAGATGAGTTGAAGGGATATGCTAAGAAGAAGTTCTTTCGAGAGCTCAGACGATACTATTGGGATGAACCTTATCTCTACAAGAAATGTTCGGATGGTCTTTACAGGAGATGCATTGCTGAATCAGAGGTTCCAGATGTCTTATTCCACCGTCATGGATCAGACTATGCTGGACATTTTGCTACTTTTAAGACTGTGTCTAAGGTTCTGCAAGCAAGTTTCTGGTGGCCAACGATGTTTAGAGACGCTCATTCTTTTGTCTCTCAATGTGATGCCTGTCAGTGGAGAGGGAAAATCAGTAAGAAGCATGAGATGCCTCAGAACTTCATTCTCGAGGTTGAGGTTTTCGATTGCTGGGGCAATGATTTCATGGGTCCTTTTCCCTCATCTCATGGGAATAAGTTCATTTTGGTTGTTGTGGACTATGTGTTTAAGTGGGTGGAAGCGATAGCTAGTCCAACCAATGACTCTTCGGTGGTTCTTAAGCTGTTTAAGACCATCATTTTCCCTAGATTTGGAGTACCTCAGATAGTGATTAGTGATGGAGGATCTCATTTCATTAATAAAGTCTTCGAAAAGCTGCTACAGAAGCATAGATTTTATCAGCGAGTTGCTACTCCTTATCATCCTCAGACTAGTGGGCAGTTCGAGGTCTCTAACAGACAGATCAAGGAGATCATGGAGAAGACAGTTGGGAAGACAAGGAAGGATTGGGCAGCAAAGCTGGATGATGCACTATGGGCTTACCGGACTGCATTCAAGACGCCACTTGGGACTACTCCATTTCATCTGCTGTATGGAAAAGCATGTCATCTGCCAGTAGAGCTTGAGCACAAAGCAGCATGGGCTGTGAAGCAGATGAATTTCGATCTTAAGTCTGCTGCAGAAAGGAGATTGGTGCAGCTTAATGAGTTGGATGAGATTAGGCATTTGCTTACGAGAACTCAAAGCTGTACAAGGAGAGGACTAAAGCTTATCATGATAAGAGATTGTCTCTAGACAATTTGAGCCTAATGATCAGGTACTTTTATATAACTCTCGTTTTCAATTGTTTCCAGGTAAGCTGAGATCAAGGGGGTCTGGTCCTTTCACGATCAAGGAGGTATGTCCTTATGGAGCTGTCGTTCTAATCAGCCAGAAAGGTAAGGAATTCACTGTAAATGGACAGAGGGTGAAGCATTATTGGGCTAAGGCCGAGATTCCGAGAGGTCAGATTCTGCCTCTGGATGATGCACCCTCTGCCTGATTCAGCTGAAACGTCAAGCTAATGACGTTAAAAGAGCGCTGAGTGGGAGGCAACCCACTATTAGGTTTGTTTTTCTTTTCATTTTTCGTTTTGATTTGGTGTTTTTGATTTTCTGTTTTGGTGTGTTCAAAAGCGTGAGAAACAGGCAGAATCGCACTGCATCGATCGACACACATAGTGCATCGGTCGACACAGTTGCGATTTATGGTTTGCCGATTCAATTGCGGTTCAGACAGCTGTTATCTACGTAACCGCGAGCATAATCGCCTTGCATCGATCGACACCCTTGTGGCATCGATCGACACAGGCCGACGACAGGTAAGTGTTCTAACTCTTTTTCGGATTCTCTTAATTCCGATTTCTTTTCTCACCGAGCCTAAGCTTGACACTACTGGGGACAGTGTGTTTTAAGTGTGGGGGAGGTGGTACTGACATTAATCTTTTTCTTTTCTTAGAGTCAGTTGTGTTTTTGTGTCGGTTTTATCGAGTCAAAACAGTTTAAGTAGGAAACAATGAATTTTTGAGAAGCCAACAACACTTGCAGGAACTTAAGTAACTATTGGGATGAGCTTGCAGATGCATCTATGACTATTAGAAAACCCCAAACGCAGATCAGCCTACTGAGAACACCCATATCAATTCAGGTATTCAGAGGATCCTTTACTGACTTCGCCCCTAATTTTGACTTACTTTTCTCACCTAAGGGCTTGGTATACCTTGAGTCGGATTCCTCTGTTAGTTCTGACACAGCTTGTAAATGATATATCATGGTTTTTACCGGTTTTGTGCCATGATATAGTTGTGTTTTTAGTGTCTTTTGTGTTCTTTTAGAGTCTTTTACAGGTATAATCAGGTTTGGAGCTAAATTGGAGATAATTGAGCATTTTGGAGATTTTTGGAGTGTTTGGCCGAGAGACAGAGTTCACTGTCCGAAACAGAGAAAGGTGTCGATCGTTGCATGCCTAGCATCGATCGTTGCACCAGCGAGATGGGCCAAACGACGGTTTAATGAAGGATAATGAAATTGCAGTCCTGCCCAGAAGTTCCTGATATTTACAAAGAAGCCCCAAAATGTGTTTTAGGATTATAATTAGGTTTTTAAGCCAATGTTTAGGCAACGCTTTTACGAGCTTTTCTTACGTTAAGTTTTACTCAGAGAGAGTTGAGGGGCTGATCCTGATCTCGAAAGAGACTTGATTTTGAACCCCAGTTCTTATTTGATTATATGATATTTGGTTTTCTACTTATGATATCTTCTGTCTCGATGAATATGTCTGAGTAGATCACCTGTTAGGTTGAAGGATTCTCATTAGGGATTTCAGAGAATTATGGTTTAATTAATCTGTAGAGATTCATATCTGCTAGTTCTTTATCTAAGTTGTTCTTAATGCTTAATCTGAAGTAGCTAATCAGAGTTATGATGTTAAGTTGATTAATTCAGCGGAAGTTGGTTAATTTAACTGGAAAGAACCTAGATAAGCAATTGAACTATTCGCAAACGGAAGTTTGGTTTAGGTTAATTGTGAACATATCAAACTTGGAATTAATGCTGGTTTAATCTGTTAGTTCTCGCAAACGAAAGTTTGGTTTGCTGCACTTAGACTTAGAGAATTATCGCAAAGGAATTTGGTTAATTCTATATCAGTGTTTGAGTTCTAGAACAGTTATTGATTAGATCTAGATAGATTGATTGCTTGCGTTCCTGATTTCCTGAGAACTCCTGAAACCTAACGCTTTGCCTTCTTGCTTACAAACTAACTTGATTTACTTTGCTATTTCGTTTACTGTTTTCACATCTGCTTCGCTTAATTTAATCTGAACTACTAATAATCTATTGTGTGACTGAGAGTCCTTGTGGGATTTGATACCTTATATACTACGATTGCATTAACTGTGCACTTGCAGTAGAATAGGGATAAAACTATACACCTATCAAGTTTTTGGCGCCGTTGTCGGGGACTCTTTGAGTTCACCAATAGATTATATCCCAGCAGCCACACCAAGTTTTTGGCGCCGTTGCCGGGGACTCTTTGAGTTCACCGATAGATTTAGTACTAGGATTTAGACTAGGCCTTCTTTTTAATTTTCTTGTTTACTCACGTTTTTGATTTTTGGATTCGCAGGAATTCGCACTGCATCGATCGTTGCTCACCTCGCATCGATCGACACAAGGCGAGAACAGCGATGCTGAGATCTGAGACGTTCAATAGGTTCCGCGCCATGGAACCTGTGATTTTGATTCGCGGTGAAAACGGCATTCTACGAGACCAAGAGGGTCACATATGCAACGCAAAAGGTCAGAAACTAGATGGGGAAGGAAACCCCATCTTACCAGATTACCATGTATTGGTTGGGCAAGTAGCTGAGATGCAGAATAAGATAGATGACATCCACGACATATTACTTAGGGAGAGACAGTTCCGAGCAGAGGCAAAACCTGATAAATTTGCAGAGGTACGCTATATGGCTGGAGCCGACTCTTATGGACATACATTGGGACATCAGCAGAGACAAGGTTCTGGGCATGCTCAAGGATCAAGAGACCATAATTATACTTCCTATCTGGCACCTCCTACACAAAGGAGCAAACTAGAGATGATGATAGAACAATCAATTGAAAAGCAACAGCAGAACACAGCTTCTTTCAGCTCGAAGCTAGAGAACCTGTACACTAATTTGAATGAGAAATTTGAATCCTTGAACACTCGTATGAAGCAGCTGGACACACAGATGGATCAAGTTTCAAGTTCTACCCCAAGGAAGGATTCTCAAGAAGCTCATGCCAGCAACATTCCCATTCAGGATGACACACAGATGGATCATGGATCATGTCTAGCAGTTAAGGCTGTGGAATTTGTGGAAGACAGAGGGGGATTTGATGTTTAATTACCTGAGTTTGAAAGCTTCGATGCGCCTGATTCTACAGAGATTGACATGGATCTCTTGACTTGGATAGTTCAGATTGAAGCGGGACCAAGCCAAGGAGAGAAATTTGAGTCTGAGATGGCTGGAATGGACCGAGAAGCGGATAAACCCGAGACTGTAGTTGAAACCCGAGCTGAGACGACAGCATCGATCGTTGCATCACATGCACCGATCGTTGCACCCCGAAAGGAACCAGTTTCGCTCATATCTCAAGGACCTGCTAAGGAAAGAACCTACAAACCTCCATTACCATTCCCGAAAGCTCTCGTTAAGTCTAAAGATGTGGTTCAGTGCACAGTGGTTGACAAGAAGATGGTGGTTCCACAAGAGCCTATTCTAACATCTTCAAGGCCTAAAACTACTCATAAACAGAAGGCTCCGAACATCAAATCTCTGCCAAAGGTAAAGCATAAATCCTCTAGGCTTAAACCTCCTGACTCGACTGTTCGGAATGTGGGAAAAGGTTTTAAGCCTCCCAAGTGTCAATCCCACCCCACATTCTTTCCTACGTTCCTTGGACGGCTTCATGCTGCTACTGCTTACACACCACCATGGATGATAAGGCATTCACAGAGACACTCAAAGTCTCTGTTGAAACCTCCATGATTCTGACCTCATTTCCAAAAGTCAAGCTAATGACTTAAAACAAGCGCTGAGTGGGAGGCAACCCACTGTTAGGTTTGTTTATTTTTCCTTTTTATTTTTGGTGTTTTTCTTAGGATTTCACGTTTTTATTCGTTTTTGTTAGTTTTTAGATACAGAACACAAGTCTAGAGATGTGTGACGATCGTTGCTCACATGTGCAACGGTCGTTGCAATTGGTTCAAATCGAAAATTAAGGTACGTCGAGCTAAACCGGAATCAATCTGGTTCAACCAGCATCGATCGTTGCTTCTATGCAACGATCGTTGCACCCACGACCAAGGTAAGTTACCTTAAACCCTCTTTTCTCTCCTTCTTCTCCATTTCTTTTAGTCGACACACCGAGAAACTCCGCCCAAAAATCATCATTTCTTCATCAAATTTCTTGTTTCCAAGTGCTATCTACTTATTTTTACACTCCCAATCTATTTCTCCAACCCATATCTCACGAAATCAAGGTAATGTTCTTCTATTTTCGGATTTTCGGATTCAACCATTAGGGTTTTAGAAATTGAGAATTTTGGATGGAATTGATGAATGCATGACTAATGGAGTATGATTTAGGGTGTTTTGTAATGGATTGTTGTCGATTATGCGGTTGATTCCACGATTTCAGAACGATTTTTGCTAACTGTTGATTGCGGCCAGAATCGCTAAGCACCGATCGTTGCACTAAGGCAACGGTCGTTGCTCTGCGATTCTGGGGAAATGTTCGAGTATTAGAAATCGCCTTGCAACGATCGCTACCTAAGTGCAACGGTCGTTGCACGACGATTCAACAGAGAGTTGCCGAGACTGATTTGTTCAAATTTTCTGTTTTGCAGATGGCAACTCAGAATCAACCCCGCAAGAAACGAGCAACAGCCGCAAGCGCCTCACGACAATACATTCCACCACCGGAATGGTTACACAGGGATTCTGATCCTCCACAGCCGTATCATTTGGTTCATGCGACCATAGGACCACCATGGCCAAGGGCAGAGAAACTTCTGATCCAGAGTGATCGCAACTGGAGTGGTTCTATTAAGAGGATGCTCGGTACAGACGATTTCACAGAGAGGCCACTACACGAGTACTGGGACGAATACGACACGTTGCTGTATAACGGTTGGTGTGGTATGGAGATAGCGCCAACCAAGTTCGCTGATTACTCAACCTGCAAGAGTCTCGGCATAGACACGCAGGTTATGGAGCTATGCAGAGGCATTGGTCTGGGGACAATGCCGATGCAGCCTTACGATTTATACCCAGAGCTGGTGAGACAGTGCCCTGCCACATGCAGGGTTGTCTACCCAAACCCGGACAGCATGGATGCTCGAGGAGGCACTTTCACTTTCATGTGTCTCGGCGCCAGGTATCGAGTACCCCTTCTCGATATCTGTAGGATTTATGGGTTTAGCATTGAGCAGCCACACACCGACATGACCCTTCCATGGACATCAGCAGAGGCAGTGCAGTTCTGGGAGTACATTGGTGGTGGACGGTATCACTCACGGACTACGCCTGTTATTCAGGTTAGGCATCCGGTTCTCAGGTATGTCTTGCGTATCTTGGGACGCACTCTATTGTGCAAGCATGAGGCCAACAAGATGCGCAAGAACGAGTTGGAGTTTCTATTTAGAGGACTGACAGAGCAGTTCAGGAGTACGGATGTGAGAAACCCGGCTAGGAAAGTCAACCTGGGAGCCGTATTTGCTCATCATCTTTGCGAGCTGCAGAAGAAGCCTTAAGAAGGCGCGCGCAAGGAGACAGTAGGGAGTCTTCTCACTCCTATTTTCAGACACTGCGGGATCCCTATGAGGGATACAGAGTGCGTTACTGAGCGCGAGTTCTTGGATCTCAGTCACTTGCAGAGTGCTACGTGCCTGAAGGAGGGGCGAGTGTGGGTTTATTACGACCCTGAGGATACACAGTATGGTATTGATCTTCCTGCTGCTAGGTTGACTCAGACTGATACCATTGATGCTTTGAGTTTCCGCCCTCCTGCCAGAGATCGACGCGCAGTGCCTACTATGGCTCATCCTCTGGGAGAGCCTTCTACGAGAGCGTCATCTTCCTCTGCACCTGCTGCTGCCCCTGCTACACAGGACATCGGTCCATATCCAGCCCCGTCTATGCCTGTGCGTGAGATGTCTGAGGGTGATTGGAGAGAGCGTCAGGAAGGTATGTTCAAGACCATTTGGGATTTCCTGCGCAGCTGCACTTGCAGGAGAGAGCCACAGGTTCACCAGCCCGTCCCAGGACCTTCTCGACGCAGACGACGATCACCGACTCCTACTTCTTCGAGCGGTACTGATCGCATAGCTGAGGCAGCCGATGACGATGCACTGTATGGTGGGATAGATGATATTAGCGAGTGAGAGTGATCTCCATGTTCAGACTTTCGGTTCCGTATTCTGACTTTTATCTTTTCTTGCACTTTTGTTTTTGCATTTTCTTATTTTCCTTAGGATTCTATTATGTTTGGATGGTTATGCTTGATCAGATACATTTGTTGCTTCGGTTTTACTCTGTTTCTAGTGTTTTCAGCTTGCAGGGATCAAAATTGACAAAAACAGACGGACTAACCTGCTAACTTGCTGACTGTTCGTGAAAACGCAGTGCGTCGATCGACACACCATTGTGTCGATCGTCACAATACGAAAGAATCGCATTGCAGTGATCGTTGTGGTCCTGAGCAACGATCGATCCCCAACGAAAATCGCACAGCAACGGTCGGTGAACCTAGTGCAACGATCGATGCCTGACTGCGACAGAGGTAAGAACCCGAGAGAACTAACCATTCCATTAACAAATTTTTGTTTTCTTTCTTTTAACCGATCCCTTGCTTGACACTACTGGGGACAGTGTGTCTTAAGTGTGGGGGAGGTGCTACTGACTTTTGTTTTCTGTTTTCTTAAGATTCAATCCGTTTTTCAAAATTTTTGTTTTATTGAGTCAAAATTGTTTAAGTAAGAAACTATGATTTTCTGAGAAGATTTACAAGACTTGCAGGAACTTAAGTAACCATTGGGATGAAGTTGCAGGATCTATCTCTGACTATTAGAAAACCCCATCACAGATCAACCTACTGGGAACACCCACATCACTTCAGGTATCAGAGGATCCTTTTACTGACTTCAACCTTAATACTGACTTAGATTTCTCACCTAAGGGCTTGGTATACTTTATGTCGGATTCCCTTGTTAGTTCTGACACAGCCTGTAAACCTGTCCTATTTAGTTCCCTTCTCCCCTTCTATAAAGTAAAAAAAAAATAATAATAATAATAATAAACTGAGGATGAGTTAGTAACTCCGAAGTGGTCATGGGAATAGTAGCAAACACTATTATCTCTTATGCGATCCATGGAATGTGTCCAAAGTACACCCCATAACGGGAAGAACACTGATAAAAAAAAAATGATACCCAATGGGGAAAAATCAGTTGTTAAAGAAGGGAAAGAGAAGAAAGGGACTAGAGAAAGATAGTATGGTGGTCTAGAGCTGATAAGGTAAGAATCCATGTGCCCTTTGATCGATACTCCTTAGGTGAGACCGCACTTAAATACTTGCAGAAGTCAGTAGGGAGAATTTGAATGCTTGAATGTGATTGTGGAGTTTACTTAGGACAGTTGCTAAGTGTGGGGGAAGTACATGTTGGTCTTGATATTTTGTGATTGATTCTTGCAGTGGTTTACTAAGGGGAATCTGAGTATTGTAGCTTCTAGGATGAAATGAGTTTCTGAAAGTTTTCAAACCTCTTCACCAAGCTTTAGTTCTATGTTTTGCTTGAGGGCAAGCAAATGCTAAGTGTGGGGGAGTTGATATATCATAGTTTTTACCGGTTTTATGCCATGATATAGTTGTGTTTTTAGTGTCTTTTGTGTTCTTTTAGAGTCTTTTACAGGTATAATCAGGTTTGGAGCTAAATTGGAGATAATGGAGCATTTTGGAGATTTTTGGAGTGTTTGGCCGAGAGACAGAGTTCACTGTCCGAAACAGAGAAAGGTGTCGATCGTTGCATGCCTAGCATCGATCGTTGCACCAGCGAGATGGGCCAAACGACGGTTTAATGAAGGATAATGAAATTGCAGTCCTGCCCAGAAGTTCCTGATATTTACAAAGAAGCCCCAAAACGTGTTTTAGGATTATAATTAGGTTTTTAAGCCAATGTTTAGGCAACGCTTTTACGAGCTTTTCTTACGTTAAGTTTTACTCAGAGAGTTGAGGGGCTGATCCTGATCTCGAAAGAGACTTGATTTTGAACCCCAGTTCTTATTTGATTATATGATATTTGGTTTTCTACTTATGATATCTTCTGTCTCGATGAATATGTCTGAGTAGATCACCTGTTAGGTTGAAGGATTCTCATTAGGGATTTCAGAGAATTATGGTTTAATTAATCTGTAGAGATTCATATCTGCTAGTTCTTTATCTAAGTTGTTCTTAATGCTTAATCTGAAGTAGCTAATCAGAGTTATGATGTTAAGTTGATTAATTCAGCGGAAGTTGGTTAATTTAACTGGAAAGAACCTAGATAAGCAATTGAACTATTCGCAAACGGAAGTTTGGTTTAGGTTAATTGTGAACATATCAAACTTGGAATTAATGCTGGTTTAATCTGTTAGTTCTCGCAAACGAAAGTTTGGTTTGCTGCACTTAGACTTAGAGAATTATCGCAAAGGAATTTGGTTAATTCTATATCAGTGTTTGAGTTCTAGAACAGTTATTGATTAGATCTAGATAGATTGATTGCTTGCGTTCCTGATTTCCTGAGAACTCCTGAAACCTAACGCTTTGCCTTCTTGCTTACAAACTAACTAGATTTACTTTGCTATTTCGTTTACTGTTTTCACATCTGCTTCGCTTAATTTAATCTGAACTACTAATAATCTATTGTGTGACTGAGAGTCCTTGTGGGATTCGATACCTTATATACTACGATTGCATTAACTGTGCACTTGCAGTAGAATAGGGATAAAACTATACACCTATCAGTAAACCTGTCCAAGTAAGGTTCCCTTCTCCCCTTCCTTAAAGTAAAAAAAAAAAAGAGAATAATAAACTGAGGACGAGCTAGTAGCTCCGAAGTGGTCGAGGGAGTGGTAGAGACCCCTATTACCTCTTGTGCATCCGTGGAATGTGTCCAAAGTACACCCCATAACGGAGAGAGCACTAAAAAAAATGATACCCAATGGGAAAAATCAGTTGCTAAGGAAGGGAAAAGAGAAGAAAGGAACCAGAAAAAGATAGTATGGTGGTCAAGAGATAACAGAGTAAGAATCCATGTGCCTTTTGATCGATACTCCTTAGGTGAGACCGCACTTAATAGCTTATAGAAGTCAATAGGGTGAATTTGAATGCTCTGGATGTGATTGTGGAGTTTACTCAGGACAGTTGCTAAGTGTGGGGGGAAGTATATGTTGGTCTTGATGTTTTGCAGGTGAATCTTTCATGTGGCTTACTAAGGGGAATCTGAGTGTTGTGCTTTTAAGATGAAAGGAGTTTCTGAAGTTTTCAAACTTCTTCACCACATTCTAGTTTTCTGTTTTGCTTGAGGGCAAGCAAAGGCTAAGTGCGGGGGAGTTGATATATCATGGTTTTTACCTGTTTTAAGCCATGATATAAGTGTGTTTTAGAGTCTTTTGTGGTGTCTATCGAGTCATTTACAGGTGTTTATTAGCTACATGCACGTTTGGAGGATTTTGGGAGATATTGGAGCATTTTGGGCAAGTTTTGGAGCAAAAGCCGTGAGGAGCTGATTTCACTATCTCCGGACGACCCATGCACCGATCGATGCATCATTGGCATCGATCGACACACCTCGGCGCCAGCACATTAATGAATATTTGAATTTTTGCCCCAAGAAGTTTCAGTATTGCGAAAAGACCCCAAGACGTGATTAAGGCTTTATAATTAGGTTTTTGGTGTTTTGTTTTAGGGAGGCATTCATACTATTAGCTTTTTAGAGAGAGAGAGAGACCGAGAGGCTGATCGTTCTTGTACTCTAGAGAGAAGATTTCGAACCTCTTTAACTCTTTACTCCTTGATTTTATGATATCTATTTATTCATTGATTTGTGCTTCATTAATCATGTCTGAGTAGATTCATAGTTAGGTTTAGGGATTCTCTTAAGGGTTTTCATGACTTGCTAGATTAATTTATCAGTTAAGGATTCATATCTTATTTGTTCTTCAACCTGAATTGTGCTTAATACTAGTTTCTAATCTGATCACCTAGAATCTAGCCTTTAGGTTTATAAATTGACACGAAAGTGTAATTTAGAATCTGATCTATTTAGGTTGAGCAATTTAATTATCTGCAAAAAATTTTGGTTTAATTGAATCGTGAACAAATCAAACTTGCACTTAATGCTAGTTTAATCTGTTAGGAATTGCAAAGAAATTTGGGTTTATGCTAATTAGACTTAGAGAATTCTCGCAACGAAAGTTGGTTAGTTCTATCTTGTGTTTGAGTACTAGAACCGAACTTAATTTGATCCTGACTGATAATTGATCTGCTTGTCTGATTTCCTGAGAACTCTCTAGACTTGACGCTTTTAGTACTTGCTTCACAAAACCGTTCTTGCTACTGATTTACTTTCTGCTTAGTTATTTATTTTCTGATTAGTATTGCCTAGCTTAACTTGACATTCTATAGTCTACCGTAAGATTTCTTGAGTCTCTGTGGATTCGACCCCTAGATACTACAATTGTTCTGTGCACTTTCAGTTGAACTTAGGGAAGTAAACTCTGAACATATCAGCGCATGACCAAGTTTATCAAGTTCGTTGTCATAGACCGTCCCGCGATCTACAATGTGATCCTGGGAACCCCCTGGATTCACGCCATGAGAGCAGTACCTTCAACGTACCACCAATGCATAAAGTTCCCAACTCCGGGAGGAATCTTCACGCTCCGCGGCAGCCAGAAAATCTCAAGATACTGCTTCACAGTGGAGCACAGAGTAAGACAAGTATTGTGCCTCATATCCGAGCAGACGACCACCGCCCCGTATCCAGAAGAAAGCAAGCAAGACTCGCACCTCGGATAAAGTAATACAAGCATCACGCCCACAAGTAAAACTCTTAAGCTCCACCCAATCATATATATATGCAAGTAATCGAGCTATGGCTCAAAGTATGTAAAAGAAAGAACTACGCTTTGTTTGATCTCTCATCGTAGAGTACGTAGGCAACCTATGTAAGGTGCAGCCACCTTTATATTCTTAAAGTCAAAAATCTTTATGCATTTTCGTATGTCTTAGCCCCCTAACAACTAACTATCGACATTCTGGCCAAATGATCGATCCAATAAACACGTGTCCCATACACAGTGACATTGCGTCACGTCATCGTTTTTAACGACATATAAGCCGGGGCCAGACCCGCAAGAGTCCTTAGAAAAAGTTTTGTAAGCCGGACCTCCTCCGCGTAACTATGTTCAAGGGCTCCACAGGATAAGCCGAGCACGTACTCGCACCTAGGTAACTAAACAGATGACGAGGTAAGCCTAGCCAAAGCTCGCGCTCACAAACTTCTGTATGTAAATGGGCGAGCATTGTTTCGATCCGATAAAATCAAAAACAGGATAAGCTGGGCACGTAATCGCACCTAAAATTTGACCTCGCCCAAAACCGAGAAACGACTCGCAAACAACAACAAAAAAACACGAGAAAGGAGGCGGTAATGAATCTCTTCTTTCTTTTATTTCATTCTTGTCAAAATTACAAGGAAACATACCCAAAAAAAAAACAACGAACAACAAAACAAATCTAATTTCTTGAAAGACGATTTCTTCTGAATCAGAGCTCGTGTGCTGAGACCGATTTCCTCCAACAAGAAGCCAAGCTCCTTTCTTGAAAGACGATTTCGACACCTGTTCCCGGAACGACCTCAAAGGCAGAGGCCTAGCAGTGAACAAAGACGAAACCGAACCGAGGAGGATCATTGTGGGGTAAGAGAGCTCGGGCAAGCCAACCTCATCACACCAAAAAGGATAGCCGGATCCCGAAGCCCAACCCCACGGTTCCCCTGACCACTCTAAAATCGACCGCTCTCTCCAAAGAAATCATCCCCTTATTCGGAGGAAGAAGAAGAGCCAGTCTGACGTCCAGCCCGCTGCCCTGGAAAAAAACAACAACAAGGGAAGTTCAAAAAAAAAAGGCGGATATATAAACAGAACAATCTGCCAAATCGAACAAATACACTTACGTCAAAAGAGACAAGTTCAAGATAGGACAGCCCCCGGCAGGTACAACGACATGACTCGTGGCACCCTCTGGCGTCTCCCGCAATCGATTAGCTCCATCGTCGAGGGTAGCAGAGACGTCGTCAAGAGCAATCACCGGCGAATTTGTCGCCGCTACGGGCCCCCCAGACATCTTTCGCCTTTTCCTAGACAACCGAGGAGACGACGACTCGGCCCATCACCACCATTAGGATTCCTCTCCCCTACAACAGCGTGAGTTTGATCCTCAGAAGATTCCTTTGTGACAGGACCACCACGAAATCAACGAGGTTTTCGCCCAGACCGAGACATCAAAAACTCTTCGTCAACCTCAATTGACCTAGGTTCAACAGGACTATCTCCGGATGACTCGGAAAAATCGGAATCGTCGCTACCAGTAGAAAAATGCTCACTAGAATCTAACCACATGATGACGAATCTAGAGACGAGACGACCAAAGTGCAATCACCAGAAAAAAGGAAAAATGAACGCGAAGCAAAGACCGCGAGAGGAAAACAATTACCTGATAAAGAAGATGGAATCTGAAAAGACAAAGCCTCGTAGGGAGAAAGAAGCAGTTTTCACAAATAAAAAAGTCGCACCACGGTGCACTTCTTTTCGTTCTCTCAGAAATCCCGAAAGAAGCCAAATTAAAAATACTCGCGAACAATTGCGGCACTCAACAAGATTTCCGTCTGACTTCAATGCTTGAAGAAATTCGCCGAACTCAGCATCGCAGCTCGACGAACTGGGGGGACTAATTGTTGGATATGGGTTTGGCACCCATCCAAAGCCCATTGGAAATCTTGCTAAATCAACCACATTTCATATCGGCCCACGAAGACAAGCCAAACAAGGAATCATTGGCCCAAGAAGAAGTCAGCACCAAAGCACTATAAATAGGACCCTTCACTCTTCATTTTAGACACATCGTAACTTGCGAGAGTGCCGAGCTACTTTTATAAAGCTCCGACCTCAAGCAATCTTTAAAGAGCACGTAATTAGATGGACTCCCACCTCATACCATCTTGTTCACAGCTCGGCTTCGGCCTTAATTAAGATCAATAAAGAACAGTTTCGACCTCACTTTTAATTTGTATCTCACCTCATAGTTCGGACATTTCAGATCGTAGCCCGTTTTATTGACTTGGTCGAATTCCTGTAACAACAGTTATGGTATTAGTATCTCCGCTTATTATCTTGTTTAATTTGGATCTACCATAGGATAACCCGGATCATTTTGATCTTGAGTACGGCTTTTCCACAATATTTTCTAGTTTTGATAGTCCAATTGTCAATTTAAGTTGGTGTTTCAAGTGTTGGGTCATCTTTTCTTGTTTTGTGTGTGGGGTTTTAATGGGAAGTGCTATCAATCCTTCCAATCTATCCGGTTTGTATTTTCTGTTCAAGCTTGCACAATAGAAGCTTTAGTCAAGTTATCTCTGGAGAAATTTGATAAAAACAATTGAAGAAGAAGGCTTATCTCAATTATGAGAATTATCATATGTGTAAAAGATCTTGAAATTATGCCTGCTAGTGTAGGATCGAGAATATCAAACTTTTACTTTGTCTCGGAAAACTCTTTGTGTATAGTATTGCTATTGTGTCATAGGTGACTGATTGTCTTCGCTTATTTATGGTGGAGAAAGACCAATAGCTTCTGATGATATTTCATACATTGTACTTCTTTAGTGATGTAATTTGTATCCAATTAGATATAACAAAACAGTGTTAAAAAGAGTGAAGTCACAAATGCTAGACATGGGTTATGTTTGTGACACTGTCACACTGGGTTATAGTATAAGGCATGTAAAAGGTGAATAAAGGAGAACAAATTTTAGGGAACAACGATAAACTCACAGTTACTATCATTCTCTCTTTTCTTGGATGGATACAGCTAGGTCTCATACACCACACTTCACATAAATCATGGATAGATACTATCCTTCTCTCTTTTAATATTGGTATTATTTCGAATATACATTTATGGATAACCATACTATGATCTATTAATGGATAACCATTTTAGTTTTGAAAAAATAAACATGACTTGGTGGTTAGAAAAAGTAATTTTAAGGTAAATAACTAATTATATGTGATCTTTAAGGATGGATAATTGGCAAATTTGGTTTCCGGAGTGAGCTAAATTACCTAAATGATGGATAATTTTGTTTTTGAAGATAATACTCCAATGAATTATACGTGAAGATAGATACTAAGTAGGTAACAAACCATAGATACATGTATGTCCGTTCATATTAGCATTGTCAAGTTTGGTTATCCATGAGAAGCGTTCAACATGATATAACTAGTTATATGTGATCTTTAATATTGGTCTTATTTCGAATATACATCAATTGATAATCATACTATGATCTATTAATGGATAATTATTTTAGTTTTGAAAAATAAACATGACTTGGTGGTTAGGCAAAGTAATTTTAAGGTAAAAACTAGTTATATGTGATTTTTAAGGCTGAATAATTGGCAAATTTGGTTTCAGAAGTGAGCTAAATTACCTAAAGGATGGATAGTATTGTTTTTGAAGATAATACTCCAATAAATTATATGTGAAGATAGATACTAAGTAGGTAACAAACCATAGATACATGTAGGTTTGTCCATATTAGCATTGTCAAGCTTGGTTATCCATGAGAAGCGTCCAACATGATATTATTGGTCTTATGTCGAATATACATCTATGGATAACATACTATGATCTATTACTGGATATGTAACAAACCATGGATACATGTATGTCCGTCCATATGTGGAAGATATTAGCTTATTCAAGTTTGGCTATCCATGAAAAGCGTCTAGCACGTAATATGATCGTGGTAGTATCCACGAATAGATGAGATTGTAGACACCTACTCTAAACTATCCATTTGGAACTTTTGTAATAAGGCCGGTTTTATCTCCATTCAGCCGGTCTATATTGGCGGAAACCTCTTATCCGCCAATCTATCAACCTTCAAAAAATAGGGGGTGGAATTAATATAAAGTAGGAAAGAGAGAGGGGGAGAAAAGAAAAGAAAAAAAAAATAATAATAAAAAGGATGGATAGTTATGAAAAAGTGGAAAACTATCCGTCGAAGTGCCATGTACAGGATACGCAGAGATAAAACTGTTTTTCTTCCGGTGGGACCTACAAAAAAAGATACAACTTTGCAATAGGTTTTAGAAAGATACAAAAGTGTAATGAAAAAGTTGAAAAGATACACTATATGCAATAAACCCAAACTTATTAATCAACATTTTTTCTTAAGAATTTATATAGGAAATACATTTCAAATTTGGGTAAATGATCATCGAGTTACTTTTTACTCTTTTGTGTCTGTCACATATCATTCTAGTCAATTCCAAGAAGTGAAACTGTTGGAGATTGAACCTTTGATTAAATCTTGCAGCAAAAGGAAGAAGATGTGGTGATTTAATCAAAGGATTCAAGAGGGACTGTTGGAATTGAATCCTACACAAAAATAAAAGGAGACAACTAAAGAAGCTGTAGAGAAGAGAAGAAATAAGAGAGAAAGAGTGAGAATTCCGCTGTAATAAAAGTGAGAGGGTGTTGGAACAAAAAGTGAAGTGTTCCAACTCCCTCTCACTTTTATTACAGCCGAATTCTCACTCTTTCTCTCTTATCAATCTTCTCTTCTTTTTGTTGATGTCTGTCTCATCATCTTCTTCTCTTCGGCCTTTTTGTTAGACTGTCATCGTCACTTCTTTTTTGTTTACTTAGTAAACAACTTTCACTGTCAAGCTTCTCCACCGAGAGCTATTAGATCAATGGTGGATATGTCACATGTGATGAGATGCATGGCATTTCTGTCACCAACTGAAGCGATACAGAAGAGAAGAAAACCTAAGAGGTGTTGTTGGTGGAACACATGAGGAAGAAATGTGTGGCCGAGATCATAGAAGATCAGGGAAGCCGCGGGAGTTGCTATCCATTCTCAACCATCAGAGATATGGAAGGGGAAAATCAGAAACGAGAGGAAAACAACAAGCCTGAGTCTGTGACTGAAGCTGAGAGCTAGAGAGGTTTGAAAGCTGAAACTGTAGAAACCAAGGCAATAAAGTAGAGGTGATGATTCAAGAACCTTACAACTAATGATAAGAAAGCTAAGGTGATGGCTCAAGAAGCCAAACATACAAAGGTTAAAGAAAGCTGAGGTGAAGGTCAAGAGAACCAAAGAGACCAAAGCTAAGAAAACTAATGTGATGGATGAAGAGTCAAAAGAATCCAAAGCTAAAGCTAAAGTGATGGTTTAAAGAATCAAACGACTAAAGTGGAAGCCAAGGTGAAAGCTATAAGAATCAAACAGTCTAAGGTTAAGTAAAAACTAGGTGATGGTTCAGAGAACTAAATGGCACAAGCTGGTTGGAGAAGCAATGATCAAAGAAAAACCGAATAGAAGAAGGATGTTCACCTAAGAGTGAAAGGGAGCATCAACTAGTTGGAAAGGCAAAGCTCAAAGCGACACCAAACAGAATAACAAGGTTTGCTTACCATATGAATGAAAGGAAGCAGAAGCCAAGACCCAGAGGAGACATGGAGAAGGATCACAAGAAAGAGTAGAAAACCCAAGAGTCGAAGTGTTTCCTACAAGGAACCTGGTGATCATGGAAGACACCAAGCTGAACAATAAGTGTTTGCCTAAGATAAAGGAAGCATGAGCCGGTTGCAGAGACGACCGAAGAAGACGTGATGAATCATGCACAAGACTTCAAGAAAAACGTGAAGAGAGTTGATGGTCAACTTGAAGGTGAAGATAAGAAGCTCACAAGAAGATGGAGCAAAATATGGTTGCAAAATCAGTTATGAAGAAGTGAGGAAGGCTCACAAAAACAGAGCAACATAGCGAAGAAAACCTGTCAAAAGATAGCAAAGAGATTCGCACAAGAAGAAGATGTTCTTGTAGGTTCATATCAAGAGGGATATAAGGATCACAAGAAAAAAAAGTGATTTGGAATAAGTCTCGAGATGAAGTTGGGGAATTAATTAAATGGTTCAAGATGGAGTGTTGGAGATTAAACCTTTGATTAAATCTTGCAGCAAAAGGAAGAAGAGGTGGTGATTTAATCAAAGGATTCAAGAGAGAGTGTGTTGGAACTGAATCCTTGATTAAATCCTACAAAAGAATAAAAGGAGACAATTAAGGAATCTGTAGAATAATAAAAAGGAGAGGGAGTTGGAAAGGAAAGTGAAGTGAAGTGTTCCAACAACAGAAAACAAAGAGAAACAGAGAAAGCGACAAAAGGTCAACATGGTATCAGATCTCAACTCCCGCAGCTTCCCTGATCATATTTGATCTCGGCCACACCTTTCTGCCTCATGTGTTCTACCATCAACACCTCTTAGGTTTTCTACTCCTCCGCATCACTTCAGTTGGTGACAGAAACGCCATGCATCTCATCACAGGAGAAGATTGACTTATCCACAATTGATGTAATAGCTCTCGGTGGAGAAGTTTGCCGGTGAAAGCGGTTCATTAAGTAGACAGAGAAGAAGTGAAGAAGCCAGTCTAAGAAAAAGGCTGAAGAGAAGAAAATGATGGAGAACCATCAACCAAAAGAAGAGAAGATGGATAAGAGTGAAAGAGTGAGAAATACGCTGTAATAAAAGTGAGAGGGAGTTGGAACAAAAAGTGAAATGTTCCTACAACAGAAAAACAGAGAGAAACAGAGAAAGAGACAAAAGGTCAACATGGTATCAGAGCTCAACTTTATTTTTGGATCTGACAGAACCTGTGTTATTTCGATCTCTCCCTCGAGCATTTGCACAGCCTCTGACATTGTTGGCCTTAACAATGGATATGAGTTTGTGCAAACAAGAGCAACTTTGATCATCCTCTCAGCTTCTTTGCTATTGAAATCACCTTCGAGCACGGGATCAATGATCTCCATTACATCCCCTGCTTGTTGCAGCTTCAGCCCCTGCGATTTGATGTAAAAACAGGATTGAGTAAACTTGCAATAACAGAATTATATAGAGGTAACTATTAAAATTGTGAATCAATTGGGCTAAAGAGAAATAATAGCTCCACGAGTACCCATTTGATAAGGGAGACGTGATCAGCACTTCCCTTTTGTTTAGTATTACTCTTTCCACTAACAATTTCCATTGCCACAACCCCGAAGCTATACACATCTGCTTTCTCTGTTAATTGACCCCATAGTGCATATTCCGGAGCCATATATCCACTGCATTATCAGTAAAACTCGAGTGAGCTATATATAGATCTACCGCCAGAGTGCGTTTTTGTTTTGTTTTATAATCTACTCTTACATGGTTCCTGCAATTTTGGTGCTAATATAAGTGTGTTCTTCTACATGGAGCCTAGCCAATCCAAAGTCTGATATCTTTGCATTAAGTTCAGCATCCAGAAGCACATTTGTGGTTTTTATGTCACGGTGAACCATCCTGATCATCGATCCTTCGTGGAGGAAATCAAGCCCTCTTGCGATTCCAACACAGACTTTTTGTCTTGTTGCCCAGTCCAATTTTGGTGAGCTCTTTCCTAGCAATGAATGTAAACCAAGAGAGGTAACATATATGTAATCTTGAGTTAGACTCGAAACGTATGGAGAAGCTGAATGACTTTAATTTACCATATGGACAAATCGCAAAAATAGCACAAAAAACATGCATTGTCACAAATATAGCACCAAGAAAGAAAAATCACAAAATAACATTTATTAGAGGCGTAAGACAAAATTAACCCTAATCCCAAACCCTTAAATACTAAACCCTAAACCCTAAATAATAAACCCTAAACCCTAAATACTAAATCCTAACCCTAAATATATAAACCCTAAATCCTAAATAATAAACTCTAAACTATAATTTATATAATGGTATAAAAATCATTTTAATCCAAAATAATGCTAACAATGTCAATTTTTTTTTTTTTGCTATATTAATGACAAGATATGTTTTTTGTGCTATTTTATGTCTTTTCTCTTACCATAAAGAGCAAGAGCAAGGGAGTTATTTTCCATGTACTCATACACGAGCAGCAATTGATCCTTCTCAACACAGCATCCATAAAGCTTCACAAGGTTTGGATGATTTAGACCTGATATCATTCCTATCTCATTCACAAACTCGCGGTTTCCTTGGCATGACTTGGAAGAAAGCTGCTTGACTGCTATGATAGTTCCATCTGATAGTTCTCCCTGCATTAAATTTCTCAAATCAATATCAAAACCCATAAACATCCATATTTTATTTTCGTATATACGTTTGAGAGGAACTTGGCATATGTTTTAGCATACTTTGAATACGGATCCAAAGCCTCCTTCTCCAAGTTTATTGGCTTGATCAAAATTGTTTGTTGCAATTTGTAGTTGCCTCCAAGTAAAGCAAACCGTTTGCAGACCCTGGGCTCTCAGATCTATGTTTTCAGGTTCCAAAGAAAAAAATAATTACTAAAGGCTATAAGACGAATCGATTATGTAAGTGGAACCAATTTTATACACTAGCTCTGTTCTTTCAATAAATGCTGCGTCAGCGTCAGCGTTTAAAAAAACTAAACACAAACCGAGATAAATTTAAAGAAACGGAGATCCATATTAGCCGCTGCGTCTATTTTTACTGGAGTTGCCGGTGACGCCAATTAACGCTGAAAAAAGCAGCGGCAAGGAAAGGATGAATATGACCGCTGCGTTCATTTTTTGGAGTTATTCTCCACATGTTTTTGAGGAAGAAAGTAACGGAGCTTACTTTTTGTCGTTATTCATGCCGACGCAGCGGTTAATAAAAGAACAAGCCCACTATGAACTTTGTTACCTCGTTCTCTCGTGTTTTTATCGCCTCTGCATCTTTTCTGAGCATATAATCCCAAAGCCAATAGAGTAATTGCTACCAATGCACCCGTTATCCCGAAAATTAGTAGATAATTAGTGTGATGTTTTGTTTTCTCCGCTGCAAATGAGACATTACAATTGTTAATATATATACATGAGCTACACGAAAATTTCTTTAACAAAGTAGTTTTTTTTTTGTCTTTAGACCTCCACATCCTGGCTCCAAACCTGAAATTTTGATAGATGAATATAATCTTTAGGTGGCAGGAACCAATGTCAATAAGATGAAAGTTAAAATTTGAGATGTAAAGAAAGCCACCAAACTCTGTCTAAACTCCGTTTCTGTTTTGAAAACGGTCAGAATTAGAAACAAATCGGAAACGCAGGAAAACATAATAGAAATGTATTTTCTAAAAAATGATGTCATTTAGCCTTTCTACAATTTACCAATTAAACCAATGTGAACAAATAATTCACAAATATTCTATATAAATCTCACGTTCTATTTAATGATTTTTCTTTTTTATTCCAAAAGATTTTTTTATTGGTAATTTTTTTCCCCGCTGGCGGTAGATTCTTGTTTGTTTGTTTGCCGCCGGCAGCTATCAATATGACTATAGTCAAATAATTTGAAGTTCCATGGGTACTTACTGTTGTGGCACAAGGAGATGGCCGAGATAATAGGACCATAATTTCCTCTTAGGGGAATGAGTGTTGTCCCTTTCCCTGCCCAATACAACCGAACCTCGAACATATGATTGGTCACATTCACGTTCGCTTCTTTCACAACAGGCTTTCGAGTCCCATTAGCCTCCTCTTTGATGTTAAAATCCCTCCAGAACAATTTTCCCTAAGAACAATGGAGAAAAAGGACAAAAGCAGATGAATTTCAATTTTCCATGTTTGATTAAAGAAAACAATTACTCACTAAACATGTTTACCTGAACATAGATATCAAATATGCGTCTACCAAGACGACTGTAGGGTTCGTCGTCGGAAAACTGAATCTCCATAAAATGGAGCTTCACATTGTAGACTCCATTTTCCAAGCAAAATGCATAGTAAACTAGAGAGAGAGAGCAGATTGACGTGCGGTCTTATAGAAAGTTGGGGAATCTTCGGATAGTGTTAAAATCGGTGAAATGATGTATATATCATTCGGCAGGTAACCCGTGCTACTAACTCCCCAGTTTTCAAAGTGCCTATTTGTTGCGGCTTTGGTTTCAAAGTTATCAGCTTGATAAGTGATTTTATGAGAAGAGTTTGTAATGACTATGTTTTCTCCACCACAGTTTATATGTAGAGAGCGTTGATCTACAACAAACAACGATTATCACCGTTAAAAAAAAAATTATGATGTCAAATGCATCTTAGCTAGAGATAAGTTTAACGGCTCAATAGGCACTTACAGCTTCTGCAGTTTATTGGACCAGCACATGGTAGAAGTCCAGTTCTATAGTGAAAGAAGATGAGATTGTGAGAATAATGAGGCATCTCATCAGCACAAGACATTACAATCATTTCTATAATTTCTGTTTTGTTTTTTTTTTGTTAGAAAACTATTTCCCTATTTAACCCATACTTGTTGTTCCATTTTTGGACGATTAACTAGAAGAGTGTACTTACAAATCCTTTTGCAAATATGAGCTCCGGTATGTGTTAATGTTACTGATTCAACAGAAAGTGAGAGCATAAATTTCAACAAAAGCAGATTATATCAAAAAATGGAAAGGAGATGTATTCTAGCTATTCTACCACGATTTCATGTACATACCTTGTGTCCGGGCAGTTAGATGAATATGAAAAATTGTTATAAGAGAGGTCACTACAAAGATTCACCAAATACAGAAAACCATGAAGATGATTAGCTAAAATAAGCGTATACTCCTTGAGCCTTTTACAAACAATTGAAGGCCTGAAACGTACATATAAGAGTCTTTGTTGAGAAAAGAACCATATCCAATGTTTCCCGAAAGCATGTTGTCATTCAAATAGCTAAAAGAAGATGTTGAAACAATATATTATTCAAGGGTGATTCTGTGTTTTGATCACATTAAAAGGTCTTCAACTCTTTAAAACTCTTGATCGTAGTTTGTAGTACTTACATATATTTGGATGCTTTTCCTAGTGACTGAACTTCACCACTCAACTTGTTAAATGATACATCACTGCAGCAAACAACATTTTACAAATTAAATTACTGGACCTTTTTTTGGGTATACACATAATAATAAAGCTGACGTGACGAAATTGTAATTAACCAGGTTGAGATATCAATCATTTCATTACATTTCAAATACTTTTCCAAACGGGATCGAGACATACATATCAACCAATCAATTAGATTTCGACAACAATGGCATCATAAGAAATTGTTTGCAAATTTATGTTAGGATTTGCTCTAGTTCAATTATTCAATTCATGGTAAAGATAAAAACAGATGATGAGAAGACAAAGAAAATGACTATCAAACAGATAGAAGAAATATAGGAAAAACATGAAATAAAATAGAAAAGAATGAAGAAGATATTCAGTAACAGAGTTAACAGTTTTTGGTTTTGAAAATTCAACCATATAGTATATATTATTATTGGGTTTAAGAAAAATTTGTTATCTAAGTTCTTCAAATTCTTCACACATCAAAACCAAAAAAAAGGAACTTACAAAATCCTTAGGACTGGCATATCCCAGACGTAAGAAGGAATTTGACCAGACAAACTCACATTCCTTAATATCCTGAACAGGGACAGAGAATTTGATTTGACTGTTATAAACAAAAATCAAGCATGAAGACGAGAAGTTAAAGATAAATTACAGGGTGTCCATGGATTTGCTGGATATATTTGGAAATGACATCATCCCAGTCATATCACTAATTCTCCTGCATATGAATATATCTCTTAAAACATTAGTCTCATTTCAATGGTCGTTTTCTTAATCAATTGAATGTAGTTAATTACAGATCACGAAGATTTTCTAGGCCGAAGAGTTCATCAGGAATAGGTCCTTTCAGTCCGCTTGCATATAGATGTCTGTTGATCATAACCGAAACAAGTTAGACAGTGCAGAAACACAAACTTTAAGAGCAATTACTAAAATTATTGGTAAGCTTACATTTTTTCAAGCTGAGACCA
Organism: Orychophragmus violaceus; assembly: GCA_030180135.1. Classification (NCBI taxonomy): domain Eukaryota; kingdom Viridiplantae; phylum Streptophyta; class Magnoliopsida; order Brassicales; family Brassicaceae; genus Orychophragmus; species Orychophragmus violaceus. Next base: position 25,202,544 of record CM058229.1, read on the forward strand.
TTGACCAATAAACCTTGGGATGGTGCCATTAAAGTTATTGTCGCTTATCCTACTGCATAATGAAGAAAAACAACTAGTTTAGTTTAGAGCTTTGTAAAAATTATCTTCTTGAAATACTTCTATAGGTGTTCTTGAGCATTTCATCTTCAATGTAAAATCAATTTACAACCAAACAATTCATCCTACGACGATTAAATCGGGTCCAATCAATTTTTAGTTGTTGAAAATTTCTACTTACAAGTCAGCAAAAACTTACAAATCCTGAAGGTTCACCAGTCTAGCAAGAGTGCTAGGCAGGCTACCTGTAAATTGATTGGACCCAAGTTGCCTGCAATTTCCAATTTCAGAAAAGATTAAAATTACAGTTTCTTCTTCGCATTAAACCAAAGCTTCTTGTAATTTTGTAAAAAATGGTCAAGATGCAAAAATGTCTTACAATCCTGTTAGGCTGGTCAAGTTACCAAGCTCATCAGGAATCGGACCGGAGAACTGGTTCGCTTCGACCCCTCTGAAAAATTCATGTAATGTAATATCAGACTAGTAAAAGGCAGATCCCTACAGGTATGTGAAAACAATTTGAGACGTACAGGAATGTCAGATTCTTGAAGTTTTCTAAACCAGTTGGTAAAGGCCCAGATAGATTATTCGCGCAGAGCGAGCTGAGAGAAAAGTCATTAATGAGAGAGAGAGAGAGAGAGAGAGAGAGAGAGAGAGAGAGAGAGAGAGAGAGAGAGAGAGAGAGAGAGAGAGAGAGAGAGAGAGAGAGAGAGCTGACATGAAAGTGAGGTTTGACATTGAAGCCCACTCCGTTGGGATGGAGCCCGAAAGGTAATTTCTGCACAAGTCTCTGCAAAGAAGTGCAAAAACTCGCTATAAACATTTATCATCGCTTCAACCTCAGGAAGACCAAAGGTTCTTATTATATAATAAAACCAAAGAGGAGGTGTACTTGCAAACTGAAACCTCAAACTAATAATCGATTTTCAATATTTAAACTCACATCGATCGGAGATACGGAAGTTTGACCAACTCTGGTGGAAGTTTTCCAGGAAGACTGAGGGTCTTGAGCGTTCTGATAGCCACAAGAATCATTGGTTTAATGGAGAAAAAAAAGAGATGTACGGTGGAAGAATAAGACTCACAAGTCTGTAATATGGCATGTCCTGCTATTGTTGAACGTACAATCACAAACAATGACGTTCTCACTCCCTCGAGTCTGAGCGACATCAATCTTTAGACTTCTTAAATCGCAAGGGTCTCCATAGCGTAGGTTCAATTTTGTAATACCAAGTGTAGAAGCTATCTCTTCAAGCGCTTTTACTGCATAACACACAAATGAAAAGTTAATATTATGGTTGGGATTTTACAAGACATTTAGAAAATGGTGATTTAGTGATTCTTCTTATACATTCATCTGGATGAAGAAGAGCCGATGTTCTTAGAGCTGCGAGGAAGCTTGTGGTGATGGTGAAGAACAAAATAAAACTTGAGAAGGCGATCGAATTCATTATATATAGTGATTCTTTGCATGTGTATTCTTTTGGTTAGTCACAATGTTATCATCACAAAGCGATTCAAAAGTTCCTTATATAAAGTACGGAAATATGTGGTTGATATTTTCCTTTTAGAGGTCTTGGGTCGTCGGAGACTTAGATAATAGAGACATATACTGACAAAAAATAATCATTAATGTTGAAATCTAAGTTATAATGGTGAGCAGAGAGGTTCATGAATGATTGATGTTTGGTTGACTATTTGGTAGCTCAATAAACAATGCGGTCTGTGGACGAAGTTGACCTATTCTTGCAGTAACGTCAATTGGGGTTTTATGCATGCGTACTATATAACCTTAGGCCATCTCCAACAGCTTTACTCGGTGGCGTTTCTTAGGTAAAGAAATATTAAAATAATGTGGGTCCCACGTGGGACCTACATTTTTTTTTAAATACCGTCTCTAAAATCTCCTAGTTAAGATACGCTCCTTCTGGTGGTCTCGCCAGGTGTCCTTCTCCCGTTGGTCGCCTTTTGTTTTTTG